>JAQQAC010002837.1:87544698-87894576 GCA_029783875.1 Phataginus tricuspis | reverse complement strand
TATGTGGAGTATAAGAACAAAGAAAAAATAAAAATAAAAAATAAAAAAATGAAGGAACAAAACAGCAGCAGACTCACAGAACCCACGAATGGACTAACAGTTACCAAAGGGAAAGGGACTGGGGAGATGGATGGGAAGGGAGGGATAAGAGGGTAAAAGGGGCATTACGATTGGCAGACATAGGGTGGGGGGGCACGGGGGGTACTGTACAGCTCAGAGAAGAAAAGTAGCGATTCTCATCTCACTACGCTGATGGACAGTGACTGTGGTGGGGTTGGTGGGGGGGACCTGGTGATGGGGGGAGTTCAATCATCATGGTATTGCCCATGTAATTGTAGGTTAATGATACTAAAATAAAATAAATTATTAAAAAAAAAAAAAAAAGAATCTTAAGATGGAAAGTTATCCTGGAATATCTGGGGGGCTCAACATACTCACTAGGAACCTTACAGGAAGGATGCAGGAGGGTCCGCGTCACAGAGGATGAGACAAAGGAAGCAGACATTCAGTGAAGGGGCCACAATGCCTGCAGTGGCCTCTAGACACTGGGAAAGGCCAAGAAATGGATCCTCCCCAGAGCCTCCAGAAGGAACTTCCAACAGCTAGATTTCAGCCCAGAGATGGGTCCCGACCTCTGGAACCATAAGGTAACACATCTGGGTCATTTACAGCTGCCAAGTTTGCGGTCATTTGGTGCAGTGGCAAAGGAAACGTGCACAGGGCAGAACGCGCAGATGCAGAGATGTGGAAGCAGAGAAGAGATTGCTGAGGTCAGGGCTCCTGAGGACGGAGCAGGGTCCGTGGCTTGGGCAGGGCTGGTCAAGGTGGGCCTGGGACATCTGCAGTGCCACGTCCGGGCCAGGTCCCTGGGCCCACCGAGAACCTCCCAATCTGACTGCCCACGCAGTGACCTTCCCAGCCTCATGCGGGCTGTGACAGAAGGGTAGCAACTAAGTCATACTCTATTGAGATGGATGAATTAATGAGAGCGACCAAGAGGAGAATGCTGGTGGGCACCGGCCTCTGTGGAGGGGACTCTAGACCGGACATAGGATAAAGAGGTTGCTCCTGCACCCCAGCAGCTGTGGTCATGGGGATGTAATGTAAGTTAATTCCCCCTTTCTTGATATCTTTGCTGAAGGGTGACCATGTCCCAGGGGCAGTGTTGGGTGTTTAGCACACACAATGGTGAACAACACAGGCATGCCCACCCTCTCCCAGAGCCTACAGTCTAGGGGCAAAACAGGTATGGACTGAACAGACATGTGAGCCTACATCATAGGTCAGGAATGCCATCAAGAGAAAAGCCTATCCTCAAAAAACTCAAAATAGAAATACCATTTGACCCAGGAATCCCACTCCTAGGAATTTACCCTAAGAATGCAGCAGCCCAGTTTCAAAAAGACAGATGCACCCCTATGTTTATTGCAGCACTATTTACAGTAGCCAAGAAATGGAAGCAACCTAAGTGCCCATCAGTAGATGAATGGATAAAGAGGTGGTACATATACACAATGGAATATTATTCAGCCATAAGAAGAAAACAAATCCTACCATTTGCAACAACATGGATGGAGCTGGAGGGTATTATGCTCAGTGAAATAAGCCAGGCCGAAAAAGACAAGTACCAAATGATCTCACTCATATGTGGAGTATAAGAACAAAGAAAAAAAAAAAACAAAAAAAAACCTGAAGGAACAAAACAGCAGCAGACTCACAGAACCCAAGAACGGACTAACAGTTACCAAAGGGAAAGGGACTGGGGAAAATGGGTGGGAAGGGAGGGACAAGGGGGAAAAAGGGGTATTATGATTAGCAGACGTAATGTAGGGGGGGCACGGGGAGGGCTGTACAACTCAGAGAAGACAAGCAGTGATTCTACAGCATCTCACTACGCTGATGGACAGTGACTGTAATGGGGTTGGTGGGGGGGACCTGATGAAGGGGGTAGTTTAATAACCATAATATTGCACATGTAACTGTATATTAAGGATACCAAAATTTAAAAATTAAAAAAAAAGAGAAAAGCCTAGAAGCTACTGGCTTCTAACTGGAGGGAGGACCTGACCAGTCTGGGAGGTAAATCAAATGATCAAGAAATGATCTCGGAAGCATTTGTAAGGAAGGGGGTTTATGTGGGGGAGAGTATATGAAACAGCACATGCAAGGGCCCTGAGGCAGGAAGGCCCCAGTGGGCTGGGGTCAGGGAGTAGAGGTGATGGTGGCAGAGGTCAGGCTGCAGAAAAGCAGTGCCTGGTGCACCGTGTTACCGATTCCCACCTTCCCTAAGCAAGAGTCAGGTCGTGAGGTCTGCATGTGGCAGGTCGCATATGGCTGCAGGGTGGGGGGCACTGGGGAGGGGCGACTAGGGGTGCCTGCTGGAGGCAGGGCAGGGCTGCCACAGGGCCTGAGACCGGAGGGTGCCCAGAGCCTTCGCCCCTGCCTCTGACTCCACAAGACTGCTGCTGGTTTGTCTTTTATAGGAGGTCAGCGTTCGGCTTACCCCACACTTCAGCCTGAGAATAAACGACTAAACGACTTCTCACATTTCCTCCACATCTCCGACAGTCAGCATGTTTGGGCGGCGGCCACGGGAGAGGAAAGTGAACCGGTCCTGCCTGTAGGCGGTTCCGCTGCGTCCGAACAACCCCCTACGGACACCCGGAGCGTCTCCCAGTGCTCACGGCTTTGGGGGCGGCTTGGGCGCACGTCTGAATCCTAGAGAAGACGAAGACTGCTGCCACCCAAAGAACAACGTACAGAAACGGGAGCAACAGGCAGTGAATCACTTCCGACAACTGGTATAAACAGGCTCTGTGGGTTTTTGCTACAGTGACAAGGATTCCTGAAAACCAACTGAAAACAAATAAAGACTCTCGGGAAAGTGAAGAAAGAGAGATCCTGATGGTGTCTGCCTTATTTTGATGAGCTAATATGGCCGGAACGTATTGATTACTGGAAAGTTCCCTTAAGTAAGGAGACCTACTATTAATTTTCATGTCTCATTTACCATAATATTTTATGGAGCTTTTTTTTTTTACAGTAAACCCTCTTTAGTTTTGAATTTGAATAGGAAGATAAAAATTAATGAGAATTGATCTGGTGTGTCGTATCTACTCCGTCTGGTACCACTTGGCTGTGTAACCTTGGGCACTTTCCTTGAAATCCCGCTGCCCTTATTTCCTGCTCTTTCGGGGGGACTGGAGGGCATCCTCCCCACGAAGGGCCGCCGTGAAATGAGGCGACCATGCGGCGAAGCCTAGCGCAAGCTGGCCCTCGGTGGGGCCACCCGCGAGCATCGCTCAGCCTCGGTCTGGGCTCGCTGCCAGTCGTGCGCCCTCCCCCCGTCTGGCTCGCCTTTTTGCTCTGTGGCTGGGTATTAAACTATTGGCTCTCGGCTCCAACCCCAGGCTTCCCTATTTCTCATCCAGGCTTTGTGATGTTGCAGCCTGGACACTGCAAACCATGGCCCTTCTCTGCCAGCTGCCAGCGGGGGCTGGGGGTGGGGAGAACGAATCTGCAGGCCCGCAGAGCAGGGGACTCACCCCTTCTGCCTGCGTCTCGGTCCCCGGGCACCATGCTGGCCGCACTTCGGCACAACAGCATCGGTGTGCGCCCAGAGCAGCGTCAGCCCTAGTCTGTAGTTCCTCCAGCTCTGGCCGAAGGTTTTACTGAGCGCCTCTCAAGGACCCCGTGCCAGCTCCCCGGCCCCACCTCCTCAGAGCCCCAGACTGCAGCTCAGCAGGCTTGTCCAGGCTTCTCCCTCTAACGGTGTCACCCTGTCCCTCTGCTACCCGGGCCTGGCGCGGAGTGGAGGTGACTGCGCCCTGCGCTCAGTATTGCCATTTCCGTGATGCCCTAGTATTATTCCCTTTTGCCTGTTCTGTCACCTAGTTAACATCTTGTATCTAGTTAACAATTTTTTGTATTAAACTCTCCTTTTCCAGAGAAGTGGACTGGTTCATGCATCCTGACTCTACCCCAAAGGAGACATTCCTGTGGGGTCTTTTGATGAACAGAGTTCTCATTTTGAATTTAATTCAACATATCAAAGAGCTGTACAAATTAAAAAAAAAGGCAATCCGAAAGAACAATGAGCAAGAGGCTTGAACATGTACCTGACAGAAGAGGACATCCGAAGGCCGAAGAACATGAGACCGTGCTTGACTTCCTTAGTCATTTAGGGAAATGAAAATGAAAATTCTAATGACATACCTACTCAACTAATTAATATTGAACATGCTGAAAATACCCAGTGTGGATGAGAATATGGAACAGTGGGCCCTCACCAACTCTATAGGTATGAGTCTGGATTGGTGACAGCCACTCTGGAAAACTATTTGGGAGTATTTACACAATCCTCATCATATTAAAGGGCACAGAATAAGCCTCCCCGAAATATGCCACTTTAGCATGTGGACCACTTTGAGCTGAAGACAGTCGAGACCCTGTGGGCTTAAGAGGAACGGGCGACACCGTTATCCCTACCTTAACTATGTAGAAAAATCTAAATTGAGGGGTTTTCCAAAAACAAGGATGTTACCAAAGATAATTTTATCTGAGTGGCAAACATCTGATTACCAAACATCTGCTCTACTTCTCGCCCTGTGAAGCGCCCTCCTCCTCTTTAAAGCCCAGACTCATTCCATAGCTCACGATGGCATCCATGCCTCATTACACCTTTCTGACTTTGAACCTCTCATGCATGTGGGGCTCCCATGCGTACGAAATTAAATTTGATTTTCTCCTGTTAATCTGTCTTACGTCAATTTAATTTTGAGACCAGTGAGAAGAACCTTGAAGGGCAGTGCTCAGTACAAAGGCACGTGCAAGAATGTTCACAGAAGCATTTTCCACAATCATTCCAATCTGGCAGCAACACGAATATCCTCTGACACTAGCATAGATAAGGGAACTGAAGTATGTCCATGCAGTGAGGTGCTGGACAGTAACAGGAGTGCATGAACTGTAGTGACCCAGAACATGGGGAATTCCCACAGAAATGTTGTCCAAAGGACCTAGATCTAAAACAATAAATACAGCGTGATTCCATCTACATAAAGTTCAAGAACTGACTAAACCAGTCTGATGCTGGAAGTCAGAGCAGCTGTCACCTGGCGCTGAGTAAGGACTGGCTGGAGGCGGACATGGGGCCCTCCGTGTCGGTGGTGTTCTGCTCATGACCTGGGTAGATACCGGCAACTGGTTGATGGTCTCCCAGGTGTCATGGATGCGTGTATTGACTCCCTCCATTCCGCGTTAATTCACAGAGATACTCATTTTGATTTATGTACATGTGCTATGCTTCAATAAGAAGAGTTAAAATATTTAAAGTCACGTTTCCCATCTTCACTGAGAATTTATTTTGAAAAACTGCCAGCATTTACTATACGTTAACCTTTCTTTATTGTCTCTATTTTTGGTTTTTTGGAATCCTCTGAAGATCTAACACACAAAATAAAGTTGCTTTAACCATTGTTTATGGTGCCAGATATTGCCTACTAGGAGAACAACTCCTTTAAGGCAGAGTTTGACTTGGTCTTGAATCTCTAGGACGGAGTACATTGTCTGGCACGAGCAAATGCTCAAGAAATGTCTGCTGGATGAATTGAATGCTCGGGTATTTTTGCTCAGAATGTCTCATTGTTATTCCCACAATTCTACTATAGTACCTTGCATAGAGAATACTTGCAATCATACTTATTAAGTGCATAAAAATGAATTCTGAAAGCATGATTATAGTTTAAACTATATGATGCCTAACTGGAAAATTAACTTTGAATTCTTTTGAACTATTCATTTAATTGTTGCCAATTTCCTAAGTGATGTAATCACCACCCAAATATATTTTCTGCTATGTTTTTCCCTGCCAAAGTTTTTAGGCACCAAAGAAATTTATTTGATTCCCTATTTTAGTTGTGAGTTGACATCACAGAATTGCCATGCCAGGACAGAAATAGCAGTGGCCAGTCCTGCTGGACCGCAGACTGGTTGATACCGGCAAATCCTTCCAAGTAGGCCTGGCCTTAGGCTCCTCACCTTTAACGTGAAGATGTTGGAATCGTTAAGGATAGCAAATGTGTGCCCTTCCGCTGACTCTCCTTTCCTCCTGCCCATGGCAGACACTGCTCGTTAGTCACATTACACTTGCCCACAGAACTCATTAGGGGGCTCAGAACTCCAAGCACGGCCCCCCCGAGCCATGCCACCTGACTGCCCTGGCAACTATGGTGACACGAAAGTCCCTTTCAATGCTGAAATTCTATGGTCCCGTGATCTATAAAAGTAATATTCTCTGCAATGACTTCAAGGCACTGCAAAATTTAAAGGCATCCAGAACTATCAAAGAAAGATTACATTTTATTACTCACAATTTCAAAGTTAAGAGTATTTTATTGCCTCATCAATCTTCGCAAATAGATACTCACGATTAGTGCTCGTTTAACCCAACTCTTCTTACCTATGGGTTTCGTTTCTAGGCTGAGGTTTGAAATTAATACAGGGACACATGTCAGGTTTCCCAGTAGAATGCAGGTATCCCAAATCCGAGACCCTTGTCTCTTAAGTGTTAACAATAAAATGAATTTTCCTAAAATGGTAGCACTTGACAGGCAGGTATTTCATGGGCCCCCTCAATTGGAAAATACATTTAGAGAAATCAGGAATAAGGATCTGAGAACTGCCCTAGCAAAGGCCTGAGGCTGGAAGTGTTTGAGTAAGATCTTCAAATTAGGTGTAACATCCAATTCAAGGTCATCTAATGACTCCGGATGGACATCTTTATCTAACGTTAAATACATTAAGCCCAGCCTCTGGGTGATCGCTGAGAGCGTGTTAGCATGGTGTCACCTGGTGGAAAAGGAAAGCGAGAAGTCTGTGGTTTTCCAAAACACTGTGGTGGTTACAGTATCAGGTCACTGGTGAATAATCAGTGATTTCTATTCCATTCCCCTTGAAGAAGGTGTGTCCTCAGCCTGGAAGGAATGCGTTTTATTTATCCACTAAAGAGCTGTGATTGCAAGTCCATTTTTTATTTTCTCTATCAGAGCACATGAATTCTGACCTCAGGAGACCCAAGACCCAGACTGACAGTTAGGCAAATGGTAGTAGGTGAGGCTGAGATTGAAAATATGTTTCATGACGCTTTGAAGGTCTTCACAAGAAAGCATCACCTAAGTTTCAGTGAGCAGAGGGGGAGTTGATAGACGGGGATGAAATCCTGCCTCTGCCGCTGGGATGCATCCCTTAACTACTGGGCTGCTTCTACTTCTATGACTCTGGGGGAAAACTAAATGTTCCTAAAGTTTCTTCTCCCGCTAACATTCCAGATGGTGCTCATGAATGTTTGCCAAGGGAGAAAACAGACCAGTGATGATATTCAAATTATCCAGATATTTAGGCCAAAGTGGACTGGAGACCACTTGAAATTCTGCTTATTATTTAGAGACGTGTGTGCCTATCTCTAGCCAGCATGATCGCTTGTGTGAGTGTCAGTTCTTATATGGCAGCTGCCTCCTCTTCCACCTGCTGCCTCCTTGAATCATGCCCCCCTTCCTGGTTTGAGTAGTAAGACCTCAAAATGTGAGGTACCAGGTGATTTACAAGGTAAGCTTGTGCAATGCCGAGTCCAGGACATTGCCATGGAAAGTCACTTTGCAATCCTGCTTTCCTTCTGCTGATAAGAACTTCCCTATGGCAGAAAGAATACTTCAGGCATGTTATACTTCAGTCTAGGGATAGCTCCTGATCCTCTAAGTCTGTTTAGCTACCTGTGAAATGAAGGAGGCGGCCTGGGAGATTTCCAGGGTCTCTATCTACTCTATAATTTCCCACATATCCAGATGCTACTGTTACCCTGCAATTTCCTAAGACCCAGACTAATTACCTTTCTGATCGAGAGCTGCGTGACACTGCACACTGCAACATAAATACTAAACTGCATTACAACCGGCTCAGCCTGAGGGGCATTTGTTATGAGTTATGAACTGTACTTTGAGAACATTCAATGGCTTTTCTAGGGACACTGAAAATTTAATCTGGCTGAACAGATCTGACTGAGTATATGTGTACACACACACACACACACACACACACACACACACACAAAGGATACATATACCCACTTTCCAAAGAAAGTGTTTGGAGTTCACTGTCAAAAAGTCAAAGTTTGATGACTCTGATGAGTATGAGACCTGGGTTAAATGACCCTCATGGACCCCCTTACAAGAGGCTCTTTACTTGGTCAATAGGTTGTGGAAAGTGCCAGACTGCTGAATATTACTTATATTCTTAGGGTGTATTTGTTAATTTTCTATTGCTGCCATAAAAAAATTACCTGAAATGTGGCAGTTTAAACAATACAAATTTATTATCTTACAATTCTACAAGTCCAAATCCAACATGAGTCTGACTGGGCTGAGGTCAAGGTATCAGCAGGGCTGCATTCCTTTCCAGGAACTCTAGAGAAGAATACAATCTGTTGTCTTGCCTTCTCCAGAGTCTGCACACATGTGCTGGCTCCGGGGCCCCCTCCTCTATCCTCAGAGCCCCCAATGTTCCTCCTTACCCTTCTTCCACAACCACGTCCTGCACTCTGATCACACAGCCAGGAAAGGTTCTCTGATTCTAAAGACCTGTGATCAGACTGGGCCCATTTGCACGATCCAGGCCAATCTTCCCATCCCAAGGTCCTTGGCCTACTTATATCTGCAAGTCCCCATTCCCTGGCAGGTTGCACATTCAGATTTGGGGATTAAATGCTGCCATGTTTGGGGCAACCATGATTCTGCCTCCCACATTATAATCAATGGAGGCCTTCAGGAAAGTCTGTTTTTTACACCTAAGGATGAGGTATGTGAGGAAGGGCAAAGCCACAAAGTAATACTAAATAATATGTACAACCCAAAAGGGTCTTGGAGACCATCCGGTTAAGTCTCTCATTTTACAAATGAGGAACCTGGGGCCCAGGCATGGGCATGACTTGCTCAAGGTCACACAGCAGGTTAGCAGAGGAGGCAGTTCGTCTTGAACCCAGGTCTCCTGGCTCAGGGCTTAGTCCTCTTCCCACCACCCCTGTGACCCCTCTGACTGCATGCCCACTGCACAGCAGAATTATGTTTTTGTAAAACCACTGATGGGAGTCTCTGTTCCACTTGGAAGAATGGTTTATGATTAGCAGAGAAATTTGTTAAAAGGTTTGTAATGAAATGTCAAGATGGTTTGCCATTTTACAAAATATCATTTTTAATCCCAAGTGACAAAATTACTCTGTTACCAAAGGGAGATAGTATTTAAATAAAGGTCGCACAAAACCCAAAAAGCAAATAACCCAATTAAAAAATGGGCAGAGGATCTGAACAGACACTTCTCCAAAGAAGAAATTCAGATGGGCAACAGACACATGAAAAGATGCTCCACATCGCTAATCATCAGGGAAATGCAAATTAAAACTACAATGAGATATCACCTCATACCAGTGAGGATGGCCAACATTCAAAAGAGAAGGAACAACAAATGCTTGCGAGGATGTGGGGAAAGGGAAATCCTCCTTCACTGTTTTTGGGAATGTAAATTAGTTCAACCATTGTGGAAAGCAGTATAGAGGTTCCTCAAAAACCTAAAAGTAGAAATACCATCTGACCCAGGAATTCCACTCCTAGGAATTTACCCAAAGAAAACAAGATCCCAGATTCAAAAAGACATATGCACCCCTATGTTTACTGCAGCACTATTTACAATAGCCAAGACATGGAAGCAACCTAAGTTTCCATCAGTAGATGAATGAATAAAGAAGATGTAGTACATATACACAATGGAATATTATTCAGCCATAAGAAGAAAACAAATTCTACCATTTGCAACAACACGGATGGAACTAGAGGGTATTATGTCCAGTGAAATAAGTCAGGCAGTGAAAGACAAGTACCAAATGATGTCCCTCATCTGTGGAGTATAGGAACAAAGCAAAAACTGAAGGAACAAAACAGCAGCAGACTCACAGACCCCAAAAATGAACTAGAGGTTTGAAAGGGAAAGGGGGTGGGGAGGGCAGGTGTGAAGGGAGGGAGAAGGGGATTGTGGGGTACTATGATTAGCACACATAATGTAGGGGGGTCACGGGGAAGGCAGTACAGCACAGAGAAGACAAGTAGTGACTCTGTAGCATCTTACTATGCGCTGATGGACTGTGACTGCAGTGGTGTATGTGGGGAGGACTTGATAATATGGGTGAATGAAGTACTCACAATGTTGCTCATGTGAAACCTTCATAAGATTGTATAGCAATGATGCCTTAATAAAAAAAAAACGTATTGTCAATTCTATTAGCCTCACTTGACAAATATTTATTGAGTGTCTGTTATGTGCCAGGAATAATGCTAAACACTGGAGACACAAGAGTGAAAACACAAAGGCAGACCTTAATCTTGTGAAATTTATGACATTCTAAAAACAACGCTGAGAAAAAAAGCAAATAAAATAACACAAAGTTGTAATAAATAATCTGAAGGAAATGATAAGGGGCTGAAATAGAGAAGGATGAGGGGGACCTACTTCAGTTTGAGTGGAGAAAAAAAGCCTTCTCAACTGTAATCACAATTCTGAGCAAATTCTCAAGCTTAGTTTATGGGTAAGATTCTGCAAAAGGATTTTCATCTATTAAATTTTTAATTGCTCTTCATTTCATAATGAGTATTTTACCACAATCATCTAATTAATTTACACTTCACATTCTAGGCAATATTCATGGCATCCTAATTCATATTTTATTTAAAGATGGAAAGTAATGACAAGTCGTGATACTGCTATTTTTCAAATTTGATGTTAATTTTTCAGTTTAAGCTGTATGCACAAATACCCAAGCGCCACAAGATGGCGCAGTTGATATTTACAGAGAGTGCCTGGGATGGGACAGAGCTGGAGCTTTTGAGAATTGCTCACACACAAGATACACACAGACACGCGCACAAACTCACACACGTTCGCTCTCTCTTTTTCCTTAACGAGTAATAGAACAAAAGCAGATGAGAGAAGAAAGGCATTTTGAAAACACGTTCAACTAAGGTTTTAGAAAAGAAAAATTTCCCCTCACTTCATCAGTGACAGCGGGCTGACTGGGTTTGTGGCCCTTGTTAGGTGAATGGACTGGACATACGGACGCCAATGGTTTCAATTCATCAATTCCTAAAACATATTTGCTACTAGGATAACCTCATTCCCTGTTGTCAAGGCAAAATAAATAAAATTACTTAGTTAATTTAAAAAATATAAAACCAGAGAAAATACCCCTTTAGCTATGGTAAGAGCCTCACGTGTGTGTGTGTGTGTGTGTGTGTGTTATCATGTGTCAGGCCATAGTAATGAATGTTGACCTTTTTTTCCTACCTCTTCACTGGGTCACCACCTCCTCCTTGCTCTCAGCCCACCTGCACTTTGCTGTCTAAATTATCATGGTTTTCATCTTCTGGGGTAAAGGAAGGGAAACCCCTGCTCTTCATTCTTTGGCTCATTCTCTTTGGCAGGTGAACCCTTTCCTTGTGTATTTTCATTCCCGTAAATAAATGTCCGGACCTCCCCGGGTTGGCTTTATACCTCAGCATTTGCATTTTCACATTATTCTTCTAAGGACGCCTTGCGCACAGCCTTCTCCTTCCCAACTGCTCCCCACTCGCCCACCCGCTGGCTTCCTAAACCTCACCCACCCCATGGATCTTCTTTTCTGAAATTCTCATCTTTGCCAGGAACATATTTTCATTTCAATGGAACAATAAAGATTTCTCATGCCTACTCTTGGTCTGGACACACCTCAGATAAATTTCTATTTCATTTTGCCCGGGAATTGGAGCCCATAACCTGATACTCACATTTTGCTAACTGATTCTCCTCATAGTGTGGAGCCTTAATGAAAATGAGAGCAGGTCAGATTCACCTTGTCTGAGTCCAGTTTCTTTGTTTTGGGAGCAAACAGCTCATACTTTTTATCTGGCTTACTGGAGTCTCCCTGACTAGCATAAAATCAGGAATGTGGGCAGCTAGTTCTGACTTCCACATATTAACTGTGTGACCTTGTGCCTCACCACCACTTCGGGCCTCAGAGTCCTCTGGAGAATGAAGGCCTTGCAAGACATGCTTTCAGACACCTCTTCTGGTTCAAAAATTTCCTAATTGTGTAAATCAGTGACTTCACACTTTACTCAACCTTCTACAACATGGTATTTGCTGACTACTAATAAGGGCAAGGCTGCTCTGGTGGGGGTGGGGAGGCTGCAGTAATAAAAAGGAGGGTGTGGGAAAGGGGAAAGGGGTAGGACCCTCTACTGCTGCTCCTCCAAATCCTGCCGCCCTGCATAATTACCCCAAGGATAACAGAAAGAGGACTGAAACCTCACCTACTTAAGGTGACTTACTAGAGCAATTCTATTTGGAGCAGTGCCTGGGATAACTATGACAAATACATAACGATATTAAAACATATATAAATTCAACCTTAAAACAACTTACAGGCATTTCTTCCTGACAAAGAATAACTGAAAGACAGCTGCTCCCTAAAGCATGAATGGAATACAAGTCCTTGATTCCCCATGCCAATCCATAAGCTAGTGGGTCTCCAACCTCTGTGGCCCATCAGTATCATCTTGAGACTCCTTAAAACACTGATGGCCGAGCCCCACCTCCCTAGAGTTTCTGATTCTGCAGGTCTCAGGTGAGCCTTAAGATTTTACATTTCATTTTGGATTAAAGATGGTGGCATGAGAGGTGAGACAGAGGCTTTCTCCTAAAATCACATATAATATGAAAATATAACTAATACACTACTCTTGAAAGAGCAACAGGAAAGAGGACTGCAACAAACTGTATACACCTGGAGACAAGAGCAGACCTCACGGAAAAAGGTAACGTACTAAAGCTGTGGTCCTGCGGGATCCAAGCCCTTCCCCCACCCCAGCTCACCAACTGGAGGAAGAGAAACAGAGCAGGGAGGGAGTGGAGATCTGGGACTGCTGAATACCTAACTCTGGAGATCTGCTCTGGGAGCACAAACCCACATTTCATGGTGCTTGCATGATACGCTCGCATTTAGGGAGTTGGAAAGCTAAGACAGGCAGAATTCCTGGAGAGACTAAGATTCCAGCTGCTTGTCGAAAGCAGGGATCCATATCCAGCTGCTCTGAGACAAAAGACAGGTGGGCAGTCTGAGAGACTTCCTAACAAAGAAGACCTTAGCAAGAGGGCTGCTAAAGGGGCAAGGATTACACAGAGCTTACTGCTCAGGAGAAAGGACAGGTAGACAAAACTGACCAGGTGCACTCTGCCCAGCAGGTTGGGAGGTTTCACAATCTTCAGGTGCTCCAGTCCTCTAGCTGCCTACACAGCTCCAAGAACCCTTTCCATGATAGGCAGTCTACTGCGCCTTTCTCTTGACCAGTCCCACCGGGCTCGCAAACCAGGAAATCCTACCCTGGTGTAAAGCCAGCCAGAAGGAAGATCTGTCTACAGCGACTAAAAAAACGCAAAGCAGACAGGCTTATACCTGCGTGCTTAGCCCGCTGGTTCAGGCAGTGGAGACAGGCATAGCAGCTGGGAAGCAGTAAACACCTCTTTCCTCCCCCCAGGCACCAATACCATTCCCCTGCAACTCCCAACATTGCTTCAGGGGCTGAGCAGCTCCAGAGAGTAGAGCTTCTGGGCACTAGAGGGCACTATACACAAATACGAAACGCCAAAGGAACCTGGTCTAGAGTAAAATTATTAATACAACTCCTGAGAAAGATTTAAATGATATGGACTTCATGACTGTCACTGAAAGGGAGTTCAAAACAAAAATCATTAACATGCTCATGGAGGTACGAAAAGATATTCAAGAACTCAGGAATGAATTACAGTCGGAGATCCAATCATTGAAGAGCACAATGGATGGTATTAAAAGCAGATTGGATACGGTGGAGGAGACGATAAATGAAACAGAAACTAGAGAAGAGGAATACAAAGAAGCTGAGGCACAGAAAGAAAAAAGGATCTCTAAGAATGAAAGAATATTGAGAGAACTGTGTGACCAATCCAAACAGAACAATATTCGCATTATAGGGGTACCAGAAGAAGAAGAGAGAGAAAAAGGGATAGAGAGTGTCTTTGAGGAGGTGATTGCTGAAAACTTCGCCAATCTGGGGAATGGGATAGTCTCTCAGGCCATGGAAGTGCACAGATCTCCGAACACAAGGGACCCAAGGAAGAAAACATCAAGACATATAGTGATTAAAATGGCAAAGATCAAGGATAAGGACAGACTATTAAAAGCAGACACAGAGAGAAATAAGATCACATACAAAGGAAAGCCCATCAGGCTATCATCAGACTTCTCAGCAGAAACCTTACAGGCCAGAAGGGAGTGGCATGATGTATTTAATGCAATGAAGCAGAAGGGCCTTGAACCAAGATTACTTTATCCTGCAAGATTATCATTTAAATTTGAAGGAGGGATTAAACAATTTCCAGATAAGCAAAAGCTGAGAGAATTTACCTCCCACAAACCATCTCTACAGTGTATTTTGGAGGGACTGCTATAGATGGAAGTGTTCCTATGGTTTAATAGCTGTCACCAGAGGTAATAAAAACACAGTAAAGAAAGTAGAACAGCTAATTACTAAGAAAATGCAAAATTAACTATGCCCAAAGTCAATCAAGGGATAGACAAACAGTACAGAATATGATACCTAATATATAAAGATAGTGGGAGGAAGAAAAAGGAGGAGAAAAAAAAAAAAACCTTTAGATTGTGTTTGTAATAGCATATTAAGTGAGTTAAGTTAGACTCTTAGATAGTAAGGAAGTTAACCTTGAACCTTTGGTAACCACGAATCTGTAGCCTGCAACGCCAATAAGTACATACCTATCCATAATCACCCTAAATGTAAATGGACTGAATGCACCAATCAGAAGACACAGAGTCACTGAATGGATAAAAAAACAAGACCCGTCTATATGCTACCTTCAGGAGACTCACTTTAAACCCAAAGACATAAACAGACTAAAAGTGAAGGGATGGAAAAAGACGTTTCATGCAACTAATAGGGAGAAAAAAGCAGGAGTTGCAGTACCTATGTCAGACAAAACAGACTTTGAAACAAAGAAAGTCACAAGAGACAAAGAAGGACATTACATAATGATAAAAGGGTCAATCCAACAAAAAGATATAACCATTATAAATATCTATGTGCCCAACACAGGAGCACTTACATATGTGAAGCAAAAACTAACATAATTAAAGGGGGAAATAGAATGCAATGCATTCATTCTAGGAGACTTCAACACACCACTCACTCTGAAGGACAGATGAACCAGACAGAAAGTAAGTAAGGAGGCAGAGGCACTGAACAACACATTAGAACAGATGGACCTAACAGATATCTATGGAAATCTACACCCAAAAGCAGCAGAATACACATTCTTCTCAAGTGCACATGGAACATTTTCAAAAATAAATCATATACTAGGCCACAAAAAGAGCCTCAGTCAATTAAAAAAGATTGAAACTGTACGAACCAGTTTCTCAGATCACAAAGGTATGAAACTAGAAATGAACTACACAAAGAAATGGAAAAATCCCACAAACACATGGAGCCTTAATAACATGCCCCTAAATAATCAATGGATCAATGACCAAATAAAAATAGAGATCAAGCAATACATGGAGACTAATGACAACAATAATTCAACACCATAAAATCTGTGGGATGCAGCCAAAGCCATGCTAAGAGGAAAGTATATTGCAATCCAGGCCTACCTCAGGAAGGAAGAACAATCCCATATGAGCAGCCTAAACTCAAAACTAACGAATCTAGAAAAAGAAGAACAAATGAGACCCAAAGTCAGTAGAAGGAGGGACATAATAAAGATAAGAGCAGAAATATATAAAATTGAGAAGAATAAAACAATAGAAAGGATCAACGAAAGCAAGAACTGGCTCTTCGAGAAAATAAACAAAATAGATAAACCCTTAGCCAGACGTATCAAGAAAAGAAGAGAGTCTACTCACACAAACAGAATAAGAAATGAGAAAGGAAAAATCACTACGGACAGCACAGAAATACAAAGAACTATTAGAGAATACTATGAAAAATTATATGCTAACAAACTGGATAACCTACAAGAAATGGACAACTTTCTACAAAAATACAACCTTCCAAGGCTGCCCCAGAAAGAAACAGACAATCTCAACAGACCAAATACCAGCAATGAAATTGAACTGGTAATCAAAAAACTACCTAAGAACATCATGCCTGGACCAGATGGCTTCACTGCTGAATTTTATCAAACATTTAGTGAAGACCTAATACCCATCCTCCTTAAAGTTTACCAAAAAGAAGAGGAGGGAATACACCAAATTCACACTATGTGTCCAACATCACTCTAATACCAAAACAGGACAAAGACACCACAAAAAAAGAAAACTACAGACCAATATCCCTGATGAACATAGATGCAAAAATACTCAACAAAATATTAGCAAACCGAATTCAAAAATAAATCAAAACGATCATTCATCATGATCAAGTGGGATTCATCCCAGGGATGCAAGGATGGTACAACATTCGAAAATTCATCAACATCATCCACCATCTCAACAAAAAGAAGGACAAAAACCACATGATTATCTCCATAGATGCTGAAAAAGCATTTGACAAAATTCAGCATCCATTCATGATAAAAACTCTCAACAAAATGGGTATAGAGGGCAAGTACCTCAACATAATAAAGGCCATATATGACAAACCCACAGCCAACATTATACTTAATAGCAAGAAGCTGAAAGCTTTTTCTTTAAGATCGGGAACAAGACAAGGATGCCCACTCTCCCCACTTCTATTCAACATAGTACTGGAGGTCCTAGCCACAGCAATCAGACAACACAAAGAAATGAAAGGCATCCAGATTGGCAAGGAAGAAGTTAAACTGTCCCTGTTTGCAGATGACATGATATTGTACATAAAAAACCCTAAAGACTCCACTCCAAAACTACTAGAACTAATATCTGATTCAGCAAAGTTGCAGGATACAAAATTAATACACAGAAATCTGTGGCATTCCTATACACTAACAAGGACCTAGCAGAGAGAGAAATCAGAAAAACAATTCCATTCACAGTTGCATCAAAAAGAATAAAATACTTAGGAATAAACCTAACCAAGGAAGTGAAAGACCTATACTCTGAAAACTAGAAGACACTCATGAGAGAAATTAAAGAAGATACCAATAAATGGAAACACACCCTGTGCTCATGGATAGGAAGAATATTGTCAAAATGGTCATCCTGCCTAAAGCAATCTACAGATTCAATGCAATTCCTATCAAAATACGAACAGCATTTTTCAATGAACTACAGAAAATCATTCTAAAATTCATATGGAACCATAAAAGACCCCAAAGAGCCAAAGCAATCCTGAGAAGGAATAATAAAGCTGGGGGGATTATGCTCCCCAACTTCAAGCTTTACTACAAAGCCACAGTAATCAAGAAAATTTGGTACTGGCACAAGAACAGGCCCATAGACCAATGGAACAAACTAGAGAGCCCTAATATAAACCCAACCATATATGGTCAATTAATATATGATAAAGGAGCCATGGACATACAATGGGGAAATGATAGCCTCTTCAACAGCTGGTGTTGGCAAAACTGGACAGCTACATGCAAGAGAATGAAACTGGATTATTGTTTAACCCCATATACAAAAGTAAACTCGAAATGGATCAAGGACCATGAATGTAAGTCATGAAACCATAAAACTCTTAGAAGACAACATAAGCAAAAATCTCCTGAATATAAGCATGAGTGACTTCTTCCTGAACACATCTCCTCGAGCAAGGGAAACAAAAGCAAAAATGAACTCATGGGACTACATCAAACTAAAAAGTTTCTGTACGGCAAAGGACACCATCAACAGAACAAAAGGCATCCTACAGTATGGGAGAATATATTTGCAAATGACATATCTGACAAGGGGTTAACATCCAAAATATATAAAGAACTTACACGCCTGTACACCCAAAAAGCAAATAACCAGATTAAAAAATGGGCAGAGGATATGAAGAGACAGTTCTCCAAAGAAGAAATTCAGATGGCCAACAGACACATGAAAAGATGCTCCACATCACTAATCATCAGGGAAATGCAAATTAAAACCACAATGAGATATCACCTCACACCAGTAAGGATGGCCACCATCCAAAAGACTAAGAACAACAAATGCTGGCGAGGATGCGGAGAAAGGGGAACCCTCCTACACTGCTGGTGGGAATGTAAGCTAGTTCAACCATTGTGGAAAGCAATATGGAGGTTCCTCAAAAAACTTAAAATACATATACCATTTGACCTGGGAATCCCACTCCTTGGAATTTACCCAAAGAATACAACTTCTCAGATTCAAAAAGAGATATGCACCCCTATGTTTATTGCAGCACTTTTTACAATAGCCAAGATACGGAAGCAACCTAAGTGTCCATCAGTGGAGGAATGGATAAAGAAGGTGTGGTACATATACACAATGGAATACTATTCAGTCATAAGAAGGAAACAAATCCTGCCATGGATGGAGCTAGAGGATATTATGCTCAGTGAAATAAGCTAGGCAGAGAAAGACAAGTGCCAAATGATTTCCCTCATTTGTGGAGTATAACAACAAAGCAAAACTGAAGGATCAAAATAGCAGCAGACTCAGAGACTCCAAGAAGAAACTAGTGGTTACCAAAGGGGAGGGGTGTGGGGGGGGCAGGTGGGGAGGGTGGGAGAAGGGGATTGTGGGGTATTATGTTTAGTACACATGGTGTGGGGAATCACGGGGAAGACAGTGTAGCACAGAGAAGGCAAACAGTGACTCTGTGGCATCCTACTACACTGATGGACAGTGACTGCACTGGGGTATGAGTTAGGACTTTATAATATGGGTAAATGTAGTAACCACATTGTTTTTTCATGTGAAACCTTCATAAGAGTGTGTATAAATAATACCTTAATAAAAGAAAAGAATTTACATTTCTATCAAGTTCTCTGGTGTTAATTCTCTGGTGATGCTGCTAGTTCAGGAAACACACTCAGAGGACCGCTGTTAGAAGCAAAGCAGGTGGCCCAGCCTCACACCTTTCATTATTCCGGTTGTTCGTCACTTGCTCTGGGGTGGAATAATGGCACCCCAAGCATGTCTATGAACTAATCTCTCAACCTATGAATATGTTAAATTACATGGTAAAAGAGACTTTCTAGATAGAACTAAGTTGAAGATCTTGGTGTGGGAGATTATACAGGATTTACCTGGGTGGACCCAATGTAATTGCAAATATCTCCATGAGAGGGAGGCAAGAGGGTTAAGGTGAGAAAAAGGAGATAAGTCAGCAAAGCAGAGGTCGAAGTGATGCATTGGAAGATGGAAGACGGGTCAATGGGCCAAGGAACGTGAGAAGCATTTAGCAGCTGGGAAAGGCGAGGAGACTGGGTCTCCCCCATAGCCTTTTCCAGCTTTTAGAGGCTGCCCACATTCCTTGACCCATGGCCCCCTTCTTCCATCTTAAATGCGGCATTCCAACCTCTGCTTCTGTTGCCACATCTCCTTTTTCTCACAATGGCCCTCTTGTCTTACTTTTATAAAGACCTTGAACTTCAGGATTTGACCTAAAAAACTGTAAGATAATAAATGTGTGTTGTTTTATGCCTCTAAGTTTGTGGCAATTTGCTACAGCAATAATAGGAAAGAAATACAGGCTCGGTCCCCTCATCCACACCCCTCTACTTCCATACACCCTTAACTCTTAAAGGCTACCACCTATATGCCTTTTAACTAGATTTCAATTGAATAACCAAATTCCACAAGGTTATGGTCCCCACACTTCCCAAGCCTTGCATGGCTGAGTCTTTCATTTGTCTCCATATATGAACTACAAATTGTTTAGGTTATAGACATCTTAAGATACCCATAAAATCCCCATCAAAATTTATGGGAAGGATGCAGCGAAGCAGTGCTAAGGAGGATGCTTAGTGGCAAACACCTTTCTCTAGAAACAAGAAAAGTCTAAAACACTAACTCTACACTAAAAGAACTAGAAAAAGAAGAATAAATGAAGCCCAAAGTTAGCAGAAGGAAAGAAATACCAAGACTAGAGGAGAAATAAATGAAGTACAGACTAAAAAGACAATAGAAAAGATCAATGAAGATCAATGAAAGTCAGAGATGGTTCTTTGAAAAAATAAACAAAATTTATCTTGATTCACCAAGCAAAAAGGAGCAAGGACTCAAACAAAATTAAAAAAAAAGAGGAGATATAACTGATACCACAGAAATATGAAGGATCAAAAGAATCTACTATGAGCAACAATATGCCAACAAATTGGATAACCTACAAGAAGTGGATAAATTCCTAGAAACATACACCTGCCAAGAATGAATCATGAAGAAGTACAAAATCTGAACAGGCTGATTACCAGTAAGGAGACTGAACCAGTAATAAAGGAAAACCTCCCAAATACAAAAGTTCAGGACCAGATGATTTCACTGGTTAGTTCTATAAATATCCAAAGAATTAATGCCACTCTTTCTCATCCTAAAAGAAAGTAGAACAGGACAGACCTCTTCAAACTCATTTTACAAGGCTAGCATTACCCTGATACTAAAACCAGGGAAGGATGTCACAAGAGAATTATAAACCAATATCCCTGATGAACATAGATGCAAAAATCCTCAACAAAATAGCAAATTTAATTCAAGAATAATACATTAAAAGTATCATACACCATGATCAATTGGCATTTATTCCAGGGATGCAAGCCTGGTTCAACTTCAGTCAATGTAATACATCACAGTAAGAAAAGAAAAGAAAAAAAAACATAGAACTATCTCAGTAGATCTAGAAACGTCATTGAAAAAATTCAACATCCATTTATGATAAAAACTGTCAACAAAGAGGTCACAGAGGGTATATACCTCAACATAATAAAGGTCATATATGACAAGCCCACAGCCCACATATATAATGGTGAAAAGATGAAAGCTCTTCTAAGATCAGGAACAAGACAAGGATGCCCACTATTCCCACTTTTATTTAACATAGAACTGGAAGTTCTAGACAAAGCAATTAGGAAAGAAAAAGAAATAAAGACATCCAAATTGGAGAGGAAGAAGTAAAACTGTCACTATTTGCAGATGAAATATTATATATAAAAAACCCTAAAGACTCAATCAAAAAAACTGTTAGAACTAATGAGTAAGTTGAGTAAAGTTGCCAGACATAAAGTCAATACACAAAAGTCTGTTTTTTGTTTCTATACACTAATAACAAACAATCAGAAAGAGAAATTATGAAAACAATCCTATCTGAAAATTTATCTAAAAGAATAAAATACCTAGAGATAAATTTTGTCAAGGATGTAAAAGACCAGATATAAAAGAAAGAAATTGCAGAAAACACAAATAAATGGAAAAATATTCCATGATCATGAGTTGGAAGAATATTATTAAAATGTCCATATTACCCAAAAGTATTCTACAGATTCAAGGCAACCTCTATCAAAATTCCAATGGCATTTTCACAGAAATGGAATAAACAATCCTAAAATTTGTATGGAACCACAAAAGACCCTGCATTATTAAAGCAATCTTGAGAAAGAACAAAGGGGGAGGCATCACACTTTGTGGTTTCAAACTCTATTACAAAGCTATAGTAATTAAAATAGTATGTGTACTGGCATGAATACAGAGACATAAAATTATGGAAAAGAACAGACAGCCCAGAAATAAGCCCATGTGTATATGGTCAATAAGTTAATGTGAAGGAGCCAAGAATATACTATAAGGAAAGGACAATGTCTTCAATAAACTGTATTAGGAAAACTGGACATCCAAATGGAAAAGAATGAAACTGTACCAATGTTACACCATGTACAAAAATCAACTCAAAATGGATTAAAGACTTGAGACCATAAAGCTTCTAAAACAAAACACTGGCAGTAAGCTTCTTGATGTAGGTCTTGGTGTTTTTTTTTTTTTTAATTTGACACCAAAAGTAAAAGCAATATAAACAAAAATTAAGGGGACTACATCAAACTAAAAGGCTTCTGCACAGCAAAGGAAACCATCAACAAAGTGAAAAGGCAACGTACTGAATGGGGGAAAATATTTGCAAATTATGTATCTGGTAAGGGGCTAATCCCCAGAATTTACAGAGAACTTATACAACTCAATGGCAAAACAACCCAGACAATCTGATTAAAACATGGGCAGAAGATCTAAACAGACATTATTCCAAAGAAAACATACAGATGGCCACCAGACACATGAAAAATACTGAACATCATTAATCATCAGGGAAATGCAAATCAAAACCACAGTGAGTTATCACCCCATAGCTATTAGAATGGCCATTATCAAAAGACAAGGAATAACAAGTGTTGGGGAGGATGTGGGTAAAAAGGGACCCCTGTGCACTGTTAGTGGGAATGTAAACTGGTGCGGGCCCTATGGAAAATACTAGGAAAGTTCCTCAAAAAATTAAAAATAGAATTACCATATGATCTAGCAATTCCACTTCTGGGTATTTACCTGAAGAAAATGAAAACACTGACTTGAAAAGACATCTGCACCCCCATGTTTATAGCAGATTTACAATAGCCAATTGGAAACTATCTAAGTACCCATCAGTGGATGAATGGATAAAGAAAACACGGTGTGTGTGTATATATATGGTATTCCATTGCATACACACACACACACACACACATGCACACACAATGGAATATTATTTAGACATAAAAAGAATGAAATCTTGCCATTTGTGACAACATGGGTGAACCTCAAGGGTACTATGCAAAGTGAAATAAGACAGAGAAAGAGAAATATTATATCATCTCTTTTACCTGTGGAGTCTTTTAAGATTTATTTTAACAACACAAAACCCACTAAGCTCTTAGATACATAGAACAGGTTGGTGGTTGCCAGAGGAGTAGGTTGGGGATGAAAGAAATGGGTGAAAGGGGTTAAAAGGTTAAAGCATAGGAATGGAAATCATATAACTAGGGCCTAATTTTACAGATGAGGGAACAGAAGTTTTCCATTATTAGCATATTATACTTCTACAAAAACAAAAAACCCAACTCTAGGTATTTCTCTACAGTCCTCTGACGTGAAGTACTGCAGAAGTGGGTCACAGGCATCCTGTGTGGACTCCTTTATGCTGATTTAGACTGGAATGGGATAAAGTCTCTCCAAACGTAGACTCAGTAACTTCCACCAGTTATGTCTTTATCACTTTCCTCTAAATGTTCTCTTCCCTTCTAGTTGATAAGTTGTCCCCTGTCCTCCACATTCATCGTAGCAGGGCCCCTCATCATGTTCCCTGTTTTGTGTCCCACATTCCGGAGAGGTTCTTACGTTGGTCCTACACAATGCCATTCTGTGGTGCTCTCCCCTTACAGGCCCAGTTCCCTCTGCATCTGTCTTGTAGGCTTTTTATGTCCATCTCTTTTTTTTCACAAGACTTCTTATATCAAAGAAACCCTTTCGTCTTGCATCCTTTTGAAGATGCCTAGTGTTTTCTTCTGAAGTGTGTCTGTATTCAACAAAATGTCTCTTTTCTAGCTTTGTCATATTTGTCTTGTTTTTCCTTTGTTCATCCTGCAATGTGGGAAGGTCGAGCCAAATAGTCCTGCTCTTGGTCCTATTCACTGTCCATGTGTCACTGGCCCCTTTATAGGACATGGGAAGGTACACACATAAGGGAAGGTTCACAGCCCGGAAACCCATTTCCAGAATGTAACAAAAACCCAGCTTCTGTGATTCTGCCCTTGCCAACTGTTTGTCTGCCCTTTGGAGCTGATGGAATACATATAATGTATAATGTGTAATCCTGTATTAAACTTTATTTATTTGCTTTTACGGTTACTTTTTTGGGGAAGAGCTCTTAATCACAACGAATTAGCCAACATTCTGATCTGGCAGTGTTCCAAATGCTTTATGTGTATCAACTATTTAAATCCTTGCAAACCTTGAGAATTAGACACTGTTATCCCTACTTTATAGATGAGTAAATTGAGGCATAAGAAGTTAAGCAATTTTCCCAAAGTCACACAGGCAATAAATGATGGAGCCAGGTTTCAGATCCACTGGGGCAGAAGCCGCTGTTCTCAGACCCAGACCTGCGTCTCTCTCCGTCTGGCTGTTCATCTCTACCTTTTATATATCCTTTATCATAAATCAGTAAGTGTATCTCCCTGTATTCTGTAAGCCATTCCAGCAAATTATTAAACCCAAGGAGGGGGAGGCAGAAATCCTAAGTTATAGCTGGTGGGACAGAAGTATAGGTGGCAATCTCAGACCTGGAATTGGCATCTGGAGGGGGGGCGGTCTTGTAGGATGCACCTTTAACCTGTGAGGTCTGCCCTAACTTCATGTAGAGAGTGTCAGACCAAATTAAATAGGAGGACACCCAGCAGGTGTCACAGAGTTGCTTGTTGTGGGAAAAATCTGACACACCAGGTCACGGAAGTGTTCTGGATGAGTTGTAGAGGAGAAACACAAGTTTTTTCTATAATCACAGTGTCTCTCCTATCTCATTTTAATAGATGTAGGAAATTTCACCCATTTTGTAGAAGTGGGGGAGGCCCAAGCCTGGCATGACATGCCAGCCTGCTGCTCAGTGTGTGACTCTGTAAGCCTACCTGTTCCCAACACCATCCAGCAATATCTGATTTACAGAACTTACGGACTTAGAGGCACTGAGTATGTGTTTTCTAAAGCAGTCCCTATTATATCCCCATCAGTGGCACACTTGGAAGGAAACATGTTTGTTTATTTACATTTAGTGTCTCTGAAATCATGCCTATTTTAAGGACCAATGAGTAGAAAATTTCTAATAAATCCTTGATTATTCATAGCTCATGAAATACACATAATTCTTCTCCGTAAGAACAGAGAGCTACTACTCTGGTTCTGGACTTGATAGTGGGGGAGGCTGTGTGGGCAGGGGGCTATGGGAACTCTGCTCTATTCAGTTTTGCTGCGAACCTTAAACTGCTTTTTAAAATGTCTATTAAAAATAAATTTAAAAATTACATGGAAAAAAAAGAAAGAAGTGGAATGAGGAGGCACCCAGGACCTTCATGGATCTTTCCCTCTCTTTATCTCTGGTTTTCTCTGTCTCTTTCTTATCTCTCGGTTTCTCCCTTCTTTTGCAATTTAGTTTTAATGAAAAATAGAAGCTGGCAGTAGCTCTGGCTTGCTGAGTGTCTGACTCTGTCCTAAGGATACCCACCGTTTCTCTCCCACCACGGCACCCACCCAGGGCCAAGAGAGGGAAGTGGATTTAATTACAAAATGTAAGGCAGAGACTGGAAACTGGCAGCCTACAGACCAAATTCTGCCTGCAGAGGTATTGTGCTGGCCAGCAACTTACTTTATTTTCTAATTTGAACTACTTGCTAAAATTTAAAGTTGTTAAGTTTCACATAAAAACTTATATTGTTGGCCTTTCCTTTAAAAAAAATCAGGACTTGCAACAAAGGGCTCAGATTTCCCCAGAGCAGTAGTTAGCTAAGGGAGGTGTTTCATTTGCATTACCTCCCTGTTCTTCAAAGAGCTATTTTCCTGGGATCTGATCTCCGGAGTCTCCTTGAAAACAGGGTTTCGTTTCCGATAGTTTGGGAATGCTGAATCGTTTATCTGGTTTTGGAAGACAACCCTTGAATATTGCCATATTAAAGAGTGGTCCTACAGGAATCAAACTTGGATAACTTTGTTTAATGGAGCACATTTTGCCAATTTATTTGACAAAAGATAGCATTTATTAACATTGCCCCAAAGTAGCATCTTGTGGCGTTCACTTTGATGAGTCACAGCCACACTGAGGTCATCCAAAGGTCCTATTGTCAGTAATCCTGTGGAAGGTTTTGCGTGTAGGTTTAGAAATTGGAAGGATTTGCATTACAGGATGTTTTGAATTAATTCATTTGCATTTTATCCAGGTTTTCTTTCTTTTTTTTCTGGAGAGAGCACTCTCTTTTCCTCCCTTGCTAACTATGCAACAAATTAGCAATGGAAAGGATACTTCTTTGCATTATCTAAATTTGATTTTCCAGAGTCTTCCTTCTCTAGACATGATGGGTGTTCATCCCCTCCAAAGTGACCATTATGCTGCTAAAATATTGAAGTCTGGCAAAGGCAGAGCTGTTGTGGAAACATTAAGGAAACCTAATTCCCACACAATGGCACCGCCTAATCTCCGTATTGTCGAGGAGCATCTTGATGGGAGAAGGAAACGATTTTCAGAAAATATTTTCAGTGCCCTGATTTCCATCCTCTTTGTTTCTCTTATCCACGCGAGGCTGATGAGAATGCTTTATTACACACATTCAAAATAGATCAGGATTAAAAAAAATCTATTCCCCATGAATGAGGTAAGCTTAATCTTTTATGGTACCTCAGGGGGGTGTCTGGGAGTCCCTGGAAAAGAGAGCTCCCTCTGGAGTGCTAAACTCCTTGAAAGAACTGATGGAAATGCCATTTCCCTCCCGGTGATGGGACTCCCACATGCAGGCATGGAGGCGGCTAGCCTTTGAGCCGTTGTAACAGATTATTAAGAAAACCATTCACTATGACATGGAGGAATTCAGATTTATATTTTTGAAACAGTCTGAATGGGGACATTCAGATTCTTCATATAGAGCTCCACTTTTTTTTTCTTACAAAAGTGGAGATTGCTGCAAGTATTCTTTCTAGCGTTGAATCTCAGATCTCCTGGTCCCATTTCTGAGGCACTCCGTGACAAGGGATTTGACACCGACAAGGCATGGCTTCCTAGCTCGCCTTCGGCCAACTACACGTCCTCTTGGCACGGAGGACTCCATCTAGCGTCTGAAAAGTATTCTGATAGTAATGAACCACAAATCAAGAGTCCGGAACATTAAGATAAAATTTGATGGTAATATGTATACACTCTTTTACTAAAGTTCAAAGAAGTAAATTGTACAAACACCCAATGGATATCTGGGCCGGGGAACATGAGTTAATCATATGTTCACGTGAGCACATAAGTTCTTAGGTTTTATTAATAAAAGCACAATATTTAATATACATGGGAGGTTTCTGTCTCACTGTCTTCCAGTCCAGATAAATTCTATGGGTTTTGGTCCCCCCACATGCCCTATTTTCACAGGAACAGTGATAAATCAGGAAGTACATAGAAGAGGCTGATGGAAGGGGAAAGGAGGGACGTCTGGAACTCTGACAATTTAGAGACTGTGAACTCTTTAAGGCACAGGTTGGGTCTTGAACAGCTTTGTACCCTCAAGTCGCTGATGGCTTGGAAGAACTGAGACTGTAAGGACCGAGAAGAAAAGGCTGAAAGGGGAAGTAATACCTGGCTGCCCTGTGGAGGAAGCAGCTGAACGTCTCTAGGGAAAAGAAAGAAATCGGGCCTATGGGATCATGTGCACCATTACGTTTGCAATCATAATGCCCAGTGTTAGACACTCCAGTGCTCGCAGCCTAAAATTTTCTACTTTTCGCCTTCCCCCTATTGTCTGCCCAGGAACTGTGACGTTTTCTCAAGGCTAAAGGACCTTAAATGGATTTTCATCCATTGATGTAGATTTACACCAAGGCTTTGTGGCTTCTCCACCTTTCTGCCTGCTTTAACTAAATGCTGTAGAGTATCTCAGTTATTTTCTACATGGTCTCTCTTTTTCTATCCCCAACAACTCCAATGATAAGCAAAATTTAGATGATCAAATCACAATGTGCTGAGTTAACCTGATATTATAAATCTAAGAAAACTAAATCACAATCATATTCTCCCTTCATGCCCCTTTTGCTAAATGGATTGCTGTAGTGACTGGAAAAAAGCTATTGTACATATAGAACCTCAGCTTAAAAATGTTTGTGAGTTTTTCCTCCCCATCTGGGCTTGGATTTGAACTTGGCATGATTTCTATTGCATAGAAATGCTATGAGCTAATAAAGTCTCTCAAGATCCTTCTAAGTAGTTGCTACCTTACTTTTAATGTAACTTAGTTCCTGAACATTCCACAACCACAAGAACAGGGCAGCGGGCAGGCTGGTGTGTATGCATATGGAGGAGTCCACAGCCATACACAGGAACTACCCAGGAGGAAGCTAATAGTTCTAGAACTTTTAAACAATTAGAATCATCTGACAATGTAAATGGCAATGATTGCCTGACCCTGACCCTTATAATACAAGACACATTGGATTACTAGGCTATTTCTGAGTTTTCTACTATTCCAAATCACCAGAAAGCAATAATCAAACAAAAACACAGATGGTATAGATGTCCTTCTACCTGCTACCCATACAGTAAAATCAGTTTTTCTGTCCAATGCCGATGGACTGGAAGTACACTCCATGTCTCTGTCTTAGCCTGAAAGAAACATCTGTGGTAATATGACCCAGAAAGAGGAAAGTCCTGCATTGCTTTATTGTGGGGCCCAATCACTTTCTACCTTCTAGGGATCAAACGGAGAGCAAAAATGTTGAGGGGTGGGATGAGATTCAGCCAACATACACTGAGCTTCTGCTTTGTCCCAAGTACTACGTTAGACACTTCAGGAGATACAGAGATGGACACAGCGTCCCTTCCTTCAAAGACATACAGGCTAGCTGGACACACAGGAAGTGGAATCGTCTCTAATTCTTCATTCTCTCCTCATCCCTTCATGAAGCTAAGTGCTAAAGTCCCGGAGTCAGTCTCCAGAGAATAGCTTTTCCCCTTCTTGCTCCTTCCTTCTCCATTTTGATTAGATTAGATTTGTCTCTTTGGGCCAAGTGCCTCCTAAGTGACCTTCGAATATCCAAACCTGCCACTTCTACTACATTTAACCCTCTGCCACCATTACTCTGACCATGTTACTTGCACCTGAAAAACTCACCCTGACTTCCTACATCCTCCTGAAGGAAGTCCAACACCCTAAGCCTGGCATGCAAAGTTCACAATTTTCTGCTCCAAATTACTTTCTGCCATTATCTATGGATTCCCTCTGTGGTATTATTTGGATACATGCAACATATGGCCATCTCCTTTTTGTCAGCCTTTTCTGACTGTTTTCTCTAGCTGGAAAGTCTTCCTTCCTAATCACTCAATATTTCAATTTCACTATCCTTTGGGATCAGCTCAGACTCCCCTGGGTCCATGAAGTCGATCTCAATTAGCTCATCTGGAAGTAACCACTCCCCTGTCTTAAATTACCAGTAGCGCTACACTAGCCCTCTCTTAGAGCTGTTTTCACAATCTAGCTTGAACTATATTTTGCTGTATAAAGTCAAAAGGAAGGTTTTTTAATGTTTAAAAAAATGCATTTAGGAAATGATGAAAGAAGACACATAAATGATGGATTTTAAATTTAGGTAAACTATTTTATATGGCATTCCACTCAGTGGGTATATGCCCTATAATGAGCCCAAGATGGGAGATAAGAATAAACTTCTAAGCCCAATTGGTCCCAGCCCCGTGGACTTGCTGTCAGGGTGTGCTATAATATAAACACATATATTTTCAACACTACTCCCACACAGTTTACTGAGATGGTCACATAGTAAACTCTGACTACAGAGGTGGGCACATGGCTTAGGCCGAACTAAATGGAGTTCCCAAGACAGAACTGAGGATCACGAAATTCGGTTTGATTTTCCTCTTCCTGGGAAGTCAGCTATTTCATATAATGCTTAACCAAACACCGATGATCTTCTCCAACGACAGCAACAACGGGCTGTGCTGGACTTATTGAGCAAGGTATCTTGCCCATACCTTCCTCTGGGACCTCAAGAAGAATGCAATGTGGGCAGTTTTTGCCTCTCATACTGGCTTTAGAATCTATTTTGTGTGCCGTAGATGACTTCATGATATAAGCTTTATCTCCCCAACTCAAATATAACTTTTGGGTTTGGAATCAGGCCTCTGTCATCTCAGAAAAATACCCAAGGCACTTTGGGCACTTCTTAGGTGTCCACTGAAGGAGAGAATGAACAACCCCTCCACTGTGAAGATGCCATGGTAAGGTATGCCCTTTAATCTTTTCTTCAAATTCTAGGAGTAACAACACCTCAAAACTGCTCCACCCATTCTCTTTCACAAAATCTACCTTGAGTATTTACCAAGTGGCTAATCTAAGGCAGAGATCTCAGCCCTGGCCACAGAACAGAGTGAAGCTAGCTTACCCCCTCCACCAACTCCCACCCTACGGGAGGCAACCAGCTGTCATTATTTCCTGAGAATAATGTTTTAATGAAAAGGACCAAGACCCAATTTCTTGGCAGAGAAACCAATAGCAGACAGTACACATGCCAACATGCCCAGAGAAATTGGCAATTGGCAGTCTAATAAAGGTGGATTCCAATCTCTGCATTCCAGAGGTGCTCTTTTCTCGGCTTTGAGGTATACGATGCATAACGTAAAACTGATTCGTGTTAACTACTGAGAACATGGCACAGCTGATGGCGTTTTCATATTTACCAGCCTGTAGGTCAGCCATATTTCATTCCAATATACAGAGTGGGCTGTATTGCAAATGAGACAGTATCACCCAAGCCATATTTCACTTAAGAATAAGAGATTGTCAACTTATTGAAAATGTGTGAAAATAAATCCACCTGATATATATATTTTTGATCTGTTCTAGTGGGCCATGATAAAAATGTCTCTGGGTATATTTTATTGCTGATGAAAAGCACGGGATGACAGCCCATGGGGTAGATTTGCAGAGCACACAGTCCATAGATTATGTCTCCTCTCCACTGCCAAATACTCTCCTTTTTATCCTCCTTTTTTTTCTTTGGATCCATCCAGTTGAATCATGAACTGTCAAAGTTGGAAGGGGCCTGATGTATCATTTTTTAGGATTATGATCTGAAAAACATGAGCTTTGAAGGATGCTGAACCCCTAAAATTTTCTTGTGTATATACATTTTTTTTGGGTCCATAGCTCCTACAAGACTTTAAAAAATGACCATGGTACCCAAAATAATAGTTTTTAAACTTAGTTTTGACATTTTACACATAAGGGAAGTAGACCCCGGGATAAAGGGTCTACTGTTATTCTCTTGTAAGTTAGAAATAGGACCAGAGCTCAAGGTTCTTGGCTCCCAAACCATTGAAGTCAGTGACCCACTGCAATCCTATCGCACAGCACGAACAACGGTTACTATTACTCAGAATTACCCTTTTTCCCCAAATCTCCTTCTGTAATAAAGACCACAGAGGTGGGCACATAGGTTAGGCTGGGTCAAACATAGTTCTTACGGCAGAAAATACATTGTGGGATAACCAAATTCAATTTCACTTTCTTCTTGGGCACAAGAATACTTTGCTGTTAGTATGAAGAGGTGGGATGTGGACGAAAGTGGTGTATACAATTTCCAAGTGTGGCCCTTAAAAACACCCTTTATAAACTTCTAGCTTTCTTCTTACATTTTGGGACCTTGGAGGCCAGGTATTTATTTAGATCAAGCGTCATAAGAAGACGGGACCCTAGATGCCTGAGTTATTTGATGGAGGAGAGCTCCTGCTACTTACATACTGGTGTTTCTATGATTAAAGTCTGATCTGCTTAACCATGAAGATTTGGGGGTTCTTAGCATAGCACAGCCTCAGCTGCCTTTACTACCATCCCTGGGCACAACAACTGGTCCAAGAGAATGCATAGGATATAAAGACGGCCCAGGGGAGCCTCTCCTTGGCATATCAGGAGGCTTTGTTGCAGAAATCAACATCCTCAAGAGCTCAAGACAGCGAACATTCACTTTTCTTCATGTTACACGTGCTTGAGCAGCTTCAGGTAGGTTTGTGCCTCCCGGTACTTTTTACCCCGGGGCCCAGTCCTCGTAATGGGCATGTGTGTCTTGTGACAGAGAGGAAAGTGAAGGCTGGTGGAAAACTGCGATATCTCCTAAAGCTTACGTTCACATGTGGCATACACGCATGTCACATGGCCGAGCTGAAGTTGATGAGGAGGGATGTACACTCGTCCTGGGAGGCCGGGCAAGCCACACGGCAGTGGCATGGCAATGGTGGAGGAGGTACAGTCCTTCTACGGGGATGGGGGTAAAAAGTTATTTTGAACAATAAAAGTGCAATTTTATACTTGGTTTATAAATGTTGGGAGAAACTCTGTTTTGTCTGGGATTTACAGTTAAGGCTAGGGCTAGGGTTATTAGGCTTAGGGGCTGCTATCCTCTGGAAAAGGCCCATCAACAGTGAAGACATTAAGTCCAGTGTTCAACAGAAGGTGGCCAGACCAGGTTGCCAGGTGCATGGAGACCGAGTGTGTCCTACCGCCTCGGAACACTCCGTTCCGGTTCTGGACGCCACTTCCTGCTGACTGTTCTTTGGTTCTCTGCGTTGCCTTCCCCAGTATCCTTTCCAGCATACAAGGCAACAGAGTGGACTATCCTCTCCCTTTTCCCCCTTCATTGTCTATATTTTTGCCTCAGTTAGCTTGTTTAGGGTTTCTGTCACTTTTAACCAAGAGAATCCTAATATATCACATTATAAATATTATCACATAATATATATTTTCTAATTTACATTTGCCTTGTGGAATTAGCTAGGGTGAGAAAATCAAATAAGGATAGGTCATATCCACTTTATTTTTTTCTAGTTATACGACCTTAGGCAACTTATATAAACTTCATGTTTCAGTTTCCCCATCTATAAAATGGCATGATAATACCTAATATTTAAATGTGTAGATTTAAGTTAATTACTCCTTCCTCAGCCTTTACCGCCTCAGAAAATGGCACCTCCATTGGTCCAGCTGCTTAGGCCAAATCCCTGGAAATGTTCTCGTTTCTCTTTCTCTTACACGTATTCCACATTCAAAGCATTAGCAGCTATACTTAGAATTCAATCACTTCTCAGCTGATTCAACCACTTTTACCACCACAGGCCAGGCCATCATGGGGTGCTGACTCTCGCCTCCTTCCACCCTTACTTCCTGGGGGTCTGTTATACAGTAGTAGGAACAAACACCGAAACACAGTTTGCATCAAAGCTCCCCACCTCACCCAGGGAAAACCCGGCTTCTAACCCTGACCAGACCTCATATGTCTGGGCTACTCCCTCCCCCTGACCTCACTTCTCTCACTTCCTCTGCACTCCATCCCACACCTGCCTTCACGCTGCTCCTGAGAAACCCTCGCCACACTCCTGCCTCAGGGCCTTTGCACTTCTGGCCCTTCTGCTTAAACCGCTCTTCCAGAGCATGTACTCCCCACCTTCCTTCAATCTTCACCCAAGAGAGATTTTATCAGAGGCTTTCCCTGACCCCTACCCTCTCCCAGTCACATCCTTTATCCCCTGCCTGTGCTTATTTTCATCAGAGCACTGGTAACCCCCTGACATGTTATACATTCATTTATTTCTGTAAGCTTTAGGAGGGCAGAGACTTTGTTTTATAGCTTTTTTGTTATCTCCATTTTGGGGAAACATTGATGATGTTTAGTAAATACCTATAATATAAATGAATATGTAAATCAATACAATTGATATAGGGATTAACTTAAAGCACAAAAATGTCTGTAAGATGTGTCAAGTAAAGCCAGGGACATAGTAGGACATCAAACTATTATCTCAAGGTGTCCACATGCTGAGCCTTACCTTTGTCCATGATCCTTCAAAGAACGGAAGTTGATCTGGGAGAACTGAGGAGAAGGCCCCTTCCTATGTGCCTGAAGCCACATGTTACAAACACCCGTCTCTGTACTGAGTCGGTAAGACGAGCCCTGGGCCCCAGAAGGGAGGAGAGCCCGGCTGTGACAGTCCCTGGTCCCTGCAACGCCCGGCTCGACCTTCCATATCAGGACCTCTCTGGCAGCTGTCATGAGCCTCAGAAAGACTTATCCTCACCACTACGGCCCCTCCAGCACTGTAATCCCAGTGGTCCTAGTCTTAATATATTCTGGGACTTAATCAGAGCAGAGTACAGACACAGCAAGGGCGTGAAGTAGCGACCTCATCAGAGTCTGGTAGACATTGCCTCTCACAGAGCACCTATCGCATGCCCTTGGATGACCACACGGGGATACTGTTTACACAGAGCTGCTTTATTCTAGCCACGAGCCCACTGACAACCTGTAGGAGCCACTTACTGGCTGGCAGCAGCAACTGTAGAGGAGACAGCAGAGCCACGTCCCTCCACTCTGCCTTTCTTTCTCTCCTACTCGGTCCGTCCTTCCTCGGCCTGCTCCGGGGGGCTGCTTTTGGACCTATTTGTGTTCTTCCCTTCCAGTTGCCCCTTCTTTCTCTGGCCCCTTTTGCACACCCCCTCATCCCACCTCCTCGTCTCCCTACCTCTCTCATTACCTAGATTTACACAGCATCTAACATCCTCTCGACGCTGACACTGGTTCTATACTGGCAACAAAGATGACTGGGACATGGTCCCCATCCTCACGGAGCGCATGGTCTATTGCTGAGTATGTGTCTCCCAGGGAAAAGGAGGAGGAGGAGGAGGGGCAAAACATGACATTCAGAGGAGGTAAGGAGTCAGGAAGCTTTATGCACAGGCACTTGAAGGATGGATTTGCACTTGGTGAAATGGGGTGGGAAGAGTCTCTGAGCAGGAAGGACTAATATACATAAAAGGTGGGTCACTACCAGGGAACAGAGAGAAGTTAAATTTAGCTTTGTAACAGCTAACATTTCTGGTACACCTATTTTATGTCAAGCATGGGGCTAAATCCATGGCATTTACTATCTCATTTAATTGTCCTCTAAGCCAATGATGAATGACCCCTTTTACAGATAGAGATAGAGGCTAAGAGAAATTGAGTAACCTTAGCCAAAGCCCCACAGCTAACTAATGGTAGAATTTGAAATCCACACAAACCCGTGACCCCAGACTTTACTACTTTATGAGGGGAGTAGTTAGAAATCCGTTTAAAACACAGAGGCAAAGGCCAGAGAGTGAAGGGACCTGAATGCTGGAAGGACTTTCAGATTTTGGTAGGTAGTGGTTGGGCGGGGAGGAGGGTTTTAAGTGGGCAAAGCAGTAATGGGCTCTCCCACGTAATCTTTGCCTTACCCCAGTATAAACAGGCACACAAATGCAAATTAATCAATTAATCTCCCTCACCACAGTTAACTGTCCCCCATCCCTTTCATGATCCACTTCAGATAAAGGTATTTTTATCAGAGCTGTTTCATCTCTTTCTATTCCACTGCTTCCAAATGTCTTTATTGCTGTTTGATATTATAAGGGCATCTTAAATCAGCTAGTTGGAACAGAATTCTAGAAATCCAGATTGCATCAGTGTTGGTCACTGCAGATTTTAGTGGTTTTCTTTCTAGCACATTATTCAGTAATGCAAAAATACTGGCTTTCTGGCTCAGAAATTACAGGCTAATTATCATTTACATAATTTTGTGGTAAACACATTTCCAAATTGTGATTTTTAAATTCTTTCTAAAGAGTCCCCAAGAATTTCATTTTCTTTAAAAATCTGCTTATTACGTATTCACTAAATAGATTTATCCTGAAGTAGATAATATCATCTCTCTTGAGGGCTTGTTTCATTACCTTTCCTTAAGGTTAATAGATGAAGGTCAGATATAAACATGCCAAAGAGCTTTTAACTCTCTTCTGTGGCCATTATCTGGACGGTTACTGGCTGTATTTCAAAATATTCTACTAGAGCTTTGTTGATTAGGGACTTGACCTTTGAGCTCCTCAGTGTAGCCCCCAAGGCAGAATGTTAAGTAAATGAACAGTCTGTCTCTTGGGAATTGGGTCCTGCTACTAACAGTTTCACACATTCTAGAGGTTTCTTTACCTGGGAAGAAGAAAAAGACATTAGTCCTTTCTTATCAAGACAAGCAGGCAAAGGCTTCCATTTAAGCTTAAGTAAGTGTAAACATGAGACCTCCTCATGGTGAACATATAAAAGGAGGAAGGAAGGAAGTTAAAAATGAGTAAATAAGCTCAGGAGGATTCTAAAGTACTTGTCCTCTTTTTGTGTAAATTTCTGGCAGATCTCAAAGTTCCCTGGAAAAGACACAGGAGTGGGAATCAACAATCTGATAATCACATATCCAGTAGTCCAGTATGAAAACCTCTAGGTTTTAAGATTTGTGGTGTGCATGTCCAAATACTGGTGTGATTTTCCTACCAGTAGGCTACCTTGGTGCATGAAGCATATATACACTTTTCTTCTGTATTAATTTATGTACCGATTCATACTTTTCATCCCCAGAAGAATACTGTGAAATCACATAGGTTTGGGGCAAATGTTTATGGGCATTCTCTGGCTCATGGATCATCTGTTTGAAAAACCTGGGGTAAATGGGGAGGGGTAGAATACTGAGTGAGGTGGAAGTGGGGAGACAAAAACACTGTAAGAACACGACGACCTCGTCATCCTCAGAGCAGGAGGAAAGCAGATGCGCTCAGAGGGCCTCCTATCCCCGACGTTGGGAACTTGTCAAATCAGGACCACGTACATTTCAAGGTAGTTAAAAAGATTATCATAATGATATGTTGGTAATTTGAATTAATTGCATAGTGATCCATCACAGATTTCACTAAGTGGTGGAGAATATAAAAATAAACACTGAGCTGGAGCAGATTTTCAGGAGGAGCAGAGACTGACTAATCCAGATAAAGTGGTAGATATGGGATTGATAATTCCTATTCTTTCCTTATTTACTGAAAATATGGAGGGGTTTAATAAAAATATGGGCAAAAATGTTATACTTATTGCTCCTTTATGAATGATTTAAAATTCAGAAGCACCAACAAAGGATCTTCAAAATAGTTACCCTTCTTGTCTGGAAATTATTTTATTGGCTCCTAGTGATTTTATACTCCATTAAAATGTTTTGTATAGTGTAGCTCCAGGAGGAGGGGTTCCTTGCCTGGGGCAAGTTCCCTACAAATTCAGTGAGACTGAAGACAGGAAAGGGCGAGGAGCTGGGAATTAAAGGCGTTTACTCTCACAGCTCAGTCTCTCCTGGCTCACACCAGGGGCTCTCTCGGCTACCACCCTGTTCTCACGGTTCCAAACCCTGGCTGCCCAATTGTCTCCCCTCAGCATCCCTGGGAACCCCCCTCACAGGGCTCCCCAGCTCGCTCTCTCTCTCGTGCTGCACTACCCCACCCCACTCCTGCACTGGGAGGAACTCTGTGGGTGGGTGCCTGGTGACTGGGAGGTGCCTGACCAACTACATACCAGGAATGGAGGAGAGGAGACAATGGGTGATTCCTCTCCACCCCTACCCTTGACTGGCAATCCCATGACTGATCAGCAGCTCTGAGATGTGCAAACAGGATATCTATTAAGGCCAGGCGGGAATCCTAGTCAGAAAGTTCCATTTTCCCCAAATATAGTTTGTTTGTAACCTTGGTACAGGTGACAGTCTCATTCAGCCATAATTTCTTTATTTGGAAAAGGGAGGTGAACTTGATGGCCTCTGAGAACTGTTCTTTCAACTCTACTATTTTTATGAGATTCTATAACAAGAGGTGATGGTTGTTCAAGGATACTGGTACTGGAGAAAGATCATTTAAAATGAATGTAGTTAAAATGGGGACCAAAAACTCATAGCAAATAGTGAAGTTTGCTTGCAATGTTATCTTGAAAAATGAATTCAACTATGCACAAAATGTCAGAATGATCACAGTTTGAATCAAAAGGGTCACTTCTGCAAAAGTGATTGAAGGCTTCATCAATTTTTCTAAGAGCCTTTCTTCATCTTTGGTATTTAAATCTTTCTCTTCTGAAGCATTTACCTTGTCATCATTCTTGTCAATTCTCTCTTACTTGTTAACTGTCTGACTCTACTAGATCCTTACATGTGAGTGACTTTGTGTTCAACTAGAGCAGTTTTCCTTTTCTCTTATAGACTTTCTGAATCCTTCATTTCAGGAGCAAGATTTCTTTGGAGTTGCGATTCCATTTTTCAACTTCTGTGTGGTGTTGAAGCACAGAAATAGCGAATATTCAATCAAGGAAGCATCACCCAACATAGATAATAGCCTCTGAGTCTATGATATGCGCTGATTTTGTAAGGGGTCAATTATTGGTAAATATTTTTGTGTTTCCAAGATTTTCTGTCCTCAAGTAATTCTAGGATAAAAACCAAATAATTAAATATTCTTTCATTCATTTATAAAAGTGAATTTAAACCCTTACATGATTCTTCTCCATTTTAGCAAGTGAAATATTTTAGCAGTATTTCTCACCGAACACAAGATAATTTCATTACAAAAAAACTCTGATTTTCCATCTCCCCAATAATAGAAATCTCTAGTGAACTAATATTTATTTTCTAAAGTTTATATTTAGGAGAAAGGGACAAGAAAACAAACTCATGTAATTGGCCTGAAAAATCCAATTTTCAGGTATAGACCAAGGTCAGTACAATTTCAGACCAGGCCCTTCAGTAATGTGAGTTAAGGCTCAGATCACCAAAATCACATCTGCTTAATTGCGTGTGGTAAATGACATGTCATTATAGAAAGATTTTTTTAAAGTAAAATATAGGTTACAAGTAAAAGGGTAAAATAAGCTAGACAATAAAGATTGTAGGCGAATCTGCCATGAAATGGTCCGAACAGTGGAAATAAAAACTCACAATCCTTTGATAAAAAACACCCATGTGAGGTTCCTTAAAGCAGAAACAATTAAAATATGGTTAGCAAAAGGCATGTACATCTAGTTATAACAGGACCAGGGGTGAGACTGCAGTTCACTGCTGAGATACCCTCTGAACTGAAAGTTAAGATAGAAGACATTTCATACAGTTGGCCTAACCCAGGTTTGAGCTGTGAGGGTCCACTTATATGTGGATTTATTTCAATAAATACAGTATAGTACTATAAATGTATTTTTTCTTCCTTATAATTTTCTTAATAGCATTTTTCTAGCGTACTTTCTCATAATAGAGTATATTACACATATAATATACACAGTATGTGTTAAATGACTGTTTATGTTATCAGTAAGGCTTCTGGTCAACAGTAGGCCATTAGTAGTTAAGATTTTGGGGAGTCAAAAGTCATACATGCATTTCCCACTGCACATGCGTGGTAGAAGGTCAGCTCCCATAACCCCCAGTTGTTCAAGGGTCAACTGTAATCTAATATTTTGTGTATAACAAGGAAATTGCAACCACAGTTCAAATCATCTAACAACTGCCAACTATAACGTGATATATGCACTTTATCAAACAGAGACTAGGTCTTCAGATAAGACGGGCAGCACGGGCCAGCTTGCCTCCGGCCCTTAGGGTGAGGCTAAAGCAGGGCTTCCCCACCCCAGCATTGCCGCCAGGACGGGAAGGAGAGCTCCCTGCTGTGCCCTCAAGGACGCGCGGTGGCATGCCTGGGCTCCACCCACTGGATGGATACTGCCCAATGTCCCCAGGAGGGCAAAATCACCCCCAGTGGAAACCTCTGGGACTGAGGCTATTACTTGAGGGCAGTATCCCCTCTCACAGTGCCATCCGGAAGGGCTCCTCTAATGGATTTCAGTGGAGAACGTGTTAAATTTTGGTCATTCTGGTACCACATTTATCTTTTTGCTCATCACTGCATACCACTTTTAAGAATTTAGATAATTTTAACACCATTGGTACTATTATTTACTTAGCACTATTCCTTAAAGCTACCTTTTTTTGGGGCACATATCTAGAATTCTAAATGCTTAGGAGGGAAGTTAATTCACTACACACAATAGGTACCTCTGTACATTAGAGCTTGATTCTTCCAGGAATCTGGGTAACAAAGGCTGCATCTAATCTGAACCTGGGCAGCACGTGAGACAGCTTCCTCGCCTTCACTCCCCCAGGCGTTTTCACCCAACTTCACACGGCGGAGCCTCACAAGTAGATTTGCTGAGTAAAGTTCTGTCTACTTAGTGTTTTCCTGATGGGAATGCCCTTCCTTCTTGTGTGTAGGTGTGTATGTATGCATGTATGTATGTATGGAGATATAATTAACATATAACAGTGTATTAGTTTTAGGTGAACACTTTAAAGCTACTTTTAATGGAAATAAATTTTTCATTAGACAAGCTGTTAAGGTTCTCCATTGTGGCATTAAAAAAAAGAGTGTAATTTTTTCACTAAGTTACTTAACCCATCTTACTCAATGTCACGTCCATCTTAAATTTACATGCAGATGACCAGCGGGGGTACAATGACCCCCTCCGGGGGATACTCTCCTCATTTATCTGTGGGTTTGTCTGGTCTGTGCGGCAACAGCCGTGTGCCATGCAGAGGAGATGCTCTTGGGGACGGGGTATATATAGCACACAGTCATTGCTAGCATGGACTTTTGAGCCGGATAACATGTTTGGCGATCTAGTTAGTAACTGATAATAACTGTATCTCCTCAAAAAGTTGTCATTTGAGGATTACAGGAGACAACTGATGTTTTAGGTACTTAGTAGCTTGCAACACAGTTGGCATATAACACTGCTGAAAAATGTTTTTTAACAAATGCCAGCTCTCTGAAACAAAGCCTGTCTTTCTTTGATGCTCAGTCTTTCAGTCAGTAATCTTCCATGAAAGTCAGACCTCTCTTTTTCTCTCAATAAAAAGGTGTGTGATTCTGAATTATCACTATGTGGAAAACTCACAGGAATGTCTTCCCTTGACTTCTAATTTCATTTCTTCAACTCAAGAGGCTTGTGAAGGTCAGCTAGGAGGGCTTGTCTGAGAGACAGGCGAACACTCCATCTGACAAGTTCACCATCTCCTGTCACAGTTGGCAATTCCTGCTAGGTGACCTAACCTTTGGTTCACTTGGAGGATGGCTGTGATTTCCGCTGGGCTCACCAAAGGACCAGATCACATGGGGACTTCCAGTCGATTGCCAGTTCACATGCTCGGCAGTCACAGGCAAAATCCTGCAGCAGGGATACCCACATTCCTACGCGGCGTCTGTCACCCCTTGTGATGTGAGGCAACAAGTAAATGGAACTAACACGGACTAAAGATGCTGCTATAGGCCAGGCACTGTGCCAGACCCTCCTTGCTTAATATTCCTCACTAGTCCATGAAATCCCTATTATTCCAAATAAAAGACAAAAACACTTACGGTTCAGTGAAGTTTCAAATCCTGCCCAGCCTTTCATGTTAGTAAATGGTGGATTTGAATCAAGATCTTATTTCAATATGCTTGTTATACGTGATCTGTAGCAAACATACCCCTTGGGATGTAAACAAATCTACTGAAAACGTTAGTAGTCTGCATTTTGTAGTACTTTAGACCATTCAAATAACTTCACCTCTACCATTTCACTTGTACTTCACAATTCCCCATTCTGCAGAAAAGTGACTTTTGGATTCCAGAGTGTGGCTAACTTTGGATTTCACAGATATGAAAAGTATCTAGTCAACTTACTTTGGCAATAGGGGGTTGTTCTAATATAATTGTGTGTCCTCTGGTCCTCTCCAAACAGATGCTACAATGCCAGGGCTGGAAGAGCTTTTATTTGTATGACCAAGTGTTTCACTTAGTACTGATTTATTCTTGAGCTGAGATAGGTCCAGACTTTTTCAGTTTCAAAAATCCCATGAAAGCCAAATAAATTTTAGAACAGAGAAGCAAAGGGTATTAGATGTCTCCAGGTGCACAAATTTCATCAAACCTACTCTGCAATTTCAATCTGGTACGTTAATTTCTTCTAGCACTGGGCATGTGGGCTAGTATATATTTTCATGGTTATTTTAAAACTACAGAAAATGATGGGCTGTACAATTCTGATTCAGATCACTCAGACATGTTGAAAAGATTATGCAAGGCTTTAAAATCAATAATCTAGCCTGTTTTATTTTCTTTAGGACTGCCTGCCTTATTTGTTTCCTTATTATTGTTTTTCTTTATCAAGATACTAACTTAGAGGTGACTGCCTCATTTTCCTGTTCTCAAACCCAGAGAAAAAGCCACCCAGTACTCCAAAGCCTATCTCAAACAAATCACAAAAGAGTGGATGGGAAAGTATTGCCTCCAGGGATGTTTTAGAGGAGGAGGAAGTGCTAGAAAACTCACCTTGAATGAAACTCCTCTACCGGGAGTTCACGGGACTTAGTCTGTGCATTGAAGCCAATTGTCAGCTCTCCAATTTTTTTCTGTTTTTGTTATCTAGTAATTATCAAAAGCAAAAAGGAAAAATATTTTCCTTCACTTAAAAAGTGTTGGTAGATAACCCTTTTACTTTTTGAAGGCATGAATTTGGTATCCTTGTACGCGGTGCACAGACAAAGAGTTCTATTCATACTCAACATGGGTGTAGCCACTGGTCCGTGTAAGCTGGCCTGGCACATTCCGTAGGCCTGAGTTCTTCCAGGGGACGGTCTGGCGTAGCATCCGAGATGCTCTGCAGCAAGCCAAGTCTGCTTTTTTCTTGCTCGTTTCCCCGTAGGTCTTTGGCAAACTATAAATTGGAAGCTTATCTTAGCTGTCTCTCTGTTCCCTTACCCTCTTGGACCCTTCTCTGCCCTCATTTCTAATTTGGATTATCACAACAGCTGGACAATGTGACTGGCATTGGTATGGATTTATGAAACTTTTTTCTCTTGGGTATTAGCCCATATTTTCCATCTCCTCTGAGTTTGGGGGGGAAGGGAGGGCAGGCACATGACTATGTTCCAGACAATGGAATATGAGCAGAAGTGAGGTCCCTAATTTCCAGGACTTTCCCAGGCACACAATAATTGGCTGTTTCTAATCAGCAATGAGCCACTAAGAACTAAAGCACCAAGTTTGTTGGAATAGTACCAAAATTAAGAGAAAGAAGGCTGACTTGGAACTCTCCAGTGAATGGAGTTCATGAACTCTAACATATGATTATCAGGCATATATTTGGCATAAGTTTTGCTAGGCCAAATAATATGTTGTGCACCACCTGCCCCCCCCCACCAAAGATGTCCACAGTCTAATCCCCAGACCTGTTAATATGTTACCTTATAAGGCAAAAGGGACTTTGCAAATGTGATGAAGAATCTTGAGATTAGCCCAGACTATCTGGATGGGCCCAGGGTAACCACAAGAATCCTTATAAAAGGGAAGCAGAGGGAATTTGACTAGAGAGTGTCAGGATAAGACTTCACCAGCCACTGCTGGCTTTGAGGGTGGAAGACACCACTCTAGATGTCGGCAAAGACAAGGAGACCAGAATCCCCAGAGCCTGTAGAAGGAACGCAGGCCTGTGGGCACCTTGACTCCAGTTCAGTGAGATTGCTTCAGATTTCTGACACCCACCATCACAAACTGATGTTGTTTTCTATTAGATTTGTGGTAATTTGTTACAGCAGCAGTAGGAAAGTAATACACAGGCCTTTAAAATTTTTATCCTGCTTCTCTTTCATATTCTCCTTTATATTACTGTCCAAGGCACTTTGAGTAACTGAGATTGTCCTGTAAATAATAATAATAATAATAGCGACAATAATAGATACTATGTTCCGAGTGTTAATATGGGCAGACTACCATGCTTATCATTTTCCAGGTATTTTACCATTTAATCTTCAAAACAAGCCCATGAGACAGGTCAGATTATTAATTTTATACATTTGGAAAATGATGACAATTTTTAGAGAGATTAAGTAATTTATCTAAGGTCACACTGATTATCAAAACAAACAATGGTCTGATACCACAGTTCATGCTTTTAAATGCACACACCATAGGACTGTAGGTATCACCATGTGTGGGGTATAAATGCTCTGAAGTTTCAGTAAAACTCGACTTAGAAAACTCTCAGCATAAATAAAATGATAATAAAAACACAGCTTTAAAACACTCCATTTAGAATATGAATTCACACTTCCTCAGGCAAAAAGGGCACATTTTATATTCATATGTAGCTGTGACTTAAAGATTAAGCGATATATCAGGTCAGGTTGCAGCATTATTATTATGTAAGCAGCTCAGTTTCTGCACTACGTAAAATAAGTGTAGTAAAAATTAATATAAGCTTCCCTTATCATACTTTAATAGGCTATAATGGAGCAAAATTATGTAGAGTACTTAAATTCTGTGCAGAACTTATTAGGTCATTTTCAATAATCTAGTTTTACTCAAGGAACTTTTAGGGAAACCATTTAGATTGTGCACATATTCTAAGGATCACAGCAGCTTTCACCTTTCTAAAATAGAGATGCTGTTACTATTTGGAAGAAGGTAGAATGCTGTTTTGTATATCCTAGGGTTCTGTATTCTGCTAATTTCATACAGGGACGTCCAATAATTAAAGGTGAATCAGCTGACTCACCAGGTGTGTGTTTTGGGGGACTTAACTCCCTCTGGTCTGACTTTCTTCATCTATAAAATGAGGCACCTTCCTGTCCTGTTTACCCTGTGAGGTCATTGTGAGGCTGAACTAGATCACATGTATGGAAGCACTTAGAAAACTAACAACTTTCTGAAATGAAAAAGGATTATTGTTAGACTTTAATCATAACAGAAAATAGAAAAAGTGTTTATCCATTAAAATCTCCATCTTTCAAAACAGCATGTGAGGTGTTAAGAAAAAGGGAAACAGACATGGAAAACTCTTTTGTTTTATGAAGTTTCAGTTTAAGAAGATGGAGATTCTCTTTGTTTAGCGAGAGCCTGAGAGAGAAAAGCAACGTAAAACTGCCTGAGACGGATTTACAACTGTCTGGCTCATCCTTGTGATTGCTGGATTTCTTGGCCCTCCCCAGCTTTGGAGAGAAGCAAAGGCCCGGATGATTACATGCGTTGTAACGCCCCTGCTGTATCTCCCAAGAGCATTAGATATTCAAAGTATCTCACCAGCCCCTTCAAGTCTGAACTGAATCAGAGGAAGCCTTCCCCTAAGCTACTCTGAGTCAGTTTCCAACATCTGCTCCAGGAGAGACAATGGTACCTGCGGATTCAGGAAGAAGCTGCTAGCGCTGAAAGGGAGAACAGAGTTCTTCACTGTACCCCCGGCGTCTGGGATAGGGACTGGCAGGAGCCAAGACCAACTGAGCCGCTTATCAAACGTCAAGTGAAGACAGAGGCCAGTCTCTGAAGTACATATACAAAGTCAAAACAGGGTTGCAGGTAATCAAGAGGAAGAGAAAGAATAGGAGAAAGGAGAAATCACCACAGGAACTGCCCACCCTTAGTATTTACCACTCTCATATAATGAATTAGCAAGTAAAAAATATCCAGGCAGAAATACCAAATGTCGAATGTAAAGAGCCATGATACAATGAAGATTTGCCAGAACTATGACCCTTTAACCCCAACTTTATTAGACTAAACCAGACTGCCTGGGTCCAAATCCTGGCTCCATCACTTACAAGCTTTGTGACTTTAGATAAATTCCTTGTCTTCTCTGTTTCTGCTTCTTCATTTGTAAAATGAGATAATAATAGTAATTCTACCCACAGATTTATGTATATTAAATGAGTTACTGTATGGCTTAGAACAGTGTCTAGAATTTATGATTTATAATGGTAGGGTGGTAATGCCTCCCAAAGGTATTTCCACATCCAAATCCCTGTGTGATAGTTAATTTTATGTGTCAACTTGGCTTGACCATGGTGCCCAAATATTTAAACATTATTCCAGATGTTTCTGTGAAGTGTTTTGTGGGTAAGTTAACATTTAAGTCAGTAGACCTTCAAAAGGGCAGATTACTCTCCATAATGCGGGTGGGCCTTATCCAGTCAGCTGAAGGCCTTAATAGAACAAAGACTGACCTTTCCCAAGCAAGAAAGAATTCTGCCAGTAGACTGACTACCTTTGGACTCAAACTGCAACTCTTTCCTAGGTTGCCTACCCTGCAGATCTTGGAGTCACCAAACCTCCACAGTAGCTTGAGCCAATTCCTTAAAATAAATCTGTCTCTCTTTCTCTCTCCACACGTATGCACACGAGGGTGCACGCACACATCCTGTTTGTTCTGTATCTCTGGAGAGCTCTAATACGCCCCAGAACCTATGAATGTTACCCTATTTGGAAAAAGAGTCTTTGAAGATGTGATTAAATTAAGGATCTTGTAGTAGAAAGGTTGTCCTGGACACCTGGATGGATCCCACTTCCAGTCACAAGTGTCTTTATAAAAGACAGACAAGAGAGAACATGGACACGTACAAGAGACTGCAGTGTGAAGATGGAGGCAGAGTGGTGTGGTGTGGTCACAGCTGAAGAAAGCTGAGGAATACCAAAGCCACCCAGAAACTAGAGAGGGCAAGAAATGGATTCTCCCCCAGAGTCCAGAGGGAACAGGGCCCTGCTGACATTGACTTTGGACTTCTGGCATCTAGGCTGAGAGAGTATGCTCCTTTTATTTTAAGCCATTAGGTTTGTGGTAATTTGTTACAGAAGCCCTAGGAAGCTAATACACTTATTATACAGGTATTTTCTCTTAGTATTAAGTATTTTCTTATTAGCCATAAAACCTCATGCAGTTGTAACAGAGCCCAGAACCAGGAAGAAAGCAAATACAGTTTCTGAACATCCATGTCAAGGTGTATCCACTATTATTTGCACACTTTCCTCTACAGACCCTCACCCAGAGGACTGTTTCAATGTTGACCCCTATTATTACAGATACTGATGGGGATAAGTCCCCACTCCCCTGCTCTATGGAGGATGGTACCCCTAAATTGCCTTGATCCCCACTGGGGTGGGTGGGAGAACTCGCATTTGAGTCACTCAGTGAATCTCCTCCCACCCCTTAGGTTTTTCTAGCAGTGGTCAGTGGAGCCGACCCTCCATTGACCGAAGAAGGGGCCAAATCGCCACAGGACTGGGGAGACTGTCATCCACCCTTTCATGTTCAAGGGCCTGAGGGATAAGCGGCCAGATCCCAGGGGCTGAGGGGTGAAGACAGTGGGGCTGGGCTCTCAAGCTGGCAAACACAGCTCAAACTCATCTGCGTCCTGCATTCTGGCCCAGGCTCACGGACTGGGACAGGCGAGGCTCTTGGACAGAGAACGCTTGCTTCACCCCGGCATCGTGGCGATCTCTAGGACAGTCCAGGGAATCAAGGACCCAGCTGGGTGCAAGATTCCTGATTGCCACTTCCGCCCATTCAGTCCTCCGGTTTGAGGTTTCCTGACTCCCGGCCATCTGTGAATCCTTCATTATTTTTTCTTTATCTCTGTACCTCCTGTACTATTATTTTTTTAAATGAACTACCATGTTTATCTTAGCTTCATTCTAAACAACTCATAAATTCATGAGTTTGATGTTCTGTGATAGTTCTGTTACTCGGTGTGATCATGGACATATTATAACGTTGAAAACTACCTTCAGGAGTACACCTATCGTTACACGTGACCTGTACGCATGCCAGTGTGGATACGTGACGTGGGGCTCAGGGCTCACCGGGGCCTACGAGGGCCACTGGAACTGGGTAATGAGGGAAGGGATTAGAAACTCCTTTTTTATTTGATGCTAACAATATTATCAAATGGTCCAGATGGAACACCAGTCTCCACCCACCTGCCTTAAACTCTTCTCATTTCACCCCTCCAGGGGAGGCAAAGGATTGAGTTATTTCCTTGACAGGTCATAACTGGCACCTTTTGGATAAAGTGGCCTTGAGATGGCAATGAGTAGAAGTTGGCTAACTAGAAGGGATCTGTAGATATTCCAGGTCAGGGAGCCAAGGCATGAAGCCTTGACAATTCAGTTACAGCAGAGCTGGGCAGGCCAGCGCGGTGGGACCAGGTCATGCAGGAAATCTGACAAAGTGAGGAAGACCAGCACCACAGGGGGCACACCCCGTTTATATTCACCAGGGAACTGAGGATTTAGGACCAGTCAGAGGCGGCAGGTGGGCCCGCCCCATACAGTGGTGGGAATGCAATGTCGGGGGCTTCTGGACTCTAAGCTATGGAAGGGGTCCTGGTAAATGACTCTGGGAAAGAGACACCCCGTTCACAGTGCCGCAGCAGCTGGCTTATTCCAGGGTGGGGCCCACCGCTCTCCCTCCTTCCTCAGGCAGCTTCGCCTGCAGGGCCTAATCACATTTCAGGCTCTTTTCAGCTGTTGCCTTGTCCTGCTAGCAGTGGTGAAACCCTGGTCATGGCCTCTTCCAGGGACAGGCCTCGCACTGGTTTTATTTGCACTCTTGGCTGGGTTCCCTCGGCAAAGCAGCAGAAAGGCAGACAGTCTGACGGGAACTCGGCCTCGTCACACTCAGGGCCCAGCAGCAGCTCCTCGCATGAGGCAGCTGGGTTCTATTCACCCCAGGATTTGGGAATGGCAGCTCCTCTGAGTGACGCCCGCACCTGCCCTCTCCACTCCTCCGCTACACCTCAGTGCATCTTCCTCTTCCTAGAAACCTCCTCCTGAGAAATAGGCACCCCAGAGGTACTTTCTCTGCACAAATTATATTGCTTCTAATATTACTGGTCCTGGAAAGATTTTTTTTTAATGTTAATAATTTGGTTCATTGATATACAAAGGTCAGTATTAGAAAAGGTCTTTCCCCCTGTGTTTCATCTATATCTTCAGCAATGTTCTATCCTTGCAGCGCATGTTCTGTGGCACCAATGCAGGAATAAGTGGGTGCAGATGGAAACGTTTATGAGAAAAGCCAAAATTTTTTCTGAAACTGGTGTTGACCTTTTTTGTCCAGTGTAGTGTGTTTAATAAAGCACCTAATGCAAGAAATTAAAAAATACTGATATGACAATGTCAGTTTATTTCTAGTGGATCAGCAGTGGCCATAAATCTAAGAACAATTTTCTGTTTAATAAAACCCTCCACACTCCCTGCATTAGAGTCCAGGAAACTGATTTCCTTCATCCCAATTGCTTTTCGTGCACATTAAGGTGAATATTGTATCTAATCATCTGCTTTGGTTATCTTCCAAACATACCTAACTTAAAACTGCCTCAAAATCTGTCAACTTCATAAACCTTGTTACCCTTTTAATATGACTTATGTTGATTCTACCTTTTCTTTTTTTACATACTTCTGATTTATCTTTGCTGCCCTTAAATTTATAAGTTAGGCCACCTAAAATGTATAAGTCATTATCTCATAAAAGCTTCACTTTTATCTTTGACAGTGTGTTCTCTAGCTTCAGAGAACCTCCACAGTTTCATTTTTATGCTTTGCCTCTGTGTCTAATACTTCTTTGTAGTCAAAACAAGACATGCTAACAGTTTCTTTTGGTAAGTGCGAAAGAAGGGACTGGGATGGAAATACGCATGGGGAACAGGGTGGAAGGCAGAGCTTTTTTCAGATAAGTTTTGAAATGGTAATAGCAAAGGTACACAGCTCAAATTAGGCAACCTCATCCAAGCTTGGGAAGCCAAATGTCCACTCAGACTGAGTATGTAACTACTTTTTGATCAGTAGGGGTTAAGATACCATTTCATACAGATCACATAAAATAGACATTTCTGTATTAGCAAGAGTATCTTATGACAAATCATACACATGTACTGTTCCTGTAGGTCAAAGTAGTTCAGTGGTGGCAATTTCAAATGGTTCAGACTAAAAGGGGAGGAAACCTAAAACTTCTCTGCCTGCCTAGTTAATACTGCCAGCATTGTAGAAATTCCAAGGGTAGAGTCATGTCACTGAATTTCATAAATCAAAAATACGATTAGCTGTAGTGGGGGCTGGGCATAGGGGTTTACCTCTAATCGTGGTGGGCTTGGCACAGAAGCAAAAGAGGTGGAAATTAGCCCAGCTTTAGCTTAGTTCTTATTTTTTGTACCATATGAAAATTTTACCTGCCCTTCCTTTATCTTGTCCAGCTATCTATAGCTGTTCTTCACTCAAGGAAGGCCACTTCTTCCAGGGTGTGGTGATTTCCAAAGCAACTGGTCTGATCCTTCTACATCCTTTCTCCCCAAAAGAATATGGAAGCCTATTTTTGAGTTTTGAATGACAGATTTTTGGTGTGTGACATATTTAAGCAATTCATCAGCAGTAAATTTCTTTCACTATCCTGAGTCCCTGTGAGATAAGCAGACCTCCCAGGACCTTTTATAAAATCAAATAAACACATATATCTGAATAACAAATCATACTGTATTTGCCATTCGATATCCTGTCTTGATTGCATGACAGTATATTGCAGACATTTCCCCATATCACCATATAGGGATTGTTGTAACCATTATGACCAGTATTCCTGTCCAATACTACACCATCATTTAAAAAAAAATAAATTTCCTAAATAAGGACATTGGGCTTATTTCAGTTTTTTGTTATTATGAACAAGTCTGCAATAAACAAACATTCTTGTGCATATATGTTTGTAAGTTTATATGATTATTTTCCTGGAATCAATTACCAGAGGAGGAATGGCTAGACTGAAATGAACGCATGTGTCCCATGTCGACACATATGCTCAGATGGCTTTCCAAGGTGCGATTTACCAAAAGTATGTGAGAATTTTCCGTAGCCCGACCAGCCCTGGGCACCACTACACTTTTTGCTCTTCTTTAGTTTGAGCGAGAGCTAATGATGTTACAATTTCACTTCAATTTCTTTAATCCTTAGGATGGCAAGGAACTTCACATACATATATTGATGTTGGATGTGTTCTTTTGTTTTCTCTATTTGTCAGGACACTTCTGCAATTACTAGTTACCATCTAGAATTAGGCTAAAATCAATCGACCGACACAAATGGAAGGTACTGACTCACCGGCTGGGAGGGACCCTGGAGTGGCTCAGAAAACGGAAGGAACTCAGGAGTCTGACTCCAGACTGGATGAGGAAAGCGATGCTGCCGGGACTCCGTGTCTCATTCCTCATGGTCTCTGCTTGGATTCAGACAACAGCCAGGCTCTCTCTACAAGGCAAGGAAAAGAGCTATTGGGACTCGATTCACTTCTTCCCAGTTTAGCAACCTCGGGATAAGATAAACATCTCTTTTTCAATTTCTGTTTATTCATCCCAGAGAAGTACTCTAGCTGTGACAATAGCTGCTGGGACAACAGCTGTGTCCAGGAAAATGGGGTCTAGTGGTCAAGCGCCCCCCTTTGTGTCAAGGACGTAGGTTCTGTTACCAGGAGTTTGGAGAGGATCAGTGTCTTGGGCAGCTCAACATCACAGTCACCAGAGCCAATGACACGGCCTCCCATTTGCCCGTTTACTCCCTTGGACTCGCATGGCAGTCAGAGACACAATCTGTAGCAACACCCACCAAATGTTGCTTGTATAGGTTTATCCTCACCTGGTCCTTGAGGCTAGGTAAATAGATTTTTACAGCTGTGGCCTGGATTCTGGCTGCACAGATCTAACGCCACCAGCCTCTTTCCTCCTCCGTGGAACTGGGAAGAGGGAGAGTTTAAATTCCAAAAGTACGTTTAATTCAAGTCTTTTTCCCCTGAGGCCTAAATTACAATCCTTTGGAGTTGCTATCTTTTATTTATTTTATGTCTTTTTCAGGGTTCAACAAAGATATCATCTCCTAGATCTTCCAAATCTGGATGAAGCGTCCCTTCATTGTGTTCCATCAGGGCCCCCGCCATTCACCCTCACACTGCCAGGACTCTGCTGCTCTGTATTCTTGTCATTCACTGTCGCTACGCCATGATCGCCTTAGGAGCATGGAGATTCGGCTCTCCTCAGCGGTGTGCAGCAGACGTCGGATTCTCAGTACACGTGTTGAATAAGGAATGAATCTGCAAAATAAGGGAGTTACACCCATGGTTTCTGAGCTTCTTTGTGATCCTAGTATTCTGTGCACTTTATTGAATCCTTAATGTCTTCACCTATCCAAAATATAAATATTAGACAGTCTCTAAATGAGGGGAAAGGGTCAGGTTTAGGGGGCCAAGTTGATAATCTTGGTCAGCTTACTTTGTGCTATGCTGAGGTCGCTTCCACCCCAGAAGATGATTAATCTATAGAAAGAAGCCTACGGCGTAGGACCAGCTCTGGCCTAAATTCTGATTCTCTTACTTTGTAGGCATGTGACCTTGAGTCACTTACTTCATCTCTTCAGCATCTTTAGAATTGGAATAATCAGTCAAAATAAAAAGATCAAAGGACAAAAACAAGACTAACAATGGCTGCTACCCAGGAATGTTATAGGGGACGCAGAAGATAATGGACGTCAAACACTGAGCACAATTCTGGTACATAGCAGGTACTCAAATGAGTTATTGAATGAATGAAGCAAGCACAACCCTGCTCTACAGTCACTGCTTAATGACAGAATGCCAACTAGATCTGGACTAGCTCCCAGATACCTACAGGAGGCCCATGGAGCTAAGAGAATTTGACTCATATTAATGAACTGAGACCATCTTGCACCCACCTTCTAGTAAAAGCTACTTAAAGCCACCGATCCTTACTCCTGGTTCTCTATAATGAGAAAATGTAGAAATCCACTTGCTCTTGTCTGATGTGAGAATATGTGCAGTGAAATTCACATAGCTCACTTTTTAGCACCTTACATAACTGAGCTTTTAATTGGTCTGCAAGACTTTATCAACTGCTGTAGTATTTCCTGGGATTTCCTTGGAGGAAGATTGGCGAGGTCTTCGTTCCCGGCTATGTCCGCTGTGCAGTTCTCAGGGGAAATTTATGCAGGGGGTCTAGCACAGAGCAGGCTTCAAGGGAAAAGGAGAATAATTTGCATCGAAGAATAGAATGGGGAGCGCAAGCAAGTTTTGCCTATGAAATACAAATTAAATTCATTTCTCCCTTACAAAACCTGATTTAGACTATGGGGCTTATAAAGCATGTGCCAGACACTATTCAGAAGAAAGAGTCAGAAGAATGTGGGATTCCAAAAGCCCAGATTTTAGAAACAGTTGAGCGTTTATTTACCCTTCTACAATTCATCTCTTTGGAATCACTAATTCTCCTTGGAATACAATATTTATTTTTTAAATGGAAAAATACAGCATAAAGAAGGGAAATCCAACTTAATAGATTAAGTTTTCTATTGGACTTGTCTTGAATGGGTTAAGGGACTACACAATTATACCAAAAATGAGCTTTTCTTACAAGCTGGCCTGTGTTGAGGAAGAAGTCTTCCCTCAGCCACTAATTGGCTCTGAGACTTAGAGCAAGTCACGTGACCTCTCCAGGATGCAAGTTCCTCCTCACATAGTCACATCATTGGACCAGATCAGTGGTGCTCAAATTATACTATTATTATGAAACTATAAACAGGATCCAGACTCCCACTCCTACACACACAAAATGTGCATGTGGCAACCAGAGCCAGCTGCACTTTTTTGTTTTTTAGGGATTTCATGTAGAAATTGTTCTTTAGGGATTTCATGTAGGGATTTCACAGAAGAGCAGCGGTGCAATATAATGGTCATAAGAATGTGCTCTAGAATCAAACGGACAAGAGTCCGAGTGGCCATTCCCCCACTGGCCAGCTGTGTGAAGTTATATAAACCTCCATTTCCACACCTGTTTAATCATTATTAACAACAATATATTATTTATCTTTTATTGTTGACAACACTCACCTTCAGGGCTATCTGGAGGGTTAAAAGAGCATAATGCAAAGTGTTTGCAACAACGTGTCTAGTGTGCAAGGTCTACTTAAAAATATATTTGGGGAAAGGATTCTGAAACCTAAAAATGACTTAAAATATCAATGGACTAAATGATCTCTAAAATTTCTTCCAGTACTAAAAATCCTTTTACTAAGAAGTGGCCTATGTGAGAGAGCAGAAAGGAGCCATCAAAAGACAGAGTTTCTCAGATTCCTTGCCTTCAAACACAGCATGTACATGGGGAGTATATATATACATTCAAGTGCATTGAGGCAAACTTTACATACAGCAAAGCTCACCCTTTTTTTGGAATACAGCTCTATGAATTCTGACAAACACATACAGTCATATAAATACCACCACAATGAAGATACAGTTGCGTCATCCCAGAAGTGTCCTCATGACCCTTTGCAGTCATGTCCTCACCCCAACCGGTCCCCGGCAACCACTGATCTGTTTTCTGTCCCTAGAGTTTTGTCTTTTCTAGAAAGTCATGTAAATGTAGTCGCACAGCATTAGACTCGAGTCTGCCTCTTTCACCTTATTACATTTGCAAACCATCCTGCTATCCAAGGTACCAGTAGGTCACCTCTTTTTATTGCTCAGTAGTGTTGCATTGTGTGAATAGGCCACAATTTGTTTCTCTATTAACCAGTGATGACTTATGAAACATTCACAGCAGACTCTTGAGTGGACACATGCTTAACTATCTAGGGATGAGATTCCTGGATCATACGTTAGGTATATTTTTTATTTTATTAGACACTGCCCAATTTTGTTTTCCAAAGTAGCTGCACCATCTGATACTCAACCAAAATTCAGGAGAGATCCTATATTAGTTTTCTATGGCTGTTACAATAAATGACCACATTTGTGGCTTTAATCAACACAGATTTATTGTCTTATAGTTCTGGAGATCAGATGTCCAAATGGATGTCTTTGGGCTAAAACGACGGTGTGGGCAGGCTGTGTTGTGTCTCTTTACAGAGGCTCTCTGAGGCGAATCTGCTTCCTTGCCTTTCCAGCTTCTACTGGCTGCCCACATTCCTTGGCTTGCAACCCCGCCATCTTCATAGCCCACAAGAGTTGGTAGTGTCTTTCTCACACAGCATCACTCTGCCTCCTTCTATCACCTAAAAAACCCTTCCTTGGGTCTTCATTGGATAATCATCTTATCTTAAAGTCAGCTTACTAGCAAAAGTATTTTGACTTGCTTCCTTAATCCCCCTTTGCCATGTAACATAACCTAATCACAGGTGTGGGGATTAGAACAAGGACATCTTTGAGGTGGAGGGGCAGCATTATTCTGTCTACCACAGTCTGCAACCTCCCAAGCATATAATACTGTCATTTTTTTTGTATTGACTCCAAGTCATTTCAGTGCTTGTATAGTAGCAGCTAATTATGGTTTTAAATTGCATTTCTGTAGTCACTAATAATATTGAGCATCTTTTCATGTTTTTCTTTGCCATCACATATCTTCTTTGGTGAAATGTTTGTTCAAATCTTTGGCACAATTAAAACGTTGAGTTGCCTTTTTCTTATTGAGTTTGAGAATTCTGTACATATTCTTGATTGTACTCTTTTACCAGATAGACATTTGAAAAACAATTTCTCCCAGTCTACGGCTTTTCATCTTCATTAACAGTGTTTTTGAAAAGAAGATATTAATTTCAGTGACATCTAATTTATCACTGTATTGATGATTCATGTTATGTCCTAACCCAAGGTCACAAAGATTTTCTTGTAGAAATTCTAGTTTTAGGTTTCATATTTGGATTGATGATCCACTTTGTGTGAAATTTTTATAGGTACAAAGTGTGGGTTCAAGTTGACTGTTTTAAACATGGATGCCCAATTACTCCAGCACCATTTCTTGAAAAGAAGAAATTCAGTTTTTATCTTCATATATTTCTTCTATTTAAACAAATATTTAAGGAGAAATTTTCAGCTTTTTTGGTTTTCCATTGCTTCAGAACTTTTTAGCTGGTATTGATTTTTCATTACCTATGTGCTCATGACAACATGCTCTTGAAATTGAAGCAGTCATTCATTACAGACCAGGTTAGACACGTACCGAGATGGTCAATACACATCCCCAGATTTATGACGAATAACTGATTTCTCACTGTCATGAGTAAGACCTAAGTAATTTGATTATGTATTTAGCTAGTTATGGAAACTCATTAGCAGAATCCTAGTCTATGCTTGTTTGCACCTGCAAACTATTTCTTCTTGTTTAAAGGATTGCTCTATTTGGTCTACCTGATATAATTTTGCCCTCTTACACTATATGGATGACTATCACGCAACCACACCTAGAAAGCATGAGGAGCTCTCAAGCACCCCTTCCCAGCGGGCTTCATTACCCTTTCATATCTCCTGGTGCCTCACTGGCACAAGAGCCTTGGAGCCCCATGACTGTGTTTGAGAACGGGCTCTGGGAAAGTTACTGAAGCCAAGGACAAAAGTGTGGGAGGCTTTTGATATTCCTGAAATCACATCTGTATGTATATAATAAACTTTTGACATTTACTTTTCATGACCATTCAGTTTAAGCATTCTGTTCCGTCTTATGTGGAGTGGTTAGAGCAAAGAACACTTCAAATACCGACTGATTTGGAGATTACTGGAAATAACCTTTTACCATATGGAACCAATGATGATTGCTTCAGACCCGAGTATCAATGACCCATGCAGAATACAGATTCTTCTTTTGTTTTGCGTATGAGATCACAAAGCACTGCATCAGACTGAAGTTTCATTTTTTAGGGTTGGGCATGAGCATTGATTTAGCCAATGGACTTGTGACCGGCTGTTCTTTTCCCGCATGAGCTGCAGGAGTCCCTTATCCACAGTCCTTCAGGGCAGAGAGTAGCAAGGATGCAATGACTCAGGAGGTGCACCTTGAGATACTTGATCAGCTACCTGGAAGTGGCTATAGAGCCACAGATCTTGGTCTCCTGTTGTGAAAGCGGCAAGAAAGGAGCCTGCAAAAACTTGAGAAATGTTTGGCACACTTTTGGGAGACATATGAGACATGTTAACCATCCCTAGAAGTCCTGCAGCAAAGACACTGGCTTTATTGTATTGGGTTCCTGAACACCTCTGAGCACAGAACACCTGTGTTCTCAGCATACCTTTCCCTGTAGGTGTCTGCAGCACACCACTGGGGAGTGAGCTAGAATGTTGAGAGCTAGAAGATGCTGGAGGTCATTCCATTTATACTATTCTTATTCTCTGAGTTTCTTAGTTTTTTTCTGCTACTCTCTTACTGTCATTTAATTTCATTTTTCTTTTGTCCTCTTATAAGTATGTTTTCAAGTAATCCTGGGTTGGTGAGATATTTTTTTTTTTTACTATCCATAAATTCACATGTGAGAATAGTGTCAGGTCCCTCTTAAGAAAGAAGATAATATTATTGTCTAATCTTACTGTTGTGAAGGTTAAGTGAAAATATCGTGTTTGGAAATCCTTAGTAAAATGTACAATAAGGATCATATTTAGCTCTTCAGAGTTTTGTTTTGTTTTGTTTTTTGGTCTCTTAAGTTGAACTATCTAGTCTGGCCTAGGTCAAAATACTGAAAAGCAGAGGTTTCTCCATGGGCAAACGACTGCCTCTGATTCCTTTGCCGTTCGTGGATCTCTCCTTTCTGTTATGTTGTCTTGCTGACCTTTATCTTCTCTCTCTGGCCTGCTCTCCAGAAGGGATAGAAGTTACTAGCACTTCAAAATGAATATAGGAAGTTGCATTTTCAGCCCTAGGTGAAGAAGTTGGGAAGTGAGTTTGAATGGGGCCCACTCCTCGCTGCTTGTGACCAGACCTCGGCTCAGGGGATGCTCAAGGCTCCAGGGAGTCCTGACTTGGTCCCATCAGGTTTCAATGGGTTATGCAATTGTGGGAGCTTTTAGCCTCCTTGACAATCTGCACATTCTTGTGTGCTTTGGAGAGACATTTTACATGCTCCCATATAACCTTAGACTTCTAGGAGAGTAAGAGAATGAAAGAAGGCTCCCTAACAGTCATTAAGATGATCCTCCCTAGAAAGACTTAATAATTTTGAAGGGAGAACCCTCGGGTCTCAGAAAGGTGATGTGAGTTATCTGAGAGTAGAAAGCTCTTCTCTGGGACAATGGGTGGGCAGTAGGTGATTCTATGAGGTGGCAGGAGGGGAGGTGGGAGTGAGACTAAGTATTAAACTCCAGTCTTCAGTATTATGTGGATACCATTTTTGACTCGTCTCCCAACGGTTCTGACAGCTTTCTGAACTTAACCATCCAATCCTTTATCCAGTCCAATGCTAAATGAAGTGGCAGACGTCAGTGCTAGACTTCAGGTATGAATTTCCATGCAGAAATCTTCAGTGTTTCAAGTTGACACTGGCATAGGACCTCAGTTCTTTCTGGCTGAGATGGAGCAGCAGAGAAGTAAACTCTTTGTAGAAACCAACAAAGGAGAGGCACAGAGACTTGTAGCTTCCATTCTTTGAGTGTCAACTTGGCAAAAGAGAAATAATCTCTTAGGCGCTCCTCTTTGAATTGGATGATTTGAAGCATGACTGGAGAATTGGGCACAAGAGCGATTAGCAAACAAGTCATGGTCCAGAGCGACATCCCCTTGGTGAGGGAGCAACATCTCTCTTCTTCAGAGCACTGGGTGGGCACACACACAACCCTGCCCGCTGCCTCTGAGGCTGCTTCCTCCTGGGAGACGGTACATTGTTAGGACTGATGGGCTTTTGTGGTGTCACAGACCCAGGGTTTAAAAAAATAAAACTGAGAACATAGCCACTCACTATGGGAAGAGAGAAATTATGGAGGCCCTAACCTTTTTGTTCAATAAAACATTGCCAAATTGGCTCTCTGTATTGCTTTTGATAACCTCTCCCTTTGGAGGACAATCTTACGATATTTCAGAGTTCTATTACACCGTCCAAAAGAAGTCAGAAAAAATGTAGGCCAGGTTTTGTGATTTTGTTTCTTTAATACTTTTTGCCCTTTTACCTAAACAAAAAATTATCTTTATGGCTCTCTGGAGAGTTACTGACCTGGAAATAAGTGATTTTGTTTTGCTTCATTTTATAGCCTAAAGAGATGTTCTAAGAAATATTCTGACAGAACACCACTCAAGGTGTGCACTTTTCAGCCAAAGGGAAGAGCAGATTGGTTTTCATGCTGACGCTTTTGAGGTGGTAATTTAAGGGGTGCTGCAGTAAGCTCCTGCACTAAACTAAAGCTCAGCTTTCCCTACAATTCGCCAAAGACTACGACTGGCTGGATGGCTGAGTTTAAGACCATGTTCTTGGCTCTGTCAAGTTCTTGGTTAGCTCTGGTGTTTAAGACCATACTGCAGTGACGATGAATTGCAGTCCATCTACTGACTGCCCTGAATGGATCCCTATGAGAATCATTCAATTTGAGACTAATGTGGCAGCTGCCGAATTCCTTGTGCCTGCTAACAGCTTCATGTGGAAACCTTTATCTGCATGACGCAGGCAAACCCAGTATGCTGTATTAGGACTCCTCCGAAATGTCCTTTTCTGCCTCTTCTAATTTCCCCATGACACACTATGAATTGAGACAAAAGGATATGTAAGGGCCAGAGTTCTTCTGCTTTGACCTATACACTTGACAAGTGCAAGAATAGCCATACAAACGATCGTTCTACATCTTCAAAAGATGTAAGGACAGACACAGCTCCAGTGTTGTTAAATGTCACCTCATTAAATGCTTTCAGAATTGCATGCTTAGGAAAAAACCAGTACCCCTTTATATTGCTATTAGATTAAAGAACATGGCAACATAGTACATTTCCTTTTTTGCATTGGCTGCCAGGAAGCTCAGAAGTTTGCTGTGTGGTCTCTTTAGTGAGTTTCAGTAACCCCAATTTTCTTAAGTGTTCCTTTCCCAAGACATTTTGTTACCCTGATTTTGATCTTTTTCTTTGTTTTTAATCATTGTTACATCTTTGTCTTTCAGTATAAGCAGCCAGAAATAACTGCATAGAACCCATTTATTCTGCGATAGACTATTCAACATGATATATCTTTGTTCCTGGTGATCTTTAGAGCAATAAAATTCATACTGGGGAATATTCTTTTTAAGTGTTTATTTTTAGGTATATCACCATGGGTAGTGAGGAAATATAGGAATACCAGGTATGTCTGGTTCAGAAAAGGTTCCTTCATGAATGATCCTTCTTCTCCCACTCAGACTGAGAGCTATTTGTGAAGAGCCATGTTTTAAAATTTAAGTGTGATAATTCTGATCCAGTAGGTCTAGCATAGGATCCAGAAACATGCACTTATTTATTTACTTTTCTTAAAAGAATGTTACACAGGGGATTTGAAACACTGGTATGAAGACTGTGGCAAGCAATGATTAGCCAAAGCCTAAAAAAAAAAAAACGGTGCTGAAAGGGTGGAGATTAACTTCATTCTCAGATCAGGGCCAAATGCACTTTTAATTTCCATAGAATAATGCCTGCCTTCAGTGGAGTTGAAAAGCTAGTGATCTGGAATCTAGTCTCTGCTCTGCCTGGCATCTTGGTGACCCTTGAAGAATTCATTTAATGTCCAAGTACCTCTTAATCTCCTCACCTACAAAATAAATCAGTGGGCCTATGATCAAAAGGACTCTTGTCATTTGGAAAATGAAATGACTCTTCTCTACCATCCAAGGAGATGGTGAATTTAGCAACAGGAGGAATTTTAGTGCCATCAGATAAGCAATGAGCCGTGAGAATGACAGGCAAAGCCTTTTCTGTAAAAAGTCATTATGGCTTAGTTCTCTGCTAGGAAAACACATCTCCACTTTCATTCCTCAGTGTTATAAGTGTGAAAAGCAAATCCACAACTTGTGCAAATGGCTGTTTCATCAACAGGGGTTGGGACCCAAATGCACCTGTTAAACATTCACGATCCATAAAACAAATCTGCAAACTTGATTTTGCTTGGAACAGGGAGCCTGGATGAAGAGACTTCTGGAAGGCCCTGAGCAGACCAGCAGTGCAAATGCGTGCAAGCTCTGTCTCTTTCCTTCCAGATCCATCTCACCCAAGGATTATGATTCCCTCAGCTCTGAAGAGGAAAATTCCTTTGCAGGAATGACCACTTGAAACTAATGAGTTCATAATCCCATGTCTCTCTTGGAAGCAGTTATGACCAAGACTAATTACCTTCAGTATAAAAAACACTTAACTTTTTTCAGTAACCTAAACTCCTTTTCCTCTGCGGTACCTTACAGTACAGCACTACATTTTAAACAGAGAAGATGTAATTAAATTAGAATTCATGGTGGAAAGGAAAGCAGTGTTAGCTGATAATAATTGCTTTTCAGAGACTGCTGTAATTGGTGCTCCAAGGATTTTATTTCAAAGCATCAAAGTCAATTTAGGAGGCTTGCTTTATCTGGACTTGAGCTACTTTGATGAAGACACTATGTCTTCATGTGTCTAGGTTTTCTTAAATTTAACTAAGCTGTTTCTTAATGATTATGTTAATAATTACAGTACCATGATGCTCTTTTATGGATACTGGAAGATAAAATTCAAATTCCCCTTCTGCCTATTAGTTTAAGTTGTAACCACAAAATGTACACAATCCTTGCTCACTAACTGTTTGATAAGACCTTGAAATTCCACAAGCAATAAAAATGCCTTTATCATTCTTTTCTTCTCATTCAGCATTTAATACATTAAATCAAGGCACAAGAGGAAGTTTGTTAATAAACATCCTCATAAACCACTGGTTTTTTTGCTCATGCTGTTTTCCTCTGCCTGGAATGTCTCCCCCTTTTTCTTCTGGTCCGATGGGTCAAATTCTTCTTATCCTTCAAGTCCTAGCTTAGATGTCAGCTGTTATAGACTGAATAGTTGTATCTCCCTGTCAAATTCATGTCAAAATTCTAACTTCCAATATGATGGTATTAGGAGGTGGGGCCTTTGGGTGGTAATTAGGTTGTGAGGGTTGAGGCATCATTAGTGGAATTAGTGCCCTTGTAGAGACAAGAACTTGCCTCCTCCCTTTCTGCTCTCTGTTATGGGAGGATCAATGAGAGGACCATCTGCGAACGAGGCAGAGGCCCTTTACCAAGAATCTGACCATGGTGGCACCCTGATCTTGGGACCCGCAGCCTCCAGAGTTGAGACAAATAAATGTTTGTTGTTGAAGCCCCCCAGTCTATGATATTCTATTACAGCAGCCAATTTAAGACATCAACTGCTTCTTCCATGAGGTCTTCCTTGACTGCCAAAAGAGGAGCTCAACATTACAAATTCCTGATCCAGGAGCTTCAGTTTTTTTTCATCTACCATATGGGGACCACGGGCTATGCCGAGGACAAAATGAGCTAATCTTTGTGGACACTGAGAGGATATGATTATCACTGTTGCGAGTTTTTCTCTGCTTACCTGTTAAGATGTTGCCCTCTTAAAGACATGGGATGTAACACAGATGTCAGCTAAAGACTAGAGTTATCAGGTCAAAGTTTCCACCTCTAAACAGCAAGTACTAATCAATTATCAGCAGAATGGTGTTTGGTGTTTGAAAGAAAGCCCTGGGGTCCCACGGCTGACATACTGTCTTATTATGTGACTGTGGGAAAGTCGTTTCTGGGTTTCAGTTTTCTTTTGTACAAAGCAAATTTATCCAACTAAATTATCATTAAGATTTCTTTTGCCTCCAGTATTCTATAATTACAAGTGGCACAAACCTTAAAATTGTGCCCAAGGTTATTTATAGCATTAAAATGAATTAATGACTTAATCATGCCAACAGAGATCAAGTTTCTCCTATGCAATTACTGTTTCTGGCTTCCTAAAGCCAAAGTGAAGCAAAATTTCATGAGCTCACCATTCCATGCAAAGCTGCTCAGTTATGTGACGGATGCTGGGGAATGAATGACTGGCATGGAACTCTCCATCTCACTGCTACAGTCAACTTGACAACATACGAGTCCTTCCCCTCTTGCAGGGAATGTACAAAATCTGCACATGTTTGCTGGTTCTGTGGAGGAGAGAGAGAGAGAAAAAAAAACATCCCTCAATGGTAGATCAAATAGTGGCTAACACAATTATTTTATTATTATTTGTAATAATAGCAGTAGCAGTAATAATGCTAATGTTTGCTGAGCATATACTATGTGCTGAGCATTATGACGGATGTTTCATATGGGTTATATTTACACAATGCTGTGAGGTAGATGCTCTCATGATCCCTTTTTGCTGAGGAAGTTGAGGCTCAGAGAGGTCAAGTAACTCGACAGGGATTACACAGCTGGTGTGGTAGAAATGGGATTCGAATGTTGTTCAAGCTAACTGCAGAGTCCTGGCTCTCTCTGGAAGGTTAAACTGATTCACACACAGTTATCACCACTCAGGGCAAGGGGCAGGCAAAGGGACAGAGCTTCTCTGTCCTCTCTGAGCATGCTTCGCTCCCCAAACCTCCCTCTGTTCAACAGCCTGGAATCTCTCCGAACACCCTCCTTGTGGGTTTTTATGGAGGCTTCATTACATAGTCATGATTGACTAAATCATGACCTTCAGTTCCTCTGCCCTCCCTGAGGGTTGGGGGTGGGACTCAAACCCTAATCACATGGTTGAGTCCACTGGTAACCAGCCCCCATCTTTAGGTGCTTTCCAAAAGCTACCTCATTAAAAGAACAAAAGACATCTTTACTCCTCACTTAGGAAATTCCAATGGTTTTAGGAGCTCAGTGCCACAAATGGGGACAAAGACCAAATATATGTTTCTTACCATAAATCACAACAATATCACAGAGGCTTTACCCATCTCTGAAATACAGGAAGAGTCCTACTGGTTGAAAATTGTTGCTGTCCTGAGTGCATATCCCCTGGCCCTGAGCTGCTGCGGCCCCTTCTGTGGCTGACCCCTGGCACCTGCCAAGTTCCCAGTATCTCCTCAAGACCGAGTGACAGGGGTTGTTAATACCTGTCACAGGGCAGGCCAGGACCTTGTCCCAGGATTCAGGCCGGCATCTAATTTGGCTGGTTGTTGCCCATGTGGTAATGATTCTGACTTCTAAAGAGTATCATCCCTGGGAAACAGGACTATGCGTCAGTGTGTTGTGCATGTTTGGGGCTGAGGGTCTGTGCTGGTTTATGGGTGGATGCAGGTGGCTGGTATGGGAGACTGTCTCACTCCGTTTGAGCTGCTGTGACAAAAATACCATAGACTGGATGGCTTAAACAACAAATACTCATTTCTCACAGTTTTGTAGTCCAGAAATCTAAGATCAAGGTGCCCCCAGATCTGGCATCTGGTGAGAGCTTGCTTCCTGGTTCACAGCCTCTGCATACTTGCTGTGCCTCACATGGCAGAAGGGCTGAGGGTCTCTTTAGGGTCTCTTTTAAAAGGGCACTAATCCTATTCTTTGGGGCCCCACCTTTCATGGCCTAAGAGCCTTCCAAAGACTCTACCTCCTATTACATCACATTCAACCTATGAATTTGGGCAGAGGGCACAAACATTCAATCCATACTAGACTTCCTGAAGCACTGGCCTGACAGGGGTAATATTATAAACAATGAGTTTGTGACACTTCAGTAGTACCAGCTGTAATGAAGGCAGCTGAGCTCTTTGGTTAATTGGTGGGTTCCAGGGCTAGGGCAGAAAATATACAAAATGAGTCTGCAGCATCTTGGAGGGCCAGTCAGTGAGGAAGTAAACAATAAAACAGAACAGGAAGGGTGGAAGCGTTCTGAAAAGGCATAGGACACAACTTCAAAGAGCTCTGAATGGCTAAAGTTAGAACCACTTTAGCATCAAAATAAATAATAGTGTTAGGTTACAACCCAAAGGACAAAAGTAAATATCCATGAGCCCATGCTGATATAAATAAGTAACTGAACAAATAAATGAGGGAGAAGTGATAACTCTTCTTTCCAGATGAATTCCAGATAATAAACGTGAAGGGAATGAGATAGAAAAATCATCTTTGGAACACCACAGGAGTAACTGGTACCAGCAAGATCCACTGATGGATGCTAAAATTGGTGGGTGAAAATTTAAGCGGAAAGGAGTATTTGCATAACGAATCTCCCCAAACAGTAATTACAAAGGGAAAAAAGTAACTTTACAGCAGAGAATTCTGGCATGTTAACTGTGGTTAACATTACCCATAATGCCTTTCAGTATCATGTCCACCCTGATTTGACACATGGAGAAGGGCACATCACCTCTATTGTATCCTTTCCAATAATGCATACCCCCAGTTTAATAGCAAGAAAACACCAGACACAGAGACACTGTCTATAAGGCAAGTGACCAGTTCTCTTAACATGCGTCAAGGTCATGAAGACAAAGAAAATCAACAAAATTGTCATAGATTAGAGGGAAGTAACAAGACATGACAGCCAAATGCAGTTTGGGCTACTACACCGGGTCATGGGAAAGAAAGAGGTCATTCGTGGAAAACTAGTGAACTCTGAACACATTCTGCAGTTTAGCTAGTAGGGCAGAAGGTTAATTTCTTAGCTTTGATCATTGTTCTATGGGTTTCTAAGAGGTTAACATAAGGGAAAGACAAGTAAGAAAGCATGTGGGAACTCTACTACTTTTTTCTAAGTCTAAATTTGTCTCAAAAGGTTTTTAAAAACGTGGGAGAGTTTTTTCTATCATGGATCATTCCCCCTCTTTCATAAAATGTATGGAATTTTCTATGGAATTACCAAAATAAGCACAAAGATTGGAGAAAAGTGCAAAGCTTGAAGAAAAACTAAACCACTGAAAGGGGGACATTTGTTACTTAAAAGTGTTAATTCAAGAAAATTTATGGATCTCCTACTATGGCATAGGTACTGTGCTATCATGAATACAGTTTCTGCTATTTTATGTAACCATCACTTCAAAATCTTTATTTCTGACATAGGAAGTGGAATTTTCCAGACATAAGCCTGCCTATTTTCTTTGAAGAAACTGTTTCTGGGTAGGTTGTGCCACCAAACATGGCCCTGATGGTGTTTCTGGTTTATTTGTTTCCTTGTGTTACCCTGGATGCTACTGGTTATGTGAGAGTTCAGGAAATTTTTGCTGTATTCAACTCTGGAAGCATAAATCATAGCGCTTCTGAGTTCCCTTAGTAAATAAGTGAGACCATGTTATCATGCCAGTCAGTCAGCTTGGGAAACGTCAGGCTTAGCTGGTCTCTCGCTTCACAGGAGAAAAGAACTAGGAGCGAAATCTTGACAAGGTAACATCAACGTGTCCCACCCATGCCCATCATAAAATCTGCCATCATTTCAACGTGATGCAACTTAATTTAGGGCCGCTGGGCTAGAGCTTCAATAGTGTGCATAACATGTACTGGGGAAATCAATCTAACTTGATAGTTTTGCTCATGGATAATATTTTAAATGCACAGTTTGATGAGAGGATTACATAGCATCTTGCAGGGAGTAAGAGGAACATAATTATGGACATTACGGTGGTTGTAGTTTAGTCACTTGACATGACATAGTTTCAACCTATCAATTTCTTTTGTATGCTTCAACTTAAGTGTTTGCTTGCCTTGAACACTGGACAACTGATTAGAAAAAATAAAGGCCTACTTGACAGATTAGATGGTGGTGAGCTGAGGAAAAAAAAAGATAAATCAAAATTGCCAAGAGAATAGGAAGGCATGCTTGAATCTGAGGTCTTCTGGGATAAGGAAATACTTGTGGGTATGGTAATTGTGACATTAATGACTTATAAAAAAACCCCAGCTAGAATTGTATATAGAACAATAATTATATATAGATATTATATACAACATGTGTATACATACATATCTGAAGGTAAGTTACGTATGGGGAGAAAAAGAATGGAGACTTAAAAGTCATTTGCTTTATGGGGGTGAATATGGATAAGACAATAGGATGTAACCTAAATGTATCTGTGGGCTTCATGTGGCCCAGTATATAGACAAAGCTTCACCCTAAGAAGCACAGCCTTGGCATTGAAAGGTAGTAAAAAAACAAAAACAAACCAAACAATCCTGTGCCTTCTGAGAAACACTGAAGGAACCCCTTTCACACTGATAGGGGTTCTTCTCCAAAGCTCTTTCCTGCATTTCCCAACTCTTTCTTATATCAAATTACCAAACTCTTTTAAGTCTAAGATAAGAGCTTCTCTTCTGCTATTCATATTCTTTTTCTCCTGCTTCTTTGTACGTAGGTCCAGTCTACTAGCTGTCCACTTGCTTCTCTGATCTGCTTTGTCCTTGTGATTCTGTTTCATAAAAATCAGGAAAGCGGAGTCTTTGAGACCCTCTTTGACTGGGGAGGTTATGACGGCAGACGCTGGGTGTGTGTATTTGGTGAGGGTGGCGATGGCTCTGGGAACAATCTCACCGCCATGAAGTCCTGAGGTTTGGGGAAGGTTTCAGCCGCTTCACTCTCAGTCTGAAGTTAGCACCGCTCCTGTTGTCCACGAGGAGGTTCCCCCTTTCCCCCACACGGTGGCTTTGCTGTCACGCCCTCTGTTACAGAAAGAGCTTGAGGCTTGAGCCAAGTTTTACTTGCAAGGCCCCGGCAGTTCAGACACAGGGCGGCCCGAGGCAGAGCCCTCCGGCTCAGCAGCTCTCTCCTCAGCCGGCCTCTCTTTCCCACGAAAGTTTCATAAAAGTTTTTTATTACATAACCATACGTCTGTGCTTTGTAATTATGTGAGGTAACTCACAATTAGCATGTTTAATTAGGAAATTAGGTGTTATAATCACAATATGGAGCAAAAATTTGTCATGAAGTTTTAGCTCATAAACAAATGGCTTTTTTCTTTAAGGAGGGGAAAAAAACCCCACAAAATCAATGTTAACTTTCCATTTTGGCAGATAGTGAGATTTAATTTATGTTTAGCACTAAGAGAGGGCATTCCATCTGCTTTCCGGAAGGAGCCCGCCTCACCCCTTTGGCTGGGAACTGGCCCCTCTGCCGCTCCTGGGCTCTGCTGGGTTTTCTCCGGAGGGAGGACCCCGAGCTGGCTCCCGGGACGCCGGTGCTGCGGAGCGCTCAGGCTCAGCGGGGCTGCTGACTCCCTCTGAGGGATGTTCAGTGTTCTCTGCCGCCCACTGGGCGTTCTGAGGAACTGATGGGGAGTGAAGCGGCTTAACCGGGAGACCGCCTTCGACACACACTGGGCGCTGACAGGAGTGTGGGGAATGCTGGGATCACAGAGACGAGAGCGTCCGATCAGGAGGGCAATGGAGCCGCTGGCTGTTGCTTCCCAGGAATGAAAACCTGCTTTCAAACCAACCACCCACACTAAGTTGCAAAGAATTTGTTCAGATCCATTGTGCACACTACGCCATAGTTCTTAACATGAAGTGCAAGGCTCCCCTGGACATCTTATGAGTGGGCATCATTGTCCCCTGGGCCTTGCTTCATTCTATCTGAGGGCAGCTAATGACTTTATCTACTTTATGACATGATATGAAATTATAGGTAAAAGTTCATGAATTTGCATTTTCCTGGAGAAAATATATATAACTTTATGTTTAAATGACATATTCTCAGTGGTATCTGTGACCCACAAAATATGAAAGTTACTGATGAATACTGACACACTCATAAATTCATTCATTTATTGGGACCCCTGTCCCAAGAATATTTTCATATATCTATTAATTCCCTAAATGCAGTCTAGGAGAGACACAGCCCCTATTTCTGAGCTATCAGGGAAGAAAAAGAACACAGGGATGGCAGAGATGGCCAGTTAACCGAAGATACACGCTCCATTTCCATAAAGTAGCCTTGTTGCTAGGAAGCAGCTGTCCAGCCAGGACTATTTTGCAGCTGTCCCTGCATTCAAGTGTAGCCGTACAATGAGTTCTTGCCGATGACACGTGAGTAACATGTGTCACTATCAGGCTGACAAGGTTAAGAACTAGCTCTCACTTTGCCACTCCCTTCTGCTCTTGGAATGTGGAAGATGGCGAAGCCACAGGATGGAAGGAGTACAGGTTCCTGAGTCCCCAGTGGAAGGCTGCTCACTGCAGGGACTGGCTGGAAGAGGTTCAGTATGGCCTGAGCCCAGAATGGGATAGGGGTGGAGGTAAGAGAAATCTGCAAGATGCTCATCTTGAAGGAGTTTAAGCTTGATCCAAAGGACAAGCCTAATGGGTTATAATCAGACTGGGGTTTTTGAAAGGTAATTCTCATGGCCGTGTGAAGGATGAAGGAGACTACAGGCAGCATTCTAATCCGGGAAAGTGGTCCCAACAAATGAGGCGGCAATGGGACTAAAGGAAGTGGCAGGATTTGGTGGTCAGAGGAAAAGGGAGAGAAAGGATATAAAGAGCTAGAGCCAGAGAAAAATGCTGGCATGGGAGGGGCTGGGGCAGAGAACTTAGATTACATGATAAATCTGTCAGTTTTGGTTTTGCTCTGAGGTTAGTACACGGATTTTACTCTGTAGGTTCAGGTTTACTGTACAAAGTGGATGAGCACCCCCTAGCCTGCAGGGTATCTGTCAGGATTAAATGAGGCCCTGCACATGGATCTGGCACTACAGAGCTTTATAAAGAGACGGCTGTCACCCACAGGCAGAACCTATGCCAGTTCCCTCCACCCCGGAGGTCTGAGGAACACTGTAACTACAGGACCCTCGAGAGGTGGAGTTTTCCGTGGAGAAGGATCACTTTCCGCTCTGGCAGATCAACCTCCTGGGAGGCGGTGTCCCCCCAGTGAGCCCAGCATTTCCCCCAGAGTGTGTGAAGGATGAGGCTGAGTGCTCCTCACCTAGCTCCCCTCAACTGCACTTGGGGACGTCACAAGCTCGGATGTCTTGGAGGCTGTCCTCTCTTCCAGCACATCCCCTGAAGCCTTGCATTTCTTACTTTCCTCAAACTACTCTTAGGTCTCAGTCTTTTGGCTACTAAGAGTAGTAAGAAATGTTCCATGATGGGGATAAGTTTTCCTACATTTCCTCATTTCTTCCAAAGGCACTCAGGCCTGTAGATAGTTGGGACAATTCAGAATAACCCTTCCTTACAATAATATAAATTAACTTTCAAAAGGCCTCTTTGTGAGCAGGTGGAAATGCATGAGCCTCTCAATAAACATTTACTATGCAGGTCCTACTATCCCTTTGCATACCTCTAGTGGGGTTCTTTTCCTGGATTCTTGGTACCAGATGGGTCACTGTACTGTAATTTACAGTTAATGATCAAGACACTGCGCTCATTTTAAAAAACCAGAACCACCTCTGCATTTAACTTGTAAGATTTAGTTGTTTATGTTTGTCTTAGAGAAACACTTGTCAGTTTACACATCTGGACCTTGAAGATAATTCAATGAACTTCTCTCTTCAACCAGATTGACAAAGTGTTTTTTGGACCAGAACAAACCCAGTTTAAGCAATTATTTTCACATCTACTTTCCAAAGCCTGGCCAACTGACTTGGCAGGCGGCGAGTTATTCTTTAGAGCAGACTGGCTCTTTGATTGAGTACCTGGGTCAAAGATAAAAAGGAGCCGTTCATACAACATGGCAGCTGATATTACAAATTCTTTGCATAAAACAACAATTTGCAACAAGTGTAGATGTATCATTAGTGTATTTGGAACCATAAACCACTCATTTGGTTTGTACCATCTAAAATGTTTGATGGGGTGTTTTGTGATACCTAATTTAGTTTCCAACAGCCGCATGGATGAGATTCCCCATTTGTGCTTGCAGTTCATTAAGCATCTGCCTTTTTCCATGAGAAATGACTGCAGGAGGAAAAGGAAGGGTACAGGGTGGAATGCAGTGGGGAGTCAAAGAGCAGTGAGGACACACTCATGGTGGCAGCCCCAGGCAGATGGCACTGGGGGAGGCTCTGCCTGGCTTCTGCTCCAGAGCTCATGAAGAAGTCTGTGTGTGATGGGCACCGGCTTATCAGCTTAGCATGTATTCCCATCTCCCGTCTGGTAACAGAACCTCCTTACTTTGGGAAACTCCTCCACCAGTACATGTGGACTTTGTGGGGCTCTGAATCATAGTTTTCCATTCCCATGCAACACTGCAACTGGAGTAGGTGGGCAGACTGTCTGAACCAGTCAGTCCACTTCCCATTTGAAAGGGGGGATTGGCTCCAGAAAGGGTATGTGGCCAAAGTCAGTCCAGTCCAATCTGATCTCTAGATTTTGCCAAATTAGAGAGACAGCTTGCTTTTAGCTTTAGCTCAAAAGTTGTGAACACGTGGGTCAGTGTCATCAGCACCCATCTTTCCCATCATGTGGAAAGTACCACCTCGAGGCAGGAAGGACAAGACAAGTGACCAAAGAAAAGCAGGGCCAGACACGGAGAGCGAGTCACAGAGCTGCACTCATACTGCATCCTGGTGGCAGGAATAAAACCACACTTAGACTCTTAGGTACCTAAACTAATATTCCACTTCCTCTATTTCTTCACGCAGCCAGTTTGAGTTAGGTTTCTAGCACTTGAAATAAAGAATTCTGACTAACAGAGTCATTTAAAGAAATGCAATTTAAATGAAAGGATCAATTAAACTTTTCCATACCTCATTCTACCATGACCCATGCCTAGGCACGACTCAGACTAGATTTCTGATTTTAGACTACATGAAATGCTTATTTGAATTTCTTTTTTTTTTTTTTATGAGAGTGATAACAATCACATTAGGGTGATGTCACGCAAGAGGCCATTTTTTCCCCCCACATGGGGAGGAGATTTTGTTTAAATTTTAGAGCTAGGATGTTACCATCACTGCCAGAGCAGACCCAGTGGTGTATGGCCATTTCCACTTGGACAAAGACAGCAACAGTTGTCTTTAAATATAAAGGGTTGTCATGGAGAAAAATAATCCCTTAATACTTGTACCCTACTCTCCATTTCAGGCCTCCATTTTCTATCACCAATTTTTTAAAATAACAGCTTTCTGAGATACATTTCATATAATATATAATTCAGCTAGTTAAAGTGTACAATTCAATGGTTTTAGTATATTTAGACTTGTGCAATCATCACCACAATCCATTTTAGAGGATTCTCATCACTTCCCAAAGAAACTCTGTACCTTTAACAGGTGCCTTGCAGGTCCCCTCTTCCCCCAGCCCCTGGTAAACACTCACCTGCTTCCTGTCTCTATGGATTTGCCTATGCTGAGATTTCTTATCAATAGACTCATATGTCTTCCAGGGTCATCCATTCAGGTATCAGTGCCTCATTCTTTCTCATGACACAGTAATATTCTATTGTATGGATATAACACCTTTTGTTTTTCCACATATCTGGCTGTTTTCCCTTTTGGCTATTATGAATAATGCTGCTGTGAACATTCATGTTCATGTACAGTGTTTGTGTGGACATAGGTTTTCATTTCTCCTGAGAATATCCTTGGAATGGAAATGCTGGGTCACTTGGTAAGTCTATTTTTAATTTGTTAAGGAACTTCCATGCTGTTTCCAAAATGGCTATATAACTTTATATTCCCACCAGCAGGACACAAGACTTGCAATTTCTCCACATCCTTGCTAGAACCTACGTGTCTTTTGATTTAGTCATCCTTGTGGGTATGAGGTGGTTATCTCACTGCGATTCTGATTTGCATTTCCTTGATGGCTAAGGAGGTTGAACATTGTTTTATGCGCTTGGTGGCCATTTTTACATCTTCTTTGGAGAAATATCCATTCAGATTATTAGCCCATTTCTATACTGGATCCGTCCTTTCAATAGCAGTGGCAATATGTTTGGTGAACAGAACTTGGCCTCAGGTTTTGGAATGACTTCATCTATTGCTGGGAAATGCATTCTGTGTGGTAAATGGAACTAGGGAGATGAACATGGAAGGGGATAGAGGAGAGTAAAGAGAAGATACTCATTTCATCTGCATCCTAGGGCAGGAGGTAAGGCAGATGGATGTAGGGGGTGAATGTTAATAACGCCTTTCAAAATTTAGGACTCAGTTTACATGCCACCTCCTCACAGAAATCTTCCTTGATTGTTTTTTGAGAGTGAATTATGTTTTACATTAGAAATTTTTTTTTCTTAACATTTTAATGACTTATAATTATTTGACTTTTCTGCTTTCTCTTTTAACTCTGCCCTCCAGCAATCTGAGACAAAGTCATGCCTGCTCACTACCGCTGTGTTCTCAGTGAGTACCTCAGTGCCTGGTGTACTGCCTTTGTTCAACAAATATTTCTTGAATGCAAAACAGCTGAGGTTATAAGACAGAACAGTGATGTTAGTTTATGCTCCCCAAATATTGGGGGAAAAAAATTTATGAAATAGTCCCTACTAAAAAACTAACTTCCAAACAAACTGACTTTTGCCTTCATATCTATAATATAATATCCACTCAGCAGAATCAACATCTGTAATGGGCTCTCAATATTCAATCTTGAAAATTAGGACCATGTCCTGGACACTCTTCATTCCGAGGAAAGTTTAACTCGAGATAGGCTCTTCTTGGAATCTATTTTCCATTGACCAAAAGGATTTTATTACTAAGGCAACACTGTCTATACTATAATCCTACTGTACTGATCCCAATGTGATAGAATTTAAAAACCCCACAGGGCTCCATCTTTTGTTCTGCATTCTGTGTTAAGGAAAAATCCTCCTTGGAATGAGAATAACGCATCTCACTTACTTAAGCACAAGTTCTAAATTCCACTTTGTTACTAAAGCACTATCTTCATGTCAATTCTTACAATGGTCATGCTTATATAGAGTAATTGCTTGAACAATATTTGGAAGTAAGATATGAAATCCCAGACTGAGATATGAGCATTTAAAAAAATTGTGAATGATTTTGTAATGCTTGTTCATATATTTACCACGTTGTAGAACTCTAGCTAAATGGCAGAGTGGCTGACTGCATACTAAAGAAAAGGGAGGCATCTGGGTTCAATTCTCAGGTGACTGGAGTAGTGTCACATTTTGAGATGGGAAGAAGTATGCAGGGTAGTATTGCCAGCAGGTCTTGCTGGGTTTGAATCCTGACACAGTCACCCCTGGCTATGTAACTCTGGGCAAGTTACTCAAAATCTTATTGCTTCCATTTCTTTATCTGTAAAATGAAGATAGTAACAGTACCCAACTAGTAGAACTGGTGGAAGGACCAAATTATTTAACACACAAAATGCACTTAGAACTGTGCTAGAAGACAGGATGCATAATTATTTGCTGTCTTCTCCTCCTCCCTCATCTCTGCTAATAATCATCATCATCAAGACTACAGGAAGAGGAGAAATTTAGGGGAAGATAGGTAAATTGTTGATAGGTTCCATTCTGGACATGATTGCTGTAAGGTACCCGTGGGATATCTAGCAGATAAATGGAAACACTGTCCTGGAGCTCAAAGGAGATTTCTGAGCTGCTGATGTGATGTGGGAACCACTTGTTAGAGGTGACAGAAAATGTGTGGGACTGTATGAGAGTGCGGAGGGAGAGCAGGGGGAGTGAGAGGAGAGCCAGAGTTATGGGACATGCCTTCAAAGGGAATACAGAGGAGCAGTAGCCAGTAAACAAATGTTAGTGGTCATAATGGTAGGAAGACACTAGGGATACTGCTGTGATTGGGAATTAAGGGAGGAAGAAAAGGTTGGATAACGGGAGTGGTTCATAATAGTAAAGGACCTAGAAAGTTCAAATAACATAGGGACTGTGAAGCCTATTGAACTGAATAATTAGAGGTCACTGGTAACATTTACTAGAGCAGAGAACACAGAGATAGCTGAATTGAAGGTGGAGGCCATGACCTGTGGCATAAGCACATAATAATTACGTAATGACTTCTGATAGGGAAGGAAGTAAATGGTTGGGGTTAAGAATTCAGGGAGCTATGTCTTGCCTTGGTAGCTCTTTCTCTTCAGAGCTGTCAGTGCAAGAAGCTTATATCCAAGGAAGAATAAATCCAAGAACAGGGAAGAAGGTAAGAGCTTGCAGCCACTTGGCAAACACTGAATTTCAACAGGCAGCCTTTTTGATAAAATCAAACTGGAGCATGAATCTGAACATCTGGCCTGGCCCTTGGAATTAAGCTTCTCATCTTTATTATATGGGAACAAGAAGTTAAAGAGGTGGTGGGAAGAATGTCCTCACAAGAAGGAGATAGAAATTGAAGAGGGAAGTGGGGAATGGTTGTATTCTTGACAAGGTGCAGGTATCCTGCTGTTACGGACTGACGTGTGTCCCCCCAGATTCATATGTTGACGCCCTAACCCTAATGTGCGGGTGTTTGGAGACAGGGCCTTTCGGAGGTAATTCGTGTTATATGAGGTTCTGAGGGTATGGTCCTCAAGATGGGATTAATGTCCTCATGTGAATAGAAGGCTTTCTCTCACTTTATTTCTCTATGTGAACACACACCAAGAAGAGATAGCTGTCTGTGAGCCAGGAGGGAGGCCCTCCCCAGGAACTGAACCAGCCAGCACCTTGAGCTTGGACCTCCCAGCCTCCAGAACTGTGAGAAGTAAATGTCACTTTAAGCCACCCAGTCTACGGTATTGAGTCTACGGCAGCCCATGTGGACTAATGCACCTCACTAGGAAAATATGGCCCTGAGAGCGCCCCACATGAACAGCTCTTCCTCTGTCAGGAGCACTTAGTGTTCCCTCATGATTTCGCCCTATAGAAAATGCCAGAATCATGAGATGAGGGCCCTAACTCTGCTCCTCCCTCTCCTGGCAGTTCGACTGAGCTGAGGTTGGGTGTTACAGAGTATATATGCGAGACGATGCGATTTCTGTATCTGGCATATGATCCGTGAAAACAATAGTTTCTTGATCTTCTAAAAAGAGCTCCTAATGAGAGAATGCTTGGAAGTTATACTCTTCTTAGAACACCATGCAATATTGATACATTTAATTCTAGGAACAATTTCAGGCAGAAAAATATGGTTCTATTGTATGTCACAATATAAAATCATTACCACAAACACACAGCCACCAAAAAACCATGCTGTTGAATTAAGAGTGATTGGCTGTTTGCATTAACTTTTGCTTGCTACTCATTCATTTGATTTGTTATCAGCGAGCACTCACCAGCAGACGAGCAGTAGCAGGTGCAGAAAGGCTGAAAAAATTTGGCAAAGAAAAGCTTAAAATTGAGAAAATTTTATCCATTAAGCTATATTTTCTGGAAACTGCAAAAACCCAGCAATTATTTCCATTTTGTGATGGAACATATCCGTTTTGCAGAGACTAAGATTTTCTAAACTCTTCTTAAAATTCATACTACAAGTTGTTCTGTATCACAAGGGCCGCAACCTGTCTCTTAAGAGACACTATATTAAGGAAAGAGCTCAAAATCAGTGGGATGAGGTCAGCTAAGGAAAACTGCAGTTCAGCTGTTTGTACTCCTTCGCCCTTTCTCACATGTAACTTTCCAAAATTTTTGTGCCACGTGGAAAAGAACAGCTGTCTACGGCAGAGAGAACAGTGATGTGGAGTCTCTCCTTCTGCTACTTAATTGTGAGAGCGTCTTGCTACCATGTTCTTCTAAATTACTTACTGGGTAATCAAAAAAAAATCTCCAGTAGAACTGGAGCACCGAGGCGAGGTATCTGTGTTAACAACTGCTGTACCCACAGCATTTACACTGGGGGCTGGCACATACTAGGTGCTTAATAAGCATTTGTTCATGGACTCTGAGGTCCACAGAGGCCATGTATTTGAAATGAAGTGACTTTCAATGCAATACATGCCTGGATTTGATCTCAGCTTACTACATCAGCTAAGGGACGTAAGGCCTCAAAACTGATTCACACATCTGTTAAATTGAGGCAATAGTACTGACAGCATTGTCATGAGAACTAAGAGTTACTCTAAATGGAGCATTAATAGAGCATTTTGCACACAGGAGTTAATTAACAAATGTCAGCCACTGTTTTTCCAGAATAAAAAGGAGATTTCTTGAAATTTTATAGATTTTGCCAAATTCATGATAATAAGGCAATGTGGATTTTATTAAAATGCAGTCTTGACAATATAGCATTTCATATTTAAAAAATTTTGTCGATTTGCATTGTCACAATTAGGAGTCTACAAAATGGGAAGCTATTTCTTGTATTTGATTTAATCTTCTATCATTAATAAAGACAAAGAACTCTATCAGAGATGCTCTAAAAGTATTTGGTTACAGAGAGAGTTGCCAAAAGCTCAGGAAGTGCACGATTTTAATGGAAACATTTTTTGTTCTCATATATTAGTGCCATCTTCACAAATTAACACCAGCAGATACTCTATACAGATGGGCCCTGGGTTTGATAAGCCAATTTTCTCAGTTGATTTATCTGTATTGAGAACTACTATGAACTACTTCTATAATGGAACAGTAGGTTTACCATTTACATATCAAGTTAAATAAACCAAAAAAACTTATAAACAAAGTCACACCATTAGGCAAGATAAAGTAACAGAAACCACTTGAGGCTTTCTGAGTTAAACTTCAGAATCTGGACAGTCCTCTGATGCTCATTAAAGCTGACCATCTCTATCTAAAATAGCAGCACTCTCCTCGGCCACTAGGTAGAAGTTTTTTCTTTTTTTTTTTTTTGTGGTTACGTGCTAGGTTGGTAAAGGTGAACCGCCACCTTCTCTCTGCTCTCACACATACAACCCCAGGCTTGAATACACTTAGCTGGCAAGTATACTATCCATTGGCTTACCACAGATGATGTTAAATGTCATCTCCAGCCCAGTATTAGGGAGCAAGAGCAAATATTAATCACAAAAATGAGCCTGCAAATCTAATTTTGGAGAGCTGGTCTCAGGAGGTAGCCTAATATATGTAATCTGAATGAAGAGACATCTGTCACATATAGTTTCCCCAATCTTGACTCTGTGGCTTCCAAATTTCTAGCATTAAAGATGAGCTGATCACTTCTAGTGGCTCCTGTTTAAAATGTTACTCTTCAAACCACTGCTGATAAGCAATGAACAATAATCCTAAAATGATTCATGTATTATATCATCAATGCATTAGTGTGAATTCCTTTATCAGAATAATGTCCCCTATAAAGGGGAGAGAGGAAGAGGTAGGAGGGAAAAAGCAGCAGAACATTCAGAAGCTGTGCTCTAGATTAGTCACAACCTCTGGTCATTAGTAACAGAAGATTCTCTATCTTGAGATACAGTCTTTTCAAAGAAGCAGCTTTTGGTTTGGCTGATTTTATTTTATTTTCAATTTTATTGATTACTTCTCTAATGTTTATTATTTCTTGTCTTCTGCTTGTTTAAATGGAGGCTTAGGCTACTGATTATAAATATCTCTTCTTTTCTACTATATGTATTTATGCTATATATTTCCCTTTAAATGCTTCTATGCTGCATTCTATAATTTTGACATGTACTGTCATTTAGTTCAAATTATTTTAAGATTTTTCTTGACACTTTTTCTATGATGCACATGTTATTTTGATGTATGTTGTTTAATTTTTAAGGTACTTTGGAATTTTCCAGTTATACTTCTGTTATTAATTTCTAGTTTTAATTCCACTGGGGTCACACATCTCTTTTACATAAAGAACGTAATTTGTATTATTTGTGTAAACTCATTCAGTGCATTTTACTGTTCAGAATGTAGTCTATCTCGGTGAAAGTTCCATGTGAGCTGGGAAAGAATGTGTATTCTGCAACTGTTGAATGGAGTGTTCTATAAATGCCAATCAGATCAAGTTGATTAACAGTGCTATTCAGATCATCTGTACCATTATTGATTATCCACCTGCTTGACCTATGAGTTACTGAGAAAGGAGGGTTGAATTCTCCACTGTAATAATGGATTTGTCAATTTCTCCTTTGGTTCTGTCAGTTTTTGCCTTCTGTATTTTGACACTCTTGTTAGGTTCACACCCAGTAAGGAGTGCTATATTTTCCTGGAGACTTGAATCCTTTATCATTACATAAGGCTCCTCTTTGTCCCTGAAAATCCTCCTTGTTGCAAAATCTTCTTTGTTTGAAATTAATATAGCTATGCCAGGATTTAAAAAAAATTAGTGTTAGCATGGCGTGTCCCCTCTCATTTAACCTATTTAAATCTTTAGGTTAAATTGGGTTTATTACAGACAACATATAGTTGGGCACATTTTGTTTTTATTTTAACCCACTCTTACAATCTCTGACTTGTAATTGTTATAGTTAGACCATTCACCTTTAAAGTGATGATTGAGATCATTTCTATCAGGTTTGTTCTGTATTCATTGTATATAGACAGTCTGTATTTTGTAACTCTTTCCCAGCCGTCATCCACTGTGCTTATGATGACGCCCTATGAGTGCAGTGCTAAGGGCAGGGAAAGGGGAGCCTTACCATCTGATTAAACCCCAGTGTTTCAGAGGGCCTGAATCTTGGCATTATTACCTTCACAAGTATTTCTCCTGTAGTATAGATTTTTCTCCCTGCCTCCTACTCCCTTCTCTGTCTAAAGCTTTTGCAATCTATTTCTTGAGTCTCTGACCCCTGCTGAGTCTTCATGCCCCTGAGAAGAAAAAGAAAAGCTTGAAGAACTGGAATTAGAGGAATATCCTTTTCCTTACTAGGATAAGGCTCTGGTAAAGTCTTTTCCCCTGGAGAGCAGATCTTTGTTATGGAAAAGGCTCTGGGTGAATGTTATAGTGATCACTCTTCCCCCGCCCCTGCCTGAACCCTGAGCGGATCTTTCTGGGATCTTCACCATGAAAATCCACTCCACCATGAGTGGGGTTCCCAGAGGTAACATTCATGGAAGTGCGGGCTTCCCAGAGCATGTGGCCCTATGGACTTTGAAGAAAAGTCCAAGGAAATTAACTGATTCTCAGTTTGTTCAGCTTTTTCTTGTGATGAGAATGGGAATATCCACCCCCCCCCAGCTCTTTTCACATCAGAGATGATACCAGAAGTCCTTGTCTCAAGAAACGAAGACATATTTATCTATCTACATAACAAATTCACATGATGGGCAGAGGCAGAGCTGGCTTCAGGAATCACCAGGATTAAAGCCTTAACGATACTAGGACTGCTTCTCTACATTTTGATTCCTCTCTGTTACAGCATTGCTCTGGGCCACTGCTGGCCTGTTTTCTCCAGCTCTGGACTCACATCCTAACGGCTCTGTTACCACACAAGCAAAGAACCTTCCTCTTTAGCTTCAAATTAAAAAAAAAAAAAATCTGGGGAAGGGTTGTGACTGGCTTACCTTGCTTCCCATGCCCATAGCCTGGACCAGTCACTGTGGTTGAGGAGGGGAGGGCCTATGATTGGTTCGGCCTGAACTATGTGCACACCCAGTGGGACCATTGCCAGAAAAGATAATGGAGATTCTTCCTAGGCATAAAGACACCCATTTTAGAAGGAGGTACAGGAAGGGAAGGAAGACAAATAATCCATACACAGAAAGGGGAAATAGGGAATAGCTCACTGAAGACAAAACGTGCCCATTTCATAATTTCATCTATTTAGAAACCCTTTTTAATTCTCTCAGATGCTTATAAGAAGGGATGATGCCAAGCCTTGCCTCCTGTACTCCTTGGTGAAGTGAATAACAGTCTATTAATCTGACAATACATTTACACTTAGTTATTGGGATAAGGGACTTCCATTATCTGTTTCATCTAGTTGCAAACTGTCAGAATAAATCTCACGAGGGGAGATGATCAAAGCTGCCTCCTTTTATTTGCCATTTCTATATTCCATGGATTCTTAGATTTGACGTGGTTTAATGCACAAGTCAGGAGAGAAGTGCAGCGTGGTGATTTCCACTGTATGTTCCTGCATCCAAACCCCCACACATAAGAGTAAAAATCCCCTCAAATGATGATTCTTGGCAGCTCGACCAAATGAGACTGTCATTTTTTGATTAACATTTCCTTATTCAGATTTGACCTTAAATGTCCTGAATATTCATGAAAAAATTTTTAAAAGGAACCAAAGTTTCAATAAAACATTCTGTAAAAATAATTAGAAGGGATGTAAGATCTCCATCTGTTAAACCCAACTTGAACTCATTTAAGCAAAAAAGGAATTTGTAGTCTCACATAAAAAAAAAATCCATGGGTCAGGGAGGGCTTAATCTAGGGGTTTACACATTGTCACCAGTATCTACACTTGCTCCATCTCTTGGCTTTACTCTTTGTAATGGACTTCATTCTCAGTCCACTTCCTTAGGAGTATGTCTGTCTCTCATAGCCCCACCATATCTAAAGGTTATAGATGATTTGTTACACAGAGTCACATGGCCAAGCCTCAGTCCGTCACTGCACCAGGTGATTAAGACTTTAACTGGCCAGAGAGGGCTAACTAAGGAGGGTGGAGGCAGACACTGATCTGTCGTAAAGGAAGAGGTCGTTCCTCTCACCCATGTTTACATGGCTAAAAAGTAGTAGAACCAGGATTTGAATCTCGACAGTCTAGCTTCAGGTTAGTACTGTTAACCACTGCTCAATATTGCTGCATCACAGCCATGGGACAATGAAAGCCAAAGAGCTATCTTGGAAGGCAGGGTCCAAGAATAGACAATGGTCAGTAAGCCTCTTGGAAGGCATTTCTTAACACGCTCTGCAACTTACTGTAAATTATATCCTGACCCAAGACTATCTGGTCTATTTGGAAATGAACACATCTGGGATCAAAAGCTAAACTGTTGACTTTCAGTGTCTATTCTCTATTTTGGCCCTTTCTCTCTAGTCTCAGCTTCAATAAATAGACGGCTTATCCACAAAAGAAGGATGAGGTTTGAGGTGAACCTTGGTTTATATGTGGGTGTATCTGTAGCATTCTGTTTCTCCCTTGCAGAACAATATCTCCAGTTTACAAACATGTAGAAGTCAGCCTGCTCCTCCATTCCCATGAACTCCATTACTTTTTTCCTCAAATCCCATGGGAACACCCCTGAGCTGGACATCTGGAATTGATTTCACCCCCCACCAGTATGCAAACCACATGCAGTGCCCTTTGACAGCGGATGAATTTAAAGAGAATCCCGATGAGAATTTGCACTGGTAAGGCAAAACATCTTGTTTCAACCCTTAGAGATACTTGTGGAGTTTGTGGGGAAAATGGTTTAAGAAAATTTAAAACCAGGAAAAATCAGTGGAAGGAGAGAAAACATTTGGAATTCTAGAGTTAGGAACTCTGAATAACCTAGTTTCAAAGGAAACAAAGTCCTGATGAATTCAGGGAAAAATATTTTACAAACATGTTTGAGTGTGATTTTTTTAAATTGGATAAGTTGATATGATACTGAGCTTAGGCAGATATTTTTCTTCCTGAAATGTTTTATGTTGCTTCACAAACCACCTAAAACCTGACAGCATAAAACACCCGATGGCATAACAATCCTATCTTTTTATCTCATCAGTCTGCAGGTTGACTGGGGTTGGCTCATGTAGGCTGGTTGAACTAGGGATGGCTCTGCTCCACACGATTTTCTTCCTCCCTTCGTGATTAGCAGGTCAACTTGGGCATGACCTTCTTACAACAATGGCAGAGGTGGCAGAGTGTAGATTCAATTGTGTACACATTTTCAAGCCTCTGTATTGGGCCTGCCAACTTTTCACTGGCCAAATTAAGTCACACACCAAGCCTGGAGTCAAGACATGGGAAGTATGTTCTACCAGGATATGTACAGCAACATCACACAACGCAAGGAGCAGATCCAGGGAGGGGTAAGGAATTGGGGCCTTTAATGTGATCTACCATACCCTATCTCTCAGTCTTTGCTGATTAGACTGAGGGTTGGTAGCTGAGAAAAGATCAGTCCTAAAAAATCTTTTAAATTAACCAGGGGCCCACCCCTGGTTGGAGTGAGCCAGTCAGTTACTAATAACAGCAAACATCTGTATTATGCTTGCTGTACACCATGCACAGTTCTAACTATTTTACATCTATTATTTAGACCTCCCTACATCCTTACAAGATAGGCACAATTACTACCTCCATTCTACTCATGAGAAAACTGGAGCACAGAGAAGTGGAGTAGTTTGCCTAGCTACTAAGTAGTAGGGTCAGGATTCAAACATGGGTGGTCTGGCTCCAAAGCTCACACCTTTAATGGTAGTTTTTTCTCTCCTGGAAGGAAACAAGAAGAATGTGCAAAATAATAGGGGAGCAGAAGTGAAAAAGATGCCATGGCAAACTAAACCTACATGTAAGCTTCATTTATGAAGAAATAAGAAAGTGTGTAGAGGTTAAAGAAGTGGGTATGAAGACAGAGGAGGAGAGTAGAACAGATGAGGAAGTGCAGACCAGAATCGCTGAGATGAGGAGTCAGGGAGAGGGAGGTGGATGGACCGCCAGCACTGCTCTGGGTCCTGACAAGTTCCCAGCTCCAGCTTTCTTCCACAGAAACCTCATCTCAGTCATGGATTCCTGAAGCATTAGAGGTAAAAGCAGAACCATTCTGGCTAAAGATGACACATCTTCCTGGGACATCCCTTTCCCATCCTCTGCTCTGAGATGAGCTGTTTTAGTTAACACTGACCCAGATTTTAAGCAAATTTTCGTTAGAGGGTCAGAGAGTAAATATTTTAGGCCCCGGAGGCTGTTCCAAGGACTCAGCTCTGCCACTGCCGCACAAAGTATACAGACGCAACATGTCAGTGAGTGTGCGTGGCTGTGTTCCAGTAAGACTGTGGTGGGGACATTAAAATTTGAAATCCATAACATTTTTCATGTGTTATAAAACCTTAACTTTTTTCAACCATTTTAAAATGTGAAAAACATCTTTAGCTCACAGGCCATTTAAATACGGGTGGTGGGCTGGATTTGGTCTGTGGTTTATAAATTGCTGAGCCCTGAACTAGACCTTCATCAAGGAACCCATGTGGAGAACTCTACCTCCATTATGTATAAAGGAGCAGGGACAACCTTAGATAAATGCTAAGTGGGTGTGTAGTATATAAAATATGACTTTAGCACCCAAGGTTTCAAACTCTGAATGTCCCTCATTCCCTAAGATTCTTCCTCTACCAACTCACAGATGCTTGCTGTCCTTTTTTCAATCCATAATCTTATTCCATAATACACAAAATGACTTAAGAACCCATCTGAAATTCTGCAGGTGTGGGATCCTTTCCTGAGAGCAAGTTTTGACCTGAGGGGCTAGGGAAGGAACAGCCAGATTTTCCATTCTTGAAGTTTTAAAGATTCTGTAACAGAGACAGAAGGTTGGGGAGCATGAAGACAGTCAGAAGGTGGGACTTCGCTCTCTTCACTGCCTTGCTTGGGACCAGTGCTGGTGGAAAATCCCCAGAAACGTTCTACCTTAGGGTTCTAGAAATGTACTGCCAAATCTCAATTTGTTGTGCCAATCAGACAATGGAGCAAGCTTGGATGATGGAAATCTAACCAACTCCTGGCAACTCTTCTATAACAAAGTCTTTTAACAAGTGCTTCTGGACCATCTGTGGTTTCTTCCTCCCCCTGTGGAGCCAATTAACAGGAAGACAGGAAATGAAAGGAGGAAGATGCTCTCAGGAAGGCCTCAAATGTAATCAGCTTCAGAGCAATTAAGAATTGACTATATTTTTATTATCATCTAGTGCCCCTTTGAGGTCGATGTTAAAAGCTAATTCTCTTTGGCTGTATCTTTAATGTACAGGATTTATTTTTGAAAAAGTCATTCGCAGAAGAAAAGCAAGAGACGACAAAGCTTCTATTTTGATTGACTATGGTTTGTTCGTTGCTTGACTGGACAAATTAAATTGAAATGAGTATCATGTAAGCCAAAAAGGTCAAACACTCACCCACAGAAATAGCCATAGAATATACAACAGAAAATAGATGGAAGTAATCCACAAAATTCCTATTTCCCTCTTACCTTCTAGAGTAACACCTCACAATTCAACTTTCCTATCCCCCAAAGGATTATTTAACCTGAAGCTTTGCTTTCCTTTTCTTTGATTGGATAAGCATCTGAAGAAAATACTGTCTAAAATATCTGTTGTAAACACACCTTAATATGATAAAATGGTAATTTGTGAATGCCACTCGTTAGCCTTTTTGTTTTTCAGTCACCGTGGTTTATGTGATTCTTTGTGATTAGGGGATATGGTTTAATGAAAACATGATTCCATGGATACAGGGAAGAGGTAAGAAAATCAAAAGTGCATATCTTAGAATCCTTCTCTGTTGGGGAATCAGCAGTTACACCAACTAAGTGTATTTTTTGCAAACTCTAACTATTCTATAAAGCACTAAAAATCTTAATTCATGATTTTCCTTGAAGCTGTCATTTGGTCTCAGTGGGTGGTCAGGGAATGAAGTCCAAAACATCAGTGTGTGGGTGTCTCAGGGAGCCTCCCTTTGATCGAACTTGGAACCCAGACAGGAAACAATATGCTCTTTGCTTTACTGCTATTGCAGATTGTTCATTAGTTTTAATTATTTTCTAAGATCAAGAGGGAGCCATCAAAAAAATTTAATCATGAATGGAAGGCAAGGCAGCCTTCTGTGATCATAAAAACCCACAGCATTTTGGATTATGGACGTTTTATGATTTACACTCAAATTTGAACTGAAGGGGGCATATGGTACATCAACATTTATTAAGAAAGAATGAGGATTTATGATAAATCATAAGTTTTGTTGTAAAATAAGTTGCCTTTCTACTGTGTTTTTAAAGTCATGTTTGTGAATCTGTGTGGGGGAGTCCTTTCCTAATTTTGACCTTGTTAGAAAATTTTTTTAAATAGCATCTCATTGTTAGGGGAGATTTTGAAAATTAAGCCAATTACACAACGTTTGAATTTTCTCTAAACGTTTTTATCAAGCTCAGGACATTTTCTTTTCTGAAGAAGCCTATTTCCATTACGGAAATTTCAGAAATTCAGAACCCTGGCTCTCTGTGACTTCATCTACTCACTGACCACTATGGTTTCATAAAATAAGCCCAGTTTTTCTCCCATGATAGTGTTACGGAAAATACTGGAAAACCTGGACTGGATCACTGACGGAAGAACCAACGGCACTCGGATGTCTTGGAGTTTTGAGGTTTATTTTACACCCACGGGCCCAGAGGGTAGTAATCTCTCAAGGTCTGAGCCCTGAGCACAAGCAAGGGGAGCGATTTATATCATTTTGATACGTGGCATTTCGGCCTGCGCAGGGCAAAAGAGGACCCTGGAGAGGGGAGGAGGGAGCTGGGAGTGCTTTGCCAACCGGAAGAGAAAAGTGGTTTGCTGACCTTGACGGCTGTGTTGAATATTTTCCTTATCACTAGCCCTTCAAGTAACAAAGCAACTATTGAATCCCCTTAAATTTTCTGTAGGGGTTTAAGATTGCAGGCTCTGGAATCCAACTGCTCAGGGGCAGTTTGGGGATCTACTGCTTATTACAAGTGTCTTTGGGTGATTACTCGGTGATGGCAAGCCTCGACTTCCTCCTCATAAAAATAGTCGGGAAGATTAAATGAAGATGTTTATCCAAAGTGCTTGAGAGAGCGTATGCCAAATGGTAAGCACTCAGTAAATGCTAGTTATTATTACGTCTGTTTTTGATGAGACAAATTCCAGTATGTCCTCAATGTGACATGGTTTTGAGTCTTCTCACTATCAGGGTGACAAAGTCAATCCTGCTTTTAAGAGTGGAAGTCCACATACTGGGAATCTCTCTCCTTGCCCCAAAAAATGTGACGATCTGCCACTATACTCACCATGTTGGTTACTCCAGAAATTTTCTGCCCCAATTAAAGTATGTTTTAGATGTCTCTAGAAGTGTTAGGCAAAAAAACAGACATGAGTGGGGTGGAGAGAGAATAAAGCCAGTTAAGCCCACCAAAAGGGACTCAGAGAGCTAACTAGATAAAACCAGAGAGCCAGAATGGACTCACACATTAATTAGTTAATTAGTTGAAATTTCAAAGGTCAGGAGTGTTATGGAATGTTCAGATAGTCCCCAGATGAAAAACAATTCCCCAGATAAAGAAAAACATGAGAGGGCAGCCCATGTCTTCATTGTACCAATTAGATTAGGTCTCCAAGGCCAAAGATTGTCAGCCAAGGACTTCTCTGCTCAGCCTCATGAGGTGGGGCAGGGAAATGGGGAGGGGGTCATGCCATTGCAGAATCTACTTAGCCTATGAAAAAGGTCCAGCTTATTCTTTATCTATATACTATTCTTTCTCTTCTTCCAGACCATTCATCAATTAAGTAACTGTAACCAGGACAAGGAGATACCTCTGAAGTGTAAATGAACTTATGTGGATAAAGAATGCCAAGATCTGGACAACACAGTCACCTAAATAACCCCATTCTTAAGACAAAACTTCAAAAGAATTATGAATCACCTGTACACATCATGTGCTATGCTGATCCCCACCCAAAAGGCCTTACAAAACCCCACACCCTAAATTCTTAAGGGCACTGCACTCCCCTTTCTCCAAGCATGTACTTTTTGCCTTAAAGACTTCTTAGTATTCAACTTACTGTTTTTTACCTTTGTGCTCTTCCAGTGGTTGGTGTCTTTGTTACTTTGCTATTTCATTCTATTTTCTAGACTTAAGCACAAGTCTACACTCTCTCTATTCTACCTCAGACAAGTGGGGAGGGGCTACTGAGAGCTCTGATTTGGGCTTGCATGTTCCTGTCGCCTGGATGACCTGGACAGGACTGCAGCTTTACGATCATGCTCTTTAGTCGTCTGCCTGTCTAACCTTAGGCAGGCCTTCTCTATTACTCTATTGCAGGGTGCAATAAAATTTACTTTGCTTTCTCGACCTTGTTTTCACTCTGATTTCCCTGTGTCTCCGAACTGAATTCTTTCCCAACAGAAGGACCTGCCACATAAGCCAAATTAAAAGATGCTTGGAGTGCCAAGAAATGCATCTGGGGAGAATGTTTGATCCAGCTTCCTTTCTGATAACTCTCTGGTACCTTGAATGCTATAGCCTTGGCTTCAGATTTGGGCTCACTCTGCGTTAGTTTTTAGAGTTTCATTAAACATCTTGATCCCTCACTACTCATCTACCTATGCAAGAGGCTGCCTCCCATATCACAGTTGGAACTGAACTGGGGTTCATTTGTGCTTACCTGGTACTGAGCTGGCATTCTCCTAGAGACTGCCACTATCTTGTCCTCTGACACTGAGTAAATCACCCTGTACCAAGTCACAGATATGGGCTTGGAAATCAGAGAAAACAGATTCATCTTCACACTTAGGTATTGGCTTTTCAACCATTTTATGGGCTGAAAATGGCTGCTGTCCTTTAATGCGTACTTTCCTGTATCTGTCCATAATCACATTTTGAAAGAACTAGTTGATGCCTTTCTGCAACAACAATATGCTATTTCTCCTACGCTAGGTCTCTTCTGTTCTGGAAACCCTTTCAAAAAGGGAAATGAGTTTGGTCTGGCATAGTGGCTAGAGCCTTGATTGCTCCAGCTTGGAAACCATCTACAGGCTTGTTGTAGTGTCTGTTATTCATGAAAAGACAGCAGTAGACTCAGAAACAAGATGCAAGTTGTTTTTAATTGCAAAGGATAAGGAAATTAATCTGGTTAGAGGTGACTACGCATAGTAGGAGATAATCAGCACACTCTTGGCTTCTCAAACTCCCCGTGGGAACCTACAGCTGGTGCCCCCTTCATGCAGTGCTGGAGCCTCCATAAGCAAGAAGTTGGTGCCACCTTAGTCTCAAAGGTCTTTATATCCTCCTTGCCTTCCAACTGCCCTCAAGATTTTGGCTGTGAGCCACTACTCATCAGGTGCAATTAATTAGTAGAAAACAGCCCCAGCACATTCCTGAGTGTTCACTGCCAGATTTAGGTGAATCTAAGATAAATTCTCAGGCAGAGTCTCCTTCTGCAGAGTCAAGTTTCAGACCTGCTGTTGGTTTCTTTGGATATTGTATTTCAGAAAAATTGCCTGAGATTATAATTAACACACTGGTCAGTGGTGCACAAAATCCAGTCTTCTCCTTCTCTTTAAAATTCAGAGGTAAATTTGCTCATCTTAGGGCTTCTGCAGAGGTTCCACACTGTTTTCTCTCTTTTGAGACCTGTGGTGTTTCTGATTCTGTTTCTCAAAATGGAACATCTCGAGTGGAACACAGCTGGGGGCTCTGGAGGGCTGGTAATCCATTAGAAGTTATAAGCAGGGTTTAACGAGGATAGAGTAGTTGTTGGGAATCTTTCTCTTCTGAACTTCCACAGAGTGTAATGTCCTTGTAATATACATTTTACCTTTTACTGGTTAAAAAAGCAGTAAATAGGTTTCATTTATATTTATAGCTCTCACAGTGTTTAGCATGGTGTCTTACAAATCCGTGTTTTGGGTGTGTGGCAGAAAGGTATATTCTAAGTATAGAAATCAATCAGCTATACCCCTCAAGGTATAAAAGTGACTCTGCTACAACTACCACTACCACTGTCTGGAATTCCAGTTAAACTGGAACTCAGCATAGGGATTAACAGACACCATTGAAAGAGGGCTGTTTAGTGGAGTTCCACAAAATGTGTCTGTCTGTCTGTCACCTGGCTCTCACCCACTTCCAGCATGAAAATATCAATAACAATTTCCATTTATATGATAGTTCATTGTTCATAAAGTCAATGCTAAATCCTACTGTCCATTTTTTGAGGTAGATTATCAATAATCGCATTTTACAATTGAGAAAACGAAGGCTCAAAAAGCATAGGTGACTCTACCAAGGAAATGCCTGCTAAGTGAGGGCCCAGACCCAAGTCATCCGGCTTCCCTGCTCCTGCCCTCGGGCCTCCGTGTCGTCACCCGCTTGCCTGTGCTCCCACGGCACGTGGAAAGCAGAGGGTATGTAAGGCAGCAACTGAAGCCGCAAACCCAGGAGTTAACCTTTCTCTCCCTCATCTCTACGTCCAATCCATAGCAAGTCCTCACAATTTTTCCTTCCAAATTGTCAATTTTGTCTTTTTCAGTTTTGAACAGCTGTTGCCCAAAGCCTAACCCACCATCACCCTTACCTGGAGGACCTCAGAGGCTTCCTAAGGGGTCTCCCTCCAGTCAGTCTTGCCTCTACACCAGCGGTTTTCAGCTGGAATGCGCCTCAGAATCACCTGGAGGGCTCATCAGAGCACAGATGGCCAGGTCCCACCCTGGAGTCTCAGACTCAGTAGGTTGGGATGGGACCTGAGAATGCGCATTTCAGGAAGTTCCCCGGTGACACTGCTACTGGTTGCAGGACCACATTTGAAAACCACTGCTGTACACAATCTGTTCCTTATGTAACAGCCAGAGTGATCTTCCCTAACTCAAATCAGATCCCCACTCTTGCACACAGGCTTCCCATACCTTCTCATTTATATCCATTACACAAATCTGACCTCTCACCCTGGCCCATGACGCCTTTTTGGATATGGCTTCTGAAAATCCCTCTGACCTCATTTCCTCCATGTTCACTGAGCCTATTTTCCACTGTTCATCACTCAAGTTTCTTCCCACCTCAGAGCCTCTGACCAGGAATGCTCCTTCCCAAAACTCTGCATGTACGGCTCCTCCTTGTCGGTTAAGTGTCAGGTCGCGCCGGGTCTCCCCACAGAGGCCCTCCCTGACTTGTTAGGAGTTGTCCTCCCAGTGACTCTCCCACCTTGTTCTCATCTTCCTATTTGTTTCGCTTGATCACTTTCTTCCCCTACCACCAGAATGCACGCTTGAAGAGAACTGAGCATTGTCTGCCTTATCTACCACTCTGGACTCTGTGCCTAAAACCACGTCTCATGTGTAGCAGTATCTAGCAATTACCTGATGAATGCTGGAGCCTCTAAGACTGCCTTAAGCCCACAGTACCCCTCAGGTTAGTGGTCTAGTTGGGAGTCTAGGTCTTGGGCCTGTGGATCTCTGAGGGTCAGTGATCAGTTTGTTAGGTAAAAAGATTGACATGAGCCACCAGAAAAGGGCAAGATTAGGTTCAAAGAGAAAGTTACCCAAACTCTGCCCAGGTAGGGGGCCCACGGGAAGATAACAAAGGCTTTGCAGGGAGATAACTTCCTTCCCAACCAGATCCTGATATAGGGCAGGGACCTGGGACAAACAGTATAGTTAACTTTTCCTGCCTATGATGAAAAATGCTGAGATATAAACAGTATAGTAAGAACAGGAAGGATTCCATCTTAAAGCTAAGATTCCAATTTAAAAAGCAGGAAGTTAGGAAGCAAGATTCCTAACATATTCCTAATTCAGTCCACTTTGGGGGCAGAGCGGGCAGTCTTAATTGAGATGTTCCCAGAGGGAAGCTGCTGTCCTGGGGAGGAACTGACTAATTTCTCATGTTAAGTTAATTTTGCAGAATTTCCTGACTGATAATAGAAGAGTTTTAATGTCTCTCACCAGAAATAAGCATTCTGAGACGCCTTTATAAGTCTAAACCCCAACACTTTGAAAAATCCTTAAAAGAGGGAACCCCCAGGCTTTTAGCACACCTCCTCTCCAAGGACGCCTGCACTTTTTCTCTTTTTAAGTGTGTACCTTTAAATAAAGCTTTCTCACTGCTCAACGTACTATGTTTTGTGTTTTTGCTCTTTCATTCTATTCCAAGGCCCCATTTTACCCCTGATAAGTGGGGGAGGGGGGGTGCTGAGAGCTCATATTTGGGCCTGCAAGTTCCCATCCCTTGGGTGACCAGGATGGAACTGCAGCTACAGATTGCCTGAAAAACTCCTTTCTTTGAGGAGTTCTCAGAAAATAATCTCACTCCATCCTATGCTCCGTGGCTCCCCGACTCCTGGAGTGGTAGTCCTCACGTAGTGCAGATCAAAGCAGACAGGGGATGCCAAGTGACCCTGGCTTTAAGAGAAGGCAAGGGAATCTGCCCTATACCAAGAAATTGTTTAGCAAACTCTCCCTCTGCATCTCTGCATCTTCCCGCTCTCAGCTGCTTGCAGGGCCACTGCCATTCATTTCTACTTTCGTTCTAATAAATTTCTTCCTTACCGACACTCTTCCAACCTGCTCGAGAATTCTTTCTCATTCACAATCAAGAACCCTCCTCGTCTAGGTAGAGGTTTCACCGGGTGCACAGGGCGAGCCCTCCCCAGATGCAGCCGCCTGGCAGCAAACCCAACGGGGGCATAACTGAACAAAACTAAGAACTGCCCAAGTCACACCTCAGTGTGGGGAAAGGACATGCTCCCTGAGAGGGACGGCTGCACAGAAGGACCTGTAAACCGAATAACCCCACCTTGTCAGTCAGAGAGCCCCCTCCTAACCAGAACGCAACAGATAAGCTTCCTGCCTAACAGAAAGTATTTTGGCTACCTTGTCTATCCTGTCTCTGGCCTGCGCCTCCCTTGGAGCGTATTCAGAGAAAATGTTCACTGTGCTTTGCTACCGCACCTCTGCCTTTCAGTTCTTTGCTGCACTGAGGAGAACAAGGTCAATCCGGAACAACCTCAATGGACCCAGTAACTTTCTTTGCCATTGTGGAAACAAAAACAACTATGGAAGACAAAGGCCATCCTACAGCTGTGTGAATCAGAAACAAATTTCGGGAAAGGACTATGGTGAGAAGAAGAGCCACTCAGCAGATTTTCCTCACTATTTGACTAAAGTACAAAATGAGATCTTTAAGGGGCTAATGAATGTTGAGAGATGGGACACTGACTCCAAGCACTACCCATGAATACTCTTAGACTGTGCTGCTGGCTCCGGGGATTGTCTCGGGCTGTGCTCAGGAGTAGGGAGTAGGTGCAATGGCTATGGGGGGGTGTAAGGTGGGGTGTGTGTGTGTGTGTGTGTGTGTGTGTGTGTGTGTGTGTGTGTGCGTGAATAAGTATACAGCCAACACGCCTGTGGTCTAACTTCCCTTGTTTGAGGGAAAGCCCCAGTCCTTCCTTCTCAGTTGATTTGGCTCTGGTGGTGACTTCCTTTCCCTCCATCACGTGCCTGAGCCTGGCCAGTCAGATCACTCCATTCCTCTCACCAGGGATTGGTTAAGAGACACACACCTCACCGTGCTGGGACAATGAGTGTCCCCTCTATGAATTCTCCTGGTGCTGTCAGGAAATTCACTCTCCCTTCAGTCGTGAGAACAATGTGAGTGTGGGGACTCTGGACCCCTTATCACTGCACAAGGACAGCCTATCTGGGAATAAAGCAGAATCTAGATATGGAGAGAGTCTGATGACGTCAGTTTAGCCTCTGCATCCAGGTGCGCCGGAATCTCCCTCTTGGACTTCTCACTCAGCTGAACACAGTAATTCCCATTTATACTTAGGCAAACTTGAGAAATACTGTGTCACAACAGAAAGAGTGCTGAGGGACCCAGCATGTCCATCCCACACGTCCCTCTGAGACTCCTCCCTGAACGGTCCTGCTGGGCTGTGTTATTTTTCTGCGGACACCTAGTTCAAAGGCAGCCGGACCCACCCCCAGCACCGCGGGAACTGCTTTGATCCCCAGGCGCACACACCGTGGCTAGGGCCCGTGCAGAGCACGTTATTAATAACAATGCCTCCGTGTCTCAGGAGATTTCTCCTGAAGGATTCGAAGAACCTAGTGTACATTTATTTTCTCTTCACTCTGTAACAGAGGAAGAAACAGACACTCCCAAGCTGTGTGACCCTGGGAAATGACACCATTTCTCAGAGTCTCTGTTTTCTGAAATGTTAAAACAGGGGCAGGCAGGGAAGGCAGGAGTTTTAGATCAGCCATTTGATGAGAATATGAAGGATAATGTGAAACAATTAACATCTTGATGGCAGAGTTTTGCAAAACAAATGTTGGTGTTGAATAGTATTGCCTGCAAAAAGCTCTGAGAAAATACATTCTAGGTCACATCAGAATCTTTCAATGTCACTCAGAAGCAAGAAAAATCACTCTGGCTTCCCAACTGATCTTTTATTGAAAAGGAGCACACGACGAAAAGAACAGTTTTAAGAAATTCACTTACTCTGTTTTACTACCAACATTTCTAGGGAAATAATAGTGTCATTTTACCATAAACCATGGGGTGTTAGAGAGTATAATACGCCCAAGAGTTAAGTGATGAATTACAGATATCCTCAGGGTTTCCTAAAGCAAATCTGACTCAGAAAGATGAGTTTATGTGACCCACACTTGTGGGAAAAAAATATCTAAATTATTCCTTTTTAAAGGGCTATAATTCAGCTGATAATCTGTATTCTGTCACTTTATTCAAAGCTGTTTGTGCCAACATAACTCAAACATGAGCAAATAAACAGCCACTGAGTAATACGGAATCTGTGTCATCATCTGCCTGTGCAATATTCATTAGCCGCTTTTGAACAATCACCGTGTTCAGAATGGAGAAATATATTTTCCTACTGAAAATATAAAACAGACAAGTTCTTGCTTCAAGTTATAAGGCAACTTATTGGAAGTCCATGGGAGACACGAAGAAACACTTTAAGGAAACATTTAGCTATCTGATAATTGATGGAACAAATAAAATAAAAATCACAAAGAGAGAAAGCTAGATGTAATTAATGACAAACAGCTTACTGGAAGAATTAAGCTTCACCATGAGCTTTTCTAGAAGATAGGGAGTATGTATATATTGGGGAATATTTCAAGAGCTGCATGTTTTTATGAGCAGTGAAGGGAGGCCATTTATAAATGAGGGCCAGACAACATTACTGTGTGGCATGACTGAAGAGCGTCTCATTTTACACTATCTAAAATATCAGTGAATAGTGCACAGCCATCTCTTTTAAGGAGTGTTGTCTAACAGCAATAGCAGTGGTAGATGTTATTACTATTTTTTATTTTTGGAGGTGAAAGTATACCCAAATGCCCAAATATCTCATGGGTACTTATACTAAAATAATCATTTTATTGCTTATCTGAAATTAAAACTTTACAAGGTATCCTGTATTTTCATTGACTAGATCTGTAAACTCTCTGCATAAGGATCTTAGTCAAAGTGAGGTATTGCGGGGACATAGAACAAGCATCATGTTTAGCTTTTCCTCTCTATGGTGAAAAATGTGATATAAATAGTATAGAAAGAAAAGGAGGGACTCCCTCTTAAGGCTAAGATTCCATTTTAAAAGCAGACAGTTAGGAGGTAAGATTCCTAACATATTCTTGGTAATCAGCCAACCACCTATCCTAAGGCACAGGAAGCAGTCCTAAAGGGTATGTTCCTGGTAACCACTATCTTGGGGAAGAAGAGGGTCAATAAATTCCTTGTGATAAGTTTATCTTACAGAATATCTAGAGGACAGACTGGGGATGATGACATAATGGCTCTCACGGGAGGCAGACGTCATGAGACCACGTGTCAGGCCTACACCCCCCCGCCCCCTCTGCTCCAGCCTTGAAATCCTGAAAGGACAGAATCCTGAGCCTTCAAGCATGTCTCCTCCCTGAGGCGGCCCACACTCCCCTTTCTTCAAGTGTGGACTTCGCCTTAAAAAGAGGCTTCTTGCTGCTCAACCTAACTGCATTTTGTCTCTGTGCTTTTCCAGCGGTGTCTTAGTTACTTCGCTATTTCATTCTGTTTTCTAGATGTAAGCACTAGTCTTCTCTCTCTCTGTTTTATTTTAGACCAGTAGGGAAGTGGAAGTTCTCAGAACATAATCTCAGACCATCCAGTGCTCTGTGGCTCCACCAAATCCTGGGGTGGTGGGGGCTTAGTTCCCACACAGTGCAGACTCAGGCAGACACAGGACACCAGGTGAGTGCTTCAGGAGCTGGCAAGGGATCTGCCCCGTGCCGAGGTGAGCTCTCCTTTCCCCCCTCTGCAGCCCGCAGGCTGCTGCCCCTCACTGCTACTCTCGCTTTCATGAACTCCTTCCTTACCTACACTCATCAGACCTGTCTGGGAATTCTTTCTGGATCAGCACCAAGAATACTCCCCTGTCCAGGTTGAGGTTTCATCTAGTGCACAGGGAGAGACCTTCCAGATGCAGCTGCCCAACAACAGAAGATCACTTTCTTTTTTGAAAAGAGGGATTAGCAAATGTTAAACATGTTCCCATCAATACTGTATAGCACTTATTATGTGCCAGGTTTTACTCTGGGCACTTAACACATTTTGACCCATTTAATCCTTATAAAAACCTTCGAGGTCAATGTTAGTACTTTATTCTCTTTTTCCCAGAGGAAGAAATTGAGGCACACAGAGATTAAATAACTTGCCCAGGGTGGCAAGCTGGGAAAGGGCAGACCAGGACTTGAACGTGGGAAGCCTGGCTTTAGCATCTTCGCTCTCAACTACCACATATTTGTGCTAGGCAAGGCCTGGGTCACACAGTGACTGGGAAAAGCACCTTATCACAGCTCTTTTAACATAGGGAATCCTAATGCTTAACTGTTGGCTCAGCCCTTAAAACCAAAAGCACAGTCCCAGGGAAAAAGGACCTCTAATCTTGAAAAGAGCCCCAGAGAGTCTTTCCTGGAAGCTGACCACCATCCTGTGGATGGCTGCAGTTGACTGGTTTCTCATCTACACGTGTCCTTAATCGCCTCCTCCAAGGTTCCCTGAGTACCACTTTTCACAGTGAAAGATTCTGATGTGACCTAGAATGTATTTTCTCAGAGCTTATCTGCAGGCAATACTATTCAATACCAACATTTGTTTTGCAAAACCCTGCCATCAAGATGTCGACAGCTTAGGGACAGTTATTACAAGTCCTTACCTGGCTTATAATAGTCACTTTACACTTGTGCCACATGAGGAGAAGATAGCATTACAGTGCTCCATACCCACATTCGCCCAGACTCTGCTTTGGCCAGGTGCTTTCCTGGGAACACAGTGAGCAGTAGGGCCCAGCGGGAGACGAGGAGGAGTGAGACAGAGCAGGCGAATGGAACAAGGGTCATGCCCTTGCAAACTCTGCTTTGCCTGCAAAACCGGCCCAGTTTATCCTTTTACTTAATCTATATGCTGCTTTCCTCTTCTTCCAGCCCCTTAATCAATGAAGTAACTTTGTAACCGGGACAAGAGAGAGACCTCCCGAGTGTGAACAATTCAGCTGGGTAAAGAATGCTGAGATCCCCATCAATACAGTCACCTAAATATTCTTAAGCCAAAACTTCAAAAGAATTATGAATCACCTATACACATCATACCTTTTGCCAACCCCTACCCAAAAGGCCCTATAAAACCCTAAACCCTTAAGCTTACCTCCTGAGGTTGCCCGCACTCCTGTCTGAGTGTGTACTGTCTTATATCAAATTAACTTTCTTGTTGCATAAGCTGATTGAGCTTGTCTCTGAACTCTTTTCCATTTTAAAGACAAAAACTCTCCAACTTCCATCCCTGGTGGTAAATGTCTTTGTTACTTTGCTATCTCATTCAGCTTTCTAGTCTTAACATGGATTTTCCCTCTGCCTCTTTTATTTCAGATCAGTAGAGAAGTGGAAGTTCTCAGAACGTAAAACTCACGCCATCCAAGGCTCTATGGCTCCCCCATATCCTGGGGTGGCTGGGATATAATTCTCATGCTGTGCAGATCAAGTGGACACGAGACGCCAGGTGACCCTGGCTTTAGGAGTTGGCAAGGGATCTGTCCTGTGCCGAGCAGGAGTTCGATCATATTCCCTTTCCTCCCTCTGTTCCTCCGCGCTACATGACTGCTGACATTCACTTCTACTCTTGCTTTAATGAATTCCTTCCTTGCTGTCACTTGTTTGACCTGATCAAGAATTCTTTCCCTATGAGTCAAGAATCCTTCCCTGTGCATGCTGAGGTTTCACCTAGTATATAGGGAGAGAGACCTTCCCAGATGCAGCTGCCCAGCAACAGGGGGATATACTCCCCACATGTCTTATTTATTGTCAGGGACCCAGATATTCATTAGGCGAAAGGCCTAATCCTTTTACATTATTTTATATCTGTCAAAATTGGTTCCTAAGATCAGCAAGGAACTCCTGATATATTTTTCAAATAGAAGCAAATGCCATACAAATCTGACAGTCACATCCAAAGAATTCCAGGGAGATGAATGATATTTACCATTTAGAGGTGGTTTTCACTGAATTGATGCTCTAATTTGTACAACATAAATGAAAGCAAATCATAAATATGAATCCTTAGTATATTTTAAAATAATTAGCTCCTGTATTGACTTATTTTGGCTTTTTGTACCACACTATCAATTTGTGGAGTGTTCAAGCATTTTACTTCCTGTAAGACATTCATTTCAATGAAGTGATATAAAACCCTTCGTCCATTCCTATTTAGAGCTGAGGAATAAGCCTATTTGTAATGACTCTTACATGAGAAGCATATTGACTACTTCTCTATAATAATCAGACATTACATGAAATTAGAAACAATAGGGGAGTGAAATCAATCAGCCCTGGCAGACGGGTTGAGATGATAATGACTCATTTGACTGGGTTGCTCTGAAAAATTAATTAACAACAGAGGTAATTACTAACCTGGGAGAGCCAGGCTCTTGATCATTCTTTAACACTGAAACATAAAGTATGCAGAAGCCATCACTGTAAGGCACATGCCTGTCTGCTGTAGTCAACAGTCAGCTGGCTTAAGTGCATCAAAGTCTCATCCTCCAGACTCTTGGCTCTCAACTGGAGATGTCTTTGTCCCTAAGGGAACATTTGTCAATGGCAGGAGACATTTTTGGTTGTTCCAGCCTGGGGCATGGGTGCTACTGGTATCTGGTGGGTGGAAGCCAGAGATAATGCTATACATTCTATAATGCACAGGAGAGCCCCCAGGACACAGAATTACCTAGCCACCAATGTTAACAATACCAATGTTAAGAAACTCAGGGTGCAGGCCCTGCCTAACTGTCATCAACCACTCTGAGACACAGCTCACAAAGCAGGTGGTGAGAGCCCCGGATGGAAAGGGCAAGGAGCAGCTATGACAGGTCCAAGATGAATGGTTCACCTCCACTCCTTTTGGTTGAGGTCATTCTGCACAAAGGTTGGCAAATCGCTTCTAGCTTTTTTCTTCTAGCTCTGTCTGCTCCTCAGTGCAGGGGCATATATCACAGACACCTAGCTGCTGGCTGCTAAGACACTGTTGTGGAACAGACAGCTCAATGCATCAGAGAAAGGGCCATGCTGGACACCGATGGCCAACAAGATGCCCAATGGGAAACTTTACCCTGGCCCTTTTCTCTGAGTCCCAGTGCTTGATTGTTTGGGAATGCCTAGACCTTTACTACTGAAAATATTTACTGAGCTAGCTTCTAGGTACCTAACGGTACAGGTGTATATGAAACGAGATCATTGAAGAGCTATGCTAAATACATCTGCATCACATGCCCAAATACTGCATGTTTATGCCTCACATAATCTGATGTACAATTTACCTTATGTTGTGCAAAGCTGACAGTAACTACTTTGTGGTGTAACCAAAACAGTATGACAAAATTCCTATCAAACCCACCAGTAGGTCCACAAGACCTCACAGTAATATGGCTTTTTTCTGCTTCCTTTCCCTGCGTCTTCTGCTAAACATATGTTCCCATTTCACAGTGCTAGAAAACTTCATTTTTACTATAATAGAAAAGCCAAGTTTGGATTTAAAAAATCATCCAAACCAGCTCTTTCAGGAATAATCATACAGTAAATAAGTTTAATGTGCTATGCAGCTACCTTCTCTCTTTGTCCCAGTCCAAGCTGTTCCTATTGGTATTCCATTCTCCCACATGTCTGGGTGCCCAGAGAATATCCCACTGAGACTCTGGGGTCAACCTTCCTACAAATGTTTCTCCCATTCCTTTCTCACCTTGAACAAAATGGACCTACTGTTTGCTAAGGTGCCTTGACATTAGGTTGTCCCAAATCTGTCATTATGGGGCTTTCTGGAAAAGCAGTGGGGTGTGTCTACAATGGTGGGGATCTCTGGCCCTTCCTTGGCAAGTTTAGCAGGGGAGGATTTTAGCACACCCCAGATCTTACCATTGGATGGCTTACTTAGCTACTGTGTGAAGCCATTTTTCAAAATCTATTATTTAAAAACCCTTCTTTCAGAACTATTGCTATTACTTTCCCTCACAGAATACAGACACTGTATTGTCCAGGGTGGTTATATTTTCATACATTTTTTTTCCAGAGACAGTATTTAATCTCAGCCTGACTTCCCCATATATGCTCCTTCCCAGCTTAAACTTTACACACTCATTTTATCAGGAGCACAGATTTTCAGAGATGCCTGGTTCTACCCTCCCATTTTACAGATGAGGAATCTGAAGTCTAAGGCCTTGTCTGAGGTTACTTTGCAGATATTTATTCTTCAAGATATTTGCTATTACTCTTTGCAGAATGACTTTATTTCTTCCCTCCTCCACCATCAGATTTAGCTTCTTTATTTGTTGTGGCAAATGACACATGAGCAGAAACGGCATGTGCCACTTTCAAGCAGTGATTTCAAGAGCCATCAGGTGATTCTGCCATGTTCTGTACCTCTTTGTATGCAACAAGTAGTGTCCTGGACAGGGACTAACCCCTCAGCCAGGGTTCCAGGTCAGGGATGAAACAAGGCAGAGCAACTTACATGAGAAATAAACCTTCACTGGCATAAGCTGCCACTTGAGGTCATTTGTTGCCACAGCTTCAGACAGTCTAGAATGATTGATACAGGCACGAACAACTTAATAACAGGGTTGATTTAAGCCTCCAGTCCCTATTCCTAGACCAGCTTTTCTCCAAGACACCACAATGAAAAAAACATACTTCAGCTACAATGAGCTACGGAAAGAGTAACATCCAACATTTGAGCAGAGAGGCTTTGGTTTTTAATATTTTTAGTTGGCTTGCATCCCAATTAGAAAGGCTTTGGGGATTATACATACTATGGCTCAGTTGCATTTGCAGGAATAATTAAGGGCAGGTTCCTAAGCAAGGCCTAGCCCAAAAGTTTAGACTTCCCAGAAACTTCTATTTCAGACTCTGCAGAAGGTAAATCTTGTCTTACATAGTACCAACACGACGTGTTACTTAAAATCAAAGATAAAAATGAAACACAAAAAAACTGTGAAATTCAGAAAGCATCAAATAAAAATTAAGACAGAATGACAGACAGAAAGAGGGGGGAAAAAACTCCAGACACTGCACAGAATTGTAAACATCAAGTAGGTGTACAAACTTACTTCATTATTTTCTAGCTAACGAGTTTTCACATAAGCTAAGAATATTCTGGTGGTGTCTTTACTTAACATCGTAATTTCACAAACTGTCAAGAATGAAGAACTCCACTGGGGTAGATGAAGATGTGCTTGAATTTTCTTAATTGCCACCTTGCTAAGGCTTCGAGCTCATTGTTTAGCCGTGTGACAAATGGTTCTAAGCACTGTCAGGCAGTCGCAGGGGAGACGGGGTTGCTGCACAATGTGCCTGTCTCATTACTGTGTTGCTGACAGCCCACAGCCTGAGAACGGAAACAACACTTGTTTCAGCAGTAGAGTTGCAGGGGCCAGAGTGGCAGTGACTGATAAATGAGAGCAGATCTCACTGTAGTCAGAATGTTTGCTCTCCTGGGGTCCCATCCTTCTCTCTGGGACAAGGACTGGCTTGAGAGTAAAACCTCAATGCCTTCCTTAACCCTGGGTCTCCGCATAAACCCCTAACCCAGTATCTGGCACAGGCATGTTTTCAATAAGTGCTTGTTGCAAGGCTGTATGAATGAATGAATGAATGAATGAATGAACATGTTTCCTTCCTAAGATTATCAGCTCCTCCTTTTCTTCTCTCCATTGCTGGAGAAAAGACTGAGTAAACTTAACCATATGATGAAAGCAGACTGTTCCAGTCTCTCACTTGGAGGCCGGGTCCCTCCCCTCCACACCTTCAGTCACTCTCATGTACCCACTGCTCCCCCACCGGTTCTCAACTCCTTTGAGGGATGAGCCTGCAGCGGAGTCAACCTTCAAGCCCTCCTAGTGCTTAGCAAAGCATACTGTTCTTAGCAGGTGGTCTATGTATTTTAATTTTAAAAATAATGTGTTATATTCTTAATGTGTTGTGTCTCAGTACTGTTTGTTACTTGGAAGAGAGATGGTATGAGAATAGAAAATGATGAACACAAAAGAATAAAGTGCTGAAGTGGAGATTTCAGATGTGAAAGTAGGGGAAACACTTCTTGGAATTTTACTGCCTAAAAAAGTGGTTTCAAGCCCCGGCTCACAGACTGGCTTTGGTGTGGGGTGTTCATTCTCAGAGGGGTGATGTTATCCCCAAGAGGGTGAAAACCGGTTGTTGTCAGGGGAAAGAAAAAATGCTTGGTTATTACAGTTTCTTTGTGACCCTCCAAAGGGCCACAATACATATTCAGTATATCACTGCCTCTGAAAGTAAGATTTCCAGATAAAATAAAGGAGTCTCATTTAAATTTAAATTTCACATAAACAACAAATCATTTTTTAGGATAAGTATGCCCAAATATTGCATGGAACATAATTATCCTAAAAAATGATTTGTTGTTTATCTAAAATTCAAATTTAACTGTATTTTCATTTCCTAAAGCTGGCAACTCTATGCAAACAGATCTTAGTATAGGCCTATTTTTTTTTTCTAAAAAAAGAGAGAGACATTAGCAAGTCTTACATATAATCTATGATTAAACTGAGACTTTTTCCTTAAGGTAGAAACAACAGAAAGTGAATTGAATGTTACAGAATAAATATCTCATGATATGACTCAGCACCATAAAAGCCCTTTTCTGTCTTGTAACATCATCACACATTTTTATTTAAGATTATCTTGAAAAATATCTATGCACCCAACACAGGATCACCTACATATATGAAACAAATACTAACAGAATTAAAGGGGGAAATAGAATGCAATGCATTCATTTTAGGAGACTTCAACACACCACTCACTCCAAAGGACACAACAACCAGACAGAAAATAAGTAAGGAGACAGAGGCACTGAACAACACATTAGAACAGATGGACCTAATGGACATCTACAGAACACTCCATCCAAAAGCAACAGGATACGCATTCTTCTCAAGTGCACATGGAACATTTTCAAGAATAGATAATATACTAGGCCACAAAAAGAACCTCAGTAAATTTAAAAAGATTGAAATTGTACCAACCAGCTTCTCAGATCACAAAGGTATGAAACTAGAAATAAATTACACAAAGAAAATGAAAAAGCCCACAAACACATGGTGGCTTAATAACATGCTCCTAAATAATCAATGGATCAATGACCAAATAAAAACAGAGATCAAGCAATATATGGAGACAAATGACAACAATAATTCAACACCAAAAATCTGTGGGACACAGTGAAGGCTGTGCTAAGAGGGAAATATATTGCAATACAGGCCTACCTCAGAAAAGAACAATCCCAAATGAAACAGCCTACACTCACAATTAACAAAAATAGAAAAGAAAGAACAAATGAGGCCCAAAGTCAGTAGAAGGAGGGATATAATAAAGATTAGAGCAGAAATAAATAAAATCAAGAAGAATAAGACAATAGAAAGAATAAATGAAAGCAGGAGCTGGTTCTGCAAGAAAATAAACAAAATAGATAAACCACTTGCCACACTTATCAAGAAAAAAAGAGAGTCTGCACATATAAACAGAATCAGAAATGAGAAAGGAAAAATCACTACGGACACCACAGAAATAAAAAGAATTATGAGAGAATACTATGAAAAATTATATGCCAACAAACTGGATAACCTAGAAGAAATGGACAACTTTCTAAAAAAGTACAACCTTCCAAGGCTGACCCAGGAAGAAACAGAACATCTGAATAGACCAATTACTAGCAAGGAAATTGAATTGGTAATCAAAAAACTACCTAAGAACAAAACCCATGAAACAGATGGTTTCACTGCTGAATTTTATCAAACATTTAGTGAAGACCTAATACTCATCCTCCTTAACGTTTTCCAAAAAGTAGAAGAGGAGAGAATACTCCCAAACTCATTCTATGAGGCCAACATCACTCTAATACAAAATGAGGCAAAGACACCACAAAAAAAGAAAATTACAGACGAATAGCCCTGATGAACATAGATGCAAAAATACTCAATATAATATTAGCAAATCAAATTCAAAAATACTTCAAAAAGATCATGCATCATGATCAAGTGGGATTCATCCCAGGGATGCAAGGATGGTACAACATTCAAAAATCCATCAACATTTTCCACCACATCAAGAAAAAGAAGGACAAAAACCACATGATCATCTCCATACATGAAGAAAAAGCATTTGACAAAATTCAGCATCCATTCATGATAAAAACTCTCAACAAAATGGGTATAGAGGGCACGTACCTCAAAATAATAAAGGCCATATATGACAAACCCACAGCCAACATTGTATTTAACAGCGAGAAGCTAAAGTGTTCCCTTTAAGATCAGGAACAAGACAAGGATGCCCACTCTCCCCACTTTTATTCAATATAGTTCAAGAAGTCTTAGCCACGGCAATCAGACAACACAAAGAAATAAAAGGCATCCATATTGGTAAGGAAGAAGACAAACTGTCCCTGTTTGCAGATTACATGATATTGTACATAAAAAAACCCTAAAGAATCCACTCCAAAACTACTAAATCTAATATCTGATTTCAGCAATGTTGCAGGATACAAAATTAACACACAGAAATCCGTTGCAACAATATGGAGGGAGCTAGAGGGTATTATGCTCAGTGAAATAAGCCAAGTGGAGAAAGACAAGTACCAAATGATTTCACTCATTTGTGGAGTAAAAGAACAATGTAAAACTGAAGGAACAAAACAGCAGCAAACTCACAGACTCCAAGAAGGGACTAACAGTTGCCAGAGGGAAAGGGACTGGGGTTGGGGGTGGGAAGGGACCAAGAAGGGGAATAAGGGGCATTACGATTAGCACACATAATGTAGCGGGTGGCGGGGGGCACAGGGAAGGCAGTATAGCACAGAGAAGACAACTAGTGATTCTATAGCATCTTACTATATTGATGGACAGTGACTGTAATGGGGTATGTGGTGAGGACTTGAAAATGGGGGGAATCTAGTAATAACAATGTTGCTTGTAATTGTATATTAATGATACAAAAAAAAGATTACCTTGCATCTGCTGAGGTAGTTTTCTCCTGCTTGCCCAACCTCTGGCCAGCTCTCCATCTACACCATGCAGAGGAAGAAGCTGAAGTCCAGGGGTTGGCAAGAAGCTTATCCAACCCCATACAGTCAGCAGCCAAGTTCCTCCACACCATGGGATGCTCTGTGAAACTCTGAATTCTGTCCCTGCAAAAATAGAAATAGTTGGATGCATTTCTCTCCTCAGGATATTTGTTGATACATTGCAGAAAGTTCTGAAGGTCAAGAATATTATTCTGGTTTCAGGTTTAAGGTGTGAGAAAGAAGATGAGGAGTTTTCAGTAACTTCTGGCAGGCAGATTAACTTTCATATGAGCCTTGCTCATCCGTAACCCTAATAAACTAGAGGTATATGGAAATAAATAACTTTTCAGTTTCCCCCAGATGCTTGAGATAAATGTCTAGATGCAGAGTAGTTATAAATTTAAAGTCATGTATTGTGGGCATCTTTTCTAAAATGCTAATCACCTGCTCTGTCTAACGTGATCCTGTGCGCCTGAGGAATTGAGCTGCTCCAGTATTTAATGAGAAAAGGACAAGACTGGGTTTAATTCACTTGAAGGGTCCCTCTACTCCAACTCACAACACAGAGAAGCATGATTTCAGTGCCGACTGGAGAACATTAAAGAGTGTCTTAAGTCCTTCAAAATACTCTTCAACTGGATCATGTGCTTAGAGGAAGAGCCCCTATACAGTTAAAAACAACTTGGTTACTGGGAGGATGACTCTTTCTTCATGAAGCTCTGTGATCTGGGACACCCTCCTGCTTGTTCAGAGTTTTCAAAGTCTGGTTTGATCCTTACTTCTCCCCACCTCCCCCTTCCTTCATGGAGCCTTCCCAGATCTCTACAGCCTCCAGAATTACACTCTGGACTTACAGCCCTTGCTCCTTGTCCCATTCATTTTATAATTATTAAGTATGGCAATATGATGTCACCAACATTGTGTGTATATGTCATAGGTGAAAGGGGTAGGTGTTTATCAGGGTGTCGGGACACCGCTGTATACTGAAAATTCTCATCTTAATCTCTGCATAGCTTTATTCCCTGAGGTTGACGAACTGTTTTCTCTCTAAAAGCCATTATTTTGATATCACAAACAAGAAAACTAAGTTGCTCTCTTGTTCCTAGAATGTTCTATCTGGCTTGCTTTTCATCACTGAAGAGCCAATTCCAAGTTGAGCTTCAGGAAGACACCCTTGATCCTTGAACTGTGTTACACGTCCCTTTGTGACACTCTCATGGCACTTCCAACGACCTACAGCAAGGGTCAGATCACATTATCCAGAAAGAACCAGAGAGTAAATATACCCAGCTGTGCAGGACACATAAAGCGTTGCAACTACGCCACTCTGCCTCTAGCTCAAAAGCAGCTGTGGGTGTGGCAGTATTCCAGTAAAACTTCACTGACGGACACTGAAATCTGAATTTCATATCACTTTCATGTCATGAAATAATATCCTTTTGATTTCATTTTCTGGCCACTAACAAATGTGAAAAAGTCTTAGCTACATCCACAGTAAGAACTGGTAGGCTAGATTTGTGCTTGAACTTGGCTGCCGTTTGCTAATCTCCGACCTAAACTCTTATTCTTGTACTTGACTTCCCACTGCACTAAGAGCTCTCCTGGGAACCTTCCATCTTGGCACACGTAGGACCTAGCAGGGTGCCTGGCTTCTGTGGTAAAAGCAAAGTGCAGCCCTCCCAAGACTGCATCGCTAATCACCTATTCTGTTCCTCTATGGTCCTCACATGGGCCCATGGGAAGGAGCAACAGGGTGTTTAATGAGAACATGCCTTAGTTGGACTTACGTAACACGGAGCTGCCTCTGCCCCCCACCACAAGAGACAAGAAAAAGGCACCATAGCCACACAAGCCTGAGAACATTGAAAGACCTTTAAATCCTTTAAAATCTGAAATTGAGTTGCGTGCTTGAGAGAAGGTCCCGGCTCCAGTGCTATCAATGGAAGCATTCTGCTGATCCCCTTCTCCCCTACTGCATCTTAGCACTATAGTTCTAGTCATCTGGTAAACCTTCCCTGCTTGCTAAAAATCTTCCCAGGCTTGGACAATCCTTTTCCTTCTCCAGGAAGCCTCCTCAGGCCCATGAGTTTTTGTATAAGCTGACACCACTGCTTGGAATGTTCTCCTTTGCAGCTAATTCCTTCTCATTTTTTAGGTCTCAGCTGTAAAGTCACACCCTCAGGAAGGCTTTCTCTGTCCACTCTCACAACATAGCCTCCCATCCCCATTCTGTATCTCAGTACTTGACTTTTCCTTTCCCAACACTGTCATGATTTGCAACTTCTTCCCTTTTTATTGATTAGCACAGTTCATGACACATAGTAGGTGCTCAATAAATTACTTGCTGAATGAACAAAAAGTTGGCTTTATGAGTCACATTGTCTATATTTAAATTTCAGAACCGCACTTCCTAACCTTTATTGCCATTTACTTGCCAAGCTTTGTTGTCGTTTTTTTCATCTATAAAATGCAAACATATAATGAATAGTTCATAATATCCTAAATATAAAATGAGAAAAGCACATGCAAAGTGCTCAGCCCAGTGCCTGGCACACAGGAAGAAGATAACTGGCAATATGCATGTATCTATGTATTTCTGTCATCTCTATCATGTGCACCCATCATCCACCATCTTCAGTCCACCCATCAGCTATCAATCCACCATCTCTATTATACCTACCATCTGTCATCTATTAGTCTCTATCATCTCTATCATATATAACTATCAGTAAACTGTCTTCTAGCTACCTATCTAACCTATTTCTATCATATATATCAACAATCTATCCATCATCTATCATCTCCACCATATATATAAATCATCTACCTATCATCTGTTTCTCTTCCACCTACTGTCCATCTCTCTATCACCATCCTTATCATTCTATATCTCTTGAGTGTATGAATTCATATCAGAGATAATCCAGCTAATGGTTTTACAGCTGTTTCTTTGTCTTTGGCTACAGCATGTTCAAGACCTCTAACACAAGCTTTTGCTAGAAACCAGAATAAAAAATCCAAATGGTCAGACAGAGTTTTCTCACATTTTCAGTTTCTCATCATATAATTACCCTTGTCCATGATTATATGCACGAACAGTGCACTCACCCTTGGACAGATAATTCTTCTAGTGGTAAGGCTGAGTAATGAGACACGACATTTCCCACAGATACTTTATACTACATGAGAACTACCATCAATTAGTCATATCTTATGGATGCTGACCATTTCAAAAGAGTCACTTATTATTTTTCTAAATCTGTGCTTCAGCTTGAAGCACTGGGGGGTCTCTATCAAGTCTAGATATTATGCTAATGAAGGCAAAACTGTCTTGTCCAAAATTACAGAAAGGTACGAGGAGTTAATTGTTGCTATTATCCATTGAGTGGATTTGGACTGTGAATCCCTGAAACGATGGATTGCTAATTGCTGCTAAATGGTGATTAGATTACACTCTCCATGTTTTCAGTATGAACTGGAGTTTAGCAGACCTTAAATAATCATCTGCATCAAACTAGAGGGCAGGGAGGACATCAACAGAATTTAATTAAAAACACATACATGAGCATAAACTTACTAGTCTGAAAATTCTATCATTCCTGCTTTCCATGATAGTATTTTACTAGACCATAACTTTCACCTGTTTTGAATAATTGATCAAAAGAGAAAATCTGTGCCTTCTGAAAATTACAGCAATGAACTGAAAAAACATGGATAGAATTTGATTATTCATGCCATGTGGGAATATGTTTAAGTAGTTGTTTTGAATTGACATGGCCCTTTTTCTATGAAGGGTTCAGGATGCTTTTGAAATTTTCCATTGTTGTTAGCAATTATGTGCCATATTAAAGCAACATTTTAAAGCCAAAATTTAAAATTCCCTCTATTTTTACATGGTTGACTTTTTTCTTCGTTTGTCTTGTTTTGGTTTTATATCCTGCACATGCATCCCGAGGGCAGGCACTGGATCTTCATGTATCTCTAGCATCCACTTCCCTGTCACAGTATCTAGTACAAACCTGACTGAATTAATAACACATGAATTAATAAATAAGTGAATAAATGAACACCATACAACAACGTCAACTTAACAGTATGCTACCCAACATAAGAACTATGACATTATCCTATGACATTAATATTTTAAGAGTTCTGTTTCCAGAGTCAAAATTGGAATAGGCCTTCTCCTCCTTGAAATTTTATGATCAATAGTCCTTAGATATGGGGCTGGCCTCTAAAAACTTAAAATATACTTGGAATATGCAATCCCCTGGCCTCATGTAAGGATTAATTGTATTGGTGTTACTTTTTTATCTTTTGATGTAGATTAACACAAAACAAGACAGATTTGGAAAGTTTGTTTCTAAACACCCATTAAAAAAATTGAACAACTGCAAAAAAGATGCTTAACGCACTATGTGCACACAAGAAATCAGAGGAAAGGAGAACATTCTCCATTACCTGAAATGAAACAGGGTTCTAGGTTTGACTTGAACCCACCTGTACCTGAGATTTTTGCTTTTTACTACCATTATGTTAGGATGCACCCAGGAAATTTGCATTTTGATACAGGAATATTGTGGTAAACTAAATAGGTAAGATCCCAAGAGACTACCCAGTCCAAGCCCTGCAAACTCTAAGTATTACCTTACTCCTTACCTAGCAGCCTGATTATCACCTTGGAAAAAGGACCTTTGCAGATGAGATTAAAGATTTTGAGATGAGGTTTTCCTGAATAATCTGGGTATGTCCTAAACAAAGTCATAAGTGTCTGTTAAGAGTGAGGCCACGGACACTGATGGACAGTGACTGCATTGGGGTATGGGTGGGGACTTGATAATATGGGTAAATGTAGTAACCACATTGTTTTTTCATGTGAAACCTTCATAAGAGTGTATATCAATAATACCTTAAAAAAAAAGAGTGAGGCCACAGAGATATCAGACAGAAGAGAAGCAGGCAATATGGCTATGGAGGCAGAAATTAGAGAGATGTAACCACAAGCCACGCAATGCTGGCAGCCACCGGAACTGGAAAGAAGCAAGAACAATCCTTCCCTGGAGCCTCTGGAGGGAGCATGGCCCTGTTGACACCTTGATTTTTGCCTAGTGAAACAAATTTCCAACTTCTGGCCTCCAGAAACTATAAGAAAATTAATTCCTGATGTTTTAAGTCACCAAGTTTGTCATAATCTGTTAAAATAGTCACAGGAAACTAATATAAATAATTTTGTTTTTTTCAGGCTGGAAACAAAATCCTGATACAGTCTATAAATTCTTACTGCTACTTCTCCTCGGCAGCCTTTTGGTGAAAAGCTGCTTCTCTCTTGTTGGAAGATTTGAGGTCACCATTTGATGGAGGGTAGGTGCTATATTAACAGGCTGGTGAGAGTCCTATGAGTGGAGCTACCACTGCAGGTAACATCCCTCTCAAAGCGGAATCCCAGTGTAACTCAGTGAGAAGGAATGTATAAGTGCCCTACCTCGGAGATGGATCAGGGAGGAATTCAAGATCCTTTAAGATGGTGCTCAAATATCTAAAAATGATTCTAATATTTACATGACCAAAGCACACATTTTTTTCATTTATCCTAACAGTTAACAGAGAGAAATTTCTGTGAGCCTCTCTTGAGGGCCATCCCTAGAGAAATGAGCTTCACAAAGCAGCATGGATGACACACTGACAGGGATTTAGCAGGGACACGGGCTTTAAGTGATCAGAGTGACCAGGTGACCTTTACCATCTCTTTCAGGAGAGAGGTTGTATTTCTATGATTTTTGAACATCATCTAACATCGTATTTACACTTTTAACAACAGTTTCTTAATGAAGCAAAAGGGTTGAATTACAGCATCTGTAGCCAAGGAAGGACTCATTAAACAGTCTGGATGTTTTCCAAAAGCCGTGCAAGACTGTTTTCTGACCCACAGAAGAATTCAGCAGAGGAAATTCACCTGTCAACTGCTGCTTTAATAAGCAACAGCAAAATGCTGGAGTCAACAACACAATCTATAAATGTGTATGGCAGCTAATTTTTAATTGGCATTTTCTCTTGCACCTGCCATAGGAGTTTCACACATTTATCAACATATTAAAAATGCTTACTTGGTATTTGCAATCTGGTTCCTTTCACACGTGATCAACGCTACTCAAATTAGTGTCCCTTTGAACACTCACAGATAACGTGGACGGAAGAAAAGCTCTTTTTACACTTGGCTAGTTGGAAAGGGTTTCAGGGTAAGAGCTCCAACTCTTTCATTCTAAAAATGAAAAAAACTTGTTTAAAACACCGATTCTATGCTTCCTGTTCCAGCTCTCAGTAGCAGTAGAAGTTTCTAGGACAACAGGACATACTCGTAGAGACATGAAACATGAGCAGGGACTCGGTTGCGGAAATGCGATGAAGAAGGTAAGGCAAGAATGTGAATCATCTACACTGAGTTAGTGTCCGCCACAAGGTCACGTCCACCTGGAACCTCAGAATGTGACTCCTTCCTTATTTGGAAACAGGTCTTTTCTGATATAATTACTGAAGATGAGTCATAATAGATTAGCGTGGGCCCTAACGCCAGCAGCTGCTGCCCTTATAAGAAAGTCAGGTGGGGAGACAGGGGAGAGCCCCAGGTGAAGATGGAGGCAGAAACTGGAACAATGCAGCTCCAAGCCAAAGAAGCCAAGGATTCCAGCCACCACCAGAGGCTGAAATTGCAGAAAGAACCCACCCACGGGGCCCTGAGAGGAAGATTGACCCCGCCCACAACTTGACTTCAGACTTGTGCCCTCCAGAATAAATTTGGTGAGTTAATACATTTCTATTGTTTTAAGCCACCCTGTTTGGTGATGTTAGGGTAGCCCTAGGAAACTAGTATACATCCACCCCACCTTCTCATGAAGAATGATGATAAGGGTACTGATAACTTACATTTACCAGATATTACTATGAGTCAACACTAGCCAAGTCTTTTACATGGATTGTTCGATCTAATCCTCATCACAATCCTGTGAGGTGGGTTTGATGACTATTATCCTCATTCTACACTCACTCGCCCAAGGAACCAGGACTTGAACTTTGTCCTTCACAGTGGAGTGCATGCTCTTCGCAACCACTCAACTGTCTCCTAAGGATAATGGTGATGGTGGCATCTCCCAAACTCACAGCTCTCAGAGACAAATATTCCCTCTTTCTGCTTTACTCTCTCCTCCTACTCCTTGAATATAGAACTTTTAGGCAAATGACCAAGTACTCAACTTACTTAATCAGTAGAAAGCAAATTAAAAAAATTACAGCAGAGAATTCCTTCAGTCAACCATTAGGCCTCATGGTAAACCATTGCAATCGATGTCATCTTATTGCTAGGATTTAATTGCCCTGACTGAATGATCTTACTTCTGAGGGAAGAGACAGAGACAAAACATGGGAAAAATTATTCTTTACTGGGTGGAGGTGTGTTTAAAACCCATGGTGAGGGAGTGGAATCACATTTTCTGTCATGTTTTTAATCTAATGGAATCATAGGTATTCTCAAATAAGGAAACAGGACTAGAAATGAGAAGGGTCTTATCTATTACTAAAGGAAAGTTAACTAAAGATTTGAGATTAGAAACCAGATTTCCTGACTACTATCCAACATTCATTATGTACCCCCTTCCATCCACCCATCCACTCTTTCATTCATCCTCCACCCATCCTTGCCTTCACTCATCTGTCTAGGCAAGCACTGATCCATCCCCCACTCACCCATCTAGTACTTAAGAAGCACCTGCTAAAGGTAGTTACTGGGGATATAAGGCTGAATGGGACAATATCTCTGCCCTCAGGAGCTTAAAAACACACAATGTTAGAATGTTTGGTTCATCATTTAAGAGTTTCTAGAAATGGAGTGCTAGGAAAACATAAGTGGAGATTAATGTGAGTGTGGGGTTGGCTGTCAAAAACAGTTCCAGCTGCAATACCATTTTGATTTGGGTTCTAGCCCCACATTTCCCTTTCTTTAGTTTTCTGAAATTAGGTAACCAGTTTCAGGAAAATGTAGTTACTGCAAAAATCACCATAAACAAACAAACAAATATATACATACATATATCACAGGCTCTGCAGAATGTCATCATGAAACTAGTTTTGTTTTTTGTGCTAAGTTGGCATGCATTTAGAGAGGCATGCATTTTTAAATGGGGTCTGTTTCATGTAATACAATGAAAAAAGCATGAGAAGCATTATTACAGAGGAAAAGAACTTTGTGTGATTACATTCAACAATGCAGTTGTCTTTCCTTGTTTTCTTTCCATTTCCTCCCAAATGCACAGGGACACATTCGTCCTGAGCCTCAGTAAGGGGAGTGATTAAGAGCTCGCCCTCTAGGAATCAGACGGACCTAGATTCAAATCCTACTTCACCTTATAACTGCAGGGAAAATGCTTAACACTTCTATGTCTCTGTTTCTTTCATTGTAAAGCAGAGCTGATCAAGGTACAAGGTTCATGATAATTTTAAATATTAAATGAACTTATACACAAGAGTACGTAAATCATGGTGAAATTATTAAGAGTACCTCCCATCCTAACATTTGTTAATTTGATAATGTGCAAGTCACCACACAGGAAGCACATTTAAGATATATACCAGCAATGGAAACCACTCTCTGAATTTCTTTTGTGACATGATTTGCTTTGTATTTACGCCCATATGGTACTACTCAGACAGTGTCCCTGTTTGTTTGAAGTATTTGTGTGGCTGATGCCATATGGATAGAAAAAGTCCCTGAGAAAGCTCAGAAGATAGGGCTTTGAATGGTGGCTCTTGTATTTACTGTACGTGTGGCCGCAGGCAAGTTATTGGTTCATTAAGCCAGAAGGGACTTCAACAATGATCTGGTACCAGCATCTCCTCCGCAGATGAACACACTAAGATCCAGAGCGCCTCAGATGTGTTCAAGGTTCACACAGCTAATTAGTGGCAGAGTTAAGTCACTTTACAACAAGTCTTTTCTCCCTTTAAACGCAGACTAGAAATGTTTCACACTGAGTCACATTGTTGGACTCGAATCCCCAGTCTGCCTCCTGCTCAGCATGTAAGACAGGGCAGATGACATCCTGTCTGTGCCTCAGTCCTCAACTATAAAATAAGGAAAATGTTAATGCCTATACTGTTGGGATTTTTTCAAGATTAAACATTATAACCAAATGTGAGTAGTTTGAAAAATATGTGGCATTATATTATTACTACAGGTTTGAATTACATAATCTGTCTTCATTTATGATAAAGGAAAAAACTTTGAATACTTGGTATTTCACAACATCACAACTTCAGAACATAACAAAAACAAAATAAAAATCTTAATTTTAATTATTTACTCATTTATTAACCAAATACTTATTGAATATTTATTAAGGGCTAGACACTGTTTTAGGTGTTGGGATACAGCAGGAACAAAATACACTGAACTCCCTTAAATTCTAGTGGGGTTGGTGGGATAGTAATGAATGAAAAAGTGAATCACATATGTATTTGAAGTGCTACATGCTCTAGAGGAAAGTAACACAGGGAAGTGGCTAAGGAGTATGGTAGGGACGAAAGAACTGAGCAAGACTGTTGACATTTTAAACAGAATGGCCAAGGAAGGTTACATTTAAGGAAGATTGGAGGCAGAGGAGGGAATCAGCCAGGAAGTAGCTGGGTGAAGGGTGTCCAAGCAAAGAGAAGAGCAAGTGCAAAGGCCCCAAAGCAGTTAGTGCGCCTGGCATGTGGGTGCAACAGCAAGTCCAGTGTGACTGGGAGTGAGGGAGTGTGGAGGGGCAGAGTTGCCGAGATCACAGAGGATGCAGGAGGCAGCCCGTGAAGGGCCTTAATAAGCCATCCGAGTGACCTCAGTTATCTTCCGTTCATGACTTATGAGGCCATTGAGTAGTTTTATGTGGAGGGGTGAATACAGCTTATAGTTTAACCCATCACGAAACAGGTAGTTTAACTTCTGTTGTGCTGAGAATAAAGTCAAGGGTGGGTGCAAAGACACCATCAAGGAAGTATGACACAGCCAATGCTACATGACACCCAAAATGGCTTTGTTTTCCTTTTACTGCACAGGAAGACTACATTTTCCAGTCCCTTTGAGTCCAGGTGCAGCCCTCTGCCTAGCTCTGGACAGTGGAACATAAGTAGAAGAAATGTATGTTATTTCCAGGCCTGGCTCCTGAGAGGTCCCATGCTCTTATATGCTCTCTTCTTCCTGTAAAGCTGGAACCTAAGAATTCTTAACAGTAGAGACGTGATGGAAGTAGTGTAGACCCCAAGTCATCAGAGGAGAGCCACCCAGTAGGGCCCCTAGGCCTGCTTCAAGCAACGAGGGAGTGAGAAGTAAGCTTTTATTGTTAGGCCATCAAGAATTGGGGATGTTTGTCATAGCATCTAGAAGGGCTCACCCTGAAAAACATAGGTCCATGCGATGAACCGCGAGAGGTTAGAATGACTTGGATCTGGTAGCGAGTACTGGCGGCTGTGAAATGTGGTTCGATCCTAGATGTATTCTGAAGGCGGTGCCCACCAGATTTTCTGACACACTTGAAAAGGAGTGTGAGAAAGAGTCAGGGTTGACACTAAGGATTTTGGCCCAATTAAAAATATAGAGTTGTCATGAACTGAGGCAGGAAAGGCCACAGGATGGAGTAGTTATGCCAGGCAGGGGAAGATCCAGAGCTCAGCTCTGGGTACGTGCGGCTTGAGGTGATCATCAGACATGCTGAGGAGGAAGCTAAACAACTATACGCAGCGATGTGCTGGAGCCAGCTTGGCCCAGCAGTGAGAACCAATTATAAATATTCCAAGAATTTCACAAACTAATTACTAATATATTGGTAACTTGAAATCAGCCATGGTAGGAGTATTTTCACCACAGAAATTGGCAAATGCTCAAGTCAGGGCTTTGCTTCCCCAGAGCGCTGCTTGTTAAACATTCACTAGTACTGCTTTAGGAATTAGGAGTTAAGTGGAGAGGTCTTGTTTACAAATGATTCTTTTCCCCAAGACATCTTAGAAACTATGTCAAATATTAAAAATATCTTTCATTTAGTGCTCTTTTCTTGGTCATGTTCTATTGACCAATACTATTTTTAGATGACTAGTACATATACAACCCCACTTAGTTCACTCTGTTGTCAGCTGTCACACACTGAAAACGTTAAGCATTTAGGTCTATTATCTAGTGTATTTAAGGCAACAGACACAAAATTAATCTCACAGCCTGAAATCTCAGAATGCACTTACACATCTTCTCTGAAACACCCCACATTCAGAGCCCCGGATATCACCACCTAACCAAGGAGTCAATTCCTTGCTCAACACGATCACCTCTTCTAACCTCAGATTATCCATCTGTAAAATAAAGATGATTTTCCCTGCCTATATCAGCAGGTAATTGTGAAGATCAAATGAGATAATGTACATAAAAGTGCTTTGTCAATGGGAAACAAAGTGAAGAAATGTTTATAGATCTAAAATAAAACGACAACAGTCTGTGGATTGACTGTGATCTTCAAAAGATTTACTAGTGCATTTTTGTGGATGGTTAGGTACCATTCAGAGCCAATCAGGGTGATACGGTCCTGCTCTTCTAGGACTCCATAATAGGATGACACATTACGGAAATTAACCTGGAAGGACTCCATGCCAACTGGTATTCAACATATAAAAGAGGAATATAAGTAGATGCCTTCTTATTTCTTCACTTCATTATCTTTCTCACCCTGACGCTTCTTCATTCCTGGAAAGGAATATGACTTTCCATCATCTAAAAAGATGGAATGACATTTTGTGATGTCATACTTTTGACTTTGGCTTTTAAACGATGTTGCAAAAGATGCTTCTCTTAATATTTTAATTAAAATTGAGTTAAACTAAGAGGAGATAAAATAGTGACATAAAATAGTTATATATGTTTATAAGATGCAGTGAATGAAATTAATTTTATTATCATTGATTCTATTATAGTGTCTGTGACTAGTCTCAGTAAGTGGGATCTCCAATAATATTTTAGATCTTTAAATGTATTATTTAAAATGGCAAATCAGAGGATTAACAAATGGAGACACTTATTTAAATACGCCAATATAACTTAAATAGAAAGGCCTATAAATATAAAATGTCATAGGCGACTTTTATGTTTAAAGTCTCTCCGTTGCATTTATTAGACTTATGCACCTTGTTTGTATCTTTGTTTCTGCTGAAGCTTCAAGAAAGGGATTAGATCAAACATAGAGGACCTGTAGGACCTATTGTCAAATCTGTTGGCAGCTGTATTTGCATGGAACGTCTTCAGGCAACTTAACTTTCAGCTGACCCACAGGACTGGAAATCATATCGACTGGGCCAATAGATAAGCCAATTTTGAGAGGACATCTAAATACTCTGGTAGCGTAACGGTTATTTTCTTCTATTAAAGCTGATGTGGTGTGTGTAGGCCGGTATAATAGGAGCAAGGGTGAATTCTGGCTACTCTGGTCAGGCCCAGTTTCAAGGACGGGTGGATTCCCATTGGCGTAGTAGAAGTGAAATGCCTCACAGGATCCGCAGTCATTCAACCTTCCCCCAACTCTCCCACAATATTTTGATGACCTGATTAACACAAGGACATGTAACAGGCATACATACGAAGTCCTACTATAGGTTAAAAACATTAGTTGTGTAAATGTAACACAACCTGTGATACATCTTGATACATTCTGGGTTTTGTTGGCCTCATTGGTCTCTAGGGTCTTGGTCATTTTTTTTGGACCCAATGCAGCTCCGGTGACCAACTTCAGAATGGCACAGCTGATCGCACCTTATCTTATACCTGTCTCTCATATATCGCTTGCCTCTTGCTGGGAGTGAGACATCCAAGCATCTGCTTAGTGTCCACACATGAGCTGTTTGGAAGTATGTGGGAATAACAGCCCTATAGAGCAAGCCCTTGAAAATGGAAATTGACATGAGTAGATCAATACACCTCCTTTCCTCACAGTCCCAAGAAACAGTTGTTTACATAAGCCTCTCAGAACCAGGTGAACCTGCAAAATCTATCATTCAGCCATGCTTGGTCCTCTGCAGAGGCCAGCAGGACATTATACCATGTTTTTGGCTCATTTACCTTTTCCCTACTCCTCTCTTTGTGGGCCCACAGGCTAAGATTACGAGTCCTCTCTGATACTCTTACTTCAGCTTTCCATCCCCCTGAAGTAAACACCAACTGCAAAAGTACCCCACACATGAAAAAGATCTGGGGTTTTATGATAAGTTACATGTGAGGAACATTATGATGTAACTGGCCCCAAATCACAACTCGGTATCATTTTATCTTTCTCAAAGAAGACAGTATGATTTGCATAATTCCTGCAGTTAATAAGAAGTGGAGATTATATTTGAATCTACTTTGTATGAGTTCACAGCACATGCCCTGATGCTCTATGCTTCATTCTGGAAAACTTTGGTGGATATGAAAGATGTCTTCAAACAAACGAAGGGTTGCTACTCAAAAGACTTGGGCTCCTTACATTTAATTTCAGTGGGAAAGAGCAAGGTGAATGAGCAGAATGACAGCATAACAGCTACAACAATAAAAATTTAAGACTTTACATGTATGAGTCACTGTGTTGTCAAGTGCTTTACAAAAATCCTCATTTATGTTCACAACATCTCTACTAAACACACTATTTTAAGGACTGGAAAAGTGAGGAATGATTATACTGAACCATTTGGTAAAGGCTCAGTGAAAGGAGTGGTGGAGTTAGGATCAGAACCTCGTCAGTGTGGCATCTGAACCCATCTCACTGTGCTTTCTTGGCACTGCAGAAGTAGAGCTGTCCGCTCAGTGTTAGGGGGAATATTTAACACCCAAGGGTTTTTGTAAGGGTAACCGGCTGCCACCATAGTGGTGAATCCCCTGTTCATGGAAATTTAAAGCTGACTTGTAGGGTGTGATGCAGCTGGTCTACCTAAGATAAGACAGAGCAGACACAGTACCATAGGCTCTATCAATCCTTGCACATAGGTGGGGTTGGAGGGCAGGAAGCAGTGTGCGCAGGTCCAGGGGAACCAAAGCAGGAGTAGGGAGCATCCAGCAATCATTCTACAGAGGCATCAAAGGCTAGGGACAGGGCTGTAGTGAACTGAGTTTTACAAAAGGGTAGAGTGAATTCATGCTTAGCCAAGACCTGGGCTTTGTGACCTTCAAAACTGTTTTAGGAGGGGGAAAAAGATGGTGGCATGAGAAGTGAGGCAGAAACCTTCTCCCAAAACCACATATAACATGAAAATTAAGCAAATACAACTAATCCCGAAAGAGCAACCTAAAGAGTGCTACAGACTGCCTACATCTGGGGGAAAGAGAAGACCTCACAGAAAAGGGTAAAGTAGCAGAGGCGTGCTCTGGCGGGACCCAGTCCCTCTCCCCACCCCAGCTCTCAGGCAGAAGGAAGAGAAACAGAGTGGGGAGGGAGTAGAAGCCCAGGACTGCTAAATACCCACCCCTAGAGATCTGCTCCAGGAGCACAAACCCATATTACATGGTGCTCTGGAGATTAGAGGGGTTGGAAAGCAAAGAAAGGTGGAATACTCAGACTGAGATTCCAACCACTTGAGGAGAACAGGTATCTATAACTGGCTGCACTGGGATGAAAGAAATGTGGGCACTCTGAAAAGACTTTCCAACAGCAAAAGGGCTGTTCATGGAGCAAGGATTACATAGAGCTTCCTGCTCAGGAGAAAGGATAGGTGGACAAAATTGTCCCAACACACTCAGCCCAGCAGGTTGGGATCCTTCAGGAGCTTCAGGTACTCCATCCCTCTGGTTGGCAACATAGCCCCTGGGTTCCCCACTGCAATATGCAACCTGCTGCTCCTTCCTCCTGGCAGCCACCAGTATGCACATCTGCTGCCCCTGCCATTGGGCCAGGACAGCTGGAGAGCAGCACAGCCTATAGCAGCTACACAGGCATAGCATAGAGGCTCCTCCCCAGGTGCTTGGCCCACTGGCCCTGGCAGTGGAGGCAGGCACTACAGCTGGGAAGAAGAATAGAGCTCTTTCCTCCCAGCAGGCACCGGGAACAAATAGTTCTAAAATTCATATGGAACCACAAAAGACCCCAAATAGCCAAAGAAACCCTGAGAAGGAAGGACAAATCTGGGGGGACTATGCTCCCCAACTTCAAGCTCTACTACAGAGCCACAGTAATCAAAACAATTTGATACTGGCACAATAACAGACCCATAGATCAATGGAACAGAATAGAAAGCCCAGATATAAACCCACACATATATGGCCAATTAATATACAGTAAAGGAGCCATGGATATTCAATGGGCAAATAACAGCCTCTTCAACAACTGGTATTGGCAAACTGGACACTTACATGTAAGAGAATGAAACTGGACAGTCTAAATCCATAAAAGTAAACCCAAAATGGATCAAAGACCTGAAAGTAAGTCATGACACCATAAAACTCATAAAAGAAAACATAGGCAAATATTTCTTGAATATAAACATAGCAATTTTTTCCTGAACACATTTTCTTAGGCAAGGAAACAAAAGCAAAAATGAACAAATGGGACTACATCAAACTAAAAATCTCTGTACAGGAAAGGACACCATCAGCAGAACAAGGCATCCTACAGCATGGGAGAATATATTCATAAAGGACATATCCAAGAAGGGGTTAACATCCAAAATATATAAAGAGCTCACATGCCTCAACACCCAAAATGCAAATAACCCTATTATAAAATTGACAGAGAATATGAAGAGACACTTCTCCAAAGAAGAAATTCAGATTGCTAACAGGCACATGGAAAGATACTCCATGTCACTAATTATCAGGGAAATGCAAATTAAAACCACAATGAGATACTACCTCACACCAGTTAGGATGGCCAACATCCAACAGACAAGAAACAACAAATGCTGGTGAGGATATGGAGAAAGGGGAGCCCTCCTACACTGCTGGTGGGAATGTAAACTAGTTCAACCATTGTGGAAAGCAATATGGATGTTCCTCAAAAAACTAAAAATAGAAATACCATTTGACTGAGGAATTTCCCTCCTATGAATTTACCCAAAGAAAACAAGATCTCAGATTTAAAGAGACATATGCACCCCTATGTTTATCACAGCACTATTTACAATAGCCAAGACATGGACGCAACCTAAGTGTCCATCAGTAAATGAATGGATAAAGAAGATGTGGTACATATACACAATGGAATACTATTCAGCCATAAGAAGAAAACACATTCTACCATTTGTAACAACATGAATGGAGCTAGAGGATATTATACTTAGTGAAATAAGCCAGGTAGAGAAAGACAAGTACCAAATAATTTCCCTCTTTTGTGGAGTATAACAACAGAGAAAAACTTAAGGAACAAAACAGCAGCAGACTCACAGACTCCAAGAAGGAACTAGCTGTTACCAAAAGGAAGAGGTTGGCGAGGATGCGGGGGTAGGGACTAAAAAGGGGATTAAGGGGCATTATGATTATTAGCACACATATTGTAGGGGTAGGCATGGGGAAGGCAATACAGCCCAGAGAAGACAAGTAGTATATAGCATCTTACTACGCTGATGGACAGTGACTGCAGTAGGGTGTGGGGGGACTTGATAATATGAGTGAAAGTTGTAACCACAGTGTTGCTCATGTGAAACCTTCATAAGATTGTATATCAATGACACATTAATGAAAAAACAAACAAACAAAATCAAACAAAAACTCCATTAAACTCAGAAACCCAACTAATTTAGGAAGGCTAGTAAGGACTGGACTAAAAAGAGAGGCTGTTGTAAGACCTAAGTGTTTAGTTTTTGACAGGAAACCAGGAAGATGACAATAGTTACCCAGATTAGTTAGTAGTTGATTATAAGTGAAATGTTTCATAATGCATTGCTAGTCAGTTTGGGGAATAAAGAAAAATGTTGGCTCCTGTTTGAATCACAAAGGACTTTTGACTCCATTCAAATCGTCTTAATGAATGCATGTGGGATAATCCCTTTCATTCCTCCCCCAGTGCTTCTCCAAGCAGTGAACACATGGAGCGCCCATTAACTCTCCTGAACAGTCGTTCATGCACAGACACAGGGAAATCAGCGTGGCAGCACCGACAACAGTTTGCAGAAGCTGGCAAAAAGGTGGTGTGACTCATGAGTAGCAGGCATATTTTGGAAGGCAGAGAATCACAATGCATGCAGTCCTACAGTCACTGAGAAGTCTTTATCATTTCTTAAGGCAAGGTTCCCTTGTCTTTTCTCAATTATGCTTCATGTGCACTTATCTCAACATTTAATTGAATCGGTTGCTTCGCAGATGGTATTGGTTCTCAAATTAGAAGCCATTAGGAAGGGGGTGGTTTTAGCGGGTTTGAAAGAAGTTAACCACCTTAAGGAGGTGGTATGTTTTCTGAGAATCAGGAGGATTTAGTTCTTGGTTGGGGGAAGCGGAAGAGGCTGGAGCCAGATCAAGTCTGGCTCTGAAGACAGCGCTGTTGCCTATCCAGGTTACACTTCTTGGTCCCGCCGGAGAGAGCTGCAGATCTGAGGAAAGGAAAGGGCTCTTTTGGAGGAATAAGTGAGATGGGAGGCCCTGGAAAGAGGAAGAGGAGGCATCAGGAAGGCCTGGGAAACTGGTGAGAGGCACAGCCTGCTTGTTGCCTTCTGTACCCTGGACCCACAATTACTTATGTCAAATTAATACCTATGCTGACTCCCACACAACCCCAACCCCAACCCAAACACCAGCTTACTACAAGACCAGCTATCTGGAAGCTAAATCCTGGAAGCTTTCAAATACAAGGAGTTCCCTAAACGTATGTTTAAATCAGTATCAATTCATGAAATTACGTTATTGTAATGACTGTTAAAAAACAAAATTCAAACTGAGTGAATTTTAAAGATCTTATTGGCTTTATTTAATGATTCATGACTTGGGCAGCACCCCATCTGGCAGATAGAAAGGAGCTCCAAGGAACTATACAAAATAAAAAACGTTTATAGACAGAAGGGAGTAGGAACAAAAGTAATACGAGGCAAAAGAGCAGGTTGGTTTTTTACAAGGTTAATTTCCTTGAGGAGGTGGTAGAGGTTTGTCAGGCAGACTGCCTCACTAATGCTGCCCAGGTACTTCCAGATCAATTGGTTTAAGATTCCACTCCTGGGAGAGGCTGAAGCTGTAATTCAGTTAGGTAGTAAGTCTCAGTGTGGTGATGAGGGCTTAGCACAATCGACTCCATTTTGGACCTGTTGTCTCCTTTTTTTAATATAACAATAAATAATTTGCATTGGGCTACATAATTTCCAGGGCTTATCTCATCTAATTTGCACATGAAATTCTAATATCCCCATTTTACAGATGAGGAGTCAGAGGCTTAGAAAGATTACAAAACAGCTAGCATGTGTGTGGGGGGGGTGGGCTGGGCTGGGGTGCACTCAGTCTAATCAGAGAAGTTATTAAGATGACAGAGGACCTGCAATGGGTCCTCGGTCCTCTGTCCTGGAGACTGAGCACTGAGAGCTGACCAAGAGTCTAGACTCTGTGTTAAGCAGTTCCTTGGCCTCACTTAATCCTCCCAACAATGTCCGATGATGCAGCCCAGTGCCAGCCTCCTTTTCCTGCTGAGGAAACCAAGGCTCCCATAGGTGAAATTACTGGCTCAGATCACTTTTTTCATGATCAGGGGTGGGCTGGCACACAAACGCGGAAATGCTTGACCCCAGAGGCTCCCACTCTCATCCACACACAAAAAACCACCTTAACACCTTTGATGTATCACCTAAGAACCACATGGGCTGGCTGGGAGGTGATGGCCACCCTTGTTTTCATGGTCATACTGGTTACATTGCACGTAATCAATGAGTATTTTACTTCAAAAAATTTAATTCAAATTCTGATTCAAATGTGTCAAACCACAGAAAGAGAGACTGAGTGGACACGAAGATGAACAGAAAACTGAGCAGAAACGTAACTGGTGGAAGCAACTCTTCAAGATGGGAGTAATTCCATCGGGAGTGATGAAGGGTTCGGTGATCTAAACTATCAGTTTACAACCCTGGATGTACTTGAGGGTTTTTAAAAAAAAACACTGATGTCTGAGACTTCACCCAAAACCAGAGATTAAGCTGGAATCTCTGGGTACAGGCCTCACAGCATTTTTACAGCTGTCCTCTGCTGACTCTAACATGCAACCTAAGCAGTGCTGGTCATCCCAGTGGAAGGCCCTTTTGCCCCTGGGCTGCCTCGAGCACTCTCTGAAGAGTCTCAAGTGTTTTCCTTAGGAGACGTTTCTCCCCTAAAGTCCAAACTGAAGCATATGTAAGTCAGTTGTCTCTTTCCTTCCAACACACACACTGAAGAACGAAGCTGACTAAGGGGGTTCCCAGATGCTAGCGGGCACCAGACTCACCCGGAGGGCCTCCCAAAAGAGACGGCCTGCCCCCGCCCCCGCCCCCAGGTTTCTGAGTCAGCAGGTGTGGGCGGGCCTGAGCATCTGCATTTCTCACACATTCCCAGGCCATGCTGCTGCTGCTGACCCAGGATCCCACTTCAAGAACCACTTTCCCACAGGGTTTGAAGGGAGAGTGAAACGGGAAACAGTTCTTTCCTGTCATACCTGACCAGTCTCACCTGTTCAAAGGAAGGTCTACCCCTAGTGGGCAAAGGGCATCACTGATGGCTTTCTTCTCTCTCTAGCCCATTGTCCTAGCTACTGCCATTTCTGCCTCCTGCTTTCCAGAAGTTTAGCTAGTCTGTCGCCAAACAGATAGATCTTGTCTGATTTGCCACTAAGGCAAATTTATTATGACATCTCAGAGGTGACAAGTAGCCAAAACCAATCAGATTCTTTAGTTTCTCAAATTCAGTTGGCAAAGTTCTCACTCCTGGGGCTGACTAGCACCACAAATCCACTGTACTATGGGCAAGGACAGTTGTGTCTGTAACCAAGAAACCTAATAGCAGGACGAGGGGGAACAAGAGGCAACTCTGACCTGAAGGGCCATTGAGACCATCTTCAAAAAAAAACCAAGGCTGGATTCAAGGGCTTCCACAGCAGGGCATTCTGCCATCTGGGCACACAAACAGGAAAACTGAGGGGTGGGGACAGCACCAGTTGCTTGATTTAAGTGATTCTTTGGTCTACACATCTATCCCACTCCATGCTCCTGGCCAGTTTCCCTTTTTAAAGGGTTTCCCATGGTCTCTGACCAGCTTCTCTTGGAATCCTCTGATAGGATTGAGGTATTAAAAGACTGGGCTCTTTGATTAGTGAAATAAGTCAATATAAGTAAGCCCCAAGTCATCGGAACACAAATCAAAACGTAGAATATTACCAACATCCCAGAAGCTCATTTGCCCTGTCTTCCAGGAGACTCCCCCTGTCCACAGGATAAGCATATCCTGACTTCAACACTGTAGATTACTTTTGTCTCTGAACTTTCTTTATATAAATGGGATCAAGCTGTAGGTTCTCAGTTGTGCCTGGCTTCTTTCACTCAATATTATGTTCATGGGATTAGTTCATGAAAGTATCAGGAGTGTATTTGTTTTCACTGTTGTGTAGTATTCCAAAGTCTAAGTATATCTCAACTTATTTAACTAATCAATTGTTGATAGATAACTGGGCAAGTCCTAGTCTGGGGCTATTAGAAACAACACTGTTATAATTATTCCTGTGCAAGTATCTTGGTGATCATTGCAGGCAATTCTGGGTCATGGACATCTTTCTGTTCAGCTTGAATAGATACTACCAGATAGTTTCTCAACAAGGTCTGCACTTCAACTCCCAACAACAGTGCACCGGCGTTCCACCTCATGTTGTCTTTCACTTAGACCATGCCAGTGTGTGTGCATTTCAGATTGCATTTCCTTGATGATTAATAATGTTGAGCACCTTATCATCTTTTTAGTGCCATTGGGCAATCTCTCTCTCTCTCTGAGATTTCATTCAAGTCTTCCCATTTTTCAGTTGGGTCGCCTGAACTTACTTCTTAATTTGTAGGAATTAATGTATTCTGGATTTGAACTCTGTCAGATTACCTATCTATCTATCTATCTATGAAATATCTTCTGCACTGTGGCTTGCCTTCTCTCTTCTAATGATGTCTTTTCATGAATGGTCTATATATTTTTAAAGGGTGTTGTTGGTCTTAACTCCTAAGTGATCTTCCACAATTCTGGCAAACATGGAAACAAATGTATTTAATAGAAATGAGCAAAATGAACGGTGTGACTTCTGACAGTCGGAGTGGTGAAATTAACACCCCTTAATTCACTGATCAGAAACCGTGGCCACATTATTCTTCATTAATGTGTACGTTTGGGCCCTTGGGGAGTCACTTCATATATTGTGCCTGCTCATTACAATTTCTCAACAATGTTCAACTGTCAGTCAACTCTGGTAACATCCTGTCAAATACAAAGAGACTTCTAGTTATTATCCAATCATTCTCATCTCACAGTTTGCACAGGGGACTAAGAGAGAAGGTCTAAGAGGAGGAGAATATTTCACATATAAACAATGACTTAAAAAGATAACTGAGGAAGCAGAGAAAGAAGGAAAGGTTTTATTCAGCTGCAAATTAGGCTTTGAATGGAGTCTTTTGAGGACTTTGGTTTAAGCATCCTCAGAGGCCAGTTTCTCTTGCACTTTTACACAGAAGACAATTTACATAAGTAGAAGCATGGTATCTAAAGTAACCATAGTAACCTTGCCCTTCCATCATACTCAGGGTGTGCATTTCTTCCCCATTTAGTGACGTCTCCCTGTGCACTAGATATGTGAAGCTTTACATGCTGATGTAACATTAAATAAATGGATCACAGTTAGAGGAAATGGAGGAACTGTTGACTCGGGGATGGCTGGGGGTGGGGGGAGGGTGGAAGGAGATTGCCAAAATGAAGAAAACAAGCCCTTCAGGGGTTTTAGTGGAAGGCAACAGCCTAGGAAGGTACAGACCTAGTCTATGATTGCCAAAATGTATGATTTTTATTGCCTGGAATTATGTAAACTCAGAGGGGAAAAAGCAAGAAAGTAAGGGGGCTCCCCCACAGCTACGTTATAATTAGTCTCTTAAAAATCTATTAAATTGTGTTCTAGCTCCAGCCCTCAGGGATTCTTTCTTGGGGGAATAAGACGACATATTAATCAAGGCGGCCAGCAGCTCTGAGGTGGCTTCCCCATAACCTGTGAGCTGAGAGGGTGGTTCACGGAGCTGGGTTGCCCTTCAGGCCCAACGCAGCCCTCTATTGTGGGACCCTCCAATTACACCTTCTCCAGATTTTTCTGGGTGTCATTAGCTATAGACTTAAACCGGAAGTACATACTGATGGCCCTGTCAATGTTAAAAAAAAATTAATGGTCTCATTCAAATGATTAGCACTGGTATCAACAATATTATTCATTATTTAAGGTACTTCTTTCCCTACTTCTCTGAAGTGATTTTTGGTATGAGTGCTGGCCAAGGTCAGACTCCATCCCACCAAACTTCTGAAAACCAAAGACCAATCCCATACAGCTAATGTCTCTGCCAGCACTTTGATCTGAAGTGTGTTGAAATCCCAAAGAGAGAAGAGGGGAACATTACCGTAATCCAGCAGTCCATCAGCAAACATTAACATGGCCAGGAAGTGCCTTTATGACCTTGTGGAGAAGACACTTAGCTGATATCATTAATACATGAAGCAAGGAGCTTATTTTTATTGCACAGATTCTGTTTCTGGGATTAATGGACCCGTGACTTGTGGTCAAGTGGGAGGTTGCTGAGGAATGACTTTATACTATAGAAACCACTCATTTCTATACAAATACTGCCATAAAATGCTCCCTCATTCTAGTAAGTTAACAAATATGGACTTTCTAGTGTAAAACAGTGCCTCAGCAAAAGACACTTTGAATATCAATTTTTAAGAAAGAAAGAGAAATTGCAAAGTAAATACAAATCTCCGGAGTCATCACAGTCATTTAATATATTCTAAATTCCTGTTTACATCATGGCTTGTACGCTCCTTTACACAAATAAAATCTCCCCCATGCACTAAGTTGCATATAATATGGTGCCTTCTGTTCTGTAAACATGCCCTGCAGTTGAAAACTTATGCCAAATTTGTATTTATGAACCAAAATATGGCTGTGGCAACTTTGTGACTTTGCTTACTAGAAATGCCAGTTGCTTTTGCTGTTATTATATAAGGAAACCAGGTTCCTAGCTAACACTTCTCCCTTAAATACATCTACAGTAGTTTCAATTGTGCACACTTTCCTTAAAATTTCTCATGTATAATTTTGCAGTAAATTTTATTCGTGGGTAATGGAACTATTTCTTTCAGAACAAATTTGCTGATTATACACATTCTTTCCACCTACTCTTTCTGGGAAAATGTAGGATAAATGTAAATAAGTCAACTTAAATGTGATATGCAATACATATGTAATACGTTCTTTAAATTATGTTTACATTACTCTAGCTATTTCCTAAAAGTGTACCAAAGGAACCAGAATTTTTCTTTCATCCAGAAATATTACTAAGTATTATAGTGTTATCTAATTCTATTCCACAAGCATTATGGTGATTCTGATGACTATAGGCAATACACAAAGCAAAACCAGTTCAGGCAACACCAAGCCAAGTTTTGACTTGCTACAGAAAAGTATATCAAAATATTAAAAATTATTAATTTAAGGTAAGCATTTTATGATTTGCTCATGTGACAGTGCTGTGCACATAACAGGTGTTTAATAAGCATGCTTTGACAGACTGATGGACATGTGTAACTTGGTAGGTTAAAAATGAGGTGGGTTGAACTCCACAAGAGCTAAAACATGGGAGCAACCCAAGTGTCTGTCAACAAACAAATGCAATGGAATATTCTTCAGCCTTAAAAAGAAAGAACATTCTGACTCACGCTACAACATGGATGATCCTTGAGGACATCATGCTAAGTGAAATAAGCCAGTCACAAAAAGACAAATACTGCATAATTCCATTTGTATGAAATACTTAGAGTACTTAAAATCATAAAGACAGAAAGGAGTACGTTGTTTCCATGGGCTGGGAGGAGGGGGTATAATGGGGAGTTGGTGTTTAATGAGCTTATAGTTTCAATTTGGCAAGATGAAGAGTTCTGGAGATGGATGGTGCTGGTAGTTACACAATATATGAATGTTTTAATGCCACTGAACTGTAAATTGAAAAATGCTTAAGCCAGCACATTTTGCACTGTGAGTATTTTACCACAGTAAAAAAAAAAAGATAGGCTAAGAATCTTGATTTATCAAGTTTCCCAACAAAGGATGGAACCACTTGCTTCATTATAGCTTTCTAGAACCCTTTACCCAGTGACTTTAAATATGCTTTACATGCAAGGCAACTTGCAAATTGTATCCCCAGGTCTGTCTTCTTTTAGGTGCTCTTGGGCTAGTGTGTCCGTTACCTGCTGGAGGTATGTGTGGATGTCTCACTAGTATCTCAGGATTAATCTAAATCAAGCCTTTCTATTTCCCCTCCTTAATCTCTGTCTCCCTCAATCATTCCTATCTCAGTAAATGACACTTCAATCAGCTTGGCTGCTTGAGAGAAACCTGGGTGTCATCAGAGTCTTCTTCCTGTCTTGTGTCCATCACCCAGAGCACCAGTAAGCCCTGTTGACTTAGCCTCTAACCTGCACTCAAGATATGCTCCCTCCTGCCCCTCTCCTCTGCCCGTCCCACTTCATCATCCCTCATCTGGACAAGTGAAGTGCAAAGGTCTCCTAACCACAGTCCTGCTTCCTCTCTTGTTCTCTAAGACCTATTGTCCATACAGAGGCTAGCAGAGTCTGTTAAACACATAAATGAGACCGTATCATTCCCAATGGAAAATAAAAATGCATTCTAGTTTTCTCCTTGCACTGCAATAAAATCTACACTCTTCCCTATGGCCTAGGAGACATGGCACCTGTAAACCTCTCTCATCCTATCTTCTGCCCTCCTGAGCTCACTAATTCTGCTCCAGCCAAAATGGCCTTCATAATGACTTCAATATGCTACCCTCTTTCCTCCTGAAACCCTTCGTTCGTGCTATTCCTCCTGCCTGGAGCATTCCTCCCCAGCTAGTTGAAAGGCTGCCTCCTTTGTGTGATTCAGGTCTCAGCTTCTATGTCAGCGCCTCAGGACTGCCTTGGCAGCCCTGCCTAAAATACTTCAACCTGGTGTTTTCACTCATTAAAGTCTCTTTCTTTTATGTCATTTTCACAACTAGTAATTATATATGTGTAAATCAAATTATATAAATAATTATTAATATAATTGAATAAAAAATGTAATTTCTGGATATATATCAATATGAATATATGTTACATGTATATTTAATATGCTTATCTTATTAGACTGCACCCTTCATAAATAGGGCCTGCCTTATGTTCAATTTTGTTTCCTAAACTCTTGGCACATAGTGGAAAACAATGAACTGCTTGTGGAATAAATACATGAATGAATAGATCGCATCTATATGTTATTCAAGAAAATCTCCATCTTTTTATCAAGTCAAACCTAAGGCTTGACTGTGTTTGGTAAAGGATGTGAAAACCCTTTGTAAGGCATTGCACAAATGTTAGGCATGATGATTTCCATCTCCTACTGAAGAGCACGGTTGATTTAGAATCATCACGCTATATAATCTTATAACTAAATTAACTCTTTAAAGACATTTTTTTCATCCTCATTTTAAAGCTGAAGAAACTGCCCAACTTACTCATCCAGATGCTCCATGCCCGTCCTTCCTATGACCCACACCACCTGCTCTATTCTTGTCTTGCCGAACAATCTATCCTTTTGGTTCCGGGTGCTGGTGGAATACTCCAAAACTATGTAAAACTCTTTTAGGAGAACAATCAGCTGATGGTCATACTTAGCTTTTAAACACAAAGGTTTGTACCACTGTGCATTTCTCTTTCATCTCAGGAGCAAACACAAGATACAGATGATCAAGAGATCACCTCCCCATGTTCCCTTCTGAGTAACTGGAAAACAAAAATCATAAATGCTGCAGAAATCCCTCGTTCTCTGTGTCTCAGTAATACTTTGGATTGTTATGTCGGATGAGGAAAATACAAAAACAAAGGAACATTTTCATCTTTTCTTTTATCCCAACACTACTGTTCTGTGATTCAGGAATATGATTATGTTTTCAACTTAACAGAAAATGAGAGCTTCATTACGGTTATGTGTTATGTCTTCTCAAACATCAAAACATAAAACGTACAGGCTGTGAGTATCTAGCTCCTGTGAGGTACTTTCATTTGTGGTGAATTTAATTTTTTACAAATGGGATCATCAAGGTAGGCGGGCTATTCTGATGGCAGCTTAACCTCCTCAAGAGTTGTGCCTGTGTCTGCTGCCGAGGTGTGACTACGTTGCCAGAAGTACATAGATTTACTGCAGTTTGGCAGATCTTTGTTTAAAGGATAAAACAACAACACACAAACTTAAAGCCTATCTGGTATGCTCCTGAAATGGCTTCTGCTCTATCCTTCCACTGTTAGACGACCTACTGTGTACACTGCACCAAGTACAAACTACATCAAAGGCAACAGACATCATCCTGAAGTAGTAGTATTTGGGTGGAGACAGTGATGTTGATCAGTGACTGCAATACAGTGTGGCAAGGACAGGGTGCTAAGGGAGCCCAGAAATAGAGCGTGTGATTCACATGGTGGGGGTGGGGTGGGAAGTCTTCCTGAAATGTTCTAGATTGTGGAATGAGAAAGGCAATTCAAGCAAAGTAAAGCCTCTGTAAAAGCACAGAGGTAACAGAGTGACCGAAAGAGGGAAGGGAAAGCAATTCAGCAAGAAGAAAGAAACATTCTCCTCCTTGACAGTCTCCCCTGGCAAATCTGGCTATCAGGAAGCATTGTTAAATTTGACCTGTTAATATTGGTCATAAGGAATGGCCAGTTTTAGCTGTATTCAACTGTCAGGGAAACTAATTATATGAGTGGTCTTGGTGAGCAGGTCAGGAAACAGATCTGCACAAAGGCCAAGTATTCCCTGAGGATGCAGTGCTAATTTGCTAGGATTTGTCTCTCTTCTAAATGGCATTTTCTATTCACTAAATCTTTCACTCTCTGAAAGAAAGCCCTGTGTACTCTTTCATTTTGAGCAGTTTATTAAACTACTCAAACAGATTCCAAAGGGAGCAGCTTTGGAATCTGATTTTTTTTATTTTGGTATCATTAATCTACAATTATGTGTGCAACATTATGGTTACTAGACTCCCCCCATCAAGTCCCCACCACATACCCCATTGCCGTCACTGTGGAATCTGACCTTTTTTATTCATCATTATGCTTAATGCTTGCAGTTCTATATCCACTAGGAAGGGCAGTGACTTCTGTGAACCAGGCAGGGTCTTGGTAACAAATCTTGGTGTCCTCCTGTTTTCATTTACCTCATGGGTTTAAAATGACTCTTGGTGACATTTGACAGATATAAATTATACTGTACTTGGGTATGCAAGCATAAATAAAATGATAGTAGATGGAGGAATAATTGCAAGCTTCATACGTGCATCTATCTTTGTATGAAGCTGAGCAACTCTGTACTATGTCAGGGAAATAATAAAAAAGCAGATAGCCTGAATTATGAGCATCTAAGTTTGTCTACTGAGAATAACTCAGTCATTAAAAATGACACTGCACAGGACACTCATAGGATGTGTGTTGGCTCTGTGGTACAAATTGCAGAATTTAAACCAGAAAGCAGAATTTGCATTAGTGGGTTGACACATCCTGACATTAGACCCCTGCAGAGTTTATTTGACTACTTGGTTTAAAGCTATGAGAGAGGAAGTTGGATCTATAGACCATAAACTTTTTTTTTCCTATCAGAACAGTCATAACATTTAAATCTGGACTTCAGAATCAAATTTGTCAAAAGCCTCTCTGCCTTGCTCAAAATATTCTTCCTTTTTAGAGGGGTCCCTAATTATCACAGGGCTATGTGACAGTGGCCATAGGCATGCTTGGATTCAAGTGAAAGAAATGTAGGAGTATCTTTAAATTTTTCACCCACAAATGAACATCCTCGCCCTTCTGGAAAACATTCTGTTTTGTGACATGGGATAACTGGGGGGTGAGGGAGGGTCATTTTCTTAAAACTTCCTTTCCATCCGTTAAAAACTTTTCCTGACTGGCTGTCACTACAAGCTGATTCATACTGGCCTTTCTGTATAAATTGTTGTTAATGTCATAAACGCAGGCCTATATTAAAACGTGAACTTTAACAAAACCTTAACCAGTAAAGAGGATAATTTTCATTGCGGAATATTTGAAAGAGAAAAAAGAAAACCACCTAGGTAAAAATTTTGTATCTTTCTCACAAATCCTTTAACTGTTACTAGTTATTTACAGTTATAGTTTTAAATTAAATGTTCCTCTCTAATTGTGAATTCTAGTTGCGACTTGGAATAGCACCAAGAAATGCTGACTGCAAGGTATATCCCTATACTCTGCTTAAGTAGTCTCACGCTTTGGTCTAGGATTCCCTTAGCTTCTTCTAAAGGCGGATTTGCCAACGAGGGCTTGTTTCTACAGCTACAATTACTCCAGGCATTGATCAGGGATGTGCTGGGAAGGTTTCCCCCTTCCTCCACAATAATTCTTAAAATATCATCATTGATACTGATTAAGCCTCATTAACATTAAAGTACCACTCAGAACATGTTTTAAATTAGAAGGACTATTTAAGTACAACTGAGTACCTCATAACCAACATAAATTTTTAAAAACAAAAATCTACATTCAAGATTCTTCATGGTGTAAAGGCTCAGCCTTTTAGTCTGCATGCACCAAATTAACTATTTGCAGTTATGCGACACAGTGGTCCGCAGAGAATGGCATTAGTCGGTCTGACGTTTAAAGCCCTATTTGAAAACAGAAATACCTATGGGGCCAGACAGGCAAGAGGAGAGAAACAGGCCCAGCATTACTCAGCTGAGCCAGGCTTTGCCATAGTGGAATCCTGCTCCAATGGGGCCAGATCTTCAGATCATTTTGACAAAAGGTCAGAAATATAGATGTTCATGTGAAGTTTCTTGTGTTTTAATTGGCAAATCATTAAAAACATTCACTTATATATAGTGTAGGCTAACACCATACATTAAAAAAAAAGATGACAATGGGCTGAAATTACAATCCATGTACAGCTATTTGGAAAACTCCTTAAAAAAAAGACGAATTGCTCTTTCTTTTAGCTAGAACCTCCCCATTTTTGTCTGCCTGGGTTAAGCTTCCTTTATTTTACATTTAGTCCTTCCTATGACACAGTAGTTAGGTCTGTTGAAGTATAATTTATATAACACAACATTCATCCTCTTTAAGTGTACAGTCTGATGAGTTTTGGCAAAAGTTATAGTAATGTAACTACCTCTACAATTAAAATACAGACCATTTCCTTTACCCCCAAAAGTTCCCTGGGGCTCCTTTATAATCGGTTACTCTTCAGACCCTTAGCCTCTGGCAACCCTGATCTGCTTTTATTCACTATAGTTTTGCCTTCTCTAGAATGCTGTTGAATGCGTTAGCTTCTTCATTTTTTTATTGCTGAGGAATATTCTGTTTCTACAGATATACCACAACTTCTTAAGCCATTTACCAGTGGATGGGCATTTGTTTTGTTTTTTTTCTCATTTTTTGGCTATTATGAATAAAGTTGTTATAAATATTCTTGCAAAGGTTATCTTGTGGACATGTTACATTTCTCTTGGGCAAACACCTAGGAGTAGAGTTGCTGGGTCATGTTAAGTATGTTTCATTTTATAAGAAACTGCCACACTCTTTTACCAACACAGCACCTTGGTGTGTAAGTTTCAGTTATTCCACATATATTGGTATTCATTATAGTTTAAACTTGCATCTCCTTAATAACTACAAATTTTGAGATTTTTTTGTGGGCTCATTTGCATATGCATTTGCATATACCCATATATCTCTTTTGGACAAGCATTTTTTTGTATCTTTTGCCCTTTTTATTGGGTTCTTTATATTCTTATTGAAATTAAAAGTTCCTTATATATTCTGGGTAACAGTCCTTTTACCAAACAGGTGGTTTGCAAGTATTTTTTTCCAGTCTGTCACTTGTCTGCTTATTTTCTTTAGTGTTTTAAGAGTAGAAGTTTTAAATATTTTTCTGTAGGGTTTATACTTTACAGTATTATCTAAAAAAACATTTGCTTAACCCAAAGTTACAAAGGTTTTTTTTTTGTTTTGTTTTAGAAATGTTATGGGTTTATAGCTTACATTTAAGTCTGTAATCCAATTTGAGTTAATTTTTTTATACAGTGTGAGGTAAGGCTCCAGGTCTTCTGACTTTAGAGTTATTCAAAGACCCAGAATCAAAGTATGGTAGCCAACCATATATCATATTACACTAAGTGATGACTTTCTCCCACCAGAGAAAGGTGTTATTCAGTTCTAATCTATAGCTGCCATATTCTTGTTAAATTACTGTGATCATTTGTCTCTAATAGTATGTTTCCCATCATCTCACCTTGATTATTAAGCTTTATGCCGCTAACTTAGATAGCTGAACAACTACCATTTCTCTTTTCAATTTTAGTTTCAAGCTTCAGAAAAGTATTGTGTAGCTGTCTAAGCCGGTCAGCTGTGCAAAAATTCTTTGTCTCCTGATCTCTAAATGGGTTCTAACAATAGGTATTTTTTTTTATCCTTTAACATTTTGCAACATTTCTTGGTGCACTGTAAATTTAATGTAAATATCATATGAGGTGGCAAAGTTATTGAAAGAGCTTTCCCATGATTTTTCCCTCTGAGTTTTTAAAGTGTAATAGAATTCAGCAAAACAGATCACAGCACACACTGGAATTCAGATGCCAAGAGTCTGACACATGGTCCAGGGCTCAGAGTCTTGGCATCAAAGCCCTTCCCAGCGAGCTTACATTGCACCAGCCAATAACTTAACTTACTGCAACAAGAGTGCCCTTACTCCTTCCAGTTTAGTCAGAGAAACAGTTGTGCCTCTTAGACGCCCATGTCTTCAGAGTATCTGTTTCCCCTCCTCATACACAGCTTTAACAAGCAAGACAGTGAGGATGAAACTACAAACCTGGGAGATGCCATCAGAAATGCAAACACCTCAGAACTACGATTTTTTTTTCCTTTTTCTCTATCAGAATAAAACTTCCCACCTTGCTATGTCACAAGGGGACGAGCTACACTGTTTTCTTTACAACTTGGCTTTTCCATCTTAGACAGACACATTTTTATTTGCAACTGTGTATTGTTTAATAGTACCCTAGCAACACTTAGCAATTTTCCACTCTTAGAAACTTGTTTTGGTGGAGAGGTGGGTGCAAGAGAGAAGCAGCGGCCAGGAAACAAAGATAATGCTATAAAGAAGTTTCACTGGTAGAGGAAAAGAAAATACAGTGGTGGAAATCACAATTTTGAAAGGTAAAAGATACTGTCATAAAGAACGGACAACTTTACTGCATTCAGGTGCTTGGGAAACTAGTACGAATGGTGTTGGCGAGCAGGGCAGGAAAGAGCTGCACGAAACCGAGCACCCAGATAGTTTTTGTCAAAATCACCAACGACTTGCACACTGCCCAATCCACCAGTCTGCTTTCAGCCTCCACCTGTGTGGCCCGTCTGCAGCATCGGTACAGTGTGTCACTCGCTCTTCCTTGAAAGGCTTTCCTCATCTGGCTTCTGGAACACCATTTCCCCTTATTTTCCTCCTCTTTCTCCACTTGCTTTTACTCAGTCTCCTTTGTTGTTTAGCCCTTATCTCCCCAACCTCATGGACTGGACTATTTGTCTTATTCATGCCTTTTGTAATCATTCAATTTTATCATTTTCTATGCCCATGAAGGTAGAAAAATGCCCCAACTCTGCAACAATATCCACAGCTGAATTTCTGGAACCTGTAAACATGTTACATTCCTGTTACATGACAAAACGGAATTAATTTTGTAGATGGAATTAAGATGTCCATAAAATAGATTAGTCTGGATTATTCAGATGAGCCCAGTGTAATCACAAGGGCGGTTAATTGTGGAAGAGGGAGGCGGAAGAAGAGGTCAGAGTGATGCAGCATGAGAAAGACTTGACTCGCCATTGTTAGTTTTGAAGATGGAGGAAGACAGCCTTGAGCTAAGGAATGTGGAAGCCTCTAGAAGCTGGAAAAGGCAAGGACACAAATTCTCCCCTAGAGCTTCCAGAAGGGAGTAAAACCCTGTCAATATCTTGATTTTATCCCAGTGAGGTATATGTTAGACTTCTGACCCACAGAATTGTAAGATAATAAATTAGTGTTTGCCTATATGAACTTCCATTACACACACACACACACACACACACATCAGCACACATGTTTCCAAGTAGGAAACAGTTACTGTCACAGGCAGTGCTATGCCCCAAAATTCATATTTTGAAGTCCCAACCTGTTACACATGCAGTCAGTCCCCAAAATATAGGGTCTTTCCCTCTTCAGTGTCTGGAAGCCAATATAGGAAATCGTAAGTGAGTGTCCAGTAGTGCAGGCTTTATTCAATGGCCGAAGAATGGAGATCCTGGAGCGCAGCTCACCAGTCACTTTCTTATGAGAGTTGGGAAGCTGTTGATACAGGGCAGATTTAATGAAGGGATTTGTCATTAAAAGTAGGGGGAGGAATATTCTCATGCAAAGGGAAATCTAACAGCCTCACTGGGACCTGCCTGATTCTGAGTCATGGGGCCTTTGAACGTGCTTTTCCCTTTATCTCTTACCCCCAAGGATGTACATTGCTTGCTGCTGAAATCTTTCAGGTTCTTACGCAAGTGGTATCATATTACACAGGCCTTCTCTGACCACCCTCTATAAATATCACCCCCATCTGGACACATTTCCTTCTTTACTTTTTATAGTGTTTATTATCACCTGATATTTAGCTTTTTGATGTTTTGAATTCAGTCTCCACCATTAAATGTAAGCTCCATAGAGCCGGGGCTTCATCTGGGTACTTTTTGTTATATCCAGCATTTGGAACAAGACCTGGCCTGTGATGACCATTCAGTAGATATCTGTTGACTGAATTAGCATGGCAAAATGGTTATATATATTAATAACTGTAAACAAGTTTGCTTTAATATAAAATGGATATATAATATAGGGTGCCTTAGAGTCAGATTAAGGTAATGGACAGAGCTATTCAGAGACAATGTGAATGGGGATGCTAGAGGGATGTGTGTAATTAGAAGTAAACATCAAAATTCCTCTTGAGCTCAAAGAGTTCATGAGAGTATTATTTAGATATGTAAAGAGGTAATTTAGAATATAAGTAAATGTGAAATATTGTATTTATAATACATTCATATCGTTTTCTTTTGGATACAGAGACCTCAGTATTGGTTTGCTCCCAACATGTATTTGTGAAATACAACGTCTGGGAAATGTTAATAGGAATTAAAGGGATAAAGATTTCAGTGATCATGGACGTTGTAAAACTCTAGGTTTCCCAACTGGTTTACTTCAAGACTTTTCAGAATTTTATTATACATATATAATAATATGTTATATTTCTAAATGATAATGCCATGAATTCCCATAAAGGAATTAAAATACATAGTATTTTTTCAAACATATTTGATCATGAAATCTCCCATCTTGTTTAGTATTTTTATGGGAGACACACAGAAAAGTGCTGCTGGATGCAAATGACTCAAAAACTTTCTTATTTCAAAACACATTACAAAGATACAATAAGGCACAGGCATGGCACTGACATAAAGACAAATACAGACAATGGAATAGATAGAGAGTCCAGAAAGAAGCCCATGAATACGTGGTCAATAGATCGTAAAAGGGCACCAAAAATACACAATGGGGAAAGGATAGTCCATTCAACAGATGATGTTGGGGAAGTTGGATATCCACATGCAAAAGGATGAAATTACACCTCTGTCTTACACCATGCACAAAAATCAACTCAGAATGGAGTAAAGACAAATGTTCAGACCTGAAGCTGTAAAACTCCTAGAAGAAAACAGGGGGAAAGGTTCGTGAACAGTGGTCTTGCCAGTGAGTTTGCTGATATACCACCAAAAGTACAGGGAACAAAAGCAAAGATAGAAAAGCGGAACTATGTTAAACTAAAACGTTCCTGTACAGTCAAGAAAACAATCAACAGTGAGATATTGATTCTTTTAAAATGTGTGATTCTCTACCCTGACTGGTTGTCAGAATCTCTCTATGCCTTTTAGAAGTCGGACCCCCCCCCAGCCCTGCTGCGTTAGTAGTCTCGCAAGGATGAGGCTCGGGCATTCATACGACAAAAGGCCAGAAACCTCTCTGCAGGTCATCCTGATGCACAGACATGTTGGGAACCAATGGCTTAGACAGCTGAGCAATAATAAAATGGAATAAACATGACAGGTCCCACTGAAGGTCTGCCCCAGTAATAACTGTCATCTCAGTGTGGAAGAAGGACCAGAGAGCAAGTTTTGTACCAAAGATGAATGGAAATAATTTGAAGATATTCAGTGTGTTAGTAGTTAGAAAGAGGGAGGTTGCTAGGATCCAGACAGAAAAGGACAGGCTTTGTTGTGAGGAGGGACTGAGTTTGAATCCTGTCTCTGCTCCTGATACATAAGCTTGGTCGAGTTACTTAACATCTGTGAGTCTCACTTTCCTCCTTCCTATTGGTGGAACAGAGAGACAGGAAGGATTCCGGGGGGATTAAATTAAACGAAATTATGAGTGGCGAGTACACGATTTTGCCTTACTATTTGTCAAAAATTTGGAAGACATGTAGCAGTGCCCTTTGTTACAAGAATAAAATACAACTCAAGTGCACATACAACTAGTTATCTCACCAAGAAGCAGCAGCTGGGCTTGCCAGATTAACAACACAACCATGAAATATTAAAACTGTCTATGATTGCAAATTGCTAGGAGGGACGCAAAGAGAGAGCATCCTGTTCTCAAGCTGAGAGGAGTAAAAATGGAACTCGAAGCAGCTATGTTAGCTCTACTAGTATTAAATAGCAAGTGATTCCTGCTTTTTAAATACAAAGGATTATGCTGTGGCTCTAAGTGTCCCTGCAGGAGATGAAGAAACAGTAACAAAGCTGGGCCTTTCAACCTAACAACTACCATGACATAGATATTTTGAAGTAGGATGCCTCATCTCTGATTTTTCACAGGATGTGAGAGTCTTTAGCTATTAATGCTCACTACCAGCAGTTAGATTATTGTTGATTAAGCATCCATTCATTTTTTTTTCTGGCTTGGAGGGTTTCGGCACAAAAGCAGTCTCTCTGCAGATACATTAGCATTGCTTTTGCTCCCAAGTGGGGAGGCCAGAGAGGCCTCAGCACAGTTACTTTTATGAAACAGGACAGTCAGGTCCTTTTTCTCTTCATTGCTTTCTGGCTACAGTTGTGTGGCAGAGCTGGCTTGCGAGTTTAGAAGAATAGACCACCAGAGGTGGCAGTTTGGAGACTGTTAAGTGGAGAGGGCTGTTTGCCCGGGTTTGGATGTGGGCGCGTCAGCTGTGTACAGCACTCTGCGTTTCCCCATTTAGGCATCGCCCTGTCATTTGTTCAGCCGCCAACCCCCTCCCTCCTTAACCATGTGCTCTAATAAACTCCAGAAGCAGCTGTTTCAGGACTGAGCCAGTTCAGGGAGAATAAAAATACAGAAAAACAAATGGTCTAAAAGCAAATTAACTTTAACATCTTTTATATTACCTTTCATCACGAGCTACTCATCTGGTCCTTTAAATAAATCCTGTCCATTGTGCTGGTTTATATTTGAATATGACTTGAGTCTTTACAGTTAAACTTTTCAGGACGGGCCAAATACCCATTGTAACTACAATCTTTGGTTTGTTTACTAGTGGGAACTACTTTAACCTCAATCTTTATCTTTTAATATTCATAATTCTGGTAGCTTTAGGTGAGTTGTGGGAAAGAGTCAGTTTACGTAATTAAGATGCTTTCCATTTGTACATTTTGCCATTTGGAAGCTTTTCAATCTTTCTCTAAGAGAGTAAGCAGGATAACCTACTGAGTTAATGACTCCAGGCTCAATGTGACTGGGCCACCCAGCTTCACGCATGGGGCGGATCCCTGACGTCTCAAGCCGAAGAGAAGGCAGTTTCCTGTGTCTAAGTGGTTGCGGTAGACATCTGTGATTTCCTCTTCTGATAAAACATTGTTTTATTTGGGGAAAAAACCCTCTCCCACTCTTAGTCCACTTGGCTTGGGTAGTGCTGGACCCAACCTGTGGAATGGATGGGGCTCCTGACCAAAGCCTGGCCAGTCAGAACACACCACCTGCACTCCAGGTATTGGCTGAGGGATGGCATGTGAACCAAGACAGGCTAACGGTGCTCACTTCAGGGACTTCTCCCTGGAACCACAGGAGTAACATGCTGTTCCCACTGACTTACCTACCTGATAAAACATAAGCCTTGAGCTGCTCTTGGCTGTCTTTATGTCGGAGAATAAAGACAACAGAAAAGAAAGTAGAACCAAAAGGTGGATAGATGGGGGAACAGGAGAGAGGGAGGGAGTGGAGGTGGGGAACGGAATGAGACAACATTTGAGCTCCAGGATACAGCTTTACTTGAACATATAGGTAAGAAAAATACAGAATGCTACGAAGAATGTTTGAGACATAAAAGCATGCCTGTGATTTTTCGATTACACGAGTCAATAAACCCTCATTTTTGCATAAGCCCATTTGAGTTGGATTTTAAGTTGCTTTCACCCAAGACTCCTGACTCTAAAGCCTAAAATTAAGTTACAGAAGGCGTTGGAATTATTTGTTGCTTTCTTTCCCTTTCTTTTACATGGTGACTTTAGGAAAATTGGTTCATCTCTTTGCCTTAGATTTTTGCCTTAGATTGTGAAATACTGGATGTAAAATACTTAGCCTATTTTTAGCACATACTGTGTTCAATAATTGATAGCTTTTATGACCATCGTTATTTATAAATTAGCAATGACAGTCATGAAGCTAATGGGTACCCTGTCTACCCCATGCTACTGACAATCTTGACAAAAGTATCCTAACTTTTGAAAACTTGACTTTGATACTATCAGCTGCCTAAAAAAAGTCCAAGGGAATGATTATTTTTAGCAATTTTATGAGAAAATAGACATCCTAATTTGCTGGAAACCACACAGAACAATTCAGTTAACGTGGGCAAACCCCTCCCCCCAACATGCACAGTCATCTTCTTTCCTATTTGTAGCAGTGGAAGTCATCATGGATGCTGGAATCCAAGCGTATACTTCCAAAAGCATTACAAAAATATAACTTTCCAAATGCCCCTTCTGAAAGATAATTCTTTTGGGAATGGAATTAACATGCTTGAAGACCACAGTGATAAAGTACCACAAGCATGCCTTATTAAACATCCTACGTGGCAAGATTATTTGGGATGTGTATCTCAAACAGATGCTTACCTGTGGGCTACAACCTACAGTTTTAGCTATTAATAAATATATCAATTGGGTAAGAAAAATACAGAATGCTACGAAGAATGTTTGAGACATAAAATATGCTCAACGAATGTCATTTCCCCCCTTCTCATCCACCCATCCATCCTTCCATCATACATTTGGGGCCTAAATGTGTCAATACAAATTAAAACATACAGTTTTTTTTTTTAAACTTCTGATTACAAAACAGTAAATTGGCTAAATATTTCCATGCCACCAGTTGCATAGGAGAGAATGAAATTTATGGTGTATTTAATAGAATACTGTATTAATATATTATATTATTAGCACTAGTTATGAAATCTTAAGTACATAGTAATAATGCTAAGTTATTCTACCATGTGACAACCAAGACAATGTTTGATAAATGAGAAAAGCACCGAACAGTAGTCATGGCTGCACAGGCAGGCTGTTTCCCAGCAAAGGTCCTTATTATCTAGTCTTACTAGGTTAATTGAAATGAGGATCCAGATCCTTCCCTCCTGCATTTTATGTGCAGCGGAGACCTCTCCTATTTGGAACACTTCAGAATTTCAAAATCAGCTTGTGCATGGCTCAGGAGGTAGAAACTAAAGAGCTGAAGAGATCTGTGATCAGGACCTGTTTCTACTAATGTGAAGAAAAGACATCCTCTATTTGATGCAGAACAGAAGGGGCTCTTGATGTACAAAAGTAGTTTCAAATGTATCAAACAAAATACTTGATTTTTCTCTTGAAAGAATAGGAAATTGTACTTCTGTTGTAACCGTTCTGTTGCAGCAAAGTTTTATAACTTTTCTTCCTCTTTTTTCCTTACCTTTTAAAACAGACTTTCTGAAAGTATGCTCAGAGGGCAAGGGGAAAATCTCTTTACTTTGACTATGTGCTTTCAAGGAGGGCTGACGTATATCTATGCAGAAACAAAAGACGGTGAAATTGAGAAGCTGATGGTCTATGCAGCCTTCCTCTCATTCTAAGGGTGTACTGGAGGGGGCATAAGTTCCAGACACACAGACACCTGGGTCCCAGTACTGGTTTGGCCCTTAAATGTCTGCAAACTTGGGCAAGGACATGTTACTTACACTGTCTCAACTTCCATTTTGTTACTTACAACATGAGGATGCTTCTATCTACTTCAAAGAGCCACAGGAGAATGAAGGAAAGAAGTGTAAGCAAACAACCCTACCTTCTGCCTGGCATCCTGACCGATATGACTTGTACCCTGATGCACAGTTGTTCACCAAACCCTGCCATTCCGCTCGCTCAGAATCCTGTATTATCATGTGGCCACTTCTCAACATGTCTTTTGACCACGCCCGGGAAATAGACTGTGTGCCTAAATGTCCCTCTATCTTTTTCTCCATCAAAAGTTAACTATGGTGTATGTTATTTTCACACTGAAAGTGGGAGGTAGAAGTTTCTCCAAGAGATGCAACATGGTATTCCGAAATGAATGAAAGACTTAGTCACCGCATCCCCAGAGCTCCACAATCGGCCTACCTTGGACAAGCCACTGGATTCCTCATGCTGTCTCAGTTGCAAAAAAGTTGCCAAATTGATAGGGTGCTGTTTTGATGATATGTCTTTCTATGCAGGAAATTAGCAGTAAATTACTTTTTTTGTGGGCTAGTGTCTTAGCCTGTCAAAAATGCTCAGTAAAGTCCTATGAAAGGTGGGTTTGTGGCATGTGAAGAGAACCTAGTGCTTGAAGTCAGGCTGACATAGATTCTTCTAATTCCATTACTTTCTATCATTGTGATTGTGAACATGTTTCTTTATCTCTCTGATCTTTAATTTTTTTCATGTAAAGAAAAGGGCATTTCCACTCATTTTGCATATTTTGTGAAGATTAAAGATAATTATGTAAGTAAAACAGCTAGCAGAGTGCTTGGTACAAAGATACTCAATAAAAAGTACCATTATGAAGCTACGGGTTTCAGGCAGCACTTCGGTTAGGTAGTAGATTTCCGAGCAATTCGCTGATAGAGATGCCTGCTCCTTTTCACATCCACATTTAAGTTGAGCATTGGCTTAAAATTTGGGGGATCTCATGAAAGCCATTATACAATCTATTCCCTTTGGACTATCATTAACATGAGTTGGCAGAAGAAAGAATAATTCTTCTCATAGTCAGTTAAAAGTGGGCACCACAGAGGTCCCCTCCAGGTCCTGGTTTTAAGAAAGAGGCCATAAAATGGTTACCTTCTTCAACTGCCACTAGTAAGAACCAAACACTAAATGAATGAGATTAGGCGACTGCAGGAGTAAGCAGGACAGTAGTGAATATGGTCCTGAGGAGCCTTCAGTGGCTCCCGAATCTAATCAGATCAACAAAGGTACATCCTAAGGCTCACTGGCTTCTAAGCAGAGCTCAGGAAGCTGTGTTACACTTACTTGTTCTGAAACTTGCCTAAGAGAGTTAAAATGCATAAGATACTAACAAGCTTTGTACAAGGGTAAAATATGAGAGGATTATATTAACTAGAAAGGTTTTACATGGCTCTGTGAAATATCCCTTTAGACCATAAAATGAAACAAAATTTTGCTTTGTTCCATGAAGCTTTTTGAAAACTAACTTGGTTTACTAGGTAATTTCATATAGAAACAGGTGTGCCATACAGAGTGGAACATAATGTGTGTTTACCCTGCTGTTTCCTAGGACTGTGGTTTTGGACAACTTATTTCTCTCTTTGAGCATCTGTTTACATTTCTGTGAAATACTGTGTATTAGTTATTGAGTTCTGCATAATAAATTTTCCCAAACCTTTGGGCTTCAAATAACATCTAAATCTCACACAGTTTCAGAGAGTCATGGATCCTAGAGCAGCTTAGTTGGGTGGTTCTGCCTCAAAGTTTGTAATGAGGCTGCAGCCAAGATGGGGACCGGGGCTGTAGTCATCTGAATATTTTACTGAGGCTGGAGGATCCACTTCCACAATGGCTGACATGCACGGCTATTGGCTGAGAGATTTGATTCTGCACCACGTGAACCTCTCCAGTGGGCTGCTTAAGTATCCTCGCATCGTGGCAGCTGGCTTTCCCCAGAGCAAGTGATACAAGAAAGAGCAATGATGGAAGCTGGAGTGCCTTTTATGATCTAGCCTTGGAAGTGATACACCAACATTTCTTTCATTTTCTATTGGTCACAAAGACTAAACTTCATACACTATGGGTGGGGACTACACAAGGGCATAAATACCAGGAGGTGGGAATCACTGTGGAATCTTGGAGACTGACTATAGTAATAGTTGATCTTGTTGTTGTGGGAAGAATTAATAAGATACTGCACACAAGTTGATTAAACTAGTCCCTGATGCATGATAAGGGCTCAGCTGCTTAGTGGCTAAGTCTAAAGATCTTCATGCTTCTTCCACTAGGAAAGCTTAAGTGCCTAGTTGTTATTACCATTGCCAACACTGTGATTGCTCTCATGGATTTACCAAAGACTTCAGCACTGTAGTGACTGTGCCCATTAGCAGATAATGCTTCCTTGGGGGAGACTGACCCTTACCTCCAAACACAGTACCCTCAGTTTGGGAGTGGAGAGAGTCCATATCCTAGGGTTTGGTAGTAGTAGAAGCTATTCTGTACTCTAGTCAGATATGCTGAAAGAGACCTCACCCTACATCCTGCCTGCACGCCAAAGCCCTTCCTTGCTTGAATCTGCAAAGGAATTTCCTTCCCTTTTTCTCTCCCTTCCAATGTATTCTGAGTCTTAACCCAGTTGGCGGTGGCAGGAAGAAGGGAGACATGGAGAGAGAGAGAAGGGGGAAAGGGAGGGAGAGAAAACAGTAATTAATTACATTCTAGTCTTTCTCAGTGCTCTAAGGCAAGTAGAGAATATTTTTATCTTGTTTCATAGATAAGGAAACTAGGACTCAGGGAAATGAGGTCACTTGTCCAAGTTTCCCAGCAAATTGACAGAGAGTCATAAACCCAGGTCTTTCACACACAGCGCTGTTTTCCTTTCTCACTTGTAACCTGGAACCTAACTAGAGCCAGATTTAACGAGGATGCCTGCTAGAGACTGCACTTTATTCTTCCTTTTTTTTTCTCACTAGTTCAGTAAGAAAGGAATCAAAAAACCATGCAGAAATTGCTTAACCTTAACCTTGCCTTAGTGTTTTCGGATGGTGGTAACCCTTAGAAAGGTAAAACGCAACTGAAAATCACAGAAATAGCTTCCCTCTAAAAATAGGCTTGGAAGGGCTGGTCCTGTCTTCCAAGAAAATAATGTAATTGGTGGTGCTTTGAATTGTGAAGGCTTGAAAGAAGAGCTATCCAATCCCCAGGGTGGGGGGCTGGGGGTGGGGGGAGAAATCCAGAGAGAATGAGAACAATAGCTATGGGTTCTAGAAGAGTAGATGGCTGAAATCATCTCAACCCCGTGCTCTAGGGTTGACTTGTAGTCTTGGACAGCTGTGTATGTCCACATTGATAGGACTGATAAGAGTTGACAGGGTTCTATGAAAGGGCCTTGTGCCACCATGGTGACGGTAGCCCAAGTGGAAGACCTAAGTCCGTCACCATAGTCGAGACTTGACCCTTAAAGGGAGGTTTCTCTCAATGACAGGGGCCCCACCCCCATAGTCCCAGTGGCTGATGACGTGCCCTAGGGCCCCCAGCACTGAACTAGACCTCTGTCCCCCCTTCTGCCCTTTAGGGTCACTAACAAGGCCAGCTCCCCTCTGTCCTCGATGCCTCTCCCCAAAATAGAGGAAGAACACAGGCTCGGAAACCGACTTTATAACCCAAGTAACAACACTTCCCCTGCACGAACTCCAATTCTCAGTGCTGAGTGGGGTCCGTTCCTCTAAAACACTTCAGTGCTGTGCCTGTTCTTTCAGGGCTGTTGCCACAGGCAGTTTTGTTCTGACACTTTCTCATTCTTTTACTGACCCCAAGCATGTTCATAGCTTCTTCTGCCTGCATAGGAATTAGTATCAGTAGAGGCAAGACATGGCCTGAGTTTAAACTTCCCTCAACTTTCTGAGATGAGCAGGAGGAGGGCAGCATCCATGTGCATTGGTCTCATCACAAGAGACCCCGCTGCACTGCTCTTACACCACTCTGACCCCAGGCTTTTTGTTTATATTTCTACAGAAGCATCTGGCTGTCCATGACTTGAGCTATGTTCTACATTCTAACCCGCCTCGTGCGCCCCCAATGGACGGCCTCCCTTTGCCCTCAGATGTCCCAGGGGTGCAGGTGGGAGGCTGTGGTAATTGCTGAGTCGTGGTGCAATTATGGTCTTGTTTAATCTCTGCAAACACAGTCCCCAAGGCCTCAATATAAACCATGAGGAATTTCTCACCCTTGCCTGTAAATGAGGCTGAACCATTCCTGAGCCTGCTAACATTTTCTGCAAACTACAGCACATCTCTGTCCTCACCAAATAATTTCTTCACTTTCAAGTGCTGAAGTGTGAAGAGGGACACCTTATTTCAATGTGAAAGAACAGCAAGTAAACACAGAAATGTGATTAAAATTAAATTGAATGCAGGCAGGAATTAAGCCATCCCACACCCACAGATTTATAGCCTGCCCTGGAAAGAGGAAAAGTCACTGCAGCTCAGCTGGAAAACTGTGGGGGCATTTAACTAAACAAATCTCTTATCCTTCCCGCCCTTGATATCACAGAGTGAAGTACAGTGCAACCTAGTGGTCTGGGGTGGGGTGGGAGATCGCAGTTGTCATTTGCTTATTTGTGTTGATTCCTTACAGGGCTTAGGCATTCCTGAGCTCAAAACCCTACAGTGACTACTTCCTCTGCCTTCTGAGCCTTCTGGAGCCAAACAGCAAAGATGATCCAATCAGCTTTAAACAAAACAAGACAAAACAAGAGTCTACAGACTTCTACTTATAGTCCCCATACTTCTCATATCCTGAACAGGGCTGTACCAAAAAAAAAGTGGGGGGAGGGGATTCTCAGTTGCAATGGACCCTAATGGTTCAGCAGGAATCAAAAGTATTTCTCCTTAAACAGACCAGTAAATTAAATGTCACAGAGACAGAGGCAGTTGATAACTGGTCAGGGTTACAGGCTGCAGAGTCAGCAGACCTGCATTTGAATTTAGATGAGACTATTTATCAGCCATAGAGCTAACCCTGAACAATTTATTAAACTCTCTAAGCTTCAGTTTCCTCATCTATTACATGGTTAAAAAGCCAGAGAGCTGATAGTCTGCAGTGATAACTACATCAGATTAGTATATACAGCATTAGGACAGTGCCCGGGACATAGTAAATGCCCAGTACTTGCAAGTAAGAATTCTTGCAGAAATAAATGCCTGCCAAGGGCAGGTGATCTATGCAAGGCTACACAGCTGATTAGCTGGGAGAATTACTACTGTAACTCAGATGCCATAATGCCCAATCTATGGCCATTTTTTGTTGCTCTGCAGAGATGTAAATTGGGCATGCATTGGGCCGTTTTACACCATTGGTCGTCAGACTTAATCAGATCAGAATGCACATTTTCAAAAAGTTTCCCAAGTGATCCTCATGGAGTTCTTTCATTAACTATTGACCAGAGGGAGGGACAGGGCCTCTTAGGAACAGAGAACAGTGTGGAGAGGATGCGGATGTGAGAATGTGTAAAGGTAGTTGAAGGAATTGCAAAGAGAGTCCGTGGCTTCAGGCAGAGGATGCCTGCCCAGGGCTCTTTGAAAGTAAGCCCAGCTGGGCAGTGGAGCTGTGCAAGATAGTCCAAGTCCCAGCTACCATGATGATATCCAAGAGTAGTATAGAGTCCTGACAACAGGACAAAATGCATGGTTCTGTCAGGTGCAGTCTATCGAGTTGAAGGAAGTAACAATAAAAAACACCAGGACTCCAGAAATGCTAAAACTAATGAATGATCAGTTAGGGTAGGCTCCAGAATTCTGGAGGGTATTACCTAAATTCAGACATATGGGCTATATCCACTCTCCCTTTCAATTTACAGCATCCCTGATGGAAGATTATCAATAATGTTTGATGCTTCCCATCAAAATTTGCCCACAGAGCCCAGTCAGAGGTTAAGCTGAAACCACACATATTATGCTTCAGGTAATTTCCCAAAAGCGTGGGATAAATCTATAGTTTTCTTAGAGAGCAAATTGATTTGAACCCTTGGAAGATTTTGAATTAAGTATAGAAATGTTTATAAGACCTAAAGTAAAAACATTTTAGACTAAAGGAGGTTGTGCACTTGGTATTTTATATAATTTGGTGTTTTGTGTAATTCTAATGTTTAAAAGAATCTGTCCTATTAAGTTAGCTTTATAATTCCTCTATAAAATGTGTGATTGAGCAACTGATAACACAGTTCGGATTTCAAGTTGAAATCTTACTACTACATTCAGATAAAATTTATCACAATTATACATTTAATTTGTTAGAAGCAGAAGGATAGTTTACATGCAGAGGAAACAGCTGACTGAGAAACCTCCAGGGCTCCTCCCACACTGGCCCGGGAGAGGCCACATCAGAGTAAACCCCGCTGGGCTCCTCAGGAGGGAGTAGGCAGTGTGACGTTTGCCTTTTCCAGGCTACACTGGGTTCACGCCATGGGGCCCAGAAATAGGCCCGAGTCTGGCTGGGGCCTTGCTGGGGGCTCACCGCCACTGAGTCAGGGAGACCCGCTGTAGTCATTGCAGGGTGGCTACTGAGGCTTGGGTCAAACCAGAGTCACATCCAGATCATGGCGGTGGGGAGAGAGGGACTCCCAGTGCCAGAGGGCCACTCCACCCGGCCAGGCCTGAGAGGGTCTACCAGTCACTGCGCCAACCGCAAATGCCAAAAGGGGGAGAAGTGCTCAGGCAGCTGAGGGACATGACCGGAGAGGCTAGTCAGGGCATAAAAGCCCTTTCTTCTAGATTCCCAAGGCCAAGCAAGCCCCCTCTCTGACCATCTCAGAGAGAAGCAAAGGGGGAAAGAAAGGATGCAGAGACTGCACTTCACCTAAAGAAATTTATATTGTTATGCTGGACTAGGTCACGGTTTGGACTAGAAGTTTAAGTGGGAACTCATGGGGAAGATAAATCAGTTATAGATAAAAATGAAGAAGTATTTTCTCCACACATCCCACTGGTCGCATGAGCAAATCTGTGGCCCTGCTTAACTTTCATCTCATAGACTCACAGAAAGAAGAGTTGGATGGAAACTCAGAAATTCTCTATACCAACATCCTCATTTTGCAGATCAAGAAGGCAAGGCATAAAAATGTTAAGTGGCTTGGAGAAATAACAACGTGGTGCTCAAGAGCTAGACCATGGGTTCAGACAGAGCTGCACCTAAACCTGCTGCTGCCGTTTCCTGGCTGTGCGACCCTTGAGGAAGTCACCTAAACTCTCTGAGCCTTTATGTCCTCATGTACAAACCAGGGACTATGTAAGACCTTTCACACAGGGTTCCTATGAGGATCCAAAAAGAGAATATATTTCAAACACTTAGCATAGCACCTGGCACACAGTAATTGCTTAATAAATAGTATTTAGTTACCACTGTCTAAATTCACCATGATGGGAACAGACAACAGGACATATGTCCCCAGGGCAAGCATGGTGTTAGTTCTGTGATTAGCACTTCATCTTCCCAGGATTCAGACAAGCCTGGTCATGGCTAACACTGCCCACCAGGCAAGCCTATAGGAAAGGCCAGAGCTGGTTCCCCAGCAGTGTTCATTTTCGATGGTTAAAGTTTCTCTAACATGCCATTTGCATGGTTAGAATCTTCTACACCATTCATCCTGGGTTGCTATTATACTGTTTACCTTGAATACCTTTGTTTTTGTTTTTTAAAGACAAAAATGTGTCATCTCTTCCAGAAAAGTCTAAGACAAACTGCTAATGAGGGCTGCACTATGCTCCCAATGGTGGCACGACAGGCAAGGTGGGAGGGGTCATGAGGAGCGTGGACGGAGCTCCGGGCCAAGAGTCTCCTTCTGCGGTGACTTCCTAATACGCTGAGAACTGCTCTATGCTTTGGATTCCTTTTTAATATTTTTTAAGGGTAGGGATTGGACATGATGATTGCTAAGGGCCCTTCCACCACGGAAATTCTGTGAACTGTCTGGCACAACATCAAGTTGGCTGGAGGCAAGTGAGTGAAAGAACATGGCAAATGTGCCTTTCTCGTGCATTTTAAGGCTGCACTGACAATGATTAGGACTAAGGGCAGATGGCTTTCCTTTCACAGGTGATGCAATCAGCGTGAGGATAACAGCCATTGCTGTTACCAAATTAAGTAAATATGTAAATGAAATGAATAGCTAACCTTTATGAGAACTTACTATGAACCAGAGAGAAGGCTTTCTTTATCTGGCATTATTTCCTTTAATCTTCAGCACAACCCTGCTGGGTAGGTATGAATGTTGCCTCCATTTTGTAGATAAAATATAAAACTTAGGTCACAAACGTTTATATATGGCTTTACAATTTGCAGTTTATCTCTAAGACTTACCTAAGTATTGTGAAAATCCTCAAAAGAAGGTGGGGGTTGCCGTCTACAGATGAAACTCATGCTCAAAGCAAGTAAGAGACCGACTCCCCAGTGCACTCTGCTGGGGTACAGCCAGGATGAGAATGCCGTGCTTTCCCCTGGTATCTGCTACCTCTTCCCTAAAACATCCGGTTTTCCACTTTTTTGCAATTTTTTCATTCACTGCGAAGATCCCTCCTTTCCTATCATTCCCTGTATTGATATGTCATGCCACATTTCACCGAAGAAAGCATTCCTCATCTTCCACAGCACACCCCCCCACCTGCCTAGATCTGGACCTTCCTGAAAAAATAAAGCAAGGGTGGCTCATCCTGTCAAAATCCCACACCCCTGGCTTCTCCAGCCCTTCCCTCCTTGGCCCATCCTCCCTCTTTCTGGACCATCCCTGGGAACACAGCAACAAGCTCTTGTATTTCCTGTCGTTAAAACGCCTTCCTCGAATCCACACCTTCCTCCAGCTCGTGTCCCACTGCCCTACACCCTTCAGAATCAAAGTTATCAAAAGAGGTCTCTATACACGCCAGCTCCATTTTCTCCACTCCACTCTTTGCTCAACCCTCTCCAGGGTGGGCTCTGTCCTGGCCTCTCCAGAGACGCTCCTCCTGCCAGTGGCGTCTGATCTCCATGTGGCCAAGTCTAACAGACACTTTCCTTGCGTCACTGGGGCCCTCCGCGGCACTTCAGTCAGGCAAACACCGTGTCCTCACACATCCCCTCGGCTCCTGGGACCCTGTGCTTCCAGTCCTTGCTGTGTCCCCCTGGAAGTTCCTTTTTTTTTTACTCCCCTTAGTGCTGCCCCTGGTCTCCAAGACCCTAAATGCTGGAGTTCCTCAAGGTTCTGCTCAGACTCTTCTATTTTTTCTCTACATTTTCAGTGTGATTCAGTCCTTTCTCATTGCTTTAAATATGACTACATTCTCACATTCCCACTCATATCTCCATTCCTAGACCTCTTTCCCGAGCCTTAGATTTTCATCTCCAGTTGCTTAAATTAGATGGTATCTCCTCTTGGGAGATCTCTGGCATCTCAAGATAAATGAATCTCAAACTGAACTCCTGACTTGCAACCTAAACCTGTTCTCCCATTTCCACCCCTCACTTGTTTCAAGTATCTTGATGTCATCATTATCATCCACTCAACTGCTCTACCAGAAACCATGACAAGTCTTAGGAGCACTGCCTCCATCTCCACTGCTTCTCCTTTAGACCAGTGGTATTTCCAGTACTGATGATGGGCGTGGGGAAGCTGGGGTTCCTACGGCCAGGATCCTCACTGAACTCAAACCACCAGATGATATGACTGGCCTGTTGCTAGGCTACCGCTTCCACACCGTTAGGCAATAAGCTATTGTTGCGCTATATGGAGATCTCGGCCCAGTGCTCTGGAAGGAGGCAGAGACGCTAGTGCTCAACCTACCACTGGGAGAACAAGCCGGGTAACAAACCCTTTCACCCCAAAGAATGTTTTGCTGTCAATTTATTTGGTCATATTGAATCCATAGCAAACTTGCCTGGTGCTGAAACCCATTGGCAAGACAATGGATTATTAAATAAGAAACTGTGTTTGAGGGAAAGACCCAGTCCTGAAACATTCATAGTACGTAGGTGCTCCATACCTGTGCGCTTCACTGTACGGCCTGTAGACCAGTGGCACTGGCAAGGCTGGGAGCCTGTCAGGAAGGCAGATTCAGAGGTTTCACCTGACTCTACGCATCCTGAACTGGATTCTGGAAAGGGGGCTTAAGGACCTGTTTAACCGGGATCGCCAGGTGCTTGTGCATGCTGACCTTGAGAACTAGCGAGCCCCACTGCAGCCTATGCTCTGAGAGAGCATCGCTGAGGAGAAGTGTAAGCTTCCCCTCCAGCAGCCTGGGGACCACGGTCAGCAAGGAGAGGAGTACCTGGAGGTGACTGGCCTCAAGGATCTTAGCCTGTAACCGTGCGGTGTTTGCACACACCTTCAGAAGGCAGGCTGGCAAACTGAAGTGAAGGATTGGGATCAAAAGAACATTTCAAAAAATGGTATTACATTTTTATGAAAACATAATACACACAATAATAGTAAAAGTGAAACTCAAACTGTACAAAACTATAAGAATTTTCCACTTACTCCAAAATGCCTATTGTCTTTTCCTATAGACAACCAAGGTTTTACATTTCTTGGTTATCCCTCTAGAAATTTGCTTTGAATACACAAACATGTATACACATTTATTACTTTCTCTTGTTTTAACAGAAAATTAATTACATATACTCTCCTGTGACTTTTCCCCCCCTGAAAACCATTGCTATGGATACATGTATAGTTTCTTTGTTCTTTCTAATGGGTATGCCATTGAATTAATCCATCTTATTTTAATTTACTACTGCTGGCCTATAGGTTGCTTCCAAATTTTTGCTAGTATGAGAAATGTGGCAAAAAATATACTTATTCTTTGATACATGTGTGAATATAGCTGTGGGGCAAACGTCTGCATACAGCACATGCCACTATGTTTGTCTCAGCCCCTCATTTGATGATTCCTAGGGATGGTTATAATTCTGTTGGTCTTAGCTGTCCTCATAGAGCACTCTGTTTCAGCAACATTAGGATATGTAAACCTTTGCTGATAAAGAAAACATCTCGCTAACTGCATTCAAGCTTCTGCAATGTGTTGTGGGGCACCACACAATACAGATCAGGAGAAAGAGATGTGTTTAAGAAGTTAAGGGAAGAAAACTGATTAGTGTAAAATATCCCAAGCAATGGATGAGAAGAGTCTACATCTAATCTTTCTCTGCTTGCAGTTGCTACTTGCTTTTACAAGACTACAAAGGGAAAAAAAAACATTTATTTTCTTCTCCCCTGTACTGTTGAGCACAGATGTTTCTAAGAGTTCTACATTTCCTCAGGTTTGCTTGTAACATACATAAAGTACAGCATGGTGGTTTATGTTTGCACAGACCTGTCTTTGATAGACCTTTATGCTTTGTTGCCTCAAAATGAATGCACAGCATTCAGCAGGATATACATATTCACAGACACATACACTATCACACACACATCGCTGCTAAGGTTGTGTGAGAAAATTCCACTGCAGGAGGGTGATGGGCAAGTTTTTCTTTGCTTTTTGGAAGATGGAAGACTGCCTGACAAGGATTTTATTTTCATTGTAGGGGGCTGTCAGCATGGCCATTTATCATAGCCTGAATTAATAAGGAAAGAACAGAAGAAGGATGGCTTGCTGCCAAATAGCTTGGGGATGCTCAGGGCTGCACAGATCAATCAGCTGGACACCCGAGCTATTGTCCACTCACCAATTAATTTTCATTGAGTTTCAGAACAGATAACACCACGGGGTTTTCTCAGGCATGATCCTAAACTGACTGCCTCTACTTGATCTCCATTCCAACCTTTTAATCCCATAGGATGCTCATCATGGTGGTATATTGTATTTAGATTAAGCTCTTTCTCTGGAAATCAACTCATGGTAGACCACCAATCCTTTCTACTGCACAAATGTGCAACAGTTTTAAGAATCTTTCAGAACTAAAAGGAAAAGAGATTCACGTCAAGCACATCTGAGATGCAAATAGAGACTTTGTGCACTTATTGCATAATAAACAATAAAATGCTTTCTAAGGTACTGGAGAAAACACAGGCCACAGAGGAAAACTACACCACTGCTTTCTAGTGGGCTGGTGAAATGGACATTTTACTGTTTTCTTTTATCCACAATGCATTTCTCTTATACCAAAAACAATTTCCTAACTTTTTTTTCCACAAAGTATGTCCTCTACCACTTTCAGATCTTGTGCTTATGGTTGAACTTCATGCTTTTTATCAGAGTTGGGATATTCGACTTAAGTGTGGCATATTACGACATCTCATTCTCCAAATCACAGTGATTGGTTCATGAATGGACCAATGACCTGTAGAGCCAGTGAGATACCAGAATCTAGGAAACTTGGACACTTGTTGGTGGCCTCAAGACGGCAAGGATAAAAATGTAGAGTCTCCAAGGGGAACTAGAGATAAGTTGAGAATTTCTGCCAACATAACAGAAGACTTAAGTGGGAGACAGTCTGAAACCAACTCTGCTGGCGTTACTGGAGCAGCTGGAAAAAGCCCCTCCCGAAGGCAGCATTCTTCTGGATTAAGTGAACTAAAAAAATCTTCCCACTTTTTAAAAAGACAGTTTGAATTAGAGCCCTGAATTCTAAAACTTTGAAATAGTCCCAAAAGCTTGTCTCTTTTAGACAGAACCTGGTGCTTTAACCCAGAAATAAGAAAACATGAACATATCACATATCTCCTTCCAAAAAATAAAAGTCCTACCTTATGCTATGAGAAGTGAGGAGTGGGACCTTTTACTTCTGATCATAGTTGACAGGGCAATATGGACCAAATCTTTTGTGCAGATATCCATTAAAGCTGGAAAAAAAAAACCCAGAGAAATACAATAAAGGTATTGGAATGCTAATAAAATAGGCAAGAATTATTGGGTCAAAACCTTGGAGAGGATGGTACTTGAGAGATGTCATGTCCAGAATTTGCTGTTCTAGAGGAGGAAACTAAGAGTCTGAGCAATACCTCTGAAAGCTCATAGGGAGGAAGCTTGCTAAAGAGGAGATGATGAAAATTCATTGAAATTTGTTTTGGGTCCCTGAATGTCTGCATCCTAGGAGAAAGAGTAAATTGAAAGTAAAACATTTCTCACATGGATTGATCTCAGTTAGGAGATATCTAGATAATCTAGAAAAAGAACCACTTCCAAAACTGAATTAAAGTGATCCCAGATTACTAAAGCCCCAAAACATGTAGCAGAAAAACCAAAAATATTCTATGGAGGAAGATAGTATCACTATAGGACACAATTATTTCTATAATTCTCAGAAACAATGGCTGGCACACAATCAAAGATAAGAAGACACACAAGGAAGACATCACCAGGAGAAAAAGAAAATCACAATGTCTATAATTACTGGACCTAGACTATGGTTATTATATATATATATATATATATTTAAACAACTATGCTTATTATTTCAAGGAGCTAAAAGGTATATTGATAGACAATAGGATACTATATAAATGAAAAAATGACCTCAGAGGAATAGAAATTCTAGAATGGAAAAATTAAAATAGTGAAATAAGAACTGAGAAAACTGAACAGATTAGACCCAGTTAAAGAGAGAACTTGTGTCTTCTGAGGAAAAGAAAATCTTAGTTTTAATATAATTCATCAACTTTTTTTTCTTGGTTAGTGCTTTTTATGTCCTTTTAAAAAAGAACACCCTTCTTTGAAGTCATGAAGACAGCTGCCTAAATTATATGCCTAAATTGTCTTTATTGTTTATTTTGCATATTTATATCACCAATCCACTATAATTATTTCTTGTGTAAGGTATGGGGTAGAAGTCAACAGTTCTTTTTTCCCCCACATGGTATCCAGTTACCCTAGCACTACTAATGGAAAGATCATCTTCCCCCGTTATTCTGCAGAATAATAGAAGATAATTTAGATGACCATCTTAATGACTTCAGAGAAGGGGGCTACCACAAAGGGAGAGAGGATATTTATAAAATTCATAACTAAAAAAGCACTCATACAGGATCCATAGACTCCCAATGATAAAACAATAGACAACCCAATTAAAAAAATTGTGCAAGACAGTTGAACAATTGACAAAAGAGGATGTCCAAATGGCACTGAATAAATGAAATGATACTCAGTTGCCATAAAAAGGTGATGTCAATTAAAATCACAATGAGCTACTACTACACGATTCATTAGAGTGGGTAAAATTAAAAAGAATAGGTATTGTTGTACAGTAACAGAAACTCTTATACACTGCTTGTACAAATATAAATTGGTACTACCACTCAAAACAGTTTGGTGATATCCACCAAAAGTCGAATATATGCATATATGCAGTTCCTGCAATTTTACTTTTAAGCATATACTCAACAGAAATTCATGCACATATGTAATGAGCAACAGAGACAGGGATATTCATGGCAGCATATTTTTGTAATAGTCCTTACTGATAAACAATCCATTAATAGAATAAATGGTGATATATTTCTAGGATGAATATACAGCAATGAACAAACTATCTATATGACCAGATGGATGACTCTCATAAACAAGATCAAAAGAAGCCAGACAAAAAGATATGATTCCATTTATGCAAAGTTCAAAAACAGGTAAACATAATGTATATTGTTTATTGGATACAAAATTACATAGTATAACCATTAAGATAATTACTTTGGAAGTCAGAATAGCGATTATCTTCGGAGAAAGCAAAAATGGGAAATAAAGCAATTCTGGAGCGGTAGAAATATTCTATTTGTTGATGTGGGTATTAGGCACATGATTTTTTTCCTTTACAATAATACATTAATCTTAATTTACTGAGTCTTTCTATGTAGTTTTAGTATATATGTTTCACAATTAAAAACATTAAAAAATGTGAGCATTTGTCAACTGATCTATGCAAACTAATGCCATAGATGCCTATACTGTACCACTTCAGGGATAAGTCTTTGTAGTCAGATGCTGGGTTGTAAATAGAAGTAGACTAAATTCTCTAGACAAAAAAAGAGTGGATGAATGGATAAAATAGGAAGACCCAATGAATGCTGCCTATAAGAAACTCACCTCAGCTTTAGAAAACACATGCAGATGTAAAGTAAAAGGACAGAAAAAGAAATTCCATGCAAATGGAAACCAAAAGAAAGCAGCTGTAAATAAATCATACAAATTAGACTTTAAGACAAACACTGTAATAAGAGACAAAGGTCATTATAAAATGATGAAGAGGTCAATCCAACAAGAGGACAAATATTTGTAAATATGCATATGCATATATAAATATATAAAATAAATGTTAACAAATTGGTTCCCTACACTCAACAATAACCATCCAGATAGAAAATCAATAAGGAAACATAGGTCTTAAATGATACATTAGACCAGGATGACTTAATAGATATATAAAGGACATTCTATCTAAAAGCAACATAATACACAGTCTTCTGAAGTACACATGAAACATTCCCCAGGGTAGATCATATGTTAGGTCACAAAACAAGTCCAAGTCTGAATAAATTTAAGAAGATTGTAATCACATCAACCAATTTTAGTTACTGTAATGGTATGAAACTAAAGATCAATTACAAGAAGGAACTGGAAAATTCACAAATATGTGTAGATTAAACAATATACCACTGAACAACCAATGGGCAAAAAATGTATTTTGAGACAAATAAAAAATAAAATACACTAAAACTTATGAGTTACAGCAAAAGCAGTTCTAAGAGGAAAATTTGTAGCAATGAAGGTCTATGTTAAGAAAAAGAAAGATCTTAAAGTCTAATTAAAACCTCAAAGAAATAGAAAAACAAAACCAAACTAAGGCCAGAATTAGTAAAAGGAAGGACATAACAAAAATCAGAGCAGAAATAAATGAACTAGAGACTAAAAAGAAGCTAAGAATGCAATAGAAAAGATCAATGAACCTAAGTCAGTTTTTGAAAAAGATAAATAGACAAACCTTTAGCTAAATTTTACAAGGAAAAAAGAGAGTGGACAAAATAAAATTAGAAATGAAGGAGGAGATACTACAACTGATACCACACAAATACAAAGAATCATAAGAGCTATGATGAACATACAAACTACCAAGACGGAAAAAAAAATATGAACAGACCAATTACCAGTAAGGAGACTGAAAGTCATCAAAAACTTCCAACAAACAAAAGTCTTGGACAGAATGGTTCCACTGGTGAATTCTACCAAACATTAAAGAGGAATTAAGACCAATCCTTCCAAGCAATTCAAAAAAATAGAAGAGGAATAAGTGTTTTGAACTTATTTTACAAGGCCAGAAATCACCCTGATACTGTATATATACATAATATATCTATATATATATTATACTGAGGTATATACTGAGGTAACTTTGCTAACTTTTAAAAGCAAAGAAGTTCATAACCCTCATGAAGTGTATTATTTATATTTAAAAGAATCTTAAAAACTTAACCTTAACTCAAGAGAATAGTATTTATCTTGTTAAATTGGAATAAGCATAAAAGGGCTAAAGCCTTATTTTAGAGCAAATAATTTATTAGTTTTTCTTAAAGTAATCAGAGATACATTGTAGACTGAATGTAAAGTTCACCTGACTTTTTTAAATGAAGTAAAAGATTTCAAACTTGTGATAGCTTACTAGAAACTGAGTCCCCACAGCTGTGAGGGATAATCAATCATGTGCACATTTTTGCTCTTACAGATTCTTTGGTAAAAAAGCTTGAGGTAGATCAGATAAACGATCAAAAGGAGTAATCCTACATGGTACAGATTAAGTCAGAAAAACAGGAAGGTTCTTCTCTGTGAACTTACTATTGTGCTTCTCCTGTTGCGTTGACTGTTGGCTTCCTGATGTTTCAATACAGAAAATAGTGTGGTCCTGATGGGGGATGACTCCCAGCTGGCTGCTCTAGCCATCTCAGACAGCACCCATGGCACAAAGGAACAGCTCCACAGTAATGAGAAGGCAGGATGGCTAACGCTCCACTCGGTTCAGCTTAACATCTGGATAATGGTTTATCTGTTACCATTTCATGGGCCCTTTTACAGCACACAGTCATGATGAGCTAATACTTTTAAAAATGCACATCTTGTCTTTTAACTTGATCAGGATCTCCTTGAGAGCTCAAATGCCTTACGTTCACCATATGCCTAGAACAGTATAGGGTATAAAAACTTACCTCTCTAACCAGCTAGCCAAACCCATCTTATTTTCCCAAAGTGTTTGAAGTGGCTCCAGGCAATGAAGACATTCCATAAATAAGATCAAATTAAACTTGTCTCTGCTTATAGAAAGCAAGATGTTTTTAGATTCTGGGAAAAAGATGGTAGTATAAGAAGCAAGGCAGAAACCTCCTCCCAAAATCACACAGAACAAATACAACTAATCCTGCAAACAACCTGAAGACTGCAGGACAGACTGCCTACATTTGGGAAGAAGAGAAGACCTTAAAGAAGAGGGTAAAGTGGCAAATATGAGATCCAGCAGGAACCAAGCCCTCCCCCAATCCAAACCCATATGTGAGAGGAAGAGGAGTGGAGAGGGGAGGGTGTAGAAGCCCAGGACCCCGGAACACCTGGCCATAGCCATCTGCTTCGGGAAAATGAACCCACATTACATGGTGCTCTGGAGATTAGTGGGGCTGAAAATCAAAGAAGGGTGGAACAGTTGGAGAGGCTGAGATTTCAGCTGTGTATGGAGAACAGGAATTCACTACTGGCCCCCTGATACAAAAGAAAAGCTGGCAGTTTGAACAACTTCCAAGCAGCAAGAGGGAAAAGAATACACAGAGCTCTCTGCTCAGAAAAAAGGGCAGGTGGACAACACCTTCCCAGCCCACTCAGCCCAGAAGTTGGGAACTCTAAGGAGCTTCAGATGCTCAACTCCCCTAGCTGGTAACACTGCCCTGAGGCTCTCCCCTGTGGTGTGCAGCCTGTCACTCCTTCCTCCCAACAGGAGCCGGACCTGCTTGCCTGCCACCTGCTCCATCATGACAGGATGGCAGGAGTGTGGTTCCATCCACTGCAGCCACAGGGGCACAGTAGCGAGATTCCTCCCTCTGTGCACAGACCACTTGACCTGGCAGTGGAAGCAGGTGTTATAGTTGGGAAGGTAGGAAACCCTCACAGCTGAGCTCTTTCCTCCTGGCAGGTGCCCGTCCCACTTGCCTGTGTTCCCTGAAACTGTGGCAAGCCAGAGGGAGGGTGGCTCCACCTATGGCAGCCAGCCCCAAAGAGTATTCTCCCTGCTTGAGCAATCACCTGAAGGCCCACACAGCCCATGTGAAATCAGACCACTAAGAGAAAGGCAGAAAGGTGCCCACTGCATGCTGATGGCTAGAGCTCCCACACAGGAAATTGAGCTTCTGGGCACTAGAGGGCACCTTCTACACAGAGCTATTATTCCATAGAAAACACTTAAAAAAAAAAAAAAAGAAGAGGCAAAGTAATTTGGTTCAAACAAAAATACAAGGAAAAATCTCCAAAAGAGGGCTCAGTGAAACTGAAATCACCAATATTCTTGATAAAGAATTCAAAATAAGAGTAGTAAATATGCTCACAGATTTACAGAAAAATATTCAACATCTCAGGGAGGATTTCAACAATGAGATAGAAATCTTGAAAAAGAGCCACTTAGGGCAAAAGAATATCTGAAATGTAACATACAATGGAGGGATTTAAAAGCAGATTAGATAATGTAGAGGAGATGGTAAATGAAATAGAAGTTAAAGAACATAAAAACAAAGAAGCTGAGGAACAGAGAGAAAAAAGGACCTCTAGGAATGAAAGACTAATAAGAGAGCTATGTGACCAATCTGAATAGAACAATATTTGTATTATAGGGGTACCAGGAGAAGAAGAGAGAGACAAAGGGATAGAAAGATTCTCTGAGGAAATAATTGTTGAAAACTTCCCCAATCTGGTGAAAGAAATAAACAGGTCACGGATGTGCAGAGATCTCCCAACAAAAGGAATCCTAGAAAGACAACAACAAGACATACAATAATTCAAATTTCAAAGATCAAAGACAAGGAGAGAGTACTGAAAGCAGACGAAGAGAGAAAAAAGATCATTTATAGAGGAAACCTCATCAAACTATCAGCAGACTTCTCAGCAGAAATCTAACAGGCCAGAAGGGAGTGGCATGATATATTCAATGTAATGAAACAGAAGGGCCTCCAATCAAGAATATTTTACCTGGCAAGATAATCATTAAAATTGAAGCAGGGATTAAGCGATTTCCAGATATGCAAAAAGTTGAAGGAATTCACCACCACTAAATCATTTCTAGAAGATTTCTTAAAGTGACCGCTCTAGATGGAAATATTCCTAAGGCCAAATGTCACCAGAGAAAATAAACCTACAGTAAAGGTAGTAGACCAATTAATTACTAAGCAAATACAAAATTAAATAAAATACTGCCACAGGGCAGAATATGACACCTAATGTTTAAAATGTGGAGGAGGAAGAAGAAGGAGGGGAGAGGGAAAAAAAGTACCTTTAGATTGTGGGTGAAATAGAGAAATCAGAAATTTAAGATAGACTTTTAGATAGTAAGGAAGTTATCCTTGAACATTTGGCAACCACAAATCTAAAACCTCTAAGGGCAATGAGTACATGTCTATTGATAATCACCCTAAATGTAAATGGACTGAATGCACCAATCAGAAGACACAGAGTCACTGAATGGATAAAAAAACAAGACCCATCTATATGCTACCTTCAGGAGACTCACTTTAAACCCAAAGACATACACAGACTAAAAGTGAAGAGGTGTAAAAATATATTTCATGCAAATAATAGGGAGAAAAAAGCAGGAGTAGCAGTACATATACCAGACAAAACAGATTTCAAAACAAAGAAGGTAACAAGAGACAAAGAAGGACATAGCATAATGAAAAAGAAGTTAGTCTGACAAGAAGATTGAACCATTATAAATATCTGTGCACCCAATATAGGAGCACCTAAATATGAGAAGAAAATACTAACACAATTAAAGAGGGAAATAGAATCCAACACATTCATTTTACAAGACTTTATAACACATCACTCACATCAATAGACAGATCAATGAGACAGAAAATAAGTAAAGACACAGAGGCACTGAACAACACACTAGAACAGATGGACCTAACAGACATCTACAGAACACTCCACCCCAAAGCAGCAGGGTACACATTCTTCTCAAGTGCACATGGAACATTTTCAAAAATAGATCACATACTAGGTCACAATAAGGATCTCATCAAATTCAGAAGGATTGAAATTGTACCAACCAGTTTCTCAGATCACAAAGATATGAAACTAGAAATAAATTCTGCAAAGAAAACAAAAAAGCCCACAAACACATGGAGACTTAACAACATGCTCCTCAATAGTCAATGGACCAATGACCAAATAAAAACAGAGATCAAGCAATATACGGAGACAAAGACAACAATAATTCAACACCGCAAAATCTGTGGGACGCAGCGAAGGCCGTGCTAAGAGGGAACTATACTGCAATACAGGCCTGCCTCAGGAAAGAACAATCCCATATGAACAATCTAAACTCACAATTAATGAAACTAGGAAAAGAAGAACAGATTTTTTTCTACCTCTCCTTTCCCCACAAAGGAAACCAACTATTTGAAGTCCAGATAGGGGTGAACCTTGTGGCTGAGGGGAGTGGTTAAAAGGGAGCCTGAGGAAGCTTGTGAGGTTCTGTGGATACATTTACTTTAAGAATATTCATTGTAAGAGGGTAAAAGGGGCATTACGATTGGCAGGCATAGGGTGGGGGAGCACGGGGGGGACTGTACAGCTCAGAGAAGACAAGTAGTGATTCTCATCTCACTACACTGATGGACAGTGACTGTAATAGGGTTGGTGGGGGGGACCTGATGAAGGGGGTAGTTTAATCATCACAATACTGCTCATGTAATTGTAGGTTAATGATACTAAAATAAAATAAATTGTAAAAAAAAAAATATATATATATATACAAAGAAAAAAAAGAATATTCATTGAACTCTACACTGATGATATGTGTGTGTGTATTTCAGTAAATTTTATATTAAGATAATAGAGCACTTGGCTCTGAAATTTCAAACTTGATCTTTAATAAGACCTCCAAACAAAATGTTACATATTAGATGTTTATTTTTTAAACTTCATTATTTAGCAAAATATTCCTCAGTTAACTTTTTGCCAAGCTAAAACATATCAGCAATAATCAAATATTTATTGATCACAGGTCTAACATTCTAACTGTGAAATACTTCTTGGGCTCTCCTGTTGTGTTTTTTAAAATGACCATTTTGTTCAGAGTGGTGAGAACTATATTCCACCTTGCATACATTTAAAACACCTGTAGTCTATATACATGACATATACACGTGGCTAACAGTCTCCCTGCCAGTCTTGTGAATATATCAGATTGGAGCCTCCAGCAGAGCATCTCTGGGAAGACTCCCACCTATGCAGAGGAGTTGTGAGATAGCTCACTTCACAGCTCTTAAAAATCAGGGAAGTGCCTGGAACAACAGATGGCCCATCAGTATGACAATCAGAGGCAGTTTTAATTTTCTGAGATGAAAGATCCTAGGCCTTAATCTAACCACATAGAGACAAGTGGAGCAGTGAGCCTCTTTTTACCAGATAACTAGTAAGATTTGTTACATAGAACCATTTTACCAACTAACTACACAGAAGACTTTAGCTGGCAACAGACGCATCTGCTGTGATTGGTGAGTTACCATTTTCATTATGCTATCTTTTTAATGAGGAAGGTAGTGAAATTATGCCATTCAGAATATAGATGGACTTTAGTGAACATGAACAGAGACAATAAATACTGCATATACCCAACTCTTCCATCAGCAAAGCTCAATCTATTTAATGTGTTCCATTTGAAGTCAGAAACCACCACATATGCATGAAAAATGCTGGGTCATAGCCCCTATTTCGTTCACAATTACACTGAAACAATCACGGAAGGACCAAATGGTACACTGTAAAACAGAAATGGTGCTCTTAATTACTGAGCAGTAAATAGGAAGAAGGAATCATGGAAGGAATACAAAACGAGTAGGGAATTTCTTTTTGGCTTCTGCCTTAAACAAGACATGCTTGGCAGCTGGAGAGAATGCTCAATGCCAACCATATAGCATGCCTCCCGGAAAAATCTCAGTAAGGAGGCAAATAAATGGATAGGAGTGTTACCCTCACCATGGTCATCTTGAGTTCTTCTTTTTAAATAAAATTGTTACACGAGGTTGTATCTTGCTGTTGACAGGACTCAGAAGTTTATGTTTTGATGGTAAGAAAATTAATTGGCCCCCAAAGTGTATTATTAGAGCAAGGATTTTATTGTGGTGGGAGGAATGATAGGAGAAAAAGCCTCTTCTGAAGTTTTCAGAGCTCTGCAGCTCAGAGGCAGTGATGGCTCAAGCAGTAACCATGTCTGTTAGGAGGCAAGTCAGTGAGACACCAACCCCATTTGCCTGGGCAAAGAGCCCAGGGAGGAAGTAATTGCTAGTGGGGGCGCAGCTGCAGATAGAGGTTGATCAAATCCAAAGATCAAATGCTCATTTCATTCTGATAAAAATCATTAAACCATGAATCAACTTACCCCAGGCTCCTGCACACTCAGGAAATGACTATGTACACCATCTGCACATAACTGTCCCTTAATACATTGAAATGGTGACAGCGGCTTTTGTTATGAAATCCCTATATATAAACGACTTATCAAAGTGCAAGTAGTCATCATTCACATTTTATTTAGCTACCAGACTGAGATTCCGCATCGGAACTCAGTATACGGGATTCCAAAACAAACCTAAATTCGGAAAACAAGTCTCCAGAATGAGACACTAGCTACCAACTTTTCAAAAAATAGTATTTCTCATTTGGCTGTTCTTTATTCACATTGTGCTGACTACAGAGAAAAAATTTAAAAGGTTATTATAAATTATATATCATAAATAGAGCAGTAAACAGACAACACTATTTTTAAAGAATCAGAGGATGAAAAACATTCATAAAATATCTACAAAAAGCTATCTGGTGCTTTGGCCTCCAGAAAACAGTAGCTTAAAAAAGAATTCCATCTTATTTCCACATTTAAATAGTTGAAAATAATTAGAAATTTTGGAGTTCCTTCCACCCAAAGACAGGATAAGAGGTTTTATAATACCTCTCATTCTGAGTTGGAAAAAACAAATACATGCAAGTGAACAGATTCCACTTTTAGACTATCAACATCAGTTATTACTAATGCTCAGATGACTTGTAAAGTTATATGTACAGTCTCTGCTCTTCTGACAACTAGATTCTGCTCTAAGACTCCTCTTGAGTGTCTCAAAGATGCCTCCAACTCAACTCGTTCAAGACTAAACTCCAGGTCACCCACATCCTGGTATTTATCTTTCTTCTTCCTGCCACAAGACCTTTGCTCATGCTCCCTTCTGCTTATTCCTCCTTCACTCAGTTAATGCCCACTTATGTTTCAGACCTCAGCTCAAATGCCATCCCTCAGAGAAGCCTTCCCTAACTCTATGACTAGGTTAGATTTCTCTATTTTACACTGTCATACCACTGTGAAACTTCATAGTGCTTGGAGGTTTATAATTATCTGTGTCATTATTTGATTTGTGTTTGACTCTCCTATTAAAATGGCATGGTCTCTTGCACATGCATATACAATAAATGTCTGCTGAATGCAAGTAGTGACTCTATAGCATCTTACTATGCTGATAGACAGTGACTGTAATGGGGTATATGGTGGGGACTTGATAATAGGGGGAATGTAGTAACCACAATGTTGCTCATGTGAAATCTGAGCATAAGATTGTGTATCAGTGATACCCTAATAAAAAAATATATTATTGGCTATATACTATGCTATACTTTTCATCTCCATGCCTTATTTAAAGAAATGTCTGCTGAATGAATGAGAGAATGAGTGAATGCCTGTGTGAGTGAGTGTGCTATTTTTTAGTCTGTACTAAATACCAAACTGATGCTGATGGCTACATTTGGTCTCTGCAGTCACTGAAAATTCGCCTGTTCACAAGGATAGCAGGTAGTACAACTGATGGAAGGCCCCTGCTGATCAGCCCTGAAACCCATCACTGTGTTGGCATCCAGACCATGCTTGTCCCAGGGAGTTCTCAGCCAATGACTAGGCATGCCAGGGATGCTAAGGCAGACCCACTCCTGAGAGATGCAGGGTTCCTCTGATAGGAGGCAGTGGCTAGAGGTCTCCCCAAAGGCCTTGCCAAACTCCAACATACAACCTTTCTGTCTTTGAATCATGACCTGTCTCCCCTAGCCCGCCTTCCCATTTCCCCTCACAGATGTTTTCCGTAGGGAATATCTTGCAGGTCTAAGTGCATCATGGTGTATGTTTCACAGGTCCTAGATCACTACAGTCTGAAAAAGACTGTGTGCTTAGTGGGAATGCAAAGGGTTAACACCATATGGAAGATGCAACGCTGAAGGCATTGTGACTTTGTTCGTTTACATTTGTGAGAACACTGATCTGTTGTGTCTATTCAATATTTCATAAATTTCTACTCTGATACTCTATTATACAGCATCACCTTATGCCCAATGCACAACATAGTACGGTGCAATTAAAAGCAATATTTAAGATGAAAAACTTAGCATGATACCCAGCACACAGTAAAAGGACAGTCAGTCAGTGTGAGCTGCCACCATTGCCACCACCAGGGTCACCGCCATCTTTGTCCCTCTTTTCACACAGATTCTGCTCTCTTTCAAAGGGTGGAGTCAGGTGTGCAAAAAGGGTTTTACCTGTTTAGTAGTCTGGCCTCCAGAAAACAGTGTATGATTGTTCCTGGGGATGGACACCACTTCACTAAATACCAGTTGATGTTAAGAAATCTGCTCCACGTTTGCAAATAGGCTTGTTGTTTCACTCTGCAATTGATCAAATGCAAGCCCAGCCAAGCTGATTTTTTACCCCACTTCTTGTCAGCCCGAGCTGATCGAAACTGATGGCTATATTAAGCAGATAATAGCATTTGGACGCAGGAGATGAACTCTTCTTAGGATTCATCTCGGTACAGAATAATTTTCCTGTGATCTGACCCTGACTTCTGAGAAACCACACATTGCTTTTAGAACACTTGGTCACCATGGAACATTTCCAAATGTCTCCTTCTGGCTGTGCAGGAACATTGTTCAATAGCTTCAGTTACTAAAATTTGTTCTAATTTTGTAATCTATTTTAGTAACATCAGAAGAGATATGGGAGCTTAGATAAAAATGTCAAAATGACCATTATTTCAAGTGAAAGAATTTCAATGAAAATATTTCAGTCCTTTAATGTTTTCTTGATCTGCTGCTTCTGTGTCCTCAGACCTCTCCCTTCCAAAGGCCCAGTGAAACTGACATAGGGCACAGAGCTACAGATCAGAAAGGGAAGATTTGCTTTTTTACCATCTGTCTATAGAATATGATGGTATTAATTCAATCACATCTTCTTAAAGCCCCAGAGGAATGAAAACATTCACGATAATTTCTTTTTCTAATTGAGAATATTGTGACTGTGAGCATCCAGGAGGAAAAATATAACTGGATTTCATAAGTATAAAGGATTTCTAAATGTTTTGCTTCTACTTCTCTTTAAAAAAATCACATTCATGTCGGTATCATATAGACCTAAAGGAATCTGTGCTAAAAATTCCACAAGTTTTTAGGCATGTTAACACAATCTGCATTAATTAATTAGACCAAGGAGCATAAATCAGTAAGAGTTTCAATACTGGTCTCTTATTTAGAACAAAATATTACAAGACAACTACTTAAAAAACGCAAAGAATTCTCATTTAACTCCTGGGTTAACGGGAAAATTGAAATAAAATCAAAGACTAGAAAATAATGATAATAAAAAGACCAAACCTATGACTACTAATAAAGCTATGCTCATAGCAAAAATTACACACAAACACATTATTTAAAAAAGATTAAGTAAAAGAATCAAGTTTTCAGCATTAAAATATCAGGGATAAAACATCTCACAAACTACACCTCATGAAAACAAAAAGAGAACAAGTTATACATCAATAAATGAACTATATAAAGAAGAAAGAGGAAGGCAATTAAAAAGACAAGAGATAAAAAGAAATTCAAGACTTCCGGGAAGATGGCGGTGTGAGCAGGGCGGCAGAAATCTCCTCCCAACACTATATTTATCTACAAAAATACAGCAAATACAACTATTCCTAAAAGAGAGACCAGAATATACAGGAAAGCGCACAGTGTGCAGCTACACCTGAGAGGACTCGGCACCCCAATACGGAGCCGCCACCTGGCAGGACCCAAGCACTCCCCCACCCCAGCGCACCGGCGGGAGGAGAGGATTCAGAGCCACCCTGCAAAATAACCAGCCCTGGTGATTTGCGCGGGGAGCGCTGACACACATCATGAAGTGTAGCGGAGATTGGAGAGACAGAGGGGCAGGATCTGAGCGGGGAACGCACCAGGGTGCTTGCAGCCTACTCCTGGGAAGGAAAAAAAAAAAAAAGGAAAGTGTGTGCTTTTTTCAGCGGTCTGAAAGAGACAGGAGCCCAGCAGAGGAGCAGGATCACTGCAGCACACTAAGCCCAGCAGGCTGGGAATCCTGGAAAGTTTTGGACCCCTAAGCTGGCGCCTGGGAGAGGGTGGCCGCACTTCGACTTCCCACAGAGATCAACAGCCTCCCATTCGTTCCCACCCCAGCCAGAGCTATAAAGGGCCCTGTGGAGCGGCTACAGAATAGTGGGGCAACAGCGCCACCTACAGCATCCCCACAGAATCTACTCCCAGAGGGCATTTTTGTTGTTGTTGTTGTTGTTTTGTTTTTTGTTTTTTCTTCTCTTTCTTTTTTTTCTTTCTTTTCTTTTTCTTTTGAAAGTCTTAAAGAGCCCAACTGACATATGTGGCAACTACCAGTGACCACTTCTATAGCCACGAAAAGACAGAGGAATATGGTCCAGACTAAAATCAACCAGACAACCCCAGAGAGGGAGCCTGAAGGGATGGAAAAGCACACTCTTTCTGAAAAAGAATTCAGAATAAAAGTCATAACCATGCTGACGGATCTACAGAGAAATGTGCAAGAGCTGAGGGAGGAAGTGAGGGAAGTGAGGAAAGACAATGCAGAAATCAGACAAGCCATCGACGGGCTTAACAGCAGACTGGATAAGATGCAAGAGACTGTTAATGGAATAGAAATCAGAGAACAAAAACACAGAGAAGCTGAGGCAGAGAGAGATGAAAGGATCTCTAGGAATGAAAGAATATTAAGAGAACTGTGAGACCACTCCAAATGGAACAATATTCGCATTATAGGAGTACCAGAGGAAGAAGAGAGAGTAAAAGGGATAGAAAGTGTCTTTGAAAAAATAATTGCTGAAAACTTTCCATGCTGGGGAAGGAAATAGTCTCGCAGTCCATGGAACCCACAGATCTCTCAACACAAGGGACCCAAGGAAGACAGCATCAAGACACATAATTAAGATGGCAAAGATCAAAGATAAAGAAAGAGTATTAAAGACAGCTAGAGAGAGAAAAAAGATCACCTACAAAGGAAAACCCATAAGACTATCATCAGACTTCTCAACAGAAACTTTACAGGCCAGAAGAGAATGGCATGATATATTTAACATTATGAAACGAAAGGGCCTCGAACCAAGAATATTGTATCCAGCATGATTATCATTTAAATATGATGGAGGGATTAAACAATTTCCAGACAAATGAAAGTTGAGAGAGTTTGCCTCTCATAAACCACCACTGCAGGATATCTTAAATGGACTGCTTTAGAGGGAAGCACCCCTAAGGCTAAAAAGATGCTACCAGAGAAAATAAAATCATAGCAAAGAAAGCAGACCATCCAAATACTAAAGGCAAAGAATAAAACACCTAATATATAAAGAATGGAGGAGGAAGAGTAAGGAGGGAGAGAAATAAAGAAACATCAGATGGTGTTTACAATAACTTAACAAGAAAGTTAAGTTAGATTGTTACATAGTAAAGAAGAAACCCTGACAGTAAAGAAGCAACCCTTGAACCTTTGGTAACCACAAATCTAAAGCCAACAAATGCAATAAGTTCAAATCTATCAATAATCACGCTAAATGTAAATGGACTTAATGCACCAATCAAAAGACACAGAGTAAGAGAATGGATAAAAAAGCAAGACCCATTTTTATGCTGCTTACAAGAGACTCACCTCAAACCCAAAGATTTACACAGACTAAAAGTGAAGGGATGGAAAAAGATATTTCATGCAAACAACAAAGAGAAAAAAGCAGGTATTGCAGTACTTGTATCAGACAAAACAGACATCAAAACGAAGAAAGTAGCAAGAGATAAAGAAGGACATTACATAATGATAAAGGGGTCAGTCCAACAAGAACATATAACCATTATAAATATATACGCACCCAACACAGGAGTGCCAACATATGTGAAACAAATACTAACAGAAGTGAAGGAGGAAATAGACAGCAATGCATTCATTTTAGGAGACTTCAACACACCACTCACTCCAAAGGACAGATCAACCAGACAGAAAATAAGTAAAGACACAGAGGCATTGAACAACACACTAGAACAGATGGGCCTAACAGATATCTACAGAACTCTGCACCCAAAAGCAACAGGATACACATTCTTCTCAAGTGCACATGGAACATTTTCCAGAATAGACCACATACGAGGCCACAAAAAGGACATCAGTAAATTCAAAAATATTGAAATTCTACCAAACAACTTCTCAGATCACAAAGGTATAAAACTAGAAATAAATTTCAGAAAGAAATCAAAAAGGCTCACAAATACATGGAGACTTAACAACATTCTCCTAATTAATCAATGGGTTAACGACCAAATAAAAACAGAAATCAAAGAATATATGGAGACTAATGACAACAACAACACAAAGCCACAACTTCTGTGGGACGCAGCAAAGGCAGTTCTAAGAGGGATGTATATTGCAATCCAGGCCTATTTAAATAAGGAAGAATATTTCCAAATGAATAGACTAAAGACACAATTACTGAAATTGGAAAAAATAGAACAAAGGAGGCCCAAAGTCACCAGAAGGAGGGACATAATAAAGATCAGAGAATAAATAAATAAAATTGAGAAGAATAAAACAATAGAAAAAAATCAATGAAACCAAAAGCTGGTTCTTTGAAAAAATAAACAAAATAGATAAACCCCTAGCCAGACTCATTAAGAGAAAAAGAGAATCCACACACATAAACAGAATCACAAATAAGAAAGGAAAAATAACGACAGACCCCACAGAAATACAAAGAATTATAAGAGAATATTATGAGAATCTATATGCTAACAAGCTGCAAAACATAGAAGAAATGGACAACTTCTTAGAAAAATACAACCTTCCAAGACTGACCAAGCAAGAAACAGAAAAACTAAACAGACCAATCACCAGCAACGAAATTGAAGCGGTAATCAAAAAACTACCCAAGAACAAAACTCCTGGACCTGAGGGATTCACCTGTGAATTCTACCAGACATACAGAGAAGAAATAACACCCATTCTCCTTAAAGTTTTCCAAAAAATAGAAGAGGAGGGAATACTTCCAAACTCATTCTATGAAGCCAGTATCACTCTAATACCAAAACCGGGCAAAGACCTCACCAAAAAAGAAAATTACAGACCAATATCCCTGATGAACGTAGATCCAAAAATACTCAACAAAATATTAGCAAACTGAATTCAAAAATACATCAAGAGGATCACGCACCATGATCAAGTGGGATTCATCCCAGGGATGCAAGGATGGTACAACATTCGAAAATCCATCAACATCATCCACCACATCAATCAAAAGAAGAACAAAAACCCCATGATCATCTCCATAGATGCTGAGACAGCATTTGACAAAATACAGCATCCATTCATGATTAAAACTCTCAACAAAATGGGTATAGATGGCAAGTACCTCAACATCATAAAGGCCATATATGACAAACCCACAGCTAACATCATACTTAACAGCGAGAAGCTGAAAGCTTTTCATCTAAGATTGGGAACAAGACAGGGATGCCCACTCTCCCCACTGTTACTCAACATAGTACTGGAGGTCCTAGCCACGGCAATCAGACAAAACAAAGACATACAAGCATCCAGATTGGTAAAGAAGAAGTCAAATTGTCACTATTTGCAGATGACATGATACTGTACATAAAAAACCCTAAAGACTCCACTCCAAAACTACTAGAACTAATATCTGAATTCAGCAAAGTTGCAGGATACAAAATTAACACACAGAAATCTGTTGCTTTCCTATACACTAACGATGAACTAACAGAAAGAGAAATCAGAAAAACAATTCCATTCACAATTGCATCAAAAAGAATAAAATACCTACGAATAAACCTAACCAAGGAAGTGAAAGACCTGCACTCTAAAAACTACAAGACACTCCTAAGAGAAATTAAAGAGGACACTAACAAATGGAAATGCATCCCATACTCTTGGCTAGGAAGAATAAATATTGTCAAAATGGCTATACTGCCTAAAGCAATCTACAGATTCAATGCAATCCCTATCAAACTACCAACAGCTTTCTTCAATGAACTGGAACAAATAATTCTAAAATTCATATGGAACCACAAAGACCCCAAATAGCCAAAGCAATCCCGAGAAGGAGGAATCAAACAGGGGCAATTATGCTCCCTGACTTCAAGCTCTACTACAAAGCCACAGTAATCAAGACAATTTGGTATTGGCACAAAAACAGATCCACAGACCAGTGGAACAGAATAGAAAATCCAAACATTAACCCAAACATATACAGTCAATTAATATTTGATAAAGGAGCCTTGGATATACATTTGGGAGATGACAGTCTCTTCAGCAGCTGGTGTTGGAAAAACTGGACAGCTACATGTAAGAGAATGAAACTGGACTACTGTCTAGCCCCATACAGAAAGGTAAACTCAAGGTGGATCACAGACCTGAATGTAAGTCATGAAACCATAAAACTCTTAGAAAAAAAATTGGCAAAAATCTCTTGGACGTAAACATGAGCGACTTCTTCATGAACATATCTCCCTGGGCAAGGGAAACAAAAGCAAAAATGAACAAGTGGGACTATATCAAGCTGAAAAGCTTCTGTACAGCAAAGGACACCATCAGCAGAACAAAAAGACATCCTACAGTATGGGAGAATATATTCATAAATGACATATTTGATAAAGGATTGACATCCAAAATATATAAAGAACTCACACACCTCAACAAACAAAAAGCAAATAATCCAATTAAGAAATGGGCAGAGTACGTGAATAGACACTTCTCCCAAGAAGAAATTCAGATGGCCAACAGACACATGAAAAGATGCTCCGCATCGCTAATCATCAGAGAAATGCAGATTAAAACCACAATGAGATATCACCTCACACCAGTGAGGATGGCCAACATGCAAAACACAAACAACAACAAATGTTGGCGAGGATGTGGAGAAAAGGGAAACCTCCTACACTGCTGGTAGGAATGCAAATTAGTTCAACCACTGTGGAAAGCAGTATGGAGGTTCCTCAAAAAAGTCAAAATAGAAATACCATTTGACCCAGTAATTCCACTCCTAGGAATTTACCCTAAGAATGCAGCAGCCCAGTTTGAAAACGACATATGCACCCCTATGTTTATCGCAGCACCATGTACAATAGCCAAGAAATGGAACCAACCTGTGTCCATCAGTAGATGAATGGATAAAGAAAAGGTGGTACATATACACAATGGAATATTATTCAGCCATAAGAAGAAAACAAATCCTACCATTTGCAACAACATGAATGGAGCTAGAGGGTATTATGTTCAGTGAAATAAGCCAGGTGGAGAAAGACAAGTATCAAATGATTTCACTCATATGTGGAGTATAAGAACAAAGAAAAAAACTGAAGGAACAAAACAGCAGGAGACTCACAGAACCCAAGAATGGACTAATAGTTACCAAAGGGAAAGGGACTGGGGAAGATGGGTGGGAAGGGAAGGATAAGAGGGGAAAAGGGGCATTACGATTAGGAGACGTAATGTTGGGGAGGCATGGGGAGGGCTGTACAACTCAGAGAAGACACGTAGTGATTCTATAGCATCTCACTATGCTGATGGACAGTGACTATAACGGGTTGGTGGGGGGGGTCCTGATGAAGGGGTAGTTTAATAAACATAATGTTGCACATGTAATTGGAGATTAATGATACGAAAATAAATTATATATTAAAAAAAAAGAAATCCAAGAACTATTGTTTTAAAAATTAAACCAAATAACAATGACAACCAAGGAATAATACTGAAATAATCCACTGTGACACTAAGAATTTTAAATGGGACAAAGCATTGTTTGGCACAAATGAAGAGAGGGGAAATAGCCTAGGACATATTGCAAATAAAGAAAATTACATATATTTTTAAAACTTTTAAGTAAAAGAAAAATTGTATCTGGTTAAAATGAATGGTTTTCCAGTAACATACAATATACAAAATTAATTCCAACAAAGAGGGAAGTTTAATAGATCCACAGTGATGGATATAAGTTAGAAAAATGTCAAGGATGCAAAAATCTCAAAATATTAGCAAATAGGATTCAGCACCAAATTTAAAGAATGATCATTCTCAATGAAGTAGGGTTTATCTTAGTAATGCAAAATTATTTCAACCTAAAGAACCTCATTAATATTTTTCATTATATTAGTACGTCAAAAGAGGAAACATGATCTCAATAAATATCAAAAAGCCAAATGAGACAATTCGACCACTATTCCTAAGTCAGAGTGTGTGTGTATGTATGTATAATACATTACAAATTCAATGTTTCACAATTAAATATTATCATTTATATTCTTTTTCTCCATAAAATACTAAGATCATATGGAAAACAAAAATATCCATAAAAGTTTTGTAAAATAAGCAGACAACAGGACTTTATCCCATTAACCTTTTATCTAATAATTTCATAGCAGAGGATGGCATGATAGAATGGGAGTCGTAAGAATAGTTATGTACTATGGAAGAATAAGCCAAATAAGAAAAGCAAATAGAGTCAATAAATAGACAAAACATATCTGGGAATTTAGTACATGATTAAAGTGGCATTTCAAATCACATGTGAAGAGATGGTGGTATCAATTACTGACCAAGTGGAAAATTACAATGTGTCCTTTCCTAGCTTTACTTCAAAATAAATTTCATAGAAACAATAAGATATTAAAGAAAAACCTATAAGCCATAAATAAAATGTCTGTGTGAATTTTGAGATGGCCTTGAGAGCAAACATGGTCCAGAATAATTGATTTATGAGTTCTTTTATTTAAAAAATTATGTTACATCAGAGAAACACAAATTAAAACCACAATGAGATATCACCTCACACCAGTGAGGATGGCCAACATCCAAAAGACAAAAAACAACAAATGCTAGCAAGGATGTGGAGAAAGGGGAACCCTCCTACACTGCCAGTGGGAATGTAAACTAGTTCAACCATTGTGGAAAGCAGTATGGAGGTTCCTAAAAAAACTCAAAATAGAAATACCATTTGACCCAGGAATTCCACTCCTAGGAATTTACCCTAAGAATGCAGCAGCCCAGTTTGAAAAAGACATATGCACCCCTATGTTTATCGCAGCACTATTTACAACAGCCAAGAAATGGAAGCAACCTAAGTGTCCATCAGTAGATGAACGGATAAAGAAGAGGTGGTACATATACACAATGGGCTATTATTCAGCCATAAGAAGAAAACAAATCCTACCATTTGCAACAACATGGATGGAGCTAGAGGGTATTATGCTCAGTGAAATAAGCCAGGTGGAGAAAGACAAGTATCAAATGATTTCACTCATCTGTGGAGTATAAGAACAAAGAAAAAAACTGAAGGAACAAAACAGCAGCAGACTCATAGAACCCAAGAATGGACTAATAGTTACCAAAGGGAAAGGGATTGGGGAGGATGGGTGGAAAGGAAGGGATAAGGGGGGAAAAGGGTCATTACAATTAGCACGCTGATGGGCAGTGACTGTAATGGGGTATGTGGTGGGGACTTGATAATAGAGGGAGTCTAATAACTATAATGTTGTTCATGTAATTGTACATTAATGACAGCAAAAAAAAATCACCTATAAAAAACATTTTATGTATTCAACTAGACTTTTAGAATCTTGAAAATCTTATTAACATATGAAACCTTCATGAGTTAACTAAATCTTGCAAACAATGAAAAGTTAAATTTTTAAGTGTGGAAAGTCTTATGCTATTATCAATGTTCCAAATGATCTTACTAAAATTCCCACTTATGGTTTACAATCCCAGATCAATGTATGATTCAGCTGAACATTTTTATTGGAACCTCTAAGCTAGTTTATGACTCTACTAGGCCAGTTTCATGCAGGTGAGTCTTTAACGCATTATTATCATAGGATACATTTATGTCGTCTTCTCTACATTTCACTTTACATTAACAACACAGAGATGAAACAGAGTTCCCCACTAAGGAAGCAATGTGTCAGTCCAACCTCTTTTAGGACAGCCTAACCAAGAAGATTTTTAGGGGGTATTCTTCCAGCTGACTGAAGATAAATATTGACCAGATTTTCTAGACCTGGAGATGTAGAGACCCAAGACAATTTTTCTTAGGATAATAAAGACAAAAAGCTCAGTCAAAAAATGTTTGGGCCACTAGGAAACTCAAGTCCATGTACTCTCTAAATGGTTTGGTGTGCAGCCAACATCCCCAAGATTCAAGTCATCAAATACTAAATTATCAAGTTGTGATGAGGCTTCAAAAAGCCTGTTATCTGACACTTTACCCCTTGGACTGGATTTTGCTTTTCTTTAGGTCCCTTAAGATATTTATATGACACCCTCTTAGATTCTGCATATCTTGGGCTTTGTGTGCTCTCTGGCACCATTTTTTAAGGCTCCTATTCCACAGTGCATATCCTTGCCCAGTCTCCTAGAGCACCATTTCATATCTTTTGCTCTCAAACCCTCTGCAGTTTCTCCACCAGCTCCCCTCAGAGCCGAAGTCCCTTCTTCCCAATTCCTGGGGAACTTCCAGATCCCCAACACCACTCTATCCAGCATGGAGCACGTGCTGCTCCCACTCTCAGGTGAACCAGGTGAACCGCTTGTCCTCTCATTCAATACCAAGCCATCTCCTCTCATCTATACAAGGATCATTCCAGCAATTCTCCCTTCTCCCGTTCTCACATCATTTTTTTCCTCTCTCCACTAGATAGTTCCTATCAGCATTTTTAAATGTTGTTATTTTTCGCATCTTCAAAAAAAAAAGAACTTTCTCAGCCCCACTTCCTCTGCCAAGTCAGCGGTTTCCTTATCTTTGCTCTTCTGCAGCAAACCCCCTTGAAGAAATTGTTCATACTTGCCATTTCCATTTCTCCTCCTATTTTCTCTTTAATCTGTTTCAATCTGGCTTTTTACTTTACCATTCCATTTAAACTCCTCTCATCAAAGTCACTAAAGACCTTTATGTTGCCAAAGCCATTGAACAATTCACAGTCCTTATATCTTGATCTATTATCAGCGTTTGACACAGATCACTCTCTCCTCTCGGACGTACTTTCTTCACTTAGTTTATAGGATTCCACCTGCTCCTGGTATTCCTCCCATCTTACTAGATGCCTCTTTGTAAGTCTCCTTTGTATCTCTTCAACTTTTCCTTAATCTTCTCATGTTGGGATAACTTGGTTCCTGTCCCCATCCTATATTTATCTTGGCTTTATATACCACCATTCATAGCCTGGACTATTCCAAAATACATTTTCCACCCCAAAGTCCTCCCCTAATCATTAGGCTCATCGGTCTACCTTCATCTGTGGCGTCTCTCCTAACCATAGAGTTAGGAGACACTGAAAACTCACCCTGTTCAAAATTAAACTCCTGAACCTATTTCCAAGGCCTATTCCGGCCACATCCTTCACCATCTCCATTGACTGCCCATCATCCTAGTTGTTCAGGCCAAAAATCATGAAGTCATCCCTGACTTGGCTCTCTGTCCCACACCCCATACTCAGTGGGTCAAGAAATCATGCTGTCCACATCTCTTCAAAATATATTCCAGAATCTATTGTTCTCTATTGCCCTTGCTACCACCCTATTCCAAAGCATTGAATAGATGAATGCAGTAGCTTCTTACCTATATCCCAGCTTCTACTTTTGTCCCCTTATATTTTACTTCTATTCCTGATGAGCCCTACTGCAATATGTTTTATTAATGGATCTTCACTTCATTCAGAATAAAGTCGTTACACAGACTTACCAGGCTTTCTGTGACCTCCAGCCCCTCTACATATATGACCTTCTTTCTTACACGTCTCCCCATGGATAACTTGGCTCCATTCACACTCCGCACTTAGTATTCCTGGGACCTGACAAAAGCCTTGGGTCTTTTGCACAGGATTTCCTTCTGAATAGAGTAAACTCCCTAGAGGTCCACTTGGTAAACTCCCTTATATCCTTTGGGTCACTACTCAAGTCTTGCTTTCTCAGTGATTATCCTGACTTCCTTATTTAATACAAGACCTGCCTTGACCATGACCTCTATCCCCACTGCTATCTCCCATTACCATGCTCTACCTTTTCTGCTCCCATAGCACTTGCCTTCTACTATAGAATATAACTTATTTATAGGTATTTTATTGTGCATTGGAATGCAAATTCCATAAGGGTGAGGATATTTGTCTTTGTTCACTGAGGTATCTTAGGCACTTAAAAGTTTCTTATATCTAATTGACACTTAAATTATTTTTTTCTGATTAATGAATTAATTCTAATGTCAGAATATTTGACACATTAATGTCTATTTTTTTTAATTTCTGTGGTTAAAAATAAGTTAAATTAAAAGGACCAATGGCAAGCTACCAGGCCAGATAAACGACTAATCACCTTTCATACCTAAAGAGTTCTAGCAAATCAATAAGAAAAGGGCAAACACAATGAACAAATGGGAAATAAAAGGGATGTCACAGGAAAATAATACAAATGGCCAATAAATTAATAAAAATATACTCAAAACCATCCATAATTAATGAAATGGAATATAACCCCATTACTTATTTTCTTCAGCAGAAACAACAGATTTTTTTTTAACAACCAAGGATCTCATAGATGAGTTAACAGTATAAAATAAGTGTTTCAATGTTTAAAGAAAATGTAAAAAATAAGAAAGGATATTAAGAAAACTAGCAAGAGAAACAGCATTACTTCAAGTAAAGATGGGGAGGAGCAGCAGAGGTAGTGCAAGAAAACAAAGAATATGTTCTGGGGTAAAGATACCCACAAATGCAAGGGCATGGCCATGAGAGGTGGAAGCGAGCAGTGGAAGTGAGGTAACAAGTAGGGAGAGAAATTGAGAACTGGAAGCTAGATCTGGGAAATTATACACAGTGAATACAAAGCAAGAAATGGAAAATACAAAAGAAAGTTCAGCAGACACAGAAGGTATTTTCTCTTTCAGTTAATTTGATCAGCTAGGTGTTTACATCAACTTTCTGCTAATAAAAATGATGGATAAAATATCTTTAAGGATCTCTGTAAAAGAAATGTAGAGCTGACAAGAGACTAATGAATTATCAGGCTTAATTTTAAGCAAAGGCAGAAATCCAAGGAGGTGAGCAGACCATTGACACCACTAGTTCTGAGAGTTTGTGCCAAACCTGAATAGTAGAGCTTAATTTTTGACACTCTAACAGGATTTAGAGTAGAGCAATCAAACACCAGGGCAATAAGGTCAATTCCCCAAAGGTAATATGTTCAAATAACAGTGGCCTGAAATAAACCTATACAACACCAATCCAATTTTAGGTGACTGCAAATACATTGCCTTGATTCTGAGGACAAGGAAAGGAATGTTGTGTGGAAATCATCCTCCCAAGAAAATTAACTGCTACAAGTAACTAATATGTAGCTAAAAAGTCACATCACCTTTGTAGTTTTGCAAACTTCAAACAGATTGCATAAAAATAGTTCCTGACAGTTAGTGTCCATTAGTGCCTGGCAGTAGCAAACACAAAGACTCCATGGATGAAAGCATCTTACCTTAGGCTATGATGAATACTCACAAATAATTTTCTATAGATAATGAATCCAAATAAACCCACTAGGAAACAAAGCACGATGAGGAAGAACCAGGAAAAAAAATGGATTAAAAAATAGAGCAGAAACAAACTCGCAAAAACTTCAAAAATTTTTGTGAGGTATTCCTTTTAAGTATCAGACTAGCAGAAAAGTTTGATAAAGCCCAAAGTCAATGTAGCTGAGGAGAAATGGCAACCTCAGATGATGTGAACTGGTGACACTTTTCTGGAGAGTGAGAGAACATTAAAACAATTCTAAATTTACATCTTTTTGACTCAAAAAATTCACAACTAGAAATTTACCCTCTTGTCTATAGAATAAACAAAGACACAGAGTGTAATGTTGTTTCCAATTTTCAAGAAAGAATTCATTAAAAGAATTAATGAGTCAGAAATATTTAAATACATTATACTATACCCATGCAATGGAATTTTATGTAGCCACCACAAAGGGTAGATCCATATACATCTTTACAAAAGCTTTCTAAGTCATGAATGCAAAGCACAAATAGATTAATTCCATTTTTGAAAAGGACATAGATATCCTATAAACATAGTATGTGTGTGTGTGTATATATATATATAAATAGGTACGTGTGTGTGTGTATGTATACATATACTGATATTTGCATACAATTTTTTCTGAAGGACACATAAAAGTGCTAACAGCCCTATTTTCCATGACACATGGAAATAAGGGGCATATAGCTTTATTTTTTCATTTTTATATTCACATGAAATTCTAATTGTACTGATTATTGGCATTTTATTAAATTTAAGCAACTGTAATGTTAAAGAAAAAAATGCAGAATTATCCTCCCTAATACATATAGTTTACTTATTTATGTCAAGCATTTTGCTAGGTGCTGAGAATGCATCAAAAAATAAAATGATTATAGTGTCTGCCATAGTAGATCTTCCATTCAACATGAATGAACTGAATAAAATTATGCTTAACAATGATTTATCATTATGGTTAAACAAACACATGGTTTTAAAGTATATAAAAAAGCTTTTTCCTTGATGTACATATTCTTTTATAAATGCATTTTCTTACATGACTCAGATGCCAAGTATTAATCACATTATATATATCTAGTATCTAAAATTCTAAACTTTGAGATGTATAAATGTATGCAATTTTACTACATAGAAGAATGAGATATAACTATCACATCCCCTACAACAACTTGTTTGACATATGTCCCTATCTTAGTCTTGGCAGGAGCTTGGCTTGTACATCCAACCAAGACTAATCCAGAGATGAAAAGGGAAGGACTGCCATCACAATCTATTGTTTAGTCACATCCTGAGGGTTTCGTTTTCAGTTGGCCTCAATGTGGATATCCAAATTCGATCTGCTACTTGGCTTTCTATAAGATTTAAAAAACGTCCTGAAAACTAAGTAATTATAGACTTAAGCTTTTATTTTTTAGGATTAATATGATAAGCATTTACTGAAGAGATTATGTTGGTCAAATTGGTAGCTTCCATAAAGACTTCATGATTCAGGGGGTTGAAGTGTCCAAGGTCACTCAATCAGAATCTGGTACAGTCAGGGGTCTTGATTACCAGTCCAGTGGTCCTCCTCTATAGCACAGTTACCCTGTACCACTGTTGTACAATCAATTGGGGTTTCCGTTTTCTATTTATAATTGGTCCTATTCTCTTTTCTCTATAATCTTAGGAGCATTTCTCACATACAACACCCTTTTTATGGGTGTGGAGTTCTCTTCGTTTTTCAGTTGATGCAAAATAAAATTACTCTCATTTTTCTCTTTTTTGTGCAGGATCCAAACAGATATTTACAGATGCAGACAAAAAGCTTCATTGAAAAGAGTAAATTATTTTCTAAATATCTTCATACATGTGAGCAGATTTGTGATGCTGCTTAGAGCCCATTAAGTATATGAAGTAGCTTTGTGATCTGGAAAACCTTGGAAATCTTTAATAACAGGAAAATGCCAAGTTATAACTCTCCAAACTTGAAATGCTCCTTTTCCTACTGTTTAATAAGGAATTAGCAAAGCCATATATTTCTTGATGTTTTAACAATTGGACCATTGACAAACCATTTATTATACATATATATATTTACCAGTATATATATATATATATATATATATATATATATATATGTATTTAGCAACGATAATGAAAAAACAAGAATTTTTCAAAGAAATTCTAAAATTAGGATCCCTCCCCAATATCTGATTCTGATCAGTCATACTTGAAGTTTTGAATGTAAACATATGAAGCAGTTTTAACAGAATCATTTTATGTAGAGACTTATGTTTAAGTATTTTCAGGGTCAATAACGTGTTTGTAAAGGATTACTTCTACAAATTGGATGATTAAAAAGTTTACGACTCTACCAATACAGACTTTGTCTTTCTATGTCCAATTCCATATCCTTTCTTTCTGTATGATTATGAAAAGCCTAAAATTCTTGGGAGAAAAGAAAAGGAAAATAAAAAACAAGAAAACAAATGCAACCACATCTGACTTGTTAAACTATTAAATGATCAATGCTACCAAAAGAACCTAAGTTGTTTCATGAGCACTTAAGCAGTGTGACAAATATCAGGCACATACTAAAGTCTCTAAGGATAGAAAGTTAAGTATAGCAAATTACTCACTATAAGCCCATCACATTGAAGACAGTAGGTATTGTTAGTATCCACAGTTCCCCATCTTGTTTTCTCTCATGTCATTCAGAAAAATCAGCACTAGGTTAGAAAATCAGGATATTTTAAAAACGAACATATCTTGACTTGGGAAAAAGATGGTGGTGTGAGAAGAGAGGCAGAAACCTCCTCCAGAATCACATATAACACAAAAGTACAGCAAATACAACTAATCCTGAAAGAAAAACCCTAGAGAAGACTGCAACAGACTGCTTACATCAGGAGAAAAGAGAAGACCTCACAGAAAAGGGCAAAGTACCAAAGCCACAATCCCAAAGGACCCAAGCCCTCCCCCTACCCCAGCTCACAGATGGGAGGAAGAGAAACAGAGCAGGGAGGGTAAAGAAGCCCAGGACTGCTGAACACCCACCTGTGCAGATCTGCTCCGGGAGCACAAAACCACATTACATGGTGCTCTGCAGGTTAGAGGGGTTGGAAAGCAAAGACAGGCAGAATACTCAGAGAAACTGAGATTCCTGCCACTTGTGAAGAACAGGTACCCACAACCAACCGCTGTGGGACAAAAGAAAGATGGGTGCTGTGAAAGACTTCCCAACAGCAAGAGGGATGCTAAAGAGACAAGGATTATACAGAGTTTAATGCTCAGGAGAAAGGACAGGTAGACAAAATTGTCCTGGCAGACTCAGCCCAGCAGGTTGGGAACTTTCAGGAGCTTCAGGCACTCCATATCCTTGGCTGGCAAAGCAGCCCAGAGGCCCCACACCAGGATACCCAGATTGCCACTCCTTTTGGAAGTCACTGGTCTGCATACCTGCTTCCCCTGCCATCATGCCAGGCCAGCCAGATGATCTCTCTACCTACGGCAGCAACAGGGGCATAGCACAGAGGCTCCTCCCTGTGTGCTGGACCCACTAGCCCAGGCAGTAGAGGAAGGCATGTGGCTGGGAAGCAGGAAAGAACTCTAACCTCCTGGCAGTCAACACAGTCACATGCCTGCAACCCACACCATTGCTCCAGGTGCTGGACAGCTCCTGAGAGTAGAGCTTCTGGATATTACAGGGTACCACCTACACAAAGTTATTATTTCATAGTAATCACCAGAAATATGAAACACAGTTATTATTTCATAGTAATCACCAGAAATATGAAACAACAAAAGAATATTGTACTAACCAAAATCCCTCAAACACCAGAAAGAAGGCTCAGTGAAACTAAAATCACCAATCTTCTTGATGAAGATTTCAAAAAACGAATCATAAACATGCTGATGGAACTACTGAAAAATGTTCAAGATCTCAGGGAAGAATTAGAGATAGAAAATTTGAAAAATACAGTATTTGAAATGGAAGATACAATGGAGGGATTTGAAAGCAGATTAGAATATTAGATGAGATACAGGGGACAGTAAATGAAATAGAAATTAGAGGACATAAATACAAAGAAGCTGAGGCACAGAGAGAAAAAGGATCTCTAGGAATGAAAGAATATTGAGTGAACTGTGTGACCAATCCAAAACAAAAGATATTTGCATTGTAGGGGTTACCAGAAAAAGAAGAAAAAAAGGGATAGAAAGTGTCTTTGAGGAAATAACTGCTGAAAACTTACCCAATTTGGGGAATGCAATAGTCTCTCAGGTTATGGAACCGCACAGGTCTCCCAACACAAGGGACCCAAGGAAGACAACATCAAGACATATAATAATTAATATGACAAAGGTCAAGGACCAGAACAGAGTATTCAAAGAAGCCAGAGAGAGAAAAAAGATCACATACAAAGGAAAACCCATCATGTTATCATCATACTTCTCAGCAGAAACCACACAGGCCAGAAGGGAGTGGCATGATATATTTAATGCAATGAAACAGAAAGATCTCCAACAAAAAATATTCTACCCAGCAAGATTATCACTTAAATTTGAAACAGGAATTAAACAATTTCCAGATACACAAAAGTTGAGGAAATTTACCACCCAGAAACCATCTCTACAGTGTATTTTATTTATTTTTTTTAAGGAGAATTATTATTATTATTATTTTAATTTTGGCATCATTAATATACACTTACATGAGCAACATGGTGTTTACTAGATTGCCGCCATTATCAAGTCCCCACCACATACCCCATTACAGTCACTGTCCATCAGCGTAGTAAGATGCTATAAAGTCATTACTTGTCTTCTCTGTGTTATACTGCCTTCCCTGTATCCCCTCCCTGTCCACATTATACATGCTAATCGTAATGCACCTTTTCCCCCTTATCCCTCCCTTCCCACCCATCCTCCCCAGTCCCTTTCCTTTTGGTAACTGTTAGTCCATTCTTGGGGTTCTACAGTGTATTTTAAAGGGACTGTTATAGATGGAAGTGCTCCTAAGGCCAAATAGCTGTCACCAGAGAAAATAAAACCACAGCAAAGGAAGTAAATCAAGTAATTACTAAGCAAATGCAAAATTAACTCAACTACACCAAAAGTCAGTCCAGGGATACACAAAGAGAACAGACATATTGAGTGGAGGAGGAAGAAAAAGAAGGGAGGGGAAAAAAAACCTTTTAGATTGTGTTTCAAATAGCATACTGAGTTAAAGTAGACTGTTAGATAGTAAAGAAGCTACCCTTGAACCTTTGGTAACCATGAATTTAAAGCCTGCAATGACAATAAGTACATATTGATCAATAATCACCCTAACTGTAAATGGACTGAATGCACCAATTAAAAGCCATCGAGCTACAGAATGAATAAAAAAGCAAGACCCATTTATATGCTGCCTATAAGAGCCTCACTTCAATCCCAAATACATAAACAGACTAAAAGTGAAGGGATGGAAAAAGATATTTCATGCAAATAATAGGAAAAACCAAGTGTTGTAGTACATCTATCAGGCAAAACAGACTTTAAAACAAAGAAAGTAATAACAGACAAAGAAGGACATTATAAAGAAGTCAGTCCAACAAGAGGATATAACCACTATAAATATCTATATACCAAACATAGGAGCACCCAAATATGTGCTAAACACTAACAGAATTAAAGGGGGAAATAGAATGCAATGCATTCATTTTAGGAGACTTCAACACACCACTCACTCCAAAGGACAGATCAACCAGGCACAAAACAAGTAGGGAGACAAAGGCAATGAACAACATATTAGAACACATGGACATAATGGACATCTACAGAATATTCCATCCAAAAACAGCAGGATACACATCCTTCTCAGGTGCACAAGGAACATTTTCCAGAATAAATACCATACTAGGCCATAAAAAGAGCCTCAGTAAATTCAGAAGGACTTAAATTGTACCAACCAGCATCTCAGACCACAAAGGTATGAAACTAGAAATAATGCAAGAAAATAAAAAAGCCCACAAACAAATGGAGGCTTCACAACATGCTCCTAAATAATCAATGGATTAATGACCAAATAAAAACAGAGATTAAATAAAAACAACAGTTCAACAACCCAAAACCTGTGGGATGCAATGAAGGCAGTTCTGAGAGGGAAGTAAATAGCAATACAGGCTTATCTCAAGAAAGAAGAACAATCCCAAATGAACAGTCTAAATTCACAATTAAGGAAACTAGAAAAAGAAGAATAAATGAGGTTCAAAGTCAGTATAAGGAGGGACATAATAAATATTAAAGCATAAATAAATAAAATTGAGAAGAATAAAACAATAGAATCAATGAAACCAGAAGCTGGTTCTTTGAGAAAAAAAAGAAGATAGATAAACCCCTAGCCAGACTTATCAAGAAAAACAGAGAGTGTACACACATAAACAGAATCAGAAATGAGAAAGGGAAAATCACTATGGACACCACAGAAATACAAAGAGTTATTAGAGAATACTATGAAAAATTATATGCTAACAAATTGAATAATCCAGAAGAAATGGACAACTTCCTAGAAAAATACAACATTCCAAGATTGACCAGGAAGAAACAGAAATTCTGAACAGACCAATTACCAGCAACAAAATTGAATTGGTAACGAAAAAACTACCTAAGAATAAAACTCCTGGGCCAGATGGTTCCATCACTGAATTTTATGAAACAATTAGGGAAGACCTAATACTCATGCTCCTTCAAATTTTCCAAAAAGTAGAAGAGGAGGAAATATTTCCAAACTCATTCAACAAGGCCAACATCACTCTACACCATAACTAGACAAAGACACCATGAAAAAAGAAAATTACAGACCAATATCCCTGATGAACATAGAGGTAAAAATCCTCAACAAAATGTTAGCAAACTAAATCCAAAAATACATAAAAAAGACCATCCATCATGACCAAGTGGGATTTATTCCAGGGATGCAAGGATGGTACAATATTCTAAAATCCATCAATATCATACACTACATCAATAAAAAGAAGGACAAAAATCACATGATCATCTCCATAGTTGGCAAAAGCATCTGACAAAATTCGACACCCAATCATGATAAAAACTCTCAAAAAAAAGGGTATTGAGGGCAAGTACCTCAACGTAATAAAAGCCATATATGACTAAGCCACAGCCTACATCATACTTAACAGCAAAAAGCTGAAAGCTTTACCTCTAAGATCAGGAACAAGACAAGAATGCCCACTCTCACGACTTTTATTCAACATAATACTGGGGGTCCTAGCCATAGACTTGAGACAACACAAAGAAATAAAAGGCATCCAGATTGGTAAGCAAGAAGTTAAACTGTCACTGTTTGCAGATGTCACGATATTGTACACAAAAAACCCTAAAGAATCCACCCCAACACTACTAGAACTAATAACTGAATTCAGAAAAACTGTAGGATACAAAATTAATAAAGAGAAATCTGTTGCATTCCTATATACTAACAATGAACTAGCAGAAAGAGAAATCAGGAAAACAATCCAATTTTCAATTGCATCAAAAAGAATAAAATACCTAGGAGGAAACCTAGCCAAGGAAGTGAAAGACCTATAACTTAAAAACTATGATATGCTGCTCATTAGAGAAATTAAAGAAAATAGCAATAAATGGAAATACATCCTGTGCTCAAGGATAGGAAGGATTAATATTGTCAAAATGGCCATCCTGCCTAAAGCAATAGACAGATTCAATGAAATCTCTATCAAAATACCAACAACATTCACCAATGAAATAGAACAAATAGGTCTAAAATTCATATGGAACCACAAAAGACCCTGAATAGCCAAAGAAACCCTGAGAAGGAAGAATAAAGCTGGGTGGCTTACACTCCCTGACTTCAAGCTCTACTACAAAGCTACAGTAATCAAGACAATTTGGTACTGGCACAAGAACAAAGAGATGAATGGAACAGAATAGAGAGCCCAGAAATAAACCCACACTTATATGGACAACTAATATATGGCAAAGGAACCATGGGTATACAATGGAGAAATGACAGCCTCTACAACAATTGGTGTTGACAAAACTGGACAGATACATGTAAGAGAATAAAACTGGATTATTGTCTAACTGCATACAAAAAAGTAAACTCAAAATGGATCAAAGACCTGAATGTAAGTCATGAAACCATAAAACTCTTAGAAGAAAACTTAGGCAAAAAATCTCTTGAAAACAAACGTGATCAACTTTTTCCTGAACAAATCCCTGGCAAGGGAAACAAAAGCAAAATGAACACATAGGACTACATAAAACTAAAAAGCTTCTGTACAGCAAAGGACACCATCAGTAGAACAAAAAAGCATCCTATAATATGGGAAAATATATCTGTAAATGACATATCCGATAAGGGGTTAACATCCAAAGTATATAAAGAACTCACACACGTTAACACCCAAAAAGCAAATAACCCGATTAAAAAATGGGCAGAGGATCTGAACAGACACTTTTCCAAAGAAATTCAGATGACCAACAGGTACATGAAAAGATGTTCCACATCTCTAATCACCAGGGAAATGCAAATTAAAACCACAATGACATATTACCTCACACCTGTTAGGATGGCCGACATAGAAAAGACTAGGAAGAACAAACACTGGCAAGGATGTGCAGTAAGGGGAACCCTCCCACACTGCTGGTGGGAATGTAAACTAGTTCAACCATTGCAGAAAGCCTTATGGAAGTTCCTCAAAAAACTAAAAATAGAAATACCATCTGATCCAGTACTTCTACTCCTAAGAATTTACCCAAAGACAACAAGAACCCATATTCAAAAAGACACATGCACCCCTATGTTTATCGCAGCACTATTTACAATAGCCAAGATATGGAAGCAACCTAAGTGTCCATCAGTAGGTGAATGGATAAAGAAGAAGTGGTACATATACACAATGGAATACTATTCAGCCATGAGAAGAAAACAAATCCTACCATTTGCAACAACATGGGTGGAGTTAGAGGGTATTATGCTCAGTGAAATAAGCCAGGAGAGAAAGACAAGTACCAAATGATTTCCCTCATTTGTGGAGTATAACAACAAAGCAAAACTGAAGGAACAAAACAGCAGCAGAATCACAGACTCCAAGAAGGAACTAGTGTTACCAAAGAGAAAGGGTGGGGAGGGATGGAAAAGGTGATTAAGGGGCATTATCATTAGAACATATAATTGTAGGGGGCGTCATGGGGAAGGCAGTGCAGCACAGAGAAGACACGTAGTGATTCTATAGCATCTTACTATGCTGAACAGTGACTGCAATAGTGTATGTGTGGCAGGGGACTTCGTAATATGGGTGAATGTAGTAACCACAATGTTGCTCATGTGAAACTTTCATAAGATTGTATATCAATGACACCTTAGAAAAAAAAAGCAGCCCTACCTTTAAGATTTAAAGTTTTTTTTTCCCCTGAAAGCCAGATGGGAAGATGAATGACCCAAGGTGTGAACACAATTTCCTCACCACCTGCATTTGGCTTCTCTTTGACACACACACTTTATTTCTGTTGAGTTTCCCTATCATCTCTGATGACTGGCAGAAAGAAATAGAAGCAATGAGGATTGGAGCTGAAAGTACCAGGTGTGCTGGTTCATTGAAAAGAACTAATGACGGATTGTAACCTACAATCCACATGATTGTAAATAGCCAACCTATGATTATAAAGCATAAGAAAAAATAGAGGTTTTTGCATGCAAATGCTAATGTAACTCAACTTCTTGTGTATCTGGAAGACATTTTCCTGCTAACTCACTTTCATGAATGCCTTTTCCTCAGAGACAGGCACAGCAGTGCTTGTGGACAATGAATGACTCAAATCCTGCTTCCTGCTCTCTCATTGGCTCAGGAAGCAGCGGAAATGAAAAGGAATGAAGTTAAGATTTTTTATGCTCTAGATGTTTTGAGATAGCAGCAGGGGATCCAGTCTGTGAGAGAAAACCATCTCTTTCCAGAACATTAAATCAAAGATTTGAGGCAAGTCTGAAGTCGCCTTCTCTACTAGTCGTGAGATTCCTCCTTAGCCAGGTATTAGATGGTTTGTGTTTCATTTCCAGCAGCTGAGGTTATGAAGATGTCTTGGCCTCCCTCTAATTTGCTTAACGCCTCTACTAGGGCATCAAGGAAGGGAAAGAAACTTGTGTCAGTGAAACAATTACCTGTGATAAAAATTTTAGACTTGGGTGTGCAAAACTATCACTTATGTATAATTATTAAAATACAGATTCATGGGGTCCACACCTAGTGTAATGGTGTGCATAACAAGTTCTCAGAAATATAGTGGCTTAAATTTTTATTTTGCTCAATTTTTGTGGGTCAGAAATTCAGGAAGGGTTCAGATAGGATGTTTTCAACTGTTGGAATTTCTCATACAGTTGGTAACAGGTACTTGCTGAGACTACATTCATCTGAAGGATCGCTTGTGTTGGACATTCAGTATGTCTCACCTACATCATGAGCAACTGATGCTGACTGTTGGCTGGGAGTTTAGGTACGGCTGTTAAACAGAACCCCTCTCTGGGCCTCACCAGCAGAGTGGCATCAGAGCAGTCAGACTTCTCAACAGCTGGCTTCCTCCACAGTGAGTTTCCCAACAGAACCAACTGGAGGCAGCGAATCCTTTTCTGACCCATCCACAGAAGTCACATAGTGTCACTTCTGGCATAATCTCTTGGTTGAAGTAGTCAGAAACCTGCCTGGACTCATGACTAGTGGGCACAGAGCCTTCCATTCAATAGTAGGATTATCAAAAAATTTGTGACTATTAAAAAAAAAATCTTTACTCTGAGATACAAATTATTTACATTCCTCTCATTTGAAAAATACCGTTGTCCCTTCACCTGGATTCCCAAAGTCTCCTCTTATTGTGACAAAAACCTGAAGTCCAGGACCTTGTCATCTAAGGCATGTCTAGGGCAGACAAGGGTCCTTAGATATCATTCCTTAAATATGAGTCCTCTTGATCTGAAAACCTATAAACTAAAGAAATTACTTGTCTCTCTCTCTCTTCCCATATAACATTCAATCGGTGACAAACATAAAATATCTACTACACATACTCCTATTTCAAAATGGGAAAAATAGGAGGCAGAAGCAGTCTCTGGTCCACAGCAGTTTTGAAATCCAACAAGGCATGTCTTTCCGGTTCCTTGACTCAGCTTTTTTCTCAGATCTTTGCCTCCTCTGGATTGTTGGTTCACCTTTTCTATAAGAAATGGCCCATGTTGCCAAATGAGTAGTATTTTCATTCTACTTTCTACTTATTTTGTCTCATCTCTTTCCTTTTCAAAACAAGCTGATATGTCTTTAAAAGCATGTTGGCCTTCCTGTGTATACATTTATAAGCCATTCCATTTAATAAAAGCCGCACTCATAAATCTCTTTGAAATAGGTATCTTTCTCTATCTTTGATTACTGCCATGGGAGAACACATTAATATTCTTAGGAGCCCTATTGTTTAACAGAAAGAGTTTGTGGAGTTTTTTCTTACCATGCTTACGAAGTTTTATTTAAAAGAATCTATCAAGTACCTCTTTAAATGTTTTTGCTTTCTTAAGAAATTATTTTAATCATACACTTGTCTTCATTTTCACTGAATCATTTTATTGAAAATTCTCCAGCTTTGATATTTGCCCTATGGCCCTTTTTTATTTCCTCTCTGAAAGGATGTAACATCACCCAAAGCCTCAAATTACCTTTATCATTTTTCATATGCTATATTCAACATTTCTTAAAAAGTAACAAGGAATACCAGGAAAAACACCTGTTAATGAACATTTAAAGAATTGAAAACTTCTGAGTACTAAAAACTGTATTAAAAAAGAGTCAAATAAAACATCTACAGCTAAAAAATACAGAAACTGAGAACTCAGAGTATGGGTTTCATGGCAGATTATACACAGAAGAATAAGGGTTAGTAACTACCAAGCAAGTTTGGAAGAAAATGCAGGGCCTGAAACACAGAGAGAATAAAGGACGGAAAAGGCAGAAAAGAGCATAAAAGATGCATGGAATACCGTGAGATGATATAAGCTGTGTTTTAAAATTTTAGTAAGAAAAAGGAGAAAGAACGAGATCAGAAACAATACTTGAAAAGGGCAATGATTGAGAATTTTCTAAACTAGACTCAAATACAATAAGAATTGCTAGGAACCCAAAGTAGAATAAATACCTGGTGACGTCATACTAAAACTGCTAAAAGACAATGAGAAAGAAAAAGAATCTTAAGGGTAGCTAGGGAAACAAAATATGACATTCAAAGAGAAACAGAAGACTGACATTTAAATGCTCAACAGGAACAATAGAAGGCATAAGACAGTGGGCTCACATTTTCAAAATGCTGAAATAGAAGAACTCTCAACACAGAAATCTATACTCAAAAATTAAAGTGAAAAAAAGACATTCTTAAGCAAATAACACTTGGAAGAATTTGTCACTATTAGGCTTAAACGGAAGAAAATCATAAGGGAATTAATTCTTCAAGTAGAAGGAAAATTATCTCAGATGGAAGTACAAACATAGGTTGAAATGAGAAACAGGAATGGTAAATATGTGAGTAAATCTGAAATGTTGACTGCATAATAAAAGTATAAGTACCATGTCTTATGTGATTCAAGATGTTTCTAGAATGAAATCTATGAGAGCAACGGTACAGCTGATTGGGAGGGGTAAAGGTACTTGCACTGTCTGATAAATGGCAAAGTTTCTGACATATTTGGCTTTAATAAGTTGATATGAGTATTATAATATTTAGTGCAGCCACTAAAAGAATAAAATGATGTGTAACTAAAGAGCAAATAAAGGGAATAGGAATAATAACTAATATAAAAGGAAAGAGAAGAGAAAAAGTATAACAGGTATGACAAATAGAAAATATATAGTAAGATGGTACAGTTAAACTCAAATATCAGTAGTTACATTAACAGTAAATAGAATAAACAGTCCAACTTGGAAACAAGAAAGACTGAATTTTTAAAAATCCAATTTTATGTTGCTCACAAGAGCATACTTCAAAAATAAAGGTATAAAAGGACTGAAAGTGAAAGGATGGCAAAAAATATACCATGTAACTTAGAAAGAGCTGTATACCTAAAATAAGAGCTACCATGCTGCTAATTACAGAGAAGTTTTTAAGGGAAGAAGTGTTAGTGGAGATAGAGGCCTCTCATGATCACAGGAGTACATCCACTGGGAAACCTCAAGAACCCTAGATTTGTACACACCTTATAAAATGGACAGAACAAAAGCAGAAATAAAAAAACAAACAAAAACAAAAGCCACAACCAGCATGGGAGATTCTAACATACCTTTATCAGTACTTAAAAGGATAGACAACCCCAAAATCAGTAAAGTATAAAATATTTAAATAACATAATCAAATTGATCTGATGGTCACACAGAGAATGTTGCTCCAAAAACTTTAGACTGCATTATTTTAAAGCATATGCAAAACATACACCAAAACTGACTGAAGCAAAGATCAACACATTTTAAAGGACTAAAACTTACAGCATGTTTCCTCTGACTACAGTAGAATTAAACTAGAAGTCAATAAAGAATAGAATGAGGAACTCCCCAAATGTTTGGAAGTTAAGCCTTACACCTCTACACCAGTGAGTAAAACAGGAAATGATGATACAAATAAGAGAATATTTTCAACTAAGTGATACTATAAAAAACAAATACAAAAATTTGTGAGACACAGTTAAAATCCTGAGTAGAGGGAAATATATAGCCTATTTATATTAGAAAAAATTAAAATCTTTCATATTAATATATATCTGAAGAACATATATAAGGAAGACCAAATTAATACTCCTCAAAAAAGTAGAAATTATAAATAAGTATAAAAATTAAAAAAAAATTAATTTGTTAGAATAAACAAATCCAAAAGGTGATTCTTTGAAAAGACTCAATAGACAGTCATAGTAAAATGAACAAGATTAAATAGCCAACAAAAGACCAGTATGCCAGTCATAAAATATAAGGAACTCTGGAAGAGGATTAAAGATGGTGGCATGAGAGGTGAGACAGAGGCTTCCTCCTAAAACCACATACAATACGAAAATATAACTAATACAATGAATCCTGAAAGAGCAAAAGGAAAGAAGACTGTGCCAAACTGCATACACCTGGAGAAAAGAATAAACCTCACGGAACAGGGTAACGTACCAAAGCTGTGGGCAAGAACCGAAGCCCTTTCCCCACCCCAGCTCTACGGGAGGAGGAAGAGAAACAGAGCAGGGAGGGAGTGGAGGCCTGGGACTGCTGAATACCTAACTCTGGAGATCTGATCTGGGAGCACAAACCTACATTTCATGGTGTTTTCATGGTACTCTCATGATTAGGGGATTGGAAAGCTAAGACAGGCAGAATACCTGGAGACACTGAGATTCCAGCCACTTGTGGAAAGTAGGGATCCATATCTGGCTGCTCTGGGACAAAAGAAAGGCAGGCTGTCTGAGAGACTTCCTAACAGCAAGAGGGCTGCTAAAGGGGCAAGGGTTGCACAGAGCTTACTGCTTAGGAGAGAGGACACATAGACAAAATTGTTTGGTTGCACTCTGCCGATCAGGTTGGGAACTTTCATGATCTTCAGGAGCTTCAGCTCCCTGGCTGGCTACACAGCCCCAAGGACCCCCTCTGTGATAACCAGTCAACTGCACTTTTCTCCCAGCCAGCCCCACCGGGCTTGCGAACTGGCAAACCTACCCTGGGGTTAGGCTGGCCATATGGAAGCCTCGTCTATAGCAACTACAAATGCAAAGCATAGAGGCTTATACCTGTGTGCTCGGCCCACTGGTTCTGGCAGTGGAGACAGACAGAGCAGCCTGGAAGCAGGAAACAGATCTTTCCTCCCCCCAGGCACCAATACCACTCCCCTGCCACCCTGACATTGCTTCAGGGGCTGAGCAGCTCCAGAGAGTAGAGCCCCTGAGCACTAGAGGGCACCATATACAAATATGAAAACCTCATTCAAAGTAAAATTATGAAGATGAATACAATGCCTGAGAAAGATTCAAATGATATGGACCTCATGAATCTGCCTGAAAGGGATTTCAAACTAAAAATCATTAACATGCTCATGGAGGTACAGAAAAATGTTCAAGAACTCAGGGAGGAATTCTGGTTGGAGATCCAATCATTATGGAACACAGTATCAGAAATGAAACATACAATGGAAAGTTTTAAAAGCAGATGAGATATGGTGGAGGAGACGAGATATGAAATAGAAATTAGGGAAAATGAATACAAAGAAGCTGAGGCACAGAGAGAAAAAAGGATCTTTAAGCATGAAAGAATATTGAGAGAACTGTGTGACCAATCCAAATGGAACAATATTCACATTATAGGGGTACCAGACGAAGAAGAGAGAGAAAAAGGGATAGAAATTGTCTTTGAGGAGGTAATTGCTGAAAAATTCCCCAAACTGGGGGAGGAGATAGTCTCTCAGGCCATGGAGATGCATAGATCTCCCAACACAAGGGACCCAAGGAAGACAACACCATGACATATAATAATTAAAATGGCAAAGATCAAGGATAAGGACAGACTATTAAAAGCAGCCAGAGAGAGAAATAAGATCACATACAAAGGAAAGCCCAACAGGCTATCATCAGACTTCTTAGCAGAAACCTTAAAGGCCAGAAGAGAGTGGCATGATGTATTTAATGCAATGAAGCAGAAGGGCCTCAAACCAAGAATACTTTATCCGGCAAGGTTATCATTTAAATGTGAAGGAGGGATTAAAGAATTTCCAGATAAGCAAAACTGAGAGAATTTACCTCCCACAAACCATCTCTACAGTGTATTTTGGAGGGACTGCTATGGATGGAAGGGCTCCTAAGGTTTAATAGCTGTCACCAGAGGTAATAAAACCACAGTAAAGAAAGTAGAACAGTTAATTACTAAGCAACTGAAAAATTAAATCAACTATCCCCAAAGTCAATCAAAGGATAGACAAAGAGTACAGAATATGATACCTAATATATAAATAATGGAGGAGGAACAAAAGGAGGAGAAAAAAAAAGAACTTTTAGACTGTGCTTGTAATAGCATATTAAGTGAGTTAAGTTAGACTCTTAGATAGTAAGGAAGTTAACCTTGAACGTTTGGTAACCATGAATCTAAAGCTTGCAATGGCAATAAGTACATACCTATTGATAATCACCCTAAATGTAAATGGTCTGAATGCACCAATCAAAAGACATAGAGTAACTGAATGGATTAAAAAACAAGACCCATCTATATTCTGCCTACAAGAGACTCACTTTAAATCCAAAGACATACACAGACTAAAAGTGAAGGGATGGAAAAAGATATTTCATGCAACTAATAGGGAGAAAAACGTAGGAGTTGCAGTGCTTGTATCAGACAAAATAGATTTCAAAACAAAGGAAGTAATAAGAGACAAAGAAGGACATTAAATAATGATAAAGGGGTCAATTCAACAAGAAGATATAACCATTATAAATATCTATGCACATAACACAGGAGCACCTACATATGTGAAACAAATACTAACAGAATTAAAAGGGGAAATAGAATGCAGTGCATTCATTCTAGGACAACACTCCACTCACTCTGAAGGACACATCAACAAGACAGAAAATAAATAAGGAGACAGAAGCACTGAACAACACATTAGAACAGATAGACCTAACAGACATCTACAGAACTCTACACCCAAAAGCAGCAGAATACACATTCTTCTCAAGTGCACATGGAACATTTTCAAGAATAGATCATATCCTAGGCCACAAAAAGAGCCTTGGTAAATTCAGAAAGATTGAAATTGTACCAACCAGTTTCTCAGACCACAAAGGTATGAAACTAGAAATAAATTATGCAAAGAAAATGAAAACACATGGAGGCTTCACAACAGGCTCCTAAATAACCAATGGATCAATGACCAGATAAAAACAGAGATCAAGCAATATATGGAGACAAATAACAACAATAATTCACCACCACAAAATCTGTGGGATGCAGTGAAGGCTGTGCTAAGAGGAAAGCATATTGCAATACAGGCCTACCTCAGGAAAGAAGAACAATCCCACATGAACAGTCTAAACTCACAATTAACGAAACTAGAAGAACAAATGAGGCCCAAAGTCAGTAGAAGGAGGGACATAATAAAGATTAGAGCAGAAATAAATAAAATCGGACATAATAAAACAATAGGAAGAATTAATATAAGCAGGAGCTGGTTCTTTGAGAAAATAAACAAAATAGATAAACCCCCTAGCCAGACTTATCAAGAGAAAAAGAGAGTCTACACACATAAACAGAATCAGAAATGAGAAAGGAAAAATCACTACGGACACCACAGACATACAAGGAATTATTAGAGAATACTATGAAAAATTATATACTAATAAACTGGAAAACATAGAGGAAATGGACAGCTTTCTAGAAAAACACAACCTTCCAAGGCTGACCCAGAAAGAAACAGAAAATCTGAACAGACTAATTAGCAGCAATGAAATTGAGTTGGTAATCAAAAAACAACCTAAGAACAAATTCCTAGACCAGATGGCTTTACTGCTGAATTTTATCAAACATTTAATGAAGACCTAATACCCATCCTCTTTAAAGTTTTCCAAAGAGCCGAAGAAGAGGGAATACTTCCAAACTCATTCTAAGAAGCCAGCATCACTATAATACCAAAACCAGGCAAAGACACCACAAAAAAAGAAAACTACAGACCAATATCCCTAATGAACATACATGGAAAAATACTCAACAAAATATTAGCAAACTGAATTCAAAAAGACATCAAAAAGATCATCCATCATGATCAAGTAGGATTTATTCCAGGGATGCAAGGATGGTTCAACATTCGAAAATCCATCAACATCATCCACCACATCAACAAAAAGAAGGACAAAAACCACATGATCATTTCCATAGATGCTGAAAAAGCACTTGAAAAAATTCAACATCCATTCATGGTAAAAACTCTCAACAAAATAGGTGTAGAGGGCAAGTACCGCAACATAATAAAGGCCATATAAGACAAACCCACAGCCAACATCATACTTAACAGAGAGAAGGTGAAAGCTTTTCCTTTAAGATCAGGAACAAGACAGGGATGCCCACTCTCCCCACTTCTATTCAACATAGTTCTGGATGTCCTAGCCACAGCAATTAGACAACACAAAGAAATAAAACGCATCCAGATTCGCAAGGAAAACGTTAAACTGTTGCAGATGACATGATACTGTACATAAAAAACCCTAAAGAATCCACTCCAAAACTACTAGATCTAATATACGAATTCAGCAAAGTTGTAGGATACAAAATTAATACACAGAAATCTGTTGTATTCCTATACACTAATGATAAACAAGCAGAAAGAGAAATCAGGAAAACAATTCCATTCACAATTGCATCAAAAGAATAAAATACCTAGGAATAAATCTAACCAAGGAAGTGAATGACCTATACTCTGAAAACTACAAGACACTCATGAGAGAAATCAAAGAAGATACCAATAAATGGAAACACATCCCGTGTTCATGGATAGGAAGAATTAATATTGTCAAAATGGCCATCCTGCCTAATGCAATCTCTATCAAAATACCAACAGCATTCTTCAATGAACTAGAGCAAATAGTTCTAAAATTCATATGGAACCACAAAAGATCCTGAAGTGCCAAAGCAATCCTGAGAAGGAAGAATAAAGCTGGAGGGATTATGCTCCCCAACTTCAAGCTCTACTACAAAGCTACAGTAATCAAGACAATTTGGTACTGGCACAAGAACAGACTCATAGACAATGGAACAGACTAGAAAGCCCTGATATAAACCCAACCATATATGGTCAATAATATACGATAAAGGAGCCATGGATATACAATGGGGAAATTACAGCCTCCTGAACAGCTGGTGTTGGCAAAACTGGACAGCTACATGCAAGAGAATGAAACTGGATTATTGTTTAACCCCATACACAAAAGTAAACTCGAAGTGGATCAAAGACCTGAATGCAAGTCATGAAACCATAAAACTCTTAGAAGACAACATATGCAAAAATCTCCTGAATATAAGCATGAGCAACTTCTTCTTGAATGCATCTCCCTGGGCAAGGGAAACAAAAGCAAAAATGAACACATGGGACTACATCAAACTAAGAAGCTTCTGTATTGCAAAGTACACCATAAACAGAACAAAAAGGCATCCTACAGTATGGGAGAATATATTTGCAAATGACATATCTGACAAGGGGTTAACATCCAAAATATATAAATAACTCACACACCTCAACACCCAAAAGGCAAATAACCCAATTAAAAAATGGGCATAGGATATGAAGAGACAATTCTCTAAAGAAGAAATTCAGATGGCCAACAGACACATGAAAAGATGCTCCACATCACTAATCATCAGGGAAATGCAAATTAAAACCACAATGAGATATCACCTCATACCAGTGAGGATGGCCAACACAGAAAAGAATAGGAAAAACAGATGCTGGTGAGGATGTAGAGAAAGGGGAAACCCTCCTACACTGCTGGTGGGAATGTAAATTAGTTCAACCATTGTGGAAAGCAGTATGGAGGTTCCTCAAAAAACTCAAAACAGAAATACCATTTGACCCAGGAATTCCACTCCTAGGAATTTGCTCTAAGAATGCAGGAGCCCAGATTCAAAAAGACATATGCACCCCTATGTTTATCGCAGCACTATTTGCAATACCCAAGATATGGAAGCAACCTAAGTGTCCATCAGTAGATGAATGGATAAAGAAGATGTGGTACATATACACAATGGAATATTATTCAGCCGTAAGAAAGAAATAAATCCTACCATTTGCAACAACATGGATGGAGCTGGAGGATATTATGCTCAGTGAATTAAGCCAGGCCAAGAAAGACAAGTGCCAAATGATTTCCCTCATTTGTGGAGCATAACAACGCAGCAAAATTGAAGGAACAAAATAGCAGCAGACTCAGACTCCAAGAAGGGAGTAGTGTCTACCAAAGGGGAGGGCTGTGGGAGGGCGAGTGGGGAGGGAGGGAGAAGGGGATTGAGGGGTATTATGTTTAATACACATGGTGTGGGGGGTCACAGCAAAAACAGTGTAGCACAGAGAAGGCAAACAGTGAATCTGTGGCATCTTACTACACTGAAGGACAGTGACTGCATTGGGCTATGGGTGGGGACTTGATAATATGGGTGAATGTAGTAACCACATTGTTTTTTCATGTGAAACCTTCATAAGAGTGTATATCAATAATACATTAATAAAAAATTTTTTTAAATGAAAGAGAATATTTCCAAGATTTATCTTTAAAAAAAGAAATAAGGAACTCCAGTATCTAAGAAAATGACAGATAATCCAATTAAAAAGTAGACAAAATATATGAAAAAGCACTTCACAGAGGAGTATCTTCAAATGGCCAATAAACAAATAAAAAAGTGCTCAATTTCATCATTCACTGGGAAATGCAGATAAAACAACAATGGCTTATCACTTTTAATTTACCAGAATAACCTTCAAAAGTAAAACAAGAGACCAAGAATGCCACCAGGCTGTATCAAATGTTGGCAGGGATGTGGAACAATAGTGTATTTCAGGTGGGAGTAAAAATCAGTACAATCACTTTGGATAAGCAATTTAGCATTTGCCAAATGCTGAGCATGTAACATAACTTCCAACCCATACATGTCACTCCAAAGCATATACACAGAAGAAATATGTGCATATGTAAAACAAAAGACATACTGGAATGTCCATTACGGCAGTATTTAAAATGGCCCCAACCTAGAAATAAGACTATGGTCATCAACAGTGTGGATTTTTAAAAAACTGTATGTATGATATAATTTGTATATAGGATATATGCCAATATATAAAGGTTTGCTTTAAAAGAAAGTTAAGGCGCTCTCCTTGTGTTGTAGTAGAGGACTCTAAAAATGAAAGAGCAAGCTGAAACTATTTAATCAATAGAAATAACTTAAGAAATTAAAAATTTTCTGACTTTTCATTCATTTTACCAGAACACTAAACACTCTTCATGTTTTAAATGTACAGGGAGATTTAAAAATAGTAACGCTAACATTTACTTAGTACACTGCAGTTTAAAACATTAGAAAAATTAAGTATTTTATTTCTTTGTGAAAATATCATCAAGAATAGTTTGACTGGTGCTTGACATCTTGTGGTATAACTTGTGGTACAGAGAAAGCAGCTTTTCCATGGCTTTTGGATTGTTATACTCTTTTCTAAGTTTGGATCGGCTTCCAAATATATCGTGAAATATTTTTGAGAGGCCCTTAAACATGACCTCCAGGACCTCTTCGCTCGTTTTATCACAGCTCCTTTTCTGTTTTATGTTGACAATTTACCACTACATTCCTCTGGCTACATTTTTACAGTCAACATTCCCATGGTCAGCTATTTCTTTTATAACTTCATTGATGTGTGTTTTGAATGTTATTTCCAGCATTATCACTTTCAGTTCCATTGCTGCACTTCATCTTTGTTTGCTAATTCCCTCTTTTAAATACCTTTTTTTTTTTTTTTTTTGCTAGATGTCATGGGTTTATCACTTGAAGGCAAAGAGGCAAAACTGACTACATGCTTTGCTGTTTGTGGGCCAAATGAATAACAGATGCTCAGTGACAGATCACGGGCAGACTTTGAAAAAGTGCCACGATTTGTCAGTGACCATGGTGCACATCTGTTATTTACACAGTAGACCAAAGATCTAATGGGAAAATTTGCACTTTATGAAATTACTCAATGTGAATATAGCATGATAACCAAATCTTGAATGATGCTGTTGGGGGATTTATGTTATTTAACTAAACCTGGGAACAAAAATTCACTGCTATTGAAACCTTGCAAAGACAGCCAGTAACTAGAACAGTACCCTTCTGTGTTTCTTCTGTGAAAGTCTCAACAAGTTTTACTGTAAATACTTATCTATATTCCTGTCTTAGCTGTTATACTGTATCCATGTACCTTACATACTCTCTAGTACATATCAAATGCCCAGTATTTGTTGAATGGACGATGCATGACTGGACACCCACTACAATAACCTCACAAAGAAAATGGACTTGAGATGTGACTTACAGTGGTTCTTATTTTTTTCCCAACTCATTTAATTTATACTAAGGTGGTAATAAAAAATTCAAATATCAATATTTACTCACTAAATTTTGTTCAAAACCAACGATGGGTCAGAGATTTTGCTAAGTGATTGAATCATGAATCAAGGAGATAAATACGGTCTCCTTCCTCAAGGAGCTTACAGATTGGTGGGGAAATAGATCTGTTACCTTGGGCTATGGAATGAAGACTGCTGACATTTGCCTTTGTTTGTTGTTAACGATCACATGACCCATGCTGTGCCCTCCTCAGAAAATAAGCTGTAATTTTAGTCCTTGCTGAGTTACTACTCGATGGAATGGAGCATGATATTCTCACTAGTCATGGAAACATTTTTTAGGATCCAAAGTCACTATTTATTCTTAGCCTCGGTCCTGCACTTTCAGCTTCCTGTGGTCCCTCCACCCTCACTGAGTTGCCTTTCTACCTGGAAGATTATTCAGAGCACGGGAAAGAGCGCTGGGAAGGCAGGTTCTAAGAGGACGGGCCACACAATCTGCTCACGCTGTTCCTTCCTCTTCAAATGCGTTACCATTAGGCGCCTTCCACCTTTTCGTTTATCAATGCCAATTTATTTTTTTTTCTTTAAATATATTATAATTTCATTTGTCAACGGTACTTCAACAAAGCTGGGGAAAAAAAATAGATGTGAGTGCAAAAGAGAGAGACTATGTCAACACAATTTACTGTTTCTTACACCACCAGCTTGCATTTTAAAAGTAATTTATTCCAAACTCCCCCTTAGGCTCACTCTCCTTTTCACAACATTTTGATACTTTGCTCTTGAACACTTCCATCAATACGAGCTCTCCACCTTCTGAGGCCATCCAACCCTTTTAAAAGGGCTTCACTAGCAGAAATGTTGAACCACAATGGTTTTCTTGCCAACTCCCATCTTTCAATGTTGGCACTTTCCTCTGGTGCCACAGTTCAGTCTATCTTCTACATGAAGACACACACCCCTCAGGATACTGGAAGGGAGCAGAGGACAGTGCCCACTTATTCTTTAAATCTCAGATCCTTGACCCTCCAGTCTAGGTCAGGAATCCCCTTTTATGTTCTCATAATACCATATAATTTCCCTTCCTCGCAATCACCAATATATGCAATTATATATTGTTTGTGTGAAGATGTGATTAACGTCAATCTCTCCCAAAAAGTGCTCAGCTCCCTAAATTCATAGTAGCACGTTGTGAGTTCCCTGGCGCACAGAGTAGGCATTCAACAAACAGAGCTAAATAAAAGAGCTTGACTTGTGGGTAAGCCAGGTTTTAGATGCAGGAATATGATAAAAGAGAAATTGTTCTTTGACTTTCAATTTTACTTTCTCATCATTGTTTCTGAGCCAAAGTAGAACTGGTGTCTGAAGAGGTTTTGTCATTACATCATTTCTGGCCTTTATCCCATGACCTTTTTTCTTCCCCTTTGCTCAGGAGAACATATTGAATAAGGTCAGTAAGATGGATCTGGAGCCCCCGTGTAATGTCGTCCCTTGCCAAAAAGATTGCTTCTGCCCTGGGGCACACACCTGCTTCTTCCTTCTCTGCCAGCTCTGTGAGGTGAGGCAAATTAGATACGCTCTTCTTTCCAGGGCTGCTGGGATGAAAGCCTTCAGCTCCTTATGCCTCACTCTATTCTCCATCAAAGAGCAAGTATTCATCAGGCACTTACCACATGCACCGCACAAGACCAAATCCAAGAGGCGACGGAGTTACGCGAGTTATGAACCAAGCAGTCCACCTTGCCCCGCGCATATCCAATCACTCAACAAATCCTCTTAATTTAGCTCCCAAGCCTCTTTCCAAGGAACCCACTTCTTTCCATGTTCCTCACCATTACCCGAGATGAAGCCACCATCTTCTTTTGTCTCCTAAGTGGTGTCCCAGCATCCACCCTGGCTTCCCCAGCTGTTCTCACTGAAGCTGGAGTAGTATGTTCCACTGGTAAATCAGATCGTTTTCCTCTCCCCACCCACATGCTTGTGAGAGGCATTCGATGCTCTGGCATCGCTCTGAGGATGGCAAACACCCACAGCATAGCCCACGAGGCCCTGCATGCTCTTGTTTCTGCCTCGTCTTTGCCTTACCCTCTGCCACTTTCATCCTCACTCTCGGTACTCCAGCTTCCATGGCCTTCCTCAGGTTTCCTGAATACCTCCTTCATCCCCACTTTTTCAGCTGGTCAATTATCACTTCCAGTTATCTCAACTATCACTGATAAACAGAAGAGATGATCTTTGAATCCAGGTCTGTTTGCCTCTAAAGGCTGGTGCTATTCTCACTACACATTGTTTCCTCCCAGTAAAGAAATAGGACATGGTGGGCAAAATACATGAGCCACGTGCTAGTTCAAAACCAGAACAGCTACTGGTCTAGGCTCTTCCCTAGGATGTGCTTTATTTTTTCTTCTAAGAACAGCAGCAGATAGTTGAGCCATTTCTTTATTCCTCCTTCAGCGTTTTTTATTCTCTTCCTGGATGATAGCAGAACTGGGGTTTCAGGGAAAGAACACCAGGTTGGTGTCAGCAAACTGGGTCTAGGCACCAGTGATGTCACTCACCAGCTGTGGAAACAGGCTCGAGGGACATTACCTTGCTCAGGATGTCTGTCTGGGTCACTCCAGGAGCAGAAACCAAAACAGAGTTAGACATGCAAGCAGTTTGTTAGGGAAATGCCTGCGGAGGTTACAAGGGAAGCAACAGGAATAGGCCCAGAGTCTTCAGGGTCAGCCTGACATCTGTGAAAGGCTGGGGCGTGGAAGGAGGATTGCATCTGGGCTCCGACAAAGTTGAGACTAGGCTGAGGGTGCGTGGAACTGAATCCCTTAGTAGAGGGGTGCCGCCCCCCAGATAAATGGACTCCCACTGGTATCACTTCCCGGTTCAGTCACTGCCTGGGAGCAGCTTGGGGAAGCACGGCCCTGACCTGAATGTGGGGGTTGGTCCGGGATGATGGCACCTAGGGATATCAGTCAACTAGGCTTCCTGCAGAGAAATGTGAGCGGCACATTTTACCACATTCAGTCTCAGTTTCCTTATGTGTAAGGTGAGGAATGTGTACTCAGTGATCCCCTGGTGTGACTTCTGGCTTTGAAGCTATGACATCTTCCACTTGCTTTCCAATAATCTTGTTTCTCTCTTCTAATTTTGAAGTGCTTTTTTTTCTGGTAGTGACCAGGGAACCAAGAATAAACAATATAAACAAAATGGAAATTTCAATAAGCCTGAAAAATAATTCCTGGTGTTTTTCTTCTTTCTTTGATTAAACTTTTAGTACAATAGACTTTATGTCTTACGCCTCTTTGAATCTCCAGGACCTAGCCCAATGAATGCCATATAATAGAGACTAACTAATTCTTCTTTGACTGAATGACTGAAATTGAATGAAACTGGATCTCACTTTAGACCCATGCATTCTAGGTATTCCTCCTGGGAAAGAAGGCCATATAGACAAACTTCTTATTTTGGCAACCAGGGTTCCTATACGGCTCTCCTTAAGAGTGTGTTCACCTCCCTCATCCACTTACTTCATGAAGACTCAAGGAACATTATTTTCCTGTTAGAAAAACCAATTCCAGTATGTCCCAATTTCTTTCCATAAAAGTAGTGTTTTATCATCTCCTCCCATACGATCCCTGTTCTCAGGGAACTCACAGGCCAGTTGGAAGATAGGCTCGAATCAGTAACACATTCAAGATACAGCATAATCATGACCATAAACACAGTAGCAGTTATCGCCAGACATTGTATAAGTGCTTTTCATGGCTGGAGCCAGACGATACAAATGAGAAGAGGGAGTCGGACAGGATGGATGGGCCCTAGAGAGCCTGGGCCTCAGTTGAGTTGGGTGGGGGGGGTGGCAGCCATTCTGCCCATAGGGGGAATGTAGAACCAGTGTGCCAATCTGCCTTTTTCGGGGTGGGGAGAAGCAGGAAACCAGAATTTAAATGTGAAATCATTCCATTTTGTAGTAATGGAAATTGAAAATCTGAAAACATGGTGTAGGAAAAATAAACACATTTGCTAAGACAATATGGTCCACAGATATACTGAGACCTGTGAAATAAATGGTGCCATTTAATCATCACTAAGTGCTAAATATAGACTTGATATACTGGGTAAGTTGAGAAGAGGAATTAATGATGTGTGTCGGAGAAAGTTTGGTAGAAGAGATTCATACTTAATATGTTCCTACAAATGATTATCAGACAGGCAGAGTGAAAAGGGGCATTTCAGCAAGAAGAAATATGTGTGAGACACTCTAATTAGTAGGAATGAGCAAGATATCTTTCTGGTGATGAAGGAACTAAGACTGGATACATCAAGCTGGAAAAATAATTCTGGAGGGCATTGTCCTTTAACCTGTAGATTATCTCTGGAAGTGCCAGCCCGTGAAGCACCCCACGTGGGCTGGGTTCTAGGGAGGCTGGGGCACAGCCAAAGCAGATGGAGATGCTGAATGGAGAGAGAGCGTTATTCTGCCAGGGCACCAGGGGGTGGGAGGCAAGGCTCTGCTGCAGGAAAGGCCTCCTCCGCTCCCAATGCTCTGCCAGAATTTGTCAAACAGACTGTAACCCAGGAGTAGTGGAGCACAAACAACTGCCCCGAGGATCATTTAATAACCTAGTTCAAGTCTGTCAGTCAAGTGCCTTAGCAAAAACATGGGAAAGGAGATTAAGCCCTCTGAGAGTGTAAAGATGGTCAAGTAAGGCTGATGTCGGGGGGTCACAGGGAGGAGGAGAGACAGTGGCAATAAAGAAACAATAGGAAAACAGTGGAGCAAGCTAAGGCCAAGCTTCCGTGGTGACCACTCAAGGTAGGACAGAGCAGGATGGCTGGGCTTTTTAATACATGTACAGGAAGACATGTTACAATTAAATCCAATGAGTCCTGTGTATATGTTGGAGAACAGAGGAAGGGAGGGAAAGGAGAAGGAGGATAAAATTGAGATGAAAAGAGAGAGAGGAGGAAGAGAAATAAGAGAGAAGAAAAAGAGGAAAAAATGGTGAGACTGAGCTAGGGAAAGACAAGGGAAGGAGTGAGAGAGGGAGAGGGAAGCAGGGAGAGAGACTGAGAGAGGCAGAAAGAGCTACTAGTGGGGTGAAGTTCAGAGGCTGTTTCACAGCGGGAACCCCTGCCCGAGGTGAATACAAGTGGTGAAACACCCCGAGGCTGGCACTGCAGCTGAGGTTCATTCCCCCTTGCTTCTCACAGCGTGAGCTTCCTGGCATGCTAGGTGTGATTTTACACAGTGGCTACTAATAAAATTAATTCATCTCATGTCCAAATGAAGAAATAGCAATCTACTCCAACTCTGGAAGAAAATCTGGCTGTGTTGGATCTACGGACAGTGGTATGTGGTCTCCAGTGTGAGATTTTCAAAATTTGACCCTCCACGGTACTAGTTCTTCACGTAAGGCCAGAGAACACAGTCCCTTCACAGACCACAGCTCCACCGGGGAGGAGATGTGCGCTCAGCAGCGCCCGCCACGGAAACCCGCCGGTCCGGGGAGCACTCACAGGAGGCAGCCGCTGGCCCCAAGTGGCCAGCCAATACTTTCCTGAGAAACCGAGTCTGCAGGGAAATGAGGGGGGCTATGCAGAGATGACTGCCAAGGAGAGAGAGGGCTGAGGCCAGGCCAGCGGAGGAGGGCCAGTGGCAGGTCTCAGCGAGCCCCACAGCCCAGGAGAGATTTGCCAGACTGTCTAGTCTGCCCATGAGAGGCCAGAAGAGCCACTGCGGAGAGAGCTCATCCATCACTTAGGGCAATGACTGTCCACGCTGAGTGTCTAGAAGAAGAGGAGCCATTTACAGGAGGGGAAAGCGCACTCTTTAGAGAAGGAAAATTATCAACAGATTTTGTTTTTCAAAGGGAATAATGCATGTTGGTTAAAAATGATAGTTTGATGACTTGGGCTGTTTATTATGCATCCCACTGTCAGTCTAAGCAGAATTCATTTCTCTCACTGCTCCATCAAGCAGGAAGGCAGCCAGAGCCTTTCTCAAAGTTGATAGGATGGAACTTCTCCCATCTGCCAATTACTGCGACCTTAGAAATTCAATAGACTCTATCGGGCACACACAAGCAACTTAATCATGGGGAACACAAGAAAGCATTTGCACAATCAGAAGACATGCTGTATATGGACACCTGAAGTCATTCCCAACAACCAGGAGAGAAAATGCACGAGGAGACAGAACTAAGTAGAGAAGAGATGACAAGCCCTTGAGCGGCAGAGGCAGAGAATTTTAAATTTTGTTAACTTGTTAATTTAGTACCATACCTAGTATTGAAAAAAGTAAAAAAAAAAAATTATATAGAGCATGTTGCTTCATTAATGACTATAAAATGTGGTCCAGACTGAATATACTGTTGGACTGAAACTGTCCTCCGATGAACACCACTCTCCACCACAAGGCTACGAGTCTGAAGTCATAAACCGCTCAGTGGAAGCTGGCCTCAATCTCCCCTCACCCTGCTCTCAAAACTGGTGATCTAAAGGGTGATTTCTCATACGACATGCTGACAATTGTCTTGTGGCACACAGACAGGCCTGCCCAGCTCATCTCCAGTCCTGGCAGGGTTGCAGGAGCACAGGAGATATGCTGTCATGGGCTTGATCAATTGCTTAAGAACCTGCATGTTGGGCCGTGGACTCTGAGTCTGTACAAACTGAGGCATCACGCTGTGGCCTGAAAGTCACACTGTATAATGACAAATTAGGGCCTTTACTTATACAAAGGGTACAGGCGCCCTGACTCATTTCCATGACGAGTGCCTGGATTGCTGGGGCATCTGAAGTGAAGTGGTATCGTGTGGGGAGAAGCTCAGACTCCGCAAGGTCTGAAAGATGTTGCCCATGAACTCTGATCTATTAAGAGAACGATCAACAAGTTTGATGGGGATGCACTTCTAATACATAAAACTTGGTTGTGAAGATTAGAAAAAACTCCTCAGTGACAGCATCTAATAATTTAAGGAAAACCAGAAGTGAATGAGTGGAATATTGAAGAAGAGAAAACATTCACTTCTATGCCCACTGCAAAGATATTCATCATTCAAATCCCACCTTCAATGCCACCTACTTTGTGAAGCTTTAACCTACTTCCTCTTTCAAAAAGGCTTCATTCTTATATACTCTTGAGCTCCCACATCATGCTGCATACACTGCTACCAAAGCATTTTAAGAAATTTTATTTTCATTTTTGTTACTATCAGTTTCCTCTGCTATCAGTAGAGTTCTTGAGACAAAGTCTGAGTAATTAAAAAATTAATTATGTATCTAGCACTTAATATGGAAAACATAGCAGTACTTGTATCTGTTTTACAGAAATGATTTAATGACTGCATTTTTTTTAAATAAAGAAGGTAACAGATCCATAACCAAGGTATTGTTACCTTATTTATGGCTAAAGTTACTGAATTTGAAGAACAACCAACCATGCGTTAGCAAAAATATTCAGGTCTTCTGTTTACTTATTTTTCAGTTTTCATTAATATCAACTCACTGGGCTAACTAAAGTAACAGGCCTTTTATTTAACTTCTGGTACAGAACAGAGTTCGGAGACAGAAGTGGGCTAATGGAACTAAATGTTCAAAATGTGTAGTATTTTATTTAATCTCTCTTTGTTCACTGGAGCTTCGTAATTGGTACTCCCACTAATGGTGTTTCCTGTTTTGGTTCTCAAAGAAAAACAAACCATCTAAAATAGATAGACGCAGTGGAACGCCGTCTACATTCTCAGACACCAGCTTTCTCCAAGGAATGATGCTCAGATGTGACTCTGGAAAAGCAATTGTGACCTCTTCCCATGAGAAACAGATGTTCCTGTGTTAGGGGCCCAGAGAGAGAAAAACACATCCTTTTACAGAGACTGACATTTTTCACCATGTGTTGACAAAATGAATATAGAACTCCTTACCAAAGCCTATGCGCAATTAATCGTAAATCTGCAGCACATATGAAGGGCTTTTCATCTTCAAAAAGAAATTGTGCTGCTGGATTTTAGAAATATACATGTTTTAAAGAGAAATCTTAAGGAAGGGTTGCCCAGCACGGTCATGCATATAAAACATCATCCTCTGTGGGTCTTAAAAATCTAGTTTCTCCAGCCCAAAAATGTTTTTGTTTACCTATTTCACTGTAGAATCAATGTTATTATTGTGTTTTGTTTTGTTTTTTGTTTTTTACTACTAGCCTTTCCAGCACCATCTACTCTTTTGAGACTAGAATGCTTCTTTTCAACAGGAAATTTATCCCATGTTGTTTCCGTGAGACTAAATGCCTTCGACCATGTGACATGCAAGATATGCTCCCTCCTCAGTGTGACTCAGGCCCAGCCAACCAGAACACTCTATCCCAGGGGTTGTTGGGATGAGCACATGACTTACAGTGTCAAGTACAAGCTTCCTTGAGATTTGCAATGTAGGCACTTGGAAAAAGACTGTCTCCTTCCTTTAATCATCAACCATAACCCTGTAGGTTTGGGATTACCCAGTGCTGTATCACTCTACAAATGGAAATAACTGGCCAGAGAATGAAGTCAGCGGGTAGAGAGGTAAGCAGAGCTGAGAGATGGAGAAAGAGACAAAGCTCTAAGACATCATATAGGTTTCTGTAGCCATATGGGCTGGTGATTTTATTAACTCTGTACTTTTTCATGTGGTTTGTTTAAGTGATTTTCACTTTGGATTCTATGATGTGCAACATAAAGAGGTCTCAACAGTAATCTATATTTTGCCTATTTTATGAAAACTATGTAACAGTGAGTGAGGCGCTGAATACTGCACATGTACATTTGTTGGTCACACTGCTTGCCCTGTTTGGAACTCTTCTCCTCTGCCCAGTTAAATCTTATGGTCCAACTCAAGTTCCATTCCTTCACTTACCTTCTTTCCCCCATTTTTGTGGAACTTCTTATATAGGACATAATATATATATATAAATTTCTCCAACTAGAATTCAAGAATCCCCATGATCGTCATGTGATCCAGGGGAGGATTTTAAATTTATTCTTCTGTGTTAACTATTCATTGTGCACTTTCTTTGGGCCAGGCCCAATGATCAGTACTGGGAATAGAGAAATGAACAAGATAGTCGAGGCTTTTGCTGCCATTCATATTCTAGTGAGGGATTGGTAATGGGCAATAAATGACAAGTATCTAGTGATGGAAATAAATAAGAAAGCAAACGTGAGACAGTGGTAAGTGCTGTGAAAGAGATTGAACAGAATCATGCGTTACAGTGGCTGTGGGAGAAAGGAGCTGTTTTAGACAGGGCAGACCTGATGTTTGAGCATATTTAAGCAAAGAACATAATAAAAATAGCATAAGACAATGCTAGGAACAAGTAATACTTTTTTTTTCCTTTCAGAAGGGGTTTCCAAAACGCTAAACATAGTTACTCTATGACCCTGCACTTCCACTCCTAGGTATGCACCCAAGAGAAATGTAAAGATATATTCATGCAAAAATGTATACATGAATGTTTGTAGCAGCATTACTCCTAACAGCCAAAATATGGTAACAACCCAAATGCCCATAAACTGATGATGGATAAAGAAAATGTGGTGTAGCTGCACAATGGAATTTCATTTGGATATGAAAAAGAATGAAGTACTGATATATGCTACAGCACGGTTGTACTGAAAACATTAGGTTAAGTGAAAGAAGCCAGACACAGAAGGTCATATGTTTTATGGTTCCATTTATGTGAAATGTTCAGAATAGGTAACTGAATAGAGACATAAAGTAGATAAATGTTGCTGGGGCTGGAGGAGTGAGAGAATGACCACTAATAGGCATAAACAAGGTCTCTTTTTGGGGTGCTAAAAATATTCTAAAATTAGGCAGTGGTGAAGGTTGCACAATTCTGCACAACTAAAAACTAAAAACCACTGGACTGAACAGTTTAAATGGGTGAATGTTTAATTCTATCTCAATAAAGCCATAAAAAATCTACCAAAAACAAAGAAGTCTCTCTGTTATTTGGGGTTGAGGGACACTAGTATATAGCTCTATTTCATTTCAAATACTGTCTCGCGTTGTTACTTTGTGTTTCCTGGGATTAAGTCTTTCAGCCAAGCTAGACAATAAAGCTGTAGGGCAGCAGGGACTGTGCTTTAAATGTCTTCAGTATTTCTCTGGCATTACCCCAGAAATGCACATGTAACAGGGTCTCATTAAATATAGGCTTACCGGCAGGTCATCTAATGAAAGGCAGGAAGGAGCATGAACACAACACTGGAGTCTGTATTGCTCTTCTGGGGCTGCCTTAACAAAGTACCACACAGTGGGTGGCTTAAACAGCAGAAATGTATTGGCTCCTAATTCTGGAGGCTGGAAGTCTGAAGCCAAGGTGTTGGCAGGGTTGCTTCCTTCTCTCCTTGGCCTGAAATGGCCCTCCTCACGTCCACATGGCATTCCTCTATATATTATGTACATGTGTGTGTGTGTATGCATCCAAAGTTCCCCTTTGTATGAGGACACCAGTCCTGCTGGGTTCGAACTCCCCTGAAAGACTTCATTTTAACTTGATGACCTCTGTAAAGACCTCTGTGAGTTACCTCTGTATCTCCCAATGAGGTCACATTTTGAGGCCCTGGGGGTTAGGACCCCAACATATCATTTCTAGGGGGATACGACTCAACCCCTAAAAGAGTCGAATTTCAATTTGTATTAAAATTCTTACCCATGAAGCACATGATTCTGTAAACTCCCTGACAGCTCCCAGGCCAGGATACTTCAGCCATGCGCAGTGGGTAGTGACTGTCATAAAGCTATTATTAAATCTCCGAAGTTGAACAGAAAATGTCTCACTCCAGTGACCAAGCTGTAATTCAGCCTTTTTGCTGAGACTTTCTTATTTTGCAGTCCACTACTTTGCCCTATCACCAGATGAATTCATTTGGCTTAGCCTTATTCTTATATCCACTGATTTCTTAATGTCAAATAAAAGGGCAAGCCAAGTGAGGCACTTTATTTTTCTGAGAGGTACAAAGCATTACTCTTTCCCAAATCACTGGGAGGTAGGCCAGTCTGAATGAACAAATCTTTTGGAAAAAGAAATAAGTGCACAAAGTTCACACTGATTGAAATCCCTAGGTATATATGCAGACACTCAGCATCTATTCATCCAGGACTGGTTTTAAAATTTTTTTCTGAAATGGACCCTTTAACAAATAGAGCAACATAGCTTTTAAACGGTCTTCCTCTTGTTTTATTTAAATGATGTTCCTAAAAATCTTGATGCCTAAGAACAATTTTTTTCTTTGTTTCTTTCTCACATTAAGGAAATGTTTACCTATATTTAAATCTTGCACTCTTTATTTGCTTAGCAGACAGTGTTTGCACAGATGAAGACCTCAGCTGTGGTAGGAACTCTGGCCTGGAAGTCAGAACATCTGGGGCCTATTCATGAATCTGTCCCAAATCAGGTATTGACTGTGGACAGCTCCCTATCCTCTCAGAGCCTTGTTTTGCTCATCTTTAGAGAGAACATGACCACCTGGGTGGCTTACTAGGCTGGTAAGGAGAACCAGCCGACTCTATCCTGAAGAAACTGAGATTTACTAGGGTTTGTGATAGAGGTTAAACTGCTTTATACAGTTTATATGAACTATTTATATCCACAGTGACTAGAAACATGCCTAGCACAGAGCAGGTGCTTCTTAAATATAGGTTAAATGGATGCAAAACCATGAATGCATCCTTAGAAAATATGACTTTAAATTATCTCAATGAAATGCTACATTTCAAAACCAAACTTTTTACTTAAAAATAGATTACTGTTGAGGCAGTTCCAGAAAGATGGAGGCGTGAGCAGGGCAGCGGAAATCTCCTCCCAAAACTATATAAATCTATGAAAATACAGCAAATACAACTACTCCTAAAAGAGAGACCAGAATTTACAGCAGAATGCACAGTCTGCATCTGCACCTGAGAGGACTTGGCACCCCACGAGGTGGTCTTAAAGAGCCCAGCTGACATACACGGCACCTACCAGCGTCCACTTCTATCGCCATGAAAAGACAGAGAAAAATGGTACAGACAAAAATCACGCAGACCCAGACAATGCCTGAGAGGGAACCTGAAGGGATGGAAAAGCACACTCTTCCTGAAAAAGAATTCAGAATAAAAGTCATAAGCATGCTGATGGATCTACAGAGAAATATGCAAGAGCTGAGGGAAGAAGTGAGGGAAGTCAGGAAAGACAATGCAGAAATGAGAGAAGCCATGGACGGGCTTAGCAGCAGACTGGACAAGATGCAAGAGACTGTTAATGGAATAGAAATCAGAGAACAGGAATACATAGCAGCTGAGGCAGAGAGAGATAAAAGGATCTCTAGGAATGAAAGAATATTAAGAGAACTGTGTGACCAATCCAAACGGAACAATATTTGCATTATCGGAGGACCAGAGGAAGAAGAGAGAGAAAAAGGGATAGAAAGTGTCTTTGAAGAAATAATTGCTGAAAACTTCCCCACACTGGGTAAGGAAACAGTCTCGCAGTCCACGGAAGCCCACAGATCTCCTAACACAAGGGACCCAAGGAAGACAACACCAAGACACATAATCATTAAAATGGCAAAGATCAAAGATAAGGACAGAGTATTAAAGGCAGCTAGAGAAAGAAAAAAGATGATGTACAAAGGAACACCCATGAGACTATCATCAGACTTCTCAACAGAAAACTTACATGCCAGAAGAGAATGGCATGATATATTTAATGTAATGAAACAGAATGGCCTCAAACCAAGAATACAAGATAGTATCCAGCATGACTATCATTTAAATATGATGGAGGGATTAAACAATTTCCAGACAAGCAAAAGCTGAGAGAATTTGTCTCCCATAAACCACCTCTACAGGACATCTTAAAGGAACTGCTCTAGAGGGAAGCACTCCTAAGGCTAAAAAGATGTCACCAGAGAAAAGAAAATCATAGCAAAGAAAGCAGACCATCCAAATACTAACTAAAGGCAAAGAATAAAACACCTAGTATATAAAGAACGGAGGACGAAGAATAAGAAGGGAGAGAAATAAAGAAACATCAGACTGTTTCCAATAACTTAACAAGAAAGTTAAGTTAGATTGTTAGATAGTAAAGAAGCAACCCTTGAACCTTTGGTAACCACAAATCTAAAGCCAGCAATGACAATAAGTACATATCTATCGATAATCACCCTAAATATAAATGGACTGAATGCACCAATCAAAAGACACAGAGTAACACAGTGGATAAAAAAGCAACACCCATCTATATGCTGCCTACAAGAAACTCACCTCAAACCCAAAGATATACACAGACTAAAAGTGAAGGGATGGAAAAAGACATTTCATACAAACAACAAAGAGAAAAAAGCAGGTGTTGCAGTACTTGTATCAGACAAAATAGACTTCAAAATGAAGAAAGTAGCAAGAGATAAAGAAGGACATTACATAATGATAAAGGGGTCAATCCAACAAGAGGATATAACCATTTTAAATATATATGAACCCAACACAGGAGGGCTGGCATATGTGAAACAAATACTAACAGAATTAAAGGAGGAAATAGAAAGCAATGCATTCATTTTAGGTGACTTCAACACACCACTCACTCCAAAAGAGACATCAACCAGACAGAGAATAAGTAAAGACACAGAGGCACTGAAAACACACTAGAAGAGATGGACCTAACAGACATCTACAGAACTCTACACCCAAAAGCAACAGGATACACATTCTTCTCAAGTGCACATGGAACATTTTCCAGAATAGACCACATACTAGGCCACAAAAAGAACCTCAGTAAATTCAAAAATATTGAAATTCTACCAACCAACTTCTCAGATCATAAAGCTATAAAACTAGAATTAAATTATAAAAAGAAAATAAAAAGGCTCACAAATCCATGGAGACTTAACAACATTCTCCTAATTAATCAATGGGTTAATGACCAAATCAAAACAGAAATCAAAGAATATATGGAGACTAATGACAACAACAACACAAAGCCGTAACTTCTGTAAGATGCAGCAAAGGCAGTTCTAAGAGGAAAGTATATTGCAATCCAGGCCTATCTAAAGAAGGAAGAACATTCCCAAATGAACAGTCTAAAGACACAATTATTGAAATTGGAAAAAGAAGAACAAATGACACCCAAAGTCACCAGAAGGAGGGACATAATAAAGATCAGAGAATAAATAAATAAAATTGAGAACAATAAAACAATAGAAAAAAATCAATTATACCAAGAGCTGGTTCTTTGAAAAAATAAACAAAATAGATAAACCCCTAGCCAGACTTATTAAGAGAAAAAGAGAATCTACACACATAAACAGAATCAGAAATGAGAAAGGAAAAATAATGACAGACCGTACAGAAATACAAAGAATTATAAGAGAATATTATGAGAATCAATATGGTAACAAGCTGCAAAACCTAGAAGAAATGGAAAACTTCTTAGAAAAATACAACCTTCAAAGACTGGCCAAACAAGAAACAGAAAAACTAAACAGACCAATCACCAGCAACGAAATTGAAGCGGCAATCAAAAAACTACCCAAGAACAAAACCCCCGGACCAGATGGATTCACCTCTGAATTCTACCAGACATACAGAGAAGAAATAACACCCATTCTCCTTAAAGTTTTTCAAAAAATAGAAGAAGAGGGAATACTTCCAAACTCATTCTATAAAGCCAGCATCACTCTAATACCAAAACCTGGCAAAGACACCACCAAAAAAGAAAATTAAAGACCAATATCTCTGATGAACATAGATCCAAAAATACTCAACAAAATATTAGCAAACCGAATTCAAAAATACATCAAGAGGATCATACACCATGATCAAGTGGGATTCATCCCAGGGATGCAAGGATGGTACAACATTCGAAAATCCATCAACATCATCCACCACATCAACAAAAACCACATGATCATCTCCATAGATGCTGAAAAAGCATTTGACAAAATTCAACATCCATTCATGATTAAAACTCTCAAAAAATGGGTATAGAGGGCAAATACCTCAACATCATAAAGGCCATATATGACAAACTCACAGCTAACATCATATTTAACAGCGAGAAGCTGAAAGCTTTTCATCTAAGATTGGTAACAAGACAGGGATGCCCACTCTCTCCACTGTTATTCAACATAGTACTGGAGGTCCTAGCCATGGCAATCAGACAAAACAAAGAAATACAAGGCATCCAGATTGGTAAAGAAGAAGTCAAATTGTCACTATTTGCAGATGACACGATATTGTACATAAAAAACCCTAAAGACTCCACTCCAAAACTACTAGAACTAATATCTGAATTCAGCAAAGTTGCAGGATACAAAATTAACACACAGAAATCTGTCGCTTTCCTATACACTAACGATGAACTAACAGAAAGAGAAATCAGAAAAACAATTCCATTCACAATTGCATCTAAAAGAATAAAATACCTAGAATAAAACTAATGAAGGGAGTGAAAGACCTATACTCTGAAAACTACAAGACACTCCTAAGAGAAATTATGTAACAAATAGAAATTCATCCCATGCTCTTGGCTAGGTAGAATAAATATTGTCAAAATGGCTATATTACCTATAGCAATCTACAGATTCAACACAATCCCTATCAAACTACCAACAGCTTTCTTCAATGAACTGGAACAAATAATTCTAAAATTCATATGGAACCACAAAAGACCCCGAATAGCCAAAGCAATCCTGAGAAGGAGGAATAAAACAGGGGAATCACGCTCCCTGACTTCAAACTCTACTACAAAGCCACAGTAATCAAGACAATTTGGTAATGGCACAAAAACAGACCCACAGACCAGTGGAACAGAATAGAAAAACCAAACATTAACCCAAACATATACAGTCAACTAATATTTGATAAAGGAGCCTTGGATATACAATGGAGAGATGACAGCCTCTTAAGCAGCTGGTGTTGGAAAAACTGGACAGCTACATGTAAGAGAATGAAACTGGACTACTGTCTTACCCCTTACACAAAAGTCAACTCAAAATGGATCAAAGACCTGAATGTAAATCATGAAACCATAAAACTCTTAGGTAAAAACATAGGCAAAAATTTCTTGGACATAAACATGAGCAACTTTTTTATGAACATATCTCCCCAGGCAAGGGAAACAAAAGCAAAAACGAACAAGTGGGACTATATCAAGCTGAAAAGCTTCTGTACAGCAAAGGACACCATCAGTAGAACAAAAAGACATCCTACAGTATGGGAGAATATATTCATAAATGATGTATCCGATAAGGGGTTGACATCCAAAATAATAAAGAACTCACACACCTCAACAAACAAAAAGCAAATAATCCAATTAAGAAATGGGCAGAGGACATGAATAGACACTTCTCCAAAGAGGAAATTCAGATGGCCAACAGGCACATGGAAAGATGCTCCACATCGCCAATCATCAGAGAAATGCAGATTAAAACCACAATGAGATATCACCTCACACCAGTGAGGATGGCCAACATCCAAAACACAAACAACAAATGTTGGCGAGGATGTGGAGAAAAGGGAACCCTCCTACACTGCTGGTGGAACTGCAAATCACTTCAACCATTGTGGAAAGCAGTATGGAGGTTCCTCAAAAAACTCAAAATAGAAATACCATTTGACCCAGTAATTCCACTCCTAGGAATTTACCCTAAGAATGCAGCAGCCCAGTTTGAAAAAGACATATGCACCCCTATGTTTATCGCAGCACTATTTACAATAGACAAGAAATGGAAGCAACCTAAGTGTCCATCAGTAGATGAATGGATAAAGAGGTGGTACATATACACAATGGAATATCATTCAGCCATAAGAAGAAAACAAATCCTACCATTTGCAACAACATGGATGCAGCTAGAGAGTATTATGCTCAGTGAAATAAGCCAAGCCGAAAAAGACAAGTATCAAATGATCTCATTCATATGTGGAGTATAAGAACAAAGAAAAAAAACTGAAGGAACAGAACCACAGCAGCCTCACAGAACCCAAGAACAGACTAATAGTTACCAAAGGGAAAGGGACTGGGGAGGATGGGTGGGAAGGATGGGACAAGGGGGAATAAGGGACATTATGATTAGCAGATGTAATGGTGTGGAGGCACGGGGAGGGCTGTACAACTCAGAGAAGACAAGTAGTGATTCTATAGCATCTCACTACACTGAAGGAGTGACGGTAATGGGGTTGGTGGGGAGGACCTGATGAAGGGGGTAGTTTAATCACCATAATATTGCACATGTAATTGTAGATTAATGATATCAAAATAAACTATTTAAAAAAATAGATTACTGTTTCTGAAACTGCAATCATTTTAAAATATTTGCAATCATTTGAAAAAAAAGTTCAAAACAACATAATGAAATAGTCTCAGGAAAAAGGAAGATTCCCATGGAATTTGTCTTGAAAAAGAACATCAGCTTATGTGTATTAAGCCTTGAAAAAAGTGAGCATTTGTAGTTTAGGGCAACTGTGGCTGCCAGAACAGACAGATGCAAAGGGTCCGAAGGAAAGACAAAAATAAAACAACACAATACATACACACACATGCATGTAAACAGATGTACACGTGCACACACACATTGAAATAATTTACAGGAAAAGAAACTTCCAAGAAGGATTTTGGCTCTAGATTTCTTAATTACTAGAAAAAATTACAGTTGGCACACAAATTACTTTATAATATTAAAAAATTTAACTAAATCTTTCACATGGTCAATAAGTTCAGTTATTATAGCATCCAAATTAACAGGCAAAGCTTTTATCTGTGGCTAATTTTATGTTCAGAGCTTTTAGGAAGAAGTTTTAATTATTCAGTTATATATGCAGAACTTACTCAAAATACAAAATATATAGGACAAAGTTATTTTTTCCTTAACTAGGGTTAACTTTCTCTGATGGTTTTGTTTCAAACCCAAGAGAATTACAAACCTTGAAAGTTAAAATGCATTGTTATTAAAAATACCTTTGTCAAGAACACATTGTAATAGCATTTAATTCTCTATTTTTTTTCAAGTAATTCAGTAGTGTGGGAAGCACTATGTAGATAGTTAATTTTCCCCCACTTAGAAGCTTTTCACTTCTTAGTTATATATATAAAAAAAATGGACACCAGAGAAAAGCAGGCAATGCTCTAGATTACAGGTGTGTCAGGAAAATAACTCCTTTGTGTTGGTGCTAATTTTATGGTGAACTGCTAATATCTTTAGGAGACATCATTAGACATAAGAATTTATGTGGAATTGACTGTAAAATTCAGCAGGCTAGTGTCCATGCTTCCAGCCTTAGACCCTTTGCATTAACTGAACAAATACTGATTGGGATTAAATATATATCCATTCAATAAGGTAAAGCACATCTGCGATAGGTCCCTAAAGGAAAGGCATAAGGTCTCACAAAACCAAATAATTGGAAGTAGTAATGTAATACACTGGACCGGAGACTTTCCTGGGGAAAGGGAGGCTAAAGCCCATGTGTGAAGAATGAATAAGAATTAACTAGACAATACCCTAGAGAACTTAAAACGTATGTCCACACAAAAACTTGCACATACATGTTCATAGCAGCATTATTTCTAGTGGCCAAAAGTGGAAATAACCTAAATGTCCATTGACTGAAGAATGAATAAACATAGAGTGTTATATCCATATACTGGAACATTATTCAGTCATAAAAAGAAAAAGTGCACTGATTCATCTTACAAATTGGGTGAATCTTGGAAACATTGTGCTAAGAGAATGAAGCCAGACACAAAGACCACATATCATATGACTGTATTCTAAGCCAAGTCCGTATTAGGCAAATCCCCAGAGACGGACAGATTAGTGGTGGCTGGGGAGGGGAGAATGTGAAGTGGTTGAGTGTGCGTACAGTGTTTCTTTTGGGGATCATAAAGTGATGTGAAGGTAGGTAGTGGTGATGGTTGTGTAATTCTGTAAATATACTAAACAACACTGAATTGAACAGCCTAAGAGGATGAATTTTACGTTATGTGGATAATATTACAATAAAAAAAGAAACAAACAAACAAACAAAAAATGTAGTGGGAACAGCCTGGCAAGTAAGAGGGACTGAAGGAAGCCCCGTGTTGCTTGGGCAGAGAGCCAATGGGCTGTGGTTGATGAAGCTGGAAAAGACTCAGACCAGACACTGCCTACAGAGTGTTTGCCATGTTTTCCTTTATCCACTCACTGCTGGTGTCCATTACTAGATTGATCCTGGTATCTTTTGATGTGTATTCTAACACAACTCTACCTGACAAACTGTGTTTGCCATTTTTTCCCCACAAAGTATTCCCCCCACTCAATCAAGCCTACCTTCCTGAAACATACCATGTTCTTTTTGCCTCCATGTCTTTTCCATGTTGGTCCACACCTGCAGTACCTTCTGACCCATTCTGTATTCTAGCAAAGAGGCAGCATGCACCCCAGAGGTGGGCAGCTTTCCTGCTTAGCTCACCTGGCTGACCATTTTGGACAAGTGAGATGACAGACACAGGGTCAATTTGTTAGGGAAAAGAAGAGCTAACTTTCTCTGAAAAATAAAGCCACAGAGATTTGGCATTTTAAGTTTTTATTTTGAGGATTTTGGAGAAGGAGAGAATGGAAAGAGATATCAAGCGAGGACAGATCTTTGGAAGTAAGACAAAGAATGGGATCTGACTATGGGAGGACCGTGTGAAGGATTACTCTTGTATTTTTCCTTCAGGTTTTGAGAACAGTCATACTGCATGTCTAGCACTAAGTCCTTTTTCCCTCTTACGCTGTAGTTACCACAGTTAATAAAGATACCTGTATTTTTGTGAAAATCGCAGCCATGACTTACTGATTGCTGGCTGGTTGTCATGGTTTATTTTGGGGGGGCATTGCCCTGAAGTTAGGATCAGTTTCTCTCAGGACCATTTCAAAGGCAGAATGAAAGCTGTCTGGCTGGCTGAAAGACTACAGAATACATAGTCTTTCAAACGAAACATGTTTATGAGTTTCTTCCATGGACTAGACCCTTTTCTAGGGGGTCAGAGGGCCTGGTGATTATGGCTTGCGTGTTAAGACAAGTTCCCCAACTCATGAAGCTCCCATCCCGTATTACTCTCACGTATTTATTGAACATGTGTTTGCCGAGCACTGTGCCACGAAATGGAACAGAAAACAGAACAGAGGAAACTCGAGAGGGCCTTTGGCAGATCTTGCTTAATGTTGTTGTCCATTGCTCCCAATGAAGAACTTAGAGCAGATGCGAGTGAGTGAAATATCATAACTAGAGTCCATCCTACTGATGTCAGAGGTCAATCTCCTGTGATACTAAGTGAGCGTAGACTCTTCTGCTGAGGGCACAGCCTTAGAGTCTGTCTCTGGGACTCTAAACAGCTCACCTGCAATGGGGCTGTTTCTTTATCCAAAACATGGGGCAACAAATGAGTTTTTGATTTTATCATAGGGAAATAGTGGACTTTTACAAACTACCTTTTACTTTGAAACAGTGCGACGTGTGAAAAGTCCCCATGAACACCTTCCTGGTACCACAGGGCAGCACCACACTAAGTTGTCAGAACCAAGACAGTGACGTGAGTACGTGCTCCTCCCTAACTCAGACACAGCTCCCGCAGACACTCCCCCCTCGTGATGAAGAGCCCTCGGAAACATCAGCACAAATGCAGACCCTGGAACCACAACCAAAGTCAGGGTCCAGAACTGACCCATCACTGCAAAGAACCTCTCTCATATCATCCCTTAGTGGTCACACCCTGACCCCACCCGAACCCTGGCAACCACGGTCTGTTCTCCAACACTATAGTTTTGTCAGTTGAGAACAGGTTTTTTAAAAAAATGTTCAGTGATTTATTTAAAGGAAAAAAGCTTAATTTATTTTTTTTGGGGGGGGTGGCTTATAATTAATCCTATTTCCTACCCTACCAACAACTCTTTTTGCTACTCTCCCCTTTACATTCTCCATTTAAAAACCTCTGAAAAGAATCTCACTCCTGAGGCTGGCCATCTCATGGTTTTCACATTTCTTTATTACTTTAGTGTCCCCAGCCTATCAGTGGCCCCCAAACAGGAAGAAGGGAAAGATTAATGTATGTTTCTGTCAGGTCCCAGAGCTCTGCATGGTCATGCTAGTACGGAGGGGAAAAAAGAAAAAGAAGAAAAGCAATCTAGAGAGTTCCGCTTCACGTCTTCTTCTGGCCACAGGAAAACAAACAGAGACTCATTTCAGGCCTTGGGGATTTGGGAAAGATGGTAAAAGGTAAGACCATGAAGATATTTTAGAGACACTTGCATATATAGCCTGGTTTCCCATGCAATTCCTAGGTCAGTGTGTTATATGACTCCTTAAAGGGTAATTAAAAATATATATATGCATTGAAGAAAACAAAACAAAACTATGAGTATGTCCTTCTGTGATGCTTCTAGTACGTTCTGTGGGAGTTACTGACTGCCATTCCATGGAAACCCTGTGGGAACAGTCCTAATGTTCCACAGTTCCCAGATGTAACCTAAAGCAAGATGGTGAAGAAACAGTTTCACAGAAGGCTATCTCACGCCACTCTTCTCAATATGGAGAAGCTGCCTGGAAAGAAATTAATGCTAAGGAATGCTGCCCAAAGTGCCCAGACCTAATCTAATACATTTCCCTCTATTACTATTTAAAGTATTCTAGAAGGCTCTCCATAAAATAAGCAGGCTAAATACACTGTTCTTTAGTCCTGTTCTCTTAAGTAAGTACAGATATGCTTCTAGAAAATGAGGAATTAAATATGTAAGCACCAAGATGTAAGGGTATATCCATTAAATAATTCTTTAAATGAATTTTATCTTTAAAAATTGAATTGCATTTTAATGCAATTTTTAAAATTACAAACATGTTAAAGTCTGTTTCAGTTCGGCTTAACCAACATGGGAAATGACTACTTCCTGTGTGCCCTGCGTGAGGCTACTTTTGATGTGCCTCTATGGAAGCAGAAAGGAAAGGACACTCTGTTGAAGGTCTATAGAATCACCCTTGACCCATAAAAGGAAGACCTGAATACAGTGGGCGGGTCTAGACCTCCCCACCCCTAGGCCATCTGGCACTGAAGGTGGGGGTCCAAGCCTTTTGCACAGCCTTCCCTTATTTCACACCCACCCTGCAAAGAACTAAAAATTCACTGTGGCTGGTCTGACCTCATAAGGGTTCTCTGAATATATGCTGCCTCTCCCACCTCTGCCTTTTCTTTCCCACTTTCTTCCCCACCCTCAATAACATTACCTCCATCCTTACCTTGATCCATCTAATATTTACCCTAAGTTTAAAGGGCCAGTTCAAATCCCAATACCTCACTGAAAATTTTCCTAACCTCCAGCCAGCCCTGTGATGCTCTGAAGTCCCACAGGAGGAAACTTGATGTCTACTAAATAATCCATGAAGAGCCAAGTGTTTTTGTCTGTATTATGTAATTTAATCCTCACCCTGAGGTAAAGAAGGCATTATGATTATTTAATGAAAAGAGAGCTAAGAGAAGCCACAATGTCCCTTACTGTCATATAGCTGGGAGTGGTCTGGCCACTTCTGTCTAATTCTAAAGCCCATACCCTTTCAGGACCTGCTTTTATTAGAGCCCCTTCCCGGGACCTGGTATATTTACTTAATGCTTGATAAATCTCTAACTTGTCTTGCTATTTAGACCATCAACCTCTTTGGAGCAGGGACCCCATCTTTCCAAATCTTTAAAGCTCACAGTACCTAAAGGGTCCCTTAAGTAGAAACTACTCAAAAATGATTGCTTGGTTGAGTTTTGTTGTTTTGTTTTGTTTTCCCTTCGGTTCCCTTTCATTCAACCACAGGTTTGTCTAATTATTTTCTTTAAAGAGCTAAAGAGGCTCCCTTCTCAAACACAAGCAAGCGATGATGCAAAATGCACACAGGGAGAAGGAACTACCACCCTTGACACAGGGTCAGGGGAATCACCAGAGACGAAGGCAGGCTGGGATGCGGGCTCCCCGTTGTGCTTCGTGCACTGTTCACTGCTGGCATCCAAAGGGAAGGAGAGCTGCGGAGGCAAATGGACTTTTGGAAGTCAACACCCAGGCCCTACATTTTACAGATGAAGAGCCCAGAGCAGAAAAGCGGCTCAGCCCAGCCTCCCAGCTGAGTTTTTCTTCTGTGTCCAGGGCCCTATTCTCCGAATTACTTATTTTCCTCCCTATTTATAGAAACATGTATATTCATGCCAAATGGTGGAATGTACTGAAAAGTATGAAAACAAGGAGAGAAATAGGCCAATAATCCCACTGTGTGGTGACACACTGCCTGGGGCCGTGCGTGCTTCTGCCCAGCCCAGGCTGCTCCGTCCTCTCACACAGCTCTTGCCCAACTCTCCCCTGCTCGCTGTTGTCGGTCCTTTCCAAGTGCCTTGCTTTTACACACCTAATCTTTGCCCTACGACCTCCCACCCTGCATCTTTCCCACCTCGAGCTGCTGGCTCTCTAATTCTCAGCGTATTGATCTCTTCTGCAGAGAAGGCTTCCCTGACCTCCCAGGCTAGGCTAGCTTCCCCTTATGCAATTTCTTTGTGCTGTTTTCTCCTTGACTGTTCTCAGCTTTCTAATTACTTCTTTCCTGTCTGTCTTCCCTTACAATTCTAGTGTTCTTTTGACCTCTAGTGCCAACCATGTGCCCACTACACCTGCCAAATAGATGCTTGATAAGTGGTTGTGGAAAGCATGAATAAGTACTGTAGCTGTCAGTTATTTTCTTCTCTTTTTCCCTCCCACCCCCAATCTCCCTTTGTCTCTCTCTGTACACACACACACATATCCATAGAACCACTTAATTATCATAACTCATTTGATAAAACTTTACTAAAGGCACATGAAAATTTGCACACTGCTTTTTTGTAGATAACAAGCATGAGCAGTTTACCATTTCAAAGCTTTTTTATCTTTCTTGGTGAAAGACACTTTTAAATAATTGCATACTCTAGTTATAGAAATGTAATACAATTTACATATTTCCCCCTTATTGGCCATTTAAGGTTTTTTTTTTTCAGAATATAAGTAACACTGCAATATGTGTGAACAGCTGTCTGCATTTTGGATTTTTTTGGATGGATTAAAGTGAAATAACTGAATTAAAGGGAAAAAAACATAAAACAAAACAAACAAACAAAACCCCCTGTTTTGAAACTGTAACCAACAGTTTCCAGAAGGGAAGTTCTTTCCTGTAGCAGCATGCATTTCTTTATATTAAAGTGTCTGTCCCTGAATGTTCCTAAACAGTAAAACTAACTGTCTGCAGTCACGGGCCAGGGTCATCCAAGAGCAATTCAGTGGTCAAGAATGTCAACCAAACCTAAAATATTTTTTGCAACCTCCCAACCTTTCTCTTGCCATTTCTTATTCAAGCACTATTCATGCTTTCAGGTCTGGTTCAAATCTTAACTTCCTCAACGAAGCTCTCAAACTCGCTTTGTGCTTACTATCTGCATCACTCTTACATATCTTTGTTAACCTTAATCTTAAACAATAAATGCTCGAACCTTGTCTAACACACTGTTCTATTTCCTGGAAGTGCTTAGCTGACTCCTGGTGTGCAGTAGAATTCCTTTAGACATACAGGTTGATGGAGAGATGTGGTGGACTCTTGTTACTTTTAGAGTACCTAGCAAATTCTCTTTTGGGGAAATTTCCCTCCTCTGCCTGGTGGCATCTGTGACTCTTATGGTCTCAGCATCCCTAACCCATGGTTGGGCATGTAACAATACTCATTCTAATTCCACCGTGTGGGTTATATCCCCCAGTCAAGCAATTCTCCAAAACCTGTTGGTTCTTCTATAGTTTAACTCAATTCTGACACTGTCTTCTGGGGTGTGGCATCAGATCCCACAGATTAAGGGCTCAGTCCTGCAAGACTGCCCCACCTCCACTTCAGATGGCACTCACCATTCCGTGTTGGCACCTGGGGTTCTGAGTAGATATAGATTGGAGGCTCTCACAACCCCCTCCTTGGGTTTCATTAATTTGCTAGAGAGGCTCACACTACGCAAGAAATATTTTACTCATGATATTATTGGTTCATTGTAAAAAGCTGTAACTCAGGAACAGCCAGATGGAAGAGATGCACTAGGCAAATATGGGGAGACGACCCAGAGCTTCATGCTTTCTCCAGGTGCACCACTCACCTGCCCGTCTACATGTTCGCCCACCTGGAAACTCTCCAAACCCTGTCCATTTAGGTATGTACAGAGGCTTCAATATGCAAGAATGATTGATAAGTCATTGGCTATTGGTGACTGAACCTAACTTCCAGCTCCTCTCCCTTCCACAAAAGTGGAGATGGTGGGGACTGAAAGTTCCAACCTTCTAATCTCGTGATTAGTACCCACAGTAGCCAGGCTCTATCCTCAGTGTTTTCCAAATAACACCTTATTTATGTAACAAAACACTCTTATCAGGAAATTCCACGGTTTTTAGGAGCTCTGTACAAGAAATGGAGGTGGTGATCAAATACTTGTTTCTAATTATCAATCATAAACCACAATACTATACCCAGATGGACCAATAACCCTTACTAGAATTTTTGGCTACAGCTATCGAGTAAAAGTATTTCTGATACACCACCAGCTGGGGTACAGTGTAACTTGGAGTGGCTGGTGGCCAGGTTTTCTCTCCACGAACAAAGGCCATCTGAGAATAAAATCAACAGGCAGGAAAGCAGAGCCAAGGAAGGAAACGAGAGTCCTGAAGGACATCATCTCAGGACCTGAATCCAGCTGTTACAAGACACAATCTCTGCCTCTTCTAAGAGACTATGTTCTTCCTCCCTCCTTTTTAATTTTCTTAAGTTAGCTTGAGGTATCTGTCACTTGCAACTAAATGAGACCTTACTACCACAACTATACTGTAATGGATAGTAATATACACTAAAATAAGCACATTACCCTATTTAGTTGCCATTTTAAATTTAACACTGTTCATCTTTGGACTGGGAATTACATCCTAATTCCCAAGAAAGGTTAATTTTTATGAGTTCATAAGCCCTTAAGAATAATTTTTTATCCAATGTTTGCCTCTTGGCCCTGATATTTCCCTCAAGCCATCTTGCTATTGTTTGAATTAAAGAAAATGAAAGTTAGTGACTTCAGATTACATTTTAATTATTTCCTTCATAATAAAGTAAATTAAAATTTAAAAGCTAAAGACATTTTGTTTTTGAATATAGAGATACAGCTCTTAATGAAATCTGCTGCACTGTTAAAAAACTGTAATAAATTTTCTACATCTCACCATGTGGCCTATCTTTCTTTGAAAAGATTATCAATATTTAATTTTGCTATATTATGATGTTCTTCTTATTAGAGTCATAGAGAAAATTTCTTCTGCTTAGATATTTCCTGGTAATACACATTCTGATTTCATCTCTGACAAACTTTGGCTTAAGCTCTACAATTCTAGTCAACTGAATATAACTCTGCTAAGACACTCATAATTCAATCAAAACCTCTAATGGAAGCCTGTCTCTAGAAGAATCACATTAATTTGTGAGGCATTTATTTTGCAACATAGTCTGTGACAGAGCCCGGACAGGGAGTACCTGCTTTTTGAATAAACCCGCCCGTCATCCCAGAGACCTCGGTTTCCTCTTACTTAGGCATTCTCCAGAGGACACATCGGCGAGTCACAAGCCCACCTTTCCCCTGACCCTTCCCCTCAAAAAGCCTGCCAAAAACGTGGGCACAAAAAGCCTCTTAGCCTGTAAGAGACACCTTCTTTGTTCTGCTCGCCGGAACAGAGGCCCCTCTCAGGTTCAGCAATAAGCCTGCTAGGACTGCGGAGTTCAGGTCCCTTCTCCTTCTTTCAGTCCGTCCAGGGTTACTCTGCCCACTAATGCGAGCTGGTCATTCCTCATAGATTTGGCTCCACTTTGTCTACAGGAGACAAGTTTATCCAAATTCATTAATAACCCAAACGTTTCTTTTCAACTGTGAAAAGAGTCTGGGGTTTTCTTTGAACAGAACTACCTGAAACAAAGTATTTTTATTACTTATTCACACACACAGGCACACACCACACTTAAAAGATCATATAATATTCGGGTATCTAAAATAGATATCAAAATCCCAAGAAAGAACCACTATTAAATTTTGTGTATTATTTTACAGATTTTTATATATAGTTAGCCATGTAAGCATACTTTGAATAAAACCCTACATATTGCTCTATATTGTGCACCCTGACCCCTTGTCAATGTACACACACTTAGAATATCATGGTTATTTCTTCGATATTACTTCATGCAGATTTACCTCATTCCTTATAGTGTAGCTTAGTATCCTACTGAATGACTGTACCTTCATATAACCTATCCTCTGTTAATGGACACAGAGGTTATTTCTATGTTTGTGCTATTATAAATAATGCCTTGACAAACACATTACCTACATCTTGGCCTGATTTTCAGATAATTTCCTTTACATGTTCAACAAATATAGCTTAAAATTCTAAACATTGCTGGATTAAAGTGTATGCACATTTAAAATCTTAAGACATATTGCCAGACAGCCCTCCAAAAAGGTTTATACAAAATTAAACCTTGCCAAGATCACACAAGAGGGCCTGTCCTTACTTTTAAAAGTTCTAGGCATATATTTCTTAAAATATCTTGATATAACCACCTGCTTTCAACATACACAATGTACATCAAAGGGCCTCACAGCCAACCTATTAGATAGTAATTGAAATGGGTAGAGTACAGGCTTCTTTATTTTTCCAAGTTTGAGAAACATTATCCTGGACATATCATTTAAATGGCATTTGATTACTGAACAGATGGTTGCATATATCTTCTAATCTTTTAAAGGACATTCATCTGTGTATATCTTTTCAAATATTATTGGTTATTTCTCTATCTCAACTGTCAGTGTATCTACTCTGTCCCATTTTTCATTTGAGATGGGGTTTCAATTTTTGTTGACTGTTACCATCTTATTATATGTTAAAAATATTAACCTTCTGATAGTCATGTATCTTCTTTCTCATAGTCATATATCTAATATCATATATTTGTGTGGTAGCATTTTTTTTAACTAAAGGAAAAAGTTCGTTACCAAGGATTATTCTAGTCAATTCATTTGCTCCACTGACATTCCCAGCTCCTTGCCACCATCCAATATTAAAACCATCTTTTAGATTATCTCTTGCTATTTACTTAAATCGTTTTAACCAACCTAGAACTCTTTTTAGATATAGATGCATTTTAAAATAAAAATCTAATTTTCTAAACATCATTTTCTGAATAGCCTCCTAATACTGCCTTACCTGAAACAACAAATGCTAGAAGTCTGATGCTACTGATTTTTTTCCTTGTAATATATATATATATATATTTTTTTTTTTTTTTTTTAATCCTGGGGCTCAGAAATCTGTTAGAATAAGGATATGTTCATTTATTTAGTGCCTGGAAAGCTTGGTCAATATACTTTTTAAAAGTTTCTTGACTTTGTTTTTTAATTCCAGAGAGACTGTCTCACAGTTTTTTTAATAGTTCTTTAATTTACTCTCTTCTCTTTATAATTTCTATCATGTAGAAGAAATTTGATATTACGAGGTTTTCCTGTCAATTCCATTTCTAAAAGTTTACACGTGAATTTTCAGGAGGTAGGGTTAACAAAGGAAGTATATGCACACAGATGAATAGTGATGTTATTATTTATAACCTGTAAAAAAGGGGAAATATTATTCAATATTATTCAGTAAAAAAATATGGGCATGGAGAATTAAGGATATCATAAGAAAATACTTTTGTTCCAATGTTCAGAGGCAAGAAAGTTTACATATTTGTATGTAGTAGGTTTGCCACTACGTAATAGTAACAAAACCCACACAAGGAAACCCATCAAACTCCTCACAGTTATCACGGGGATCTGAGTCTGCGGATGACTTTTTTTTTTCCTGCTTCCTTCTGAGTGCTTTTGTATGCTTCCGGCATGCCTTTGAAATGGGAAAACTCAATACATATTCTTACTTTAAAGCTAATCCTGAGCGCAAAATCAGCATCAATGATTCCCTGAGTTGAAGAGAAAAGCCCACGGGTCCAGGGAAGGCATTGTCTGAGCTGAGCCTTGCAGGTAAGCAGCTGGGCCTGGAGTGAAGGGTCCTTGCAGGAGAGGAGAAAAAGTGGAAATGCAGTCCTGAAAATGCTGAGGCATCTCAAACATGACCTTCAATTGCCCCAAGGGCATGTTTCTTCTCCTTTAGAGCTTTGACAGTCTATGGCTTTTAATTTTTTATCTCTACCTCAGGCAAAGAGAATTTATCTTGGTAATTTTTGTTTTCTTATATTTTATACCATTTCAGGCCTTTCAACAGAAGAAAAAAAGGCATGGACCACATTATATGATAATAAGTTATTTGATATTAATGTTTTTATTTTTTCTTTTATTAGTAAGGAAAATATTCTACTTGGTTTTTATTCATTTTTCATGTGTTTCATTTATTTTTTGCAATAAAATACTAAAACTGTTTAACCATATCCCTTGTTTGGAACACCAACTCTCTTATGTTTGAATAATAAATGACTTTTTTTCACTTAAAAAGTATTGAATAAGTATTAGTGATGACTTTCATCAAGGTGAAAAAATAAATGCTATTATATCACCTGCTTGTTTTAGTCAGAACTCAAATGTATAATCAAGAGACAAAAACTCAAATAGTGTAAGATATGGTAATGTGTTGGTTCACATTTCCAAATTGCTGCAAGGATAGGGACACTAAAAGGACTGAACTGTAACTGGCATCCTTTTACTCTCTCCATCTCTTTCTCTCCTTCACCATTCCAGCTTTACTCTCTTAGTCTATGGACAGGCTCCCCCACATAAAAGTGTATCTTAATAAATCTCTGACCAGACAGAAATGAAAAACACTCTTTCTGTCAGTTTCTATTAGAAAAGAACTGAGGGGGAGTTCTGTCTAGCTTACTTTGGGTCACAGTCCCATCTCTAAGCCAGTTGCTATTCCCTGTTAAATGGGTATAAGAGCTGATCAGCCCTGGTCTTGGCAAAGGAGGGCAATTGTTTTCGTAGCAGAGAGAGATGTGAAAGAGAACAGGCCAACAAAAACAGTTAGCTGGATTTTGTATTTTCAACAGCAACAGGGATTTTTTTTTTTTGTATCATTAATCTACAATTACATGTGCAACATTATGGTTACTAGACTCCCCAGATCATCAAGTCCCCCCCACATATCCCATTACAGTCACTGTCCATCAGCATAGTGAGATGCTATAGGGTCACTACTTGTTTTCTCTGAGTTGTACAGCCCTCCCCGTGCCCCTCCTACATTATGTGTGCTAATCGTAATGCCCCCTTTTCCCCCTTGTCCCTCCCTTCCCACCCATCCTCCCCAGTCCCTTTCCCTTTGGTAACTGTTAGTCCATTCTTGGGTTCTGTGAGTCCACCGCTGTTCTGAGCAGCAGGGATTTTTATATCTAATTCTGCTAGCCATGTGTGAAAACATGTTATTGGGTGGGTTTGGGTTTGGGTTCAGATGTACCAAGACTTGAATGAATACATTATTCTGTAGATCACAAGAATGTTTCTGGGATAGTTGTTTGCAAAAGAAGTATGCGTCAACGTATTCTACATTTGTCCTAAATTACTGGTTCTTTGATAGGTATTCAAATTCTTTCACTACAAAATATTGGCTAAAATTCTTCGTGGCATTAAGTGTTTGTAACTGGCATCTCCTGGGTTACCATCCTAATAAAAGTTTCCTAAGTGAACTAAATGTGTTCCAATAACAGTTTTGATGTGGCAGAAACAAAACTACTTTGAATCTAAAGATCATGTTCAAATACCCACAATTTAAATTTTATCAGTAAGAAAAAGCAAATTCCTTGAACACACTTTGCCAAGATGGTGTTGTGTAGGATTATTTCAAAAGTGTCAAGGACCAGGTTTCACTCTCTCCCAAGAAGCTAGGCTCTCCCGTCAGCACTGTCTCAGGCTGCCACAGGAAGGCAGTAAATGGTGTCACTAGGTTTTTGATCAAGATGGTCTGTCTGCCAAGTAGTCTATATTGAACACAGTTCTCTGGGTGTAAGGCTGAACAATGATGATACGGGTGAGAAGCACTCAAAACAGATCACACTCTCCAGTCCGTCTACCTTTCTCTGGCTCAGAAAAGCCTTTAAGGCTATCTCTGGCCTCTGCTCACCAACCAGATCGCAGACAGACAGAGATGGCCACGTTAGGCCGGTGTGCTCACACACGGGAGTCCCTGAGTGAGAAGACCGTGTATCACTTTTCTTTCCTCCCAGTGCATTTGGAGCCCAAATGTTGACTGGGTTATTCTCACAAACATGCTCAAATGATCTAAAGAATATGTTGAGAAATGATAGCTATGGCTTCTTTAGAAGAAAGACAAAAGAGAATGTAAATGCTATGAAGTGTTGTAGTTTCGAATTGGCAATTTCATACATTTAGAAAGTCAGCGGGGAATGATGAGCCTGCCAGGTGGAAGACAATATACACGGGCTTGTAAAGTAACATTATATCCAATACACAGGGAAAAAAACCTACTAAATTCTAAAGGGGTAGTTAATGTGCTCAGTATATTTCAAACGGCACTTGGGGCTGTTGCGGGTAGGGTTTCCGCTTCCACCCAAGATGGAATAGCAGGTACTGGATTTACTTACTGCCTGAAACAATAAAAAACTGGACAAAATACATGAAAGTGTTTTTCAAGATCCTGGACATCAGACAGTAAAGGACAAAGATCCCTGAGAGACACGAAACAAGGGAGGCGCCCTGTGACTGCGCCAAGAGAACTTCTGAGTCCTCATGCAGGAATGGGAGACTGAGGCAGCATCTGGCAGACACCACGGGCAAAGACGATGGGGTTGAGACTCAGGGGAGACCAGGACGGCTGGGGTTCACAGGACAGAGTACTGCCGGGGAGACAGCTGCCCAGGGAGAGAACTCTGGGGATCTCTAAATTGTATCCCTTGAGTACCCAGCAGAATAGTGACCAGGGTGTGTATGTCAGAAAACTAGCTACCCCAGGCCCCTGGAAAGAACCATCCCAAAGAACTACATGAACACATGTTCAGTGCTTACAAGGAGCTGGGAATGGCTCAAGTTTCCATTCATTACACTCGTTACTCAGATATCGGCAAAATGTTTTGTGTCATGGAATGAGGAAGTTTAAGCAAAGGAATCTTTGTTTTATTGATATTTAAGCCACATCCTAACCTGAAATGTCACAGACCTATTTTACAATTGTCATAGAAAATGTGAACAGGTCTTTATCTGCAATCAGGAGAAAAGGCACTACTTCACGTGCTGTGGAATGCATGACCTTCTCAGCCTAGTCTTAGAGCTTCATAGGGAAGGTAAGTGACTTGGCAAAAAAAAGTTAGCAGCATCTAGGATTTTGAGCCTAAATTCAACCATTTTTCCTTTATTCGATAGTGTTTCTTCCTACCACTAGGAACTCTCTTAAGGCAACACAGTATTAAATGTAGTCCTGTGGTCCTCCCTCATCTGCACTTTGCTCTCCATGATTTCAGTTTCCCACAGTCAGCTGTGGTTTGGGAGCACATGTATTTATCCCCTTGTGATGTATCCTCCGATGGTCAGGAGTAGCCTAATGCTATGTCCCTAGGCCTACATCATTCACCTCACTGCATCTGATCATGTAAGCCTTTTTATCCTCTCACATCATCACAAGAATAAGGGTGAGTTCGGTACAATAAGATATTTTGAAAGAGCAAAAGAGACCACATTTGCATAAATTTTATTACAGTATACCATTACAAGTATTCTATGTTATTAATTATCGTTAATCTCTTACTGTAACTAATGTGAAGTGTTGACAGAGACTGGGAAAGACTGCTTTGTGGACTTCTATGCCAGCACCACATTCAAAGCCTTGCAGCTACGTGAGACCTGACACGGTTGCAGAGGCCCCCGATGAGTACCAGGGGTCATTTCTCCCTAGTCTACCTGAGTTGGGGGCCAGCTTCATTCCAGCCCTTTACAGTTAGGTGAGGCCATGTGAGTAGGTTCTGGCCAGGGGAGCCTTTTGCCTTCTAGACTTGGCCTGAAGGAAGTGGTCCATATGTATACATAGAGAAGATAATTGCAGGTGGCAAGAGCAAATGCAAGGGCCCTGAGGTGGGAACTTAACCTGATGTACATGACAATATAAGAAGATCAGAGTGATCAAGGAGGGAGAAATTGCAAATGCCACCAGCTGAGGTCAGATCACTGTGAACAGACCTTCTCCTTCTCCTCTCTTCTTTCACCTTGACCTTGAGCCCTGAGGCCACCCAGCTGGGAAGCAATGGAGCTGAAGTAGTGAAGACCAGGGCAAGAAAAGAAGGGTCCCTTAATCAGAGAACTGGCTGTCATCAAACACAGCAGGCCTTGCGGGTGGGGTGGGAGGGGCAGTATCTCTCTCCTGCCTGTATGGATTCTTCTAAGTCAAGAACTGAGCCTCTGTGCCCGTGAAAGAAAAAATGGGAGAGAAAAAACATCTGTGTGGAATATGGCAGATAAGGCCAAACTCTATTGATCTCTATCTTTAAAAGGTATCTTCTTAGAAACCCAACCAGTTAAAAAAAAAAAAGTGCCTTAACAAGAAAACTAAGACTACCTCATAGAATCATTAACCTTCATAGATATTGCAGCAAACTTAAAGATCTTCTAACTGAACTTACTTATCGAAGAGGAAAACAGGCCTAGCTAAGAAAATGGGTTTTGAGAGGTTAAATGATGTCCAGCATGACGTAGCCAGTTGAGAGCAAAATCAAGTCGACTGCTTTCAATCCTGTTTCCTCTGCAATTTAAATGACACTTCCCCTTTCAAGTGTGTTTTTAAATTCTATTCTAGAAGAAAGTGGTGCTTTAAAACAACATAAATGGCTATAGGCAATGTAATACAGTAGCAAGCCTTGTGACCCAGTCCCAGGTTTCAATCTTGGTTCTAAAGGAATGACCTTGCTAACTGGATGGACTTGAGATATTATCACTTTCCTCCTGGGTTTGTTGAGGAGACTGTATGGAAAGTGGTTGGCACACAGTGGGAATCCATGAACTGTCATTATGACAAGAGCCTAGGCCGTCATTTATCTACAGAGGAATATCAGATGATATCGATGGCCCTAAATCTAAACATCCCTCATCCCATTTGGTGGGAAGTGTATTCATATCCACCACGTCTTCCAAAGGATCTCATGGAAATTGTTCGTTTGACCTGGGGGGGAGAATAAGGCAAACCAGCCTTGTAAGACAGCATCAGAGGGCTTTTCCCAGGAGGCAGTCAAGCAGTGTTTTAAAAAATCTATTGCAAGTCAATTCCTAGTGTTAGTACACACCTATCTCACTCCTGTCCTATCAGATGGAGTGCAAGACTGGGTCTCAGGGTAGCCGCACTGAGGCACCACAAAGACCACTGCGTTTCCAAGACAACAGTGCATGAAAGGCCGGGAGGACCGCAGTCACCAGACCGGTGAAGCAAATGTTTTAATGCAGGATCCCAGTATGGACTTACGAGCTGTGAGCTCTTTCCATCTAATGCAGGGCAAGCACTATCACATTTCTGGGACAACGGTGTGTGAAATGACAGTCCTTGTTAAAATAGCTGCAGTGCAGAAGCAAACCCTTTAAGGTAAATAGCTCACTACAGACTTAGGAGCTATAAGCCTCGCTCCCTTCAGGCAAGGGTCTGCAGATGTCGGGAAGGTGCAGGCTTATTCCTGCAGTCAAGAATTTGGGAGCCAACACACACTTGGACAGATTTAGTGAGGGGTGAGGGCGATTCCATGGGTGCCGAGCCGGGCTTGCTTGGCGGCCACCCCCATGAGGCTCTGAATAATTACTTGAGCGATGCTCCTGGAAGTGCTCATCTACCATGTGCTTCTCAAAGAATGTCATGAAGACCCATTTTTCCAAAAAATGTCTTCTCTGTGGAAACACAATGGTGTCTGAAATTTGAACATGCAATTCCTCCTGAGGCACCCTACCCTTTAGAAGATAAATATACAGATGGGAGGAGTCGACCGTTAGGGCACTGGACACACAATGTGATTTAATTGATCCGTGTATGTTTCTCCACACTTGGGGGAGGTGCTCACAGCAATGAATCTGTTTTATAGAGTCTGTCATGGCTGCAAAGACTGCAGAGAGTGATTTGAGATGGACCTTCAAAATTAGTAGAATATAGATGAACAGGGAAAAAGTGAGAAAGTAAGTGCCTTGGAAAGAAATTGTTCTCTAGAGCTAAATCTCCTCTTTATTTTCAAGATGCCACTTTAAGGTTCTTTTTCATTTCAAAGACAATTAAAATTGAAAATACTAAGGTTTCTAAAGCTTCTTCTAGAAAAGAACAGAGAGAAGTCCTTGGAAGATGGGTTTTATTAGATCAAAATTCATTTTCTTCTCTTTAAACAGCCTTGTATAAAGACTGCTTGTCAAATATAGAAGACAGCATCAAAGCTGTGCTTCGCTTTGGCTCAAACTTGAAGGCTTTTCATATTCTCAGAAGCTGAGGTCATTCTACTTCTCTGAGCTAGAGGAGTTGGGTTCCAGTTAATAGTCAGATGTTCTCACCATAATATCCTACCTCACATCAATGAAAACAAAGTTTGAATTTGACCAAGATTTGATCTACCATTATGGCTGACTATTATGACAAGACACTAGAAGATGGAAGGAGATGAATTTTATCCAAATAATTCATATGTAAACTTGAGGTTTATTGACAGATAGGATTATATGGCTTATTGTCGTGAACCACTCATTATGCTGGTGTTCTGATAGTATCCTCAAAACTATGGAAAAATGCAATAAATCGTAAGAAATTATCCCTGCCCTTAAGAAGTTGACAATTTTCTTGAATAAATAGAAATTAAACACATGAAACAAATAATAAGTAGTAGTAAAAGTGAGCACTAAATTTGTGAATTAACTTGAACTACCGAAGCGATTCCCCAGCTGTCCGTGGAGGCTGAGGAGGTGAGGAAAGACATCAGGGAGGTATCAGGGAAGGTGTCTGATGGACCTAGGGTCTCAAGGAGGCTTTGAAGTTCAGGTGGGACTTAAAGAGAGAGGCGAGTGCAAGGCATTCTTTAGCCAAATGAACATGACAACCACATGAGCTAGACTAAATCTATTGATGTGCAGGAGTGACAGGACCCTCCTAGCAAAGAATCACCATACAGCATGATGTATGACTTAGAGGAGCAACACACTTCAATTTTATCCAACTGCAATGATGGGCAGTGAAAAGACAGAATGTAGAGATGGTATCTTGAGTTCTTTCTGGGGAGAAGCAGATAACAAATGAGAGAAGCAGGTTATGGCTGAGAAAATAAGGAGTGTGGAGACTGTTGGAAACTGGTTGCCTGGCCTAAAGGCATTCAAATTAAAAAAAAAAAGCATCTTATAGGCTACATAGCTCTGGGCATATTGCTACTGCAACATTCTTAATTCCTCTGGGCTATGTTCTGCCTTAACCTGGATTGTCACACACTAGGTAGTAACAGAATTTTCCTAAGGACTCACCTTGGAACTCCCAGTGACCCCCACTACTTACTCCTCCAAATGTCACTCCAGCCCTCCACTTCACCAACTGACACTAATGCTAGACTAGAACACGCTGTCGCCTGAAATGACCCTGAGCTTTCGTCTCTCTTCCTTTACCCTGTCCCTTCTCTCAATCTCAACGGTCCTGCCCCTCGAAGTCCTTCCCATTCTTGAAGGCAGCATTCGTTCTGCCTCAGTTATAAGAGGTAGAAACCCAACTCCGTGAACTTAACATCTGGGCTTGCTTGGCTGAGGACTGAAGTCCAGGGGCTGACGTGGCCCTGAGGAATGAGATGACTTTGCCTGCTCTACATCTCCCTAGTCTCCAACAGCTCTGTGTTGTGTTTCCTTTTTTCCTGAGGACTGGCCTCATTCTGTCCTTTTGTGGCCATTCTTCCTTGCATATGGGACAGGGGGCTGTCACGGGGAGTGTAGAAAGATCCAGGCTTACATTATCCTAGCTTAGTGACCCTGGAGGAGAGAGGGCACTTTAGTTCCAGCATCTAGAAATAAAAAGGGTCAGAAGATAACTGTGTGTGGCCTGACTTGCATTAAATGCTGGGGCGGAGGTTACTAATGACAAGTCAAGCATGGGCCACATGGCGCCATTAGCCGAAGGTACCACCTGGAGTGGGAAGGCTCCTTTCTGCACAGAAAGGGAGGGGAATCTACCAAAAGAAAGTGTGAAAGGGTACTGAGCAACCATAACCACCACCACCAAATCCTGGCCACACCAGCCCTGCTCTGTTGCCTCACTCCAGGACGCAGTGTGGCTTCGCAGGGGGAACACAGAATTTATCAAATGGCTTGAGTTCAAATTCTAGCTTTACTATTTCCTGCTTGCATAAACTTGAACTAATTAAATAACCACTAGGAAGCTCAATTTCCTTATCTGCGAAATGGAGGTGACGGCAGCTTCCTCTCCCCTTCGATGCCAAATCTGTCATGAACATTAGGTGAAATGGTGTAGGCACTGTGCCCTGTCAGGACTCCAAATATAGGAAATGCTCAGTACACAGTGGCTGCTGAATGACAACAATAGCTGTGATCATTATTACTACCACTACTCTAATCTTTTCCCCTTCCTCCTCCCCATGTCTTATGTCCTGAGCCGAAAGGGACGCCTCTTTTCCCCTTCATCTGTGGACAAACTTTCGCCTTTATCATTATTTATTACAGTCACTGCTCATTTGGGTGACAGGGCCAACACATCTGTTGTGAAGCCCTCAGCCTCCTATTTTTTCCCCTCTTCCGGCGGAATAGAATTTCTCTCTGGTCTACTCCCTTCCCCCCAGTCCCCACTCGCTCCCATCCAAGCCTGGCTCCTTTGTTTTGGAAACTGGGATCAGAAGACAGGAGACGGACACAGAGAGAGAGAGAGAGTGCACACTGGCAACGGAGGGGAAAGGGCATCGGAGGGGAAAAGATGAGAGGCAGCCGGCCAGGATTCGGGAAGGGTGCGCTGGGTGGCATTCGCAAGGGAGACATGCCTGAGCAGCTGTTTCGTGTGGGGAAACAGGAAAGGGGACTAAAGAGGATCAAAAGGAGATGAAATAGAAAGGTGTACCCAGGTTTTTTCAAGATTTACAGACTATGTGCATCAAATGCATTTGTGGTCGTATTTATAATGATCTATCTTTCTGTCTACATACACACCCCTCAAACCATTAACTCAACTGAAAATAGGAAATAGGTGGATCTGTTTTGTTGTTGCAAAATATATGCACTGATTACAAGTATGTGTTCATAGAACAAATATAGGAAAGTCAGGGTAGATGCAGGGTTTTTAAAAAGCACATTTAAAAAATATATTATTTGTGTTTATTATCCATTAAAATCAGTGTTCAGGAACAAATCAAGAAATTAAAACTAATGACCCTTTATCACCGTCTTCCCTTGAGCTAATGTCCTCAGCAGAGCCTGGCATCTCCCGGGACTGAGCAGGAAAGCCCTGGTTATCTGACAGGACAGAGGGCTCTGCTGGCTCTGCTCACACAGAATACTGCCATGCGGTTCTCCTGGGCAGCAGCCTGCCTCTAGTGGGGGCCAGAGTAAGACAAAAAAATCCCTGTAGCTATTATCTATGACCAAGAAAATTCTCCAAGATATTTATGATATGTGTCATTCATGACTGCATAGTCCCACACCAAAGAAATACAGGGAGTTATACTAAACATCGATAAGCCTACTGAGACAAATGCTAATAGCACTTTCTCAGAGGATTCAACTAACTTAAGTTAGAGGATTGGGGACACCTTCCTTAAACCGAACTGAGAGGAAACATTTACAGATGATTTCTGCTGACCTTCTAAATATATCTTTCCATTCCATTTTCCAAAGCACTTCCCCTCTAATAGTCCCTCCCTTTAAAAAATAAAAATATGCAACAATACTTGAGTAGAACTTCTTATGCAGCCCAGCACCTTAAGATGTGAACAGCCAAGAGAAAGACACAATCTCTTACCTCCTTTATTCTATTAGCTTTGGACAACAGCATTTAATTAACACAGCAATAGGGATGCTTACGTATCCAGAAAGGCAGGCTAAGAAGTACTAGAAATCACAAGGAGGTTAGCAGGCAATATGGATTGGTGTTCAGAGAAAGGCTATTCCCATATTTTCCTGCCGTGGCCACAGTAATGCAGGCACGTTTATCAAATCATCAACCTAGTTCTAGAAGGCAGGTAAGACTGATACTCTTCTGAATGTAATTTTCTATCAACACAGAATAACAAGAAAGGCTTGAACTTCTTTGAAATGCCAATGCTATTCATCTGCCTGATATCTGATCATGTACATTTAGCCATCAACTGAAGTGCGGCTGCAGCTCAAATTAACATACAAGGTAAATGTTATTTTTTTTTAAAAAAAGGAAATTCTTAGCTTTGCCAAATAATAATATAGAGGAAACCTTATGGTTTTTGCTGTTCAAATACTGCATTTTTTACAGATGAAGAACTTCAGATTTAGGCCAGAAAGGTGAAGCCACTTGCCCAAATTTGCACAGCTAATCAGTGGCTCCAAGATGTGAATATGTGAGGTCATGTGGAGACACAAAAGGAGACATTTCAAGACTAAGGAAAAATGTTACAACCACTGGCTCCAAATGAAAGTCACAGCTAATCCTCACCTTCAGCCTCTGAGGCTTTTGCATTTCAATTCTCAAATCAGAATTTCCTAATTTCCTAGCACTAGTGCTATCAATACTTAATTCTATCTTGTTGATACTGATTATCATTTTATCCATCTTGCATATAACGTATTACTATTTCTTTTAGTTTTAAGGCCTCTTCTAAACCTTCTACATTTGTACCAGAGGCATCTGATATTACTTGGGATTCGTTAGAAGCTACCGAGCAGAAAATTCTTAGAGAGAAATCCCAGAAGCAAAAGGCCCACGGCTTAATATCAGGCACTCATGACAGTAATGTCACCGATTTGGTCAAAGACTTTTTCAAACTGTGACACCCTTGAGAGGAGTGGCTTCCCCAGGACTCAGCACTTGGCTGCATGTAGATGTAAATAATCAATAAATGGACAACAGCATGACATATGGAAGAAAGTGGTGGCACAGTCTCCACTTTCTGGGTAAACGAGATAGAAGCATTAGAGATTTAATGCTCTAACGGGAACAGAGCATCCCTGGCTGACTTTCTCTCCTTCTGTTCCATGTGAATTGCAAATACATGCACTGCCAACTTTTAACCGCCGAGCACTCTCTGCTCTCTAGAGAAGCAGCCTGAGGTCCTGGGGGCGCTGCCAGAACCAGAGGTAAGTCAGCCGTCCCTGTATCCCCGTCGTTCAGACCACCCACCACTTATTAATATAGGTCTTTTCCAGGTACACTTTACAAAGAGGGTTTTGTATTTCAAATAGAGGAGACATGTAAAAAGCAAAGTTAAAACTATCACAGATAGATTTTAGATGGCCCTGTCCCTTGGGTCAGGGAAAATAACAAGCATCATATTCTCCCCATTCCAGATGGCAACAAGGATGGAGGCTGTAGTGCTTTGAGGAACGTTTCCCAGCTCTTGAGGTTTGGATCGGATGAGAGCAGTGACGGGGTCTGTGCACTGGGGCAAGGGTCAGCACCTGCACCCTACTCGCAGGACCCGGATGCCGGAAGGAATCTGGGTGGTGCACAGTCTGAGGCCCCACACTGAGGTTGCATGCTGAGCCCACTGGCTTGGGCACAGGGACTTGGTGCTGCTGTGTGAGAAGACCCGCTGTAAAAGGCATCTGGGGTGAGCAGCAGAGTCCCCCCGAGCAGGGCAGCAGCCCTCTCCAGCAGCATCGTGTGCACAGGAGGCATGTGATGCCCTGGGCCAGCGGACAGATACCCAGAGGTCTCTCCTCTAAGTCTGGGGGCCTGTTTTGGTCTTGGAAGTCTGATATCACGCCAGTTTCGGGAGTGAGGGCAGTACTGATTCAAGACTTCTCACTAATTTTGCTGAATGATGCTTCCAATCTGTATTTGGCTATAAGCTATCAGAAGAGAAACTTCTCACTCTCATACCAAATCTCCCCACCTTGGGCACTGTCTCTAAGCATATCATCTACCTCCCATCCCAAAGGATTCACCTCTCATGTTCCTACTTAAAGCAGCCCCTCCACTTGTGCAGGAGATCCACTCGTTCCCCCACTCCTCTGCTCAGGACAATGCCCCAGCCACCCTCTTTCCTGTACCATCAGTCCCTACCCTCATCCCTCCCGTCGGCACTGCAGTGTGCTGTCATAACTCCACCTTAAACACACGCCTCCTTGATTCTATATTCTCTTCCATGTGTGCACAGTCTCTCTGCTTCCTTTAGAGCAGAACTCTGGCACATGCTATGTATGCTGTGGTCTCCCCTTTGTCCCCTCCTCAGCCCCGCCATTCTTTTTCCGCCCACCATAGTCAGGCTTTCAGATGCGTCAGTCACCAGCAGTTTCCACGGTGCCAAACAGAACCATTCTCCAGGCCTCCCTTGCTTCCGCCTCTCAGCAGCATCTGCCATCAATGCAGCTGTTCACTTCCTCCTTGAAGCACTTTGCTGCCTTAGCTTCTGGGATCCCACACCATTCTGCCTCCCTCCAATACGGTAGAAAGTCTGCTGCTCACTCATCTTTGCTGGGCCCTCCATTTCTTCCCATTTCGAAATGCGGGAATACCCCAGAGATAAGCCCTTGTCTCAGTTCTCACTCCTTCCTCGACCTTCTCATTGTGCCCCATGGCTTCCAGTGCTACCTGTGTGACGATGTATCTCAAATACAATCTCTAGCCTCCACTTTCCCCTAACTCCATATTCATATTTAATTCCTACTGAGCATCTTTACTTACCTGCTAACAAGCACTTCAAAGTTAATATGCCCTAAATTCAACTCTTCATTCCCACCGCCAGCAGCAACTATGCTTATTCCCAAGGGTTCTCTGTTTTGTTAAATGGTTCCAACATTTGCTGGTTTTTCAGTTCAGAAACCTAGGAGTCATCTTTGACCCCCTTTTCCTCTCACAGCTTAAATTAGGTTTATTAGCAAACCCAACTGGCTACCCCAGTGACTATCACTTGTCACAATCTCACCACCACCCCAATCCAGGTTCTCATCATATTTTTCTTGTACTATGTCAGTTGCCTTCTAATGAACACCCTGTATCATTCTTCATGTTGCCACATATTCTCTTTAAAACTGTAAATCAGATCATAACACTCTCCAACTCAAAATTCACTAATGATTCCAAAGTATTTAGAATAAAGCCAAGTAAGGGACCAGGGACCTAATTCTAGACACTATGTCATCTGGCTTCCACACACACATCTCTCATTTTCTTCTACTCTTTATTGATCTGGAACGTTCTTTCCTCAGACATGCCTATGAGGTCATGCACTCACTTTACTCCCTGACTACTCAATCAATACCCTGCTTAAATTTTCTCGAGAGATTTTAAACCTAACATCAATACAGATATTATATTACTACTACTTGAGATTTTGTAATTATTGATGTACTATATATATATATGTTGTTTATGTAATCATTATAATATTATATAGTTATTTGTGTATTTGTCTAATGTGTATCTCCTTCACAAGAATATACAATCCACAGAGGAGGGACTTTGCCTATTTCGTTTGCCATTTTATCTGAATCACCTAATGTACTCGCTAATGCAAAGTTAGGGCTCAATGTATTTTTATTGGATGTATAATGATAAATTTCAATCAAGCCAGCAGATTTCAGTAACTTGCATTGAACTAAAGTGGTGAGTTAGCACTAAACTGTTAGAGCAACTGCACTTACAACGGTGTCTTTATGATTAATCTGTGGTTATTTCAAAGGTGTTTATTGAGCAAGAAAATGCTAAAGGAAAACCAAACTGCATTTACGATTCTTCCTTTGTGAAAAAAAAAAATTACTATGTATTACACAACAAAATGGCTTTAAAAATTACTTTGTTTTAGCTTCCTCGAGGTTTTTGTACTTCCTAATCCCTCGGCTTGGAACATTATTTCCCCCCAGATATTTTCATGTTCTCATACCCGCATTTGATATAAAGATTTCCTAGTCTGAAAAAAATGGTATGGATATTATCTGACAAGAAAAGAAATTGATTTGCATATATTCCTACAGTACAAAATGTTATTAGCAATTACATAACATTAGTAATTCATTAACTGGCAAAAGATGACTATTCATCATATATAACTGGCTTCTATATCAATAAAAAAGTAAGCAACAAAATAGAAAAATGAACATAGGAAATAGAAATTTTATGGACAAGAAGTACAAGTGGCCTATCAATGTATAAAAATTTGCTCAACTTCATGAATTATTGAGAAAAGAAGATGAAACAACAATGACATTCCATTTCATACCAAGTGACTGGCAAAAATTAGAGAGCTGGACAAATACTGAATACTGGTGAATGTGTGAAGCAACCAGAACTATCAAAATGCTGATAGGTGAGCAAATTACTACTGCTCTGGAAACTGTTCACTATTACCTATTAAGGTGAAACCTATGTATACTCTAATTCCCAAAAAGTTCAATACTAGATAAATAAGGTAGAAAAACTCTTCCCTATGTGTACAAGAAGTCATGTACAAGAATACTATTACAGCTGCCCTTGAAATAACACATATACACACCCAAAACTGAAAACAGTCCAAAACTATAACAGAATAAATAAGTTGCTGTGTATTCATGTAGTAGAATATTATTCAGCAAAGAACACGAATTCTAGCTACACAAATCAATGTGGGTGAATCTCAGACACACATTATTCTGTCAAGAAGCAAAACATCCTATACTCATATAACTCAAAACATACTAAAACAATTCCATTTTTTAGCATTCAAAACAATAAAAATATGTTTATGTATCCATGAAGAAGGATGGATAAGTAAAAACTATGAAGAAAGCAAAAGAGCAATAAATACTCAGAACAGTGATTACCTCTGCAGTATCTGGGAGGGAAAATGCAACTGGGAGTCTTCTGGGATATGGTCATGACCTATTTCTTGGTTGACGGGTACATGGATGTTTGTTTTGTTCTTTAAATTGCACTTACATGTAGTCATATGGTATTTGTACATACTGTATATTTCTTCAGGGAAAAAATAGTACTACCTCCACAAAAGTAGAACAATGAAAGTAACAATGGGGTGAATTCAGAATAAATGACTTAAAATTGTTCCCTCTGAACATTCCAAGGTAGGGTGCCCTGGTTCTGCCCTTTCCTTCTCTGGGCCTCAGTCTCCCCATCTCTAAAATGAGGAGGCGAGACAAGACAAAGGTTAAAGTTACATACTATGATTAAGGTCTCACAGTTCTCTGACTCTGTAAAGCCCAGGCATTTGAACAATTTAATTTCATGAGCAGAAGCCAAGTTTTACCAAATAATTTCGCTGAGTATTTGGACATAAATCAGTGAAAGTTACAAAACTATGCAGACTTTGGATTATTATAGGGAACTATATATGTGCCTATATGATGTGTAACAAAAGACTACACGTTGAACTTTCATGGAAAACTGGTCTCCCTGTTTTACTACCCTCTATTACTTTTCTCCCCATTTTTCCTCCTGTGCCATAGGAGAAAGAAGATAATCACTGTTTGAGACAGTTGTGTGCCAGATTTGGTTTAAATAAATGATCTCCTGATGACTTTAGATTTTGGAAATGTGTAGTTTCTACCTTATGAACAATTAGGAATAAAAAGCAATATTTAGGTGGGATCATCAAGGAGTTAGTGGAAATTTAATAGAGCAGAGTTCTAGGAACCTCATCTACAAGGCAACCTCTGTGTTTAAATCCCAAGAACAACAAAACTCTAATGCATTAATCAATTAAGTATATACAGCATGAGAGTTTCTTCCAAATCACTGTTGTGCAATATCTAATAGGCCACAGGGTATAAGGTTAGGAAGTGCTTTAAATCTTGCTATTTTTATTTATAAGTAAGCTTCATAATTTGGGGATATTTTAGCATTAAATTTAGTCAAAAATAAAGGCTTTGAGCCACAGTACTCAAGACAATTTGGTACTGGCACAAGAATAGACCCATAGATCAGTGGAACAGAATAGAGAGTCCAGATCTTAACCCAAGCATATAAGGTCAATTAATATATGATAAAGGAGCCATGGATATACAATGGGGAAACAACAACCTCTTCAACAGCTGGTGTTGGCAAAACTGGACAGCTACATATAAGAGAATGAAACTGGATTACTGTCTGACCTCATACACAAAAGTAAACTCAAAATGGATCAAAGATCTGAATGTAAGTCATGAAATGATAAAACTCTTAGAAGAAAACATAGGCAAAAATCTCTTGAATGTAAACATGAGCAACTTTTTCCTGAACGTATCTCCCTGGGCAAGGGAAACAAAATAAAAAATGAACAAATGGGAGTAAATCATGCTAAAAAGCTTCTGTACAGCAAAGGACACTATCAGCAGAACAAAAAGGCATCCTAAAGTATGGGAGAATCTATTGTAAATGACATATCTGACAAGTGGTTAACATCCAAAATACATAAAGAACTCATACGCTCAACACCCAAAAAGCAAATAACCCTATTAAAAAATGGGCAGAGGATATGAAAAGACAATTCTCCAAAGAAGAAATTCAGATGGCCAACAGGCACATTAAAAGATGCTCCACATCACTAATTATCAGGGAACTACAAATTAAGACCACAATGAGATATCACCTCACACCAGTAAGGATGGCCAACACAGAAAAGAAATGGAACAACAAATGCTGGTGAGGATGCAGAGAAAGGGGAACCCTCCTACACTGCTGGTGGGAATGTAAAATAGTTCAACCATTGTGGAAAGCAATAGGGAGGTTCCTCAAAAAACTCAAAATAGAAATACCATTTGACCCAGGAATTCCACTCCTAGGAATTTACCCTAAGAATGCAGCAGCCCAGTTTCAAAAAGACAGATGCACCCCTATGTTTATTGCACCACTATTTACAATAGCCAAGATATGGAAGCAACCTAAGTGTCCATCAGTAGATGAATGGATAAAGAAGATGTGGTACATATACACAATGGTATATTATTCAGCCATAAGAAGAAAACAAATCCTACCATTTGCAACAACATGGATGGAGCTAGAGGGTATTATGCTCAGTGAAAAAAGCCAGGTGGAGAAAGACAAGTATCAAATGATTTCACTCATCTGTGAGTATAAGAACAAAGCAAAAACTGGAAGAGCAAAACAGCAGCAGACTCACAGAACTCAAGAAGGGACTAACAGTTGCCAAAGGGAAAGGGACTGGGGTGGGTGGGTAGGAAGGGAGGGAGAAGGGGAGTAAGGGGCATTATGATTAGCACACATAATGTAGCAGGGAGAGGGGGCACGGGGAAGGCAGTATAGCACAGAGAAGACAACTAGTGATTCTATAGCATCTTACTACACTGATGGGCAGTGACTGTAATGGGGTATGTGGTGGGGACTTGATAATGAAGGGAATTTAGTAACCACAATGTTGCTCATGTAACTGTATATTAATGATATCAAAATAAATAAATAAAGGCTTTGAGAAAACAACTCTGGCATCATATACATTTATTTATGTACTGCATTTTTCCAGAAAAAAAGTTAAGGATGACCTATATTCTACAATGACTGTGGCCACAGTTTGTATTTTTATCACCCTGAACCCACAGCTTAGAAAAAATCCACAACTAAAATATGAGATGATGTAAGTTCTGCACACCCTGCTTATCTCTCCCTACCTCTAACAAGAGGTAGCCATAGATACTTCTAATTAATTTTGGTATTCTAAATTGTTTATTTTCTAATTTCATGCAATTTAATTTCTGAATATAGAAGCAGATGTAATAGCTATATCTGTGACTGTGGGTATATCTTGAAACAAAATCATGCTATTGATCTGAAACTTGCATTTTTTGTTTAACAGTATGATAGTCATGCCATATATATATGTAAATATAATTATTTTAAATTATTCAAATATATAGTAGCTCATGTTATTGAAGTGCCATAATTCAAGAATTTTCCTATTATTGGACAATTAGGATTTAAAAAATTTTGTTATTCAAATAGTGGTGCATTTAAAAACCATTTTACTTCTATAAGATATATTTCTGTAAGTGCAATTCTGAGTTAAAGGGTAAATGTATTTTTAATTTTACAACCTTTCAAATGTGTACTTCCTATGTACTTTGTAGCACTTCATGCTACTGGTTTGATAACTTGTGCCAATTTGATGGAAGTAAAAGTCTATCTCAATTTATGTAAGTACTGACGAAGGTAAGTATGTTTCCAAATACTTGTGGTCCATTTGTATGTGCTCTTCTATAAACAGCTTATTGAGATATTCTTTTTTCAACTGAGTTGTCTCTTTGTTATTCATAAGACTTACATATATATATATAATATGTAAATGAAGATACTTTTTCTATGCTACAAAATCATAAATATTTTCTACCAGTGTGACACTTATGTTTTACTTCATTTATATAAACATTTCCCACAATCTATTTCTAATCAAACCCATCATTAACTAAACCAATCTGGCTTCCCTATTTTTCTTTGGAAAACATCCTTGAGATGAAATTCCAACTCTACTATATTCTACATTTTCTTTTAATAGTTAAAAATTTTAACTGCTTTCACTGAGATACTTTGTTCTCCTGGAATGTGTTTTTATATATGGGCAAGACAGGGAACACAGCTTTATAATATTTCAATTTCATAACCACACATCCTAAACCTATGTACTAAATAATCTATCCACCCTGGATTGGAATAACTTCACTGTAGCAGGCAGCTTCTAAAATGACTCCCAGTGATCCCCATGCCCACCAATGTCCATATCTCGTGTAATCCTCTTCCCTTGGATGTGAGCTGGAGTTAGTCACTTGCTTCTAATGAACAGAATATGGAAAACACAATGGGGCATCACACTTTTGAGATTAGGTTCCAAAGACTACGACTTCTGTTTACAAGCACTCTCTTTTGGTGGCCCTCTCTCTACCGGCACACTTGATGAAGCAGGCTGTCTAATGTGGGAAAGAACTGAGGGATACCTCTGGCCATCAGCCAGTGAGGAAGTGAGGTCCTCAGTCTAAGAGTGTGGAAGGAAATGAATCCTGCAACAACCACTCAAGTGAACCTGGAAGGGCATCCTTCCCCAGACAACCCTCCAGAGAAGACTAGTCTTCTGAGCGACTGAGATAGGAGAACAGCTAAACTGCACTTGGATTGCTGACCCACAGAAGCTATTAGGGAATAAATGTTAATGCTTTAAAGCCATTAAAATTTTAGGTAATTTATTATGCAGCAATAGACCACTAATTCCTTCACCAATTTTTACTTGGTGTTTCTAGAGGGTTCTTAGTCTATTTAATCTAATGTATTTTTATTGTGCCAGGTATCCCTTTAAGCAATTGAAAAGAAACCCCATTATCTTTTTCTTAAATGAATAAAATGAGATATGTAGGACTACAAAGGAAATAAATTACGTATTAAGGTAATTTATTTTAAATTTATGTTTAAAAAACCTCACGTAGTTCATTCAGCCATTAGTTACTGTGCCAGGTTCATACTGTTTTGATTATACTAGTTACATGCTAAGTTTTAGCAACTTGTAGACAAGTTTCTACTGTTTTTCAAATTTTTCTTGGCAATTCTCACATGTGGATTTTTAAATATAATCTCTAAAAATATTTTGTTTATTCTTTGGGATTCTTATTGGAAATGTATTAAATGTATATATTAATTTGAGAGGCAGTGACCTTTTTATGATATTAGGACTTCTATTTATCCCGATTCTTGTTATCTTAACACTTACCTTATTTTCTACATTTTCTCTGAGTAATAGTAGTATTTGTAATAGGAACATCAATTAAATGTCACTTGAGACTTATTCATGTGCTAAGTGTTTTAAAAAATTCGGCTAGTTAAATCCTCACAACCCTATGAGACATGGGAATTATCTATTTCCAGACAAGAAAACTGAACTTCAGAGTTGTTAAATAAATTTCCCCAAATTGAAATGTTAGCTAGTGGCTAACAGGTGTACCTGCCTGGAAATGACAATTTTTTTCTACTAAACCAAACTGCCAAACTGTATTTCTGACCAGGGTGTCCACAAGAACGTAAAGGGCAAAGACTTTTCATGCCCTTCAGTACATACCACAATGAACAGAGAGTTGCACAAGTGAAATTCTACATTTCCAAACTACACAAAAAGCACTTGTAATAAAGATACTAACTCCATTATTGCTCTTTGACTATTGACAGCTTTCAAGCATCACTTATCCCTCTTTCCTCTCTGCCGCTCATCTACGCAAGTATTAAGAAAGCTGGATGCACCATTAGCACCCATGGGAAGTCCCAAACTCTCACATCCTAGGCCTTGAGGGAATCTGCAGCCTGGCCCCAGTCCCTAACACTCATGAGACCGCAAGCTAGGCTCTGTCCTGTTCTCCAAAGTCATTTTGAGACCTGCGTAGGAGCCTGCTCTGTCTCCCAGAAAGCCTCACTAAGTGAGGAATAATAATTTTTCATACTCTTGATGCATGTGTGGCATCATTAGTCTCAAAAGCTGAACAAAATTTTGAGTGGAGAACATCCCACCTCTGTGGGGTAATCACAGAAGCATTGAATATCTAACCTAGTCTTTTAGATACTGCTATTTAAAATCCACAGTTGATCTGTAACACCATTTCACACAGGATTCATTTCTTCCAAGGACATTTATTAAATACCTACTATGTAGGCACACTATTCCAAGTGCTGTTAAGGTACCAAAGAATTTATTCCCAAGGAATTATAGACAATTCTAGCTTTGGGAACTAAAACTTTAACCAGAAACATGAAATCAAATACAGGGGAAAAAACCTATAGATTTATGATATTATCAATGCACTACATCCTTATCAAAGGAAATTTATAGCTAGTTTATTTAAAGCATTTGCTATTTCTATCATTTGAAAAAAATTGAAGATTTCTTTTGTCAGATAAAGCTAAAGCTCACAATGGATGTTTGCATTACCATTAAAAGCCATTGATTATTAGCTTAGAATTTGAAATTACATATTTAAATTTCTTTCATTATAATATGACACTTTCTAAAGTCTCTAACACATCAACAGAAAGGATGTTACAGTCGAAACATTGTACCTGGGAAGATAAGCTTTCCATTATGTGAAATCCACTTACAATCCACACATTCATTCATGTATCCATTTGCCAAATATTTATAGTAAATTCATACATTAATTTGAAAATATTGACATATTTATAGTACTTTGATTTCAGAGTATATATCTCCATTTATTCAAGTCTTATTTAGTACCAGTCAATCAAATGACATGCTTTTCTTTTAACTAGGTCTTGTAGCTTTCTTGTTAAATTTTAGGTCTTTCTAATTTCTGTCTGTGATGAATGGTGTTTACCCATTTCAATTTCTAACTGGTTATTGCTAACATAAAAGGATCGCTCCTTTTGTGGTATTTATCTTCAATCTAGCTACTTACTGAATTCTTTTATGGGTTTTAATAGAATTTCTTTGGGAAGTATATGATCATATCATCTGTGAATAATTTTAAGAAATGTTTCCTCCTTCCAAACAGCTGTATCATTTATGCTGTTTGTCTCAGTGCATTAACAAGAACTTCTAAAATGATTTGAATAAAAAGGATAATAGTGACCATATCATAGTTCTGATTTTAATAGGAATGCTATTTATTAAGACATTCACTCTTGGTTTCTATTCAGTATTACATCATTATTTAGGAAGTTTTCTTCTATCCCTATTTTGCTGTTTTTTTATTACTATTATGAATAAGTGCTGAATTTTGAATACCACATCTAAAATGTTATTTGGACCCCTACATGAAAAACTAGATTCAAGCTCAACTCTCAGAAAACTGAACGAGCAATAATGTTCCAGAAAATAATTCACGTGTTAAACCAGTAAATCAAGAATGTATTTCTGTGGCATCATTTCCTTTTCAGATACAAACATTACAGCTTCCCCTTTATTTACCTCAGTGAAATAACAAATAAATATCATCTTGAAACTTTTTCTTACCTGGAGGGCAACTTTGTAACTACAGTTTAAAGACTTAAAGAACAGCACTTGAAGCTGTTTGGAATAGATCTCACTTTAATAACTAATGGGGGCTGTCATCTCAGAGAGCTATTTAATGTCATGAATTACATTTGACCTGATTTCTGATTTTGCACTTTATTGGGCTTTTAATTTTTTTATTCACTGAAACTAGGTACAGACCTAATATTAGATAACAATTTACATCCCATGATAGCACAGATAGCTCCATGACAATATTTATTTATCAAAATAAAGGAAATGGAAAAACAAGTAATATTGAGCAACATTTAAATAAGGCTTTCTAAAGTGCTAAGACTTCTAAAGAGATAGCAAAATGGAAATACAGTTATTACACCTGACTTCTAATTCATTTTTTAATATATTTTGAAGTATGATTAATGGCTTTATAAATATGTTTCTCACTTCATCCATACCAACAGAAAATTTTAAATTAATTCACTAGTTCTGACTCCCTCCTTAATGGATAAAGTCCATGGCAACAAATCAATCCACTGCAGAGTCAAATCCGTGAAATGTGATATGTTCTTTTATATCCAGAAAGGAATGCGAATGCAATACTATAAATGATACTGCAGAAGAGATTAGTACCATTTGCTCTAAACAAGAAAGGTAACATGATCATTCTAAAATATTTCATTCCTAAGACCAAAAAGTGTATTTTTATCTTTCCAAGGCAACTAATAGGCTCTAGAACAATTTAAAGGCTTACAAATACACACTATAAATTTTAGCTAAACATGGTCTTTTTTAAAATCTCTTTTCCCAGATGTTTGAGTCCTTAAAATGGACAAGATAAAATTGTAAGCACACAAGATATACAAATGAACCGACACTCAAAAAAAAAAAGGTAACACTGTTACTTGGAAAGAAAGAGTTAACTGCAAACCAAAAAGAGGTTTCTCAAGATTCACAAGAAAGAAAACTTCCAAGATCAAGGGCTGAAAAGTTGTAAGAATAGACAAATAGATCAATGGCACAAAATAGAAACTTAAAATCGTCCTAAATATAAATGGGAACATGGAATACGACGGAGGAAGGAGGCATAGCAAATCAATGAGGCAAGGAGGATCCATTCAATACATGACACTAGGGAAATTTGGAAATGCCATAGGCAAATAATTTATAAGAAAACATACAAGAATACATTTTGCATATTAGGCTAGAGAATGCTTTCTTAAACAAGGCATGCAAAGTACAAACCATAAAGGTGAACATCAAGTTTGTCTACATTAAAGTTAAAATTTCATATATGAAAAATGGTACCATAAACAAAGTTAAGTGGCAAGTTGTTGACTACGATAATTGCTTGTAACTTGTAGAAGTTTAATAATAATTATTACAAGGCAACCACAGTTTAATAATAATTATTATTATAATAAGGCAGTAAAAAATAAATGGATCAATTAGGTAAAATTTAAGAAAAAAGTAATATGCCAGGAAAAAGTTACATAATACCCATTATATGCTGGACATTGTTCCAAGCACCTTGCATCAAATTTATTTAATCCTCACAACAAATTTGCTGATGTGATCACCCTCCCCATTTCACAGAGAAGGAAACTGAATTATAAGGGAAATAAAGTGAGTCACCCAAGGTCATAATGCTAGTAAGTGGCAAAATTAGAATAGATAAATATTTCCTATGAATCAAAACACAAAAAGATGAATAAACCAATGGGGGAAAAGACAGGGTGTGAACCTGTAATTCACAGAAGATGAAACTTGAATGGCTAATATACATATGAAAACATGTCCAATTTAACTATTAGTAAGAACAGGCAAATTAAAACACTGATACAATTTCATATCCATCATACTGGCAAAACTTTGAAAGTCTGGAAATAACAAGTGTTCATAAAGATATAACAACTGTAGATTTTTATGCACAGCTGACATCCAGGAGAATTTAAAAAATTATAAACTCTCCAATACAAGAACTATACTTTGGAGATGCTCTCATATATCTAAGGATGAGAAGTAATTTACAAAGATATTCAATAAAGCACTTGTTAACTATAAAAATGAAAAATCACAACTGTGCCGGTTTCAAAAGGATATGTTCAAGAAAAAATGTATACCTGAATGATAAAAGTACACAACACCCATATGTGATTTATGGCTACACACATACACAACAGCAAAGATTAAAAAAAACACATAGGAACAATATAATAACCTTCAATTTACTGGTACCTCTAAGAGAGGAAAAAGAATTGGGGAAAAGCCTTAGGTTTGTTTCCCAAGGCAGAGGCTATAGGAATCAAGTGTGGAAAAACCTTAGCACCTATTGAATGTGTGCAATACATGCATAGGGGTCAGTTATATTGATTTTAGTACTTATCTGTATAATCTAACTATTCTTCAATTAAATTTGTTTTTTGAATTTATGATACTGCAAAAAAAAACATGCTATGAGAAAAAGCACAGTGGAGACAGGCATAACCATGAAAGGGAGGTGTGGCTCAATGAGTAGCAATTAAAGGAAGACTGTATTTTTCAAACAGAATTCTGCAGGCTGAAGAAAGAAGTGGGGACAGGGTAGTAACATTCAAATCTGAGAAACAGTCACAAACTGCTGGCCAGTGAGGCCCATGTAACCAATAGATGTGCACAATCAGCCAGCACAGAACTATTCAAGATGTGACTATTTTTATGTGAGGCATATACTTTCTGTTTCATCACAGCCCCCACCAATCCCTTGTGACTTCCACTAGGTCATTTTCCTTACTTACCTGGATTGTGAAAACTTCTGAGTTTGAAATCCTTGCAAAAGAATGAAATGCACAGGTAGACGGGATTACATTTGGAACTCAAGAGAAATACCTCTTCATCAGAGACAGTAGAGAAGGAGAGAGGGGAAGAAGAGATGGAAAACATTTGAAAAGAGAAATTAGGAAAGGTGCGGCTTTGAATAGGAAATAAGTAAAATATTAGCAAAAGGTTGGTAGGGATGCAAAATGAGAGAATACCTGGGTATACCTGAAAACACCACACCAATGGGTGTCCAGTATGTCCCTACTGTTAAAAGCATCTTTACTGAACAGTTTTTCCCAATCTTTTATATTTTCTGCCTCCTGACATTAGGATTGTTTTTGTTTTTGTTTTTTCCCACTTTGAATCTCATTTCATCCCACAGGCGTGATGTGTAGTGTGGTCTCTGTGACTCCCAGATTCCCTCCTTGACTATGTTGTGTACTACCAGTCTTCCCTGGGCTTCCTGGAATAAAACCTTTCCTGGTCTCTTTGTCCAGAAAGGAACTAGGGATGGTCCTCTCCTTTGTAAAGACAAGATCTGCTTATACAACTTTCTTTAATGTGTAAGAAGGTATCTTTCTCATCAACTCTGGAAAGGTCTCAGCCATTTTCCCTTCAAGGCATTTTCTTTCTTTTCTCCTTCAGAAAGGTTTTAAACTTCCTGGTTTACCATGCTTGGAAGCATGGCACTGTTGTTCAAATGCTGAAGAAGGCTGTACCTCCAGAACATCTGAATAATTGATTTAGTAAAATTTAAATTTAATAAAATTCTCTTTTATTATCAGGGGAAAAATGTCCAGCCAATTTTATCCCCATGGGAATGGTGGATTTGCTATTGCAATTGAACTGGCTGATCAATCTAGTCAAGTAAGTGGCTTACAGTTTTCTCTGGTGAATTAATTAGTTATTTAATTGACTGAACAGATTTTAGGTTTCTTGGGTACAGCATGGACAAAACCACAATGAAAACACTTCAACGTATCACCAAGTAGACAAAATGATTTGACTGAATTTTTTTTTTCACATTTGCAATTAAGCTTTGGCTAAGCTTCTACCCTTGTGGAGCTTTGTTTATACAAATCTAAAGCTAATACATCTCAAATTGTGCTGGATATTTTGAAGGACTGGTTCAAGAGGATTACTGGAAGATAGTGGTAGTGGAGAAATAAGGGAATTTGTGGTAAGTTTACTCATAAAGAAATTGATGTACTTAGATAAGGATTTTATGTGCAAATAACTTTTTAATGTAAAACACTGTGTTAGGTACCACAAGTACCCTCAGAATGAAAATGGTGAAGTTCCTACTTCATGAGTATACCAGTTAGGAAACTGTCTGCTAAAAACAGAATATACTGTTTGAGTTCAAATATTTTAAAAGACAATATATCATTTCACATTAGAATTTTAGCAGGCAGGCAGTTTCTTGGCATGATTTAATAAGCAACTTAATTATGACACTAAAGATACAATTCTTGGTATTTTTCACCCTGATATCCCCTGTAAGTAGGTTCTTCTTTTGGTTACAGGGTGGCTGTGAGGGCAATTGGGATTATGTCCTCTCCTGTTGATACCTAGTATTTGTGAGTGAGTATGTGAATGAGGAAAGAGGATTCAGAGGAGCAAGGGAGAGAGAGAAACTGAGAGCAGGGAAGACAAGGGCACAAAAACACAGAGTGAAAAACTTCCCCAGTTACAGAATGTAAGCCCTGCTCTTTCACTTGGTGGGTTTAATACAGGTGCTCTGGACCAAGAGTAAGCCAGGCAATGAATGCCTTAGAATAACCGGTGTGTCCATCTCCACCCACATCAGAGAATATGGATGTTTACTGGAGAACTGGATAAAGAAATAAAATTGTGAGGAAGTGAGGAGAAAAGAGATGGATGTTGGATAACGAACTGACAATAACGTCCACGTTGATTTTACCATTTATTTTTGCATAGTGGTAGGATACAAGGCAAGAAAGACACACAAATAATTACAACATAAGACACAATACAGTAAGTGGGCATCTTCCTAATTCAGAGTTGGTATTAGAGTTGAGTCATGCCTTCCACCCCTGAAATAAATCCTTACCATTCTGGATGGATGTATTATTACCTTCAGAACCCCTCACTTTGTGAATGCTGCTTCTACAGATCCCAGAATGTGCCATTTTGGTTTTTTTTACATATATTCATAATATATGTTGATCTTTAAACTTTATTGAAGATTTTGCCCTGATTTGTGGACATTTTCCACAAAGAAGCAAAGGTTTCAATTACTGCAGAAGAATTACCATATACCCAGTGAGGAGAGAATAATACAGGACTGTTGAAATGTGGGTGTCAGGCACTGAGCTACAATTACCCATTAGCTACGTGACTTGATCCCACACATCAGCTTGTCTGCGTGCTCAGTTTGAATGTGTGCCTCAGCAAAAGTTTAAATCAAAGCATGTCATGGACTATCAGGGTCATCTGCAAATAGTCAAAACCACTTATATTAAATCCACAAATGCCAAAGTCCTCAATACAATAGAAACTATTAATAAGTCTTATGAAAAACATGTGAACCAATTATTATGGGAACTTAAGGAAAATCCCTTCCCAGAAAAGAGCCACTAGAAATATTCACGCAAATTGTCAAATATCCAAGGCAGACTTAGAAGCTCCTTTTGCACATTCTAGGGTGTTGACTTGATGTGGATAACAGCTCTATAATATCTGCATTAAATTAAGAAAGGGAAGCAATTCTGGATCTAAAGAATGGCTTTTTGAAAAGGGAAGTGGGAACACATTCAACTGCCTTTGTCTTTACAGATACATTTAACTGTGCTTCTAAAAAGAGTCTTTGAAAGTGCAAAGAACAAATGTACTATCAAGAAAATTGGGAAACCATTTTCAAAAGAAGGAAATAAGCAGATCAAATAGGTCGTTCAGCGCAATAAACAGCTTGCAATACACAAAATGTGCACCGAAGTCATATGCACAGCCGAAAGGATGGAGAAGGAAAAGAGAATTACCTCATCATCTCTGAAGTCTCTCTGTGGTTCTCAAGGCCAGTGGATGAAACTTAATGAAAAGTCAATTAGGCACAGCTCAAAACCATGGTTCTTTTTATGGACAGTGTAACTACCTTCATGCAATGATCAAAATGAACGGTTTACATGTCCCATTAAGCGGTTACACTGTTAGTCCTAGAGGAATGCCAGATTAAGTTAGACAGTAAACTAGTCACCAAAGCCTCTACTTTCTAAAGCCTCCTTCAGCTTTGACTTGCATGGGCGGTATAACTTTGCAGTAACAAATTAACTTATAATTAACCAGGAGATTTGGATTGCTGTGTATAAAAAACACAGATGTCTCAGACTTCATAATAATGTGGGAAGGAGGTGGTAATAAAAATATGTTCAGCTGCTTGCCCAGAATATTTAGAAATGAAAGTTAGTAAAGCTTAGTTGGCTGTAAATACTTGTTATGTGATCTCAACCTTCTTCCCCAAAACATCTCTCCATGCTGTCTGGAACTCATTGCTTCACTTGGTCTCACGAATGCACACTTGAAATATATGGGGGTATTTAAATAAACTCACAGCTTCAAAAATGATAAAAGCTAGAAGGAATGACTGTTAAACACTCATATCTTTGGGTTAATTAATTTAATGAGAACTTTAACCCTACCACCTAGGTGAGAGCACGTATGCATTGAGGGGACAGTAGTTTTGGTGGGGACGAGGAAGAACATGGGGATACCACGGGGGAGCAAGGTGCCGTGAATCACTAGAGCAGGGGCATTTTGAGAATCCGAGAGTTTTAGGATCTACAGTCTAGGGAGGAAGACATCAGATGGACTTCCTCGGGTCAGGTCTGCACACCTATCACTTAAGAAGCTAGGAGGCCCAAAGGGGGGACTCTCAAAGTTGATCTACGTCCTTGAAAGTCATTGCTTCCTTCCTTATTGTTAGCTGCCTGTGGCTTTAGGAATCTAAGCACCATCAGAAATGAACTGAGCAGCTACTGTAGCCGGACATCCTCCAATGACCTTACATAGATCATTTTATTTAATCCTTAAAACAGGGATAGGTGTATAATCCATGCTTTACAGACAAGAAAACAGTAATTTATCTAATACCACTTAACTTGAAGTGACAGAAATGGGATATGAACTCAGATTTTCTGACTTCAATGACAATACCCTTAATAAATGCTACATTTTCTCTGGGTCCCTAGTTCCTATGCAGTCTGACCTTCTTCCTATGTAGCTATAATTAAGGTTCATCTTAGTTATTTCTCTATCCTGATAGATTATTCTGATGAAAAAAACTCCACTTGCGCTGACTAAGCACAGGCAGTCTGCTGCTCAGCAGCCTCGAGCGACCTCGGCTAACTTCGGTGCGTAAGAACAACTAAACCTCCATGTCCTTGATCTGAAAGAGAGGCAGATAAAGTCGGAAGAAGGGGGAAAACAGTAGGGGCCAAAGTCAACTGCCTCTTACTTTTAAAAATTTAAACCTAAAGTTAGCAGGTCCTGATACACACTCTTCTAAAACTGGTGCTGTTTCATGACCTTCAAGTAAATGACTTAACTTCTCTGACACCATCAGTAAACAAATTATTTTTGATGCCTACTTTGGACAAAAGGGACATAATCCCTGCTCTTGTGAGGTTACAATCTACAAAACAGTGGGTAATAATCAAACTCCTGCACAGTTGTTATAAAGATGAGGGCCCTATGCCCACAATGAGTAGATATTCACTTAAATTCGGTTTGCTTCCTCAGTGTAGAAATCAAATATAATCCATTCAAAGTTGTTTAAGCTAAATATCGTTTGTATGTTGGTACTTCTAGTATTTGAGTTATCAAACCAAGGCAACTTTTGATCACTTTCCTTGTCTTTATAAGCCCAGGCCTAAGTAGAAAAGAAGCTTCCACAGATGAATTGACAAAAGTACACGACTGAATTGTTTCTGAGGGCTTTCCTAGTACAGAGAATGCAGGTCTTTGTTATTATTATTGCCTGGAGAGTAAAAGCAAACCTTTTTTAAAAAAAAGAAAGTGGTAACAATGGCTTGGGCAGCTTTATTTTACTTGGAAAAATAACTTGTAGCTATGGCACTATTGCATGTCCCCAAATCATGGGAAAAACAATGCTACACATAGTCTTCAGATCTAACTCTACATAGAATGACATGAGGGAAGGGCCATACCACCATTCTATAACTTAGAATTTTATGATAGCCCTGGGAGAAGGAAATCTCTTCGAGAGTGAAGTATTTATTAGGATAAAGGGTGTATCATCTCAATTATCTAAGAGACAGGCCTTATCAAATACAAAATTATTGCTAACCCTGTTAGCACTGCTCAGCCTGACACCCACACTCATTTATATATCTCCATTCTCACAAAATCCAGTTTCTGAGTACGGTTGGCAAGTTCATCTCTACCAGGGGCTTTGGAGCAAATAGGTTCTATTCATACTCCCGCAGGTAAGGACAGTGGCCCCTCTCCCCAAACCAGAGAGATCTCAGGTAGAAATCTATATTAGGACTCTTCTGATTGTAACAAAGACACAATGGAGATTAATTTATACCTAAGGAAGCTTATTGATGCATATACCCCAATCACGGGAGAGTCAGTCTAGCCACAGGGATGACTGGTTCCACACATATTATCAGGAATCTCTGACTCTATCTGTGTGTGTGTATGTGTACAGACACACAGTGAAATACCCAAACCTTACACAACTCAGTGAGTTTTAATAAATGCATACAACTGTCTACCCAACATACCAAAGTAAGTGAAATTCTGTCACCACTGAAAGTTATCCCACGTCTCATTCTTGATGACAAATCCTTTCTAAATTGTGCTGACCTCACAGCACAAATTTCAAAACAAGTTCAAACTAAGTTTAAAACCCCCCTAAAGAATACCTTTTTAGAATCTAAACATTTAAATTCCTTCTACAGTGTTTAATTAACCAACATTGGTTGATTAACTAATTTATTTAATTCAAGTGCACGTATGCCTTATAATTGGTTAAACCATTACCACTTTTAAGTGTTTACAAGCGAGATAATACAAGGCTAATAAAGGTTTGGCATTTTGATGTTTAAAGCACTTGATATTTTGGAATTATGTTTTTTACTTCAGCTGTGGTTTGCATTTTCTAAACCATCTCCAGCTCCTTTGTTGAAGATTAACTGTCTACCAGGTTTATGTAAATAGGAGAGCTAAGATTTCTGCGCATATTCATTCATAAATTAAAAACAGTACTTTCCACCAGTTAGCCCTATAAAAGGGAAATAGACCTTAACTAGACATAATTAGGCATTTGTGTTTACCATACCTATAATTTACTATTAGTGTTTGAAGAGCCCTCAGTTCTAGTTTACTCTGTTAAGTGACAATAAGTGAGGCTAAGGTAAATTCAAATCAACACTCTCGGGTCACCTTAGTGAATTTATAAAGCACACCATGACATTATTTGAAACAACTGTAATTTTGGTTCTGTTGCATAATAGCACTAACTACTGGTTTGATTTGTCATTTTGCATATTCGGTGATACTTAAAGTGACCATCCACGGGAAAGATGGACCTGAGGGCAGCATGGCAATATGCTCAGGGGTGTGTGCTCTCCTGTTACACACCATACTCATGGTGACCCACAGGTGACACTGTGCAGTCAACCATGAATTGCCTTTTTAAGAAGCTTCAGTAAAAGACTGAAAATAGTCTGTGGGGTATGTAAATCATAGGTTATAATTATATGTAAATATATATGTAAACATCTTTCTTTCCCCAAAGCTAGTGATAAAAGGAGAAATCAATAATAATGTAGGTTTTTTTCAGTTAGCGTATTTCTCAGTTTATCTGGAGGGTGAATTTTAGAAAACTACAACCACACAAAACACAACAGAAAAATAAACCGAAAATGCCTCAGTGCCAGAGGTTTTCAAATGGTGTCACCTCTGCCCTAATAGTTTTTAGAACATATAGATTCTGGAGAGACTGAGTCCATGGAACACTCTGCACTTCAACTTGAACACAGTTCTGTTTTTACCCAACCACCCAGGGTTCTGTTGAGAGAGTGGCAGAGAGAGAACAGGTCACTGGCCTCAGCCCTGTCAGAAAGCCAGGGGACCAAGTGCCACTTGCTCCTCAGGGGAGGCTCCAGAAGACCAGTAACACACACGTATTATACACTTTGTTGACTGGCACATTTAATTCAGGTAGATGAGAAGCAGGAAATCTGAGATGGGGTAGTGAAAGACCAAGTTGTAGTTTTACTTTGACTAAAAGCAATCACTGACACAAAGCTACAGTAATCAAAACAGTGTAGTACCGGCACAGGAACAGACACTGACCAGTGGAATAAAGCTCAGAGCCCAGAAATAAGCCCATATATCTCTGCCCAATTGATTTATGACAAGTGTACTAAGTTCACACAATGAATATTGAGTAGTCTGTTTAACAGATGGTGCTGGGACAAATGGATTTCAACAGGCAAGAGAATGAAGTTGGACTTCTATCCCATACCATGTACAAAAACTAACTCAAAATATATCACTGACCTCAATAGAAGAGCTAAAGCCACAAAATTGTTAGAAAAAAATGCTAACTCTTCATAACCTTGGATTTGGCAGTGGATTCCTTGATATGCCAACAAAACCATGAGAAGCAAACAAAAGACACAATTTACACCTCATCAAAAATTTTAAAAATTTGCTTATCAAAGGGCATTATGAACAAGTAAAAATATGATCTATGATGGGGAAATATTTGCAAATCATATATCTAATAAGGGTTTAATATTTAGGATGTATTAAAAACTCCTACAACTCAACAACAAAAAGACAACCCAATCCAAAAATGGGCAAAGGATTTGAATACACATTTCTGCAAAAACACATACAAATCACCAATAACCATGTACACCAATAAAAATGTTCAACATCATTAGTCATTAGGGAAATACAAACCAAACCCACGTGGGGTACCACTTCACGCCTCCTACAATTACTGTAATATAAGATAAGAAACTAACACTTGTTGGCAAGGATATGGAGAAACTGGAACCCGTGTACCTTGCTGGTGAGAATGTAAGATGGTGCAGCTCCTGTGGAAAACAGTTTAGCAGTTCCTCAAAAAGTCAAAAACAGAGTCACTACATGATGCAGCAGTACTATTAGGGTACTTCCTCCAAAGAACAGAAAACAGAGACTCAAACAAACACACGTACAGACGTGTCCTCGCAGCACTACTCATCAGAGCCAAAAGGTGGGAACAATTCAAGTGTCCATTGGCAGATGAGTGGGTGAGCACAGGAAGACACATCCACATGGAAATATTACTTAGTCTTAAAAAGGAATGAAGTTCTGGTACAGGCAATGAATGGGTGAACCCTGAAAACATTATGCTAAGTGAAGCCAGACACAAAGGGACATATATTGTATGAACTCACCTATATGAAATATCCAGGATAGACAAATTAAGAGACAGAATGTATGATGGAGATTACCAGGGGCTGGGGGCTGTGGTAATAAGGAATTATGGCTTAATGACTAAACAGATTCGGTTTGGAGTAATGAAAAAGATTTGGAAATAGTGATGATGGTTGCACAATATGTGAATATAATTAATGCCACTGAATTATACATTTAAAAAGTGGTTAAAATGGAAAATTTTATGTTATATATATTTTACCACAATTAAAAAGAGCAATCACTGAAAGACTAGATATAAGGGATATATTTTTAAAATAAGGTAAGGAGTGATATTTAGATACAACACAGTAGACAGTTATAGCTGGTACAGCTGAGCAGTAGCCACCCAGGATGGATACCAGGCAGACACAGGTCCAGAGGTATGGTGAGTCCAGTTTAGTTACTACCTCGAATACGGCACAAAATTAGTAAAGCTTATCTCTGAAGAAGTGGAGGGGAAGGGAAACTGAATAGGCTCATTACAGTCACAGTATCAAATCACAGCTTATTTGAACATAAGAGATGTAGATATTCAAGGCGTCCATTTTACAGAGGAGAACAGTGAGTCCTACAGCACTGAAGAGCTTGCCAAAGGCCCTCTAAACGCTGCATAAAGTCTGCATTCAATCCTGCTCACATGACCATCCATTTTAACTGATCCTTCCACAATGTGCACAGCAAAAAGGGGGTACATGAAACCCCATTTATATGATAATGAAACAAATGCAACGAAAAGGAAACATCAATGCTGTGATCGTAATGAGAATATGTGGAACACTTACTATTTTCTTTGTTCTTTCTCATCCAGGTTAGTCAATGAACTACTCAGTCAACAATGTCCCTGTCCCCCATTCTTCTAGTGATAGTAGAGCTCTTGTATTTCCTTAAATGGACTGAGTCTGTAGAGTGGGACAGAATGCAGGCAGGCTGACAAGGAAATCTGTTGCCAGCTCAGCCACATACCTGCTGTAGCACAGACTATGATTATGAGCTAAAAGTTATAAACTAAAAAACCTTGTTAAGCCTCATTTTTTTTTGTCCAAAAAACGGGTTTAATGAAACACCTAAATATCTCTCATGGGATTGCTGTGAAGATGGAATGAGGCGGCATGTTTAAAGTCAATGTCTTAGATGCAGTCAGCATGCAATTAGCAGAAGTCCCATAACTACTACCCCCACACCCCTCCCAATGCTGCCGCCCCCATTCCCGCAGGCTTGCTGTGCCCACACCTGTAAGGAAGTCTGCTGAAGCTCTATGAGGCTGCACTTTAAGCTACAACTGAAAGTTATGGCTGTTCACTTTGCCTTCCTTTACATCTATAAATAATTCAATTCTTCAGATATTGGTCCAGGCACTGCAGAGACATACTAGCCCTCTGCTAGCCCTGCCCACACTCCACCAACACTGGTCCCCTGACTTTCAGGAGAAGGCAGTGTGGCACGTGGTCCTGCCTGGGGGCTGCTGAGTGACCTGCATGTAGCTAATAGTACACTTTTGTAATTGTCGTACAGAAGGGAAAGAAGATGAGAATGAAGACACACAAGACCAAAATTCATTCCATGACTGAGATGGAAAACTCTCTTCTTATACTTTCCATGCTATTTAGGACCAATCATTAGCCTATTAAGTCTTATACTTGATTAGCATTAATGAGAAACATGAACTCTCCATCTCTTTTAGCTTTCTTGGGGAGACATTGATGGATGACCCAGGAACACCCCCTTTGGGGAGGAAGCTACCTCATGGAAGCAATGAGAGCTCATATTTTATCCCTGTCCAGACTTGACCTTTAAAACACAAACGTTTGGATTCTTCTGCCAAATACCTGCCTATAACTAAGCAATACATGAACTTACATCACTATTTTATAAAATAACAGGCTAAAGAACACTTAGAAAAAAAAAAAGCACCTACGATTAAACACAAACAATGGAAGCTCTAGTCTGACATCAGAGCAACTGATATGATGCTATATTATACAGGAACAATATGATTAAGATCAACATGAATCTCTCAGAATTAATTCTTTAAAAATCGAATACAACTACACACTCATAAAAATATATTGAAATTTTTCTCTATATCTTTAAAAAACCAGTGAAAAATACTCTACTTTGCTATTTCCAAGCTTGTCCTCTGTTATATATTTCAACAGAGTTTCTCCTTAAGAATACCTTGATACTTATGCTGAAATGCACATCAGGGTAAAAAGCCTTGATGAAAGATTAGTTTATGTTCTAACCTAAAAAATCTTGTATAATGATTCTTTTAGTCCACTCAAAAAATAATAATAAATCTTCACATTGATTAAGTGAAATACACATAATTTAGTGGCTTGTGTAACTGAAAATTCTAAGGCACTGTCTTCAGGTACAGTTTGATCCAGGAATTAACAGACAGCTTTAAGACTCACTATGTTTGGCTTTGCTTACCTCTGTTTGTTTCATTTAAAATGTTTTTCACTGCTTGCCACCTATGGCACCAGGCCTGCAGCATATTCTTCAGCATCCCCAGTGTCAAGAAAGGGTCTAACAGTTCCAACTGTGGCAACACCATTATCTTGGGGTTGCTCTTATTAGGGTAGCCAGGGAAATGGACTATACCAAATAGCCATGTTTGGGTCATTTTCTCAACCCTTAGGGCCAGGTTTCAACATCACCAAAAACATGAGGACAAAAAGGAGAAGTAGTTTCCAAAAATCTCAGGCTATTACTTCCAGAAAACCAAATTCTGAGCAGGCAGAATAAACTTAAACTTTTTTAGACCAGGTCAATTGTTTTCCAACATGGAAAATGACTCACTGCTTCCATTTCAATTTCTCACGGTGACTAAGAGCCCCAGGGTAACACAGCTCTCTGCGCTGGGGCTTCCCCATCTGTGACATCGGAATATTCAGTTACCTGGATTGTGGGCACACTATTTACACTTAATGCCAGTAAAATGCTCAGGGCCCAAAACATGCTATATAAATGCAAAGTATCAGCATGAACTGTAGTAGAAGAGGTATTCCCCAGTTAACAGAAAGAACAGTATACCTGCAGATACATCAAATGCTATAAAAGAAATGCTAATTTATTTCACCTTCTCACCACGTAATTTAAAAATTGCTTTACCCACATCCTATATTTTACAGGTTATATTTTCTCTCAGAATGTCTGCACTTCAATCACTTAACTTTCTAAAGGTTATTATAACTTTTTTTTTTTTTTACTGAGTCACTTCTAGAGGATGACAGAAGAGTTTGTTAGAATTCCTATACAATGGCAAAATTCTCTGTGCCCTCACTCTCAGCTCTAAGAAAAATTGATTTTTCAAGTACCTCTGATAAAGGATTACAGCCGTTTGGATTTTCTTTGTCTTTTGAGAAATAAAATGATGTGGTTTGGGTTAAAGGTATAAATTCCTCTATTTAGTCACAGAAACAAATTTAGATCTTATTAGCACATAGTAAAGGGGAATGAAAAGCTAACGCTACACAGATGTTGCCAGGATGAGAAGTAGACATCTCCCCTGACAGGTGATCGATGAGACAGTAAAGGTTAGAAGAATTATTAATGTGGATGCAGAAGTGCAAAGGACAGTAGGAAAGCAAAACTCTTTTCTTTTATAAATCACAATATAAAATAATCTACACGTAATGAATTATCTCTTGCAACTGTTACTATTGGCTAAAGGCCAAGTCAAAGAATTACTACCCTAATTAAGTCTGTCGTAGTGGTAGTGGTTTTCCATTTTTGTTTTGTTCTGACTTTTAGTAATGAAAACTAAGTTTGGACTAAAGTGTTAAGGAAGGTGGAAGAAAGACATTTTCATCAATTAAGAGTTAGTAAGCATTAAAGACCAGTAATGTACAATGAAGCAGCATGTAATACAACCCATTTGTTTTTAAAAGATGGATATGTTGTGATAGTCAGCACTTACCTGGCGCTCTCCACAGGCCAGGCATTGTTCTGAGTGCTTTACATTTATTGATTCATTTAATCCTCATTCTGCACGTGAATACCAATTACCATCTGATAAATCAGGAAACCGAGACACAGAAAGAGGGTAAGGAAATTTCCCATGGTCTCATTAAGATGGAAAGATGGAGGAATGGAGAGATGGATGGGCGAATCAATATACAACTGTGTACATGGTAATGGTAATCATTTCCAGATATCAGAATAGGATTTTCTGTTATGCTCATTTTGTTATTTAAAAATGGAGAAATGTGTAACTATTTTCCTTTGAAAATACATATTTTGTAATCAGGAAATAAATCTCAACAGCTATTATCATTTTGGGGAAAATGTTTCATATACTGAACCAAGCTTCATTCTTCCGTGGTGATTCAGTTATTCTGTTGAACATCTTGGAATGATGTCACAGTCAACCCAAACTCAACCAGTTCCAAACGGATGGAAGTCCACCTTCTCTCTAGACCTTCTCACCCTCATTTCTTTTCTTGGTGAGTTGGTGACACCACACACCCACCCATCCGAGAAGGAAACCAGAAGTCACCTCAGACAGCTCATCTATTCCATCCCCATCTGGACAGTAGGCGAGCAGGCTCAATTCATTTCACCATCCACCTGGTTCTCAAATGCAAGACATCCCCTGTTCGCCCTTTCTCTCTCCATCACCGTCTTACCAGCCTAGTAAAAGCTCTCACCCCCTCCTGCCGGCATTACTGCAATAGTCTTCTAGCCGGTCTTGCTCCCTCCATCCATCACACTCATCTCTTCTTTCAATCCTCCTAATTCCACCTCCTATCCTTGCTACAAAGCTTCCTTTGTGGGAATATGATCAGGTAATGCCCTTGCTCAAAATTCTCAAGTCATTCCCACTTACAAACTAAACTCCTTAGCGTTAAATACAATGTTCTCCATTATCTGAATCTCACAAGCCTTTCTCATTTACAGCACAAGCCTCTGTTTTATTCTGTTTACTCCTCCACTGTATGGGGTTTTCTGTGCTTATACAATCATATGCTAAGTTTTCCCACCTCCAGAACTTCACATATGTTATTCCCTCTGTCTGAAATGTCTTCTACTGAATTTAAATCTTTCTACATTTTCTACACAGCCTAGCATCTATTCATTTTACAATTAATATTTACTAAACACTTACTATGTATGCATCAAGCAATTTGTTAGTTTATACAAGTAAACCTAAGCAGACCTGGTTCCTGCAAATGGTGACCAACTTGTCCCAATTTTCCCAGCACAGTTTTGGTTTCAGCACCAAAACTCACATTCTAGGAATCTCCTCAGTCCTGGGCAACCCAGAGTGGTTGGTCACTTCCTTCTTGTACCCAGTGAGCTGACATTCTTGCAAGCGAAGGGGCTTAATAAATGGCCATTGAATAAATAATTACATAAGCAAATGAAGGGATTTCTTTTTATAGGACCTGGGGATGGCCATTATAAAAATATTTTATCTTTATATAATTTGCAATAAACCTGAAGTCAACTTTATGTTGGAGGGAAAAACACGTAAGTAGATTAATATACTAAAGAGAAATCGTAACACAGAGTGAGCCAAATTATCTGACCCGTGGGGTGGGTGGCAGTTAAGGCAGCTTGTGAAAGGCTCCCTGGACAGGGGCAGGTGAGGAGGGAAAGGTCTGTCTTCCAAAGAGGCAAGTGGAAACTTGGCTTGTGTCTATTTACCTGACACACAGCCAGCAGGATAAAATGCTCCTGAAACAGCTCTAAGGGAGGATGCATAGGAAATAAGGGAGAGGGAGTTTTCAACCTCTCCCAATGAAACCCTTTGTTATCCTCATCTGTAAAATGAGGTAAGAAAGATACCTCACTCACAAGTTTTTATAAGGATTAAAATAATTCAGTGTTTCTGAAATGCTTTGGACGGTACCTGGCACATGGTAATACTCTTAAGTATTAGCCCATACTCCCCCACTCATTCTGAACATGGCCCGCAGAACTGCCTGCCGGGGAGCTAGAGGTAGTGGGGCTGGCTGAGCTCAGTGTCTCAACAAGCACCTTAATCCAAGAAGAGGCCTATGGAAGGAGGGTTGGAAGAGGACTCTGATTTCCCTGTCCACCAGGTTGCCCTGGAATGCACTAGAGAGCAGAACAATTTAAGACTTAACCTTCAAACCTACCCTGTTTCAACTCACAAAACCACCTGCATCCCTATGAATATGTGCTGACAGGAATACATTTTAAAATAGGAGCCATATAATGCACTGGGAAAGAAATAACTTTTTCAAAATATTACAATACAAACTCTTCCATATTAACAATAAAAATAACATTTTATAAATAAGAAAATTATTTTTCATGCTTTAGCCAAACACTATTGAACTTGAAAGTTACAGTAAATTGAGACTTGTTCACATAGATTATTAGCCTTAGTAAATAAAGAGCAAAAAACAAAAAAAAAAAAACAAAAAATATCTTCTGCCAAGAGTCTTAACACACAATCTGATATTTATATTGTAGAACTAGGAATACAGTCATGTCCTTTTAAAACTTAGTTGAATTAAACAGGCAAAACAATCAGACTAAGTATATGCATTGACATGTTTCTGGCTTCCTTTTTAAAAATTGGTTATTTCAAACTAATTCAAATATGGAGGAATAATATACCCAGGGCCCAGGCACCAAAACTGCAACCAGATGGTGAGATGAGTCCATCTGAGCTCAACAGTTTGCATTCCAACAATGCCCAGACGGGGCTCCTGAGTGCATGTGACCAGCACAGCCCATGTCTCATCTTCAACCATCTTACCCAACATATGGCCACTGGGAAGTACAGCTGATTATAGGGTGTTGTAACTGAGACCTAACCTCAGTAACTTTGATGATAAACATTAGTCTATAATCTGAAAAACAGACGGTTTGAGGCAAAGGAAGGTAGTGTAGTGCAGGGTCTCTGCATGCAAAGAGCAAAGACACAGCAGACATGCCCTAGAAATCCAGACCCCTTTCTCTATGGTCTTCTTCCGAGGCTCCTTCCTCAGTTCCCTCCTCTCAGCTACATACAAGAGAGAAAATGGACATATTGGTCATGAGCAAATCTGCATCGTGCATTCCAACTGAGACTTTCCTAACCCTTCACCATAACTTTGCCTGCCATCAAACAAATTAAAAAAAAATCCTCTCTTTCTAAGGCTGTGTGTGTATGTGTGTATTTATATTTAAAAACTTACCGAACACTTTGAAGAAGTTAATCCCTGGCACACAATGTCTGAGTTATTTTAACATTGCCTGATTAAACAGACGTGAAAATAGCCAATGGTCTGCTTAATCGGTTTCCAACAGAAATCATGGAGGGCTGAAAGTAAGTCGTTCCATAGCTCTAAAGTGAAACTTACTGTGACCTACTTTGTTGCTCTACAATCAGTAGAGCAAATTTGTCAAGAAGCCAAATGATATTCCTTTTACCTAATAACAGAAACAAATCTGATAATGTCATTTCCTTGCTTAAACACTTCAATGATTATCCATTTTTGATGAATGTGGCCAAAAATTCATAAGAGCCTTAACAAGATGGAAGAAGAGGGAAGGAGGGCTAGATCTTGACTCCCAAGAAACCTCCTCCATTACTTTCTGTACTTGGCCCCTCTGCATTTCTGTTTCTCCAATTAGCCAAGTTCTTCGCCTTGGAGTCTTACACACACATAAGCACAGTTTCTACTCCTTGCATACTTATACTGTCCATGTTTACTCAGTTGACTGTTATTTATTCATGTCTCTTTTGGCCTTCAAGTGACAGTTAATTACTTCCTTGGGAAGCCTTCCCTTTCCCTCCTCGACAATGTGTGACCCCAACACTTGCTTACTTACCCCAGAGTATTTTCTTCTCACAGCTCTCCTTACAATTGCATCATTTTTTTATTAAGGTATCATTGATCTACAATCTTATGAAGGTTTCACATGAGCAAGATTGTGGTTACTACATTCACCCATATTATCAAGTCCCCCCCAGTACCCCAATGCAGTTACTGTCCATCAGCATAGTAAGATGCTATAGAGTCACTACTTGTCTTCTCTGTACTATACTGCCTTCCCTGTGCACCCCCATATTATGTGTGCTGATAATATCCCTTAATCCATTTCTCCCACCCTCCCCACCCCTTTCCTTCCTTCTTGGAGTCTGTGAGTCTGCTGCTGTTTTGCTCCTTCAGTTTTGCTCTATTGTTATACTCCACAAATGAGTGAAATTATTTGGTACTTGTCTTTCACTGTCTAGCTTATTTCACTGAGCATAACACCCTCCATGTTGTTGCAAATGGTAGGATTTGTTCTCTTCTTATGGCTGAATAATATTCCATTGTGTATATGTACCACATCTTCTTTATCCATTCATCTACTGATGGACATTTAGGCTGCTTCCATTTCTTGGTTATTATAAATAGTGCTGCAATAAACATAGGGGTGCATGTCTTTTTCAAACTGGGGTGCTGCATTCTTAGGGTAAATTCCTAGGAGTGGAGTTCCTGGGTCAAATGGTATTTCTATTTTTAGTTTTTTGAGGAACCTCCATAAGGCTTTCCACAATGGTTGAACTAATTTACATTCCCACCAGCAGTGTAGGAGGGTTCCTCTTTCTCCACAACCTTGCTAGCATTTGTTGTTTCTTGTCTTTTCAATGTTGACCATCCTAACAAGTGTGTGAGGTAATATCTCATTGTGGTTTGAATTTGCATTTCCCTGATGATTAGTGATGTGGAGCTTCTTTTCATGTGTCTGTTGGCCATCTGAATTTCTTCTCTGGAGAAGTATCTGTTCAGATCCTCTGCCCATTTTTTAATTGGGTTATTTGCTTTTTGAGTGTTGAGGCATGTGTGTTCTTTACATATTTTGATGTTAGCCCCTTGTTAGATATGTCATTTATGAATATATTCTATACTGTAGGACACCTTTTAGTTCTACTGATGGTGTCCTTTGCTGTACAAAAGCTTTTTAGTTTGATGTTGTCCCATTTGTTCATTTTTTATTTTGTTTCCCTTGCCTGAGGAGATGTGTTCAGAAAAAAAGTTGATCATGTTTGTATTTAAGAGATTTTTGCCTATGTTTTCTTCTAAGAGTTTTATGGTTTCATGACTTACATTCAAGTCTTTAATCAATTCTGTGCTTACTTTTGTGTATGGAATTAGACAATAATCCAGTTTCATTCTCATACATATAGTTATCCAGTTTTGCCAACATCAGCTGTTGAAGAGGCTGTCATTTCCCCACTGTATATCCATGGCTCCTTCATCATATATTAATTGACCAAATATGTGTGGGTTTATATCTGGGCTCTCTATTCTATTCGATTGATCTATGGGTCTGTTCTTGTGCTAGTACCAAACTGTCTTGATTACTGTGGCTTTGTAGTAGAGATTAAATTAGGGAGCACAATCCCCCCAGCTTTATTCTTCCTTCTCAGAATTACATTGGATATTTGGGGTCTTTGGTGGTTCCATATGAATTTTAGAACTATTTGTTCTAGTTTGTTGAAGAATGCCGTTAGTATTTTCATAGAGATGGCATTGAATCTGTAGATTGCTTTAGGCAGGATGGCCATTTTGACAATATTAATTCTTCCTATCCATGAGCATGGGATATATTTCCATTTACAAGTGTCTTCTTAAATTTCTCTCATGAGTGTCTTGTAGTTTTTCAGGGTATAGGTCTTTCACTCCCTTGGTTAGGTTTATTCCTGGTATTTTATTCTTTTTGATGCAATTGCAAACGGAATTGTTTTTCTGATTTCTCTTTCTGCTAGTTCATTGTTAGTATATAGGAATGCCAAAGATTTCTGTGTATTTATTCTGTATCCTGCAGCTTTACTGAATTCAGTTACCAGTTCTAGTAGTGTTGGGGTAGATTCTTTAGGGTTTTCTGTGTCCAATATCATGTCAACTGCAAACAGTGACAGTTTAATTCTTCCTTACCAATCTGGATGTCTTTTATTTCTTTGTCTGAGTGCCGTGGCTAGGCACTTTATTCAACATACTCCAGTACTATGTTGAATAAAATTGGGGAGAGTGGGCATCCTTGTCTTGTTCCTGTTCTTAAAGGAAAAGCTTTAAGCTTCTTGCCGTTAAGTATATTAGTTGTGGGTTTGTCATACATGGCCTTTATATGTAGAAGTACTTGCCCTCTATACACATTTTGTTGAGAGATTTTATCATGAATGGATGTTGAAGTTTGTCAAATGCTTTTTCAGCATCTATTGACATGATCTGTGATTTTTGTCCTTTTTGTTGATGTGGTGTATGATGTTGACGGATTTTCAAATATTGTACCATCCTTGTATCCCTGGAATAAATCCCATTTGGTCATGATGGATGATCTTTATTATGTATTTTTTAATTCGATTTGCAAATATTTTGTTGAGTATTTCTCCATCTATGTTCATCAGGGATATTGTTCTGTAATACTTTTTTTTGTGGTTTCTTTGCATGTTTTGGTATCAGAGTCATGCTGACCTCACAGAATGAGTTTGGGAGTATTCCCTCCTCTTTTACTTTTTGTAGAACTTTAAGAAGGATTGCTATTAGGTCTTCTCTAAATGTTTGAGGAAGTTCAGTGGTGAAGCCATCTGGTCTGAGACTTTTGTTGTCGGGTAGTTTTTGATTACTGATTCAATTTCATTGCTGGCAATTGGTCTGTTCAGATTTTCTGTTCCTTCCTGGGTCTTAAAAGGTATTTTTCTAGGAAGTTGTCCATTTCTCCTAGATTATCCAATTTGTTAGCATATAATTTTTTCATAGTATTCTGTAATAATTCTTTGTATTTCTGTGGTGTCTATAATGATTTTTCCTTTCTCATTTCTGATTCTGTTTATACATGTACACTCTCTTTTTTTCTCCATAAGTCTGGCTAGGGGGTTATCTATTCTGTTTATTTTCTCAAATAACCGGCTCCTGTTTTCATTAATTATTTTTACTATTTTATTCTTCTCAATTTTATTTATTTTTTCTTCTCTGATCTTAATTATGTCCTTACTTCTACTGATTTTGGACCTCATTTGTTTTTCTTCTTTTAGTTTCATTAATTGTGAGTTGAGACTGCTCATTTGGGATTGTCCTTCTCTTTGAGATGAGCCTGTATTGTTATATACTTAGCTCTTAGAACTACCTTCGCTGCGTCCCACAGAAGGTGGGTGTTGAGCTGCTGTTTTCATTTGTCTCCATATATTGTTTGATCTGTTTTTATTTGGTCATCGTTCCATTGATTATTTAGAAGCAATGTTGTTAAGCTTCCATGTGTTTGTTGGCTTTTTGTTTTCTTTCATGACTTATTTCTACTTTCATACCATTGTGGTCTGAGAAGCTGGTTGGTACAATTTCAATCCTTCTGAATTTACTGAGGCTATTTTTGTGGCCTAGTATGTAATCTATTCTGGAAAATAATCCATGTGCACTTGAGAAGAATGTGTATCCTGTTGCTTTTGGGTGGAGTGTTCTGTAGATATCTGTTAGGTCCATCTGTTCTAATGTGTTGTTCAGTGCCTCTGTTTCCTTACTTATATTCTGGTTGATCTGTCCTTTGGAGTGAGTGGTGTGTTAAAGTCTCCTAAAATGAATGCATTGGATTATATTTCCCTCTTTAATTCTGTATTTGTTTCACATATCTGGGTACTCCTATGTTGGGTACATAGATATTTATAATGGTTATATCCTCTGTTAGATTGACTGCTTTATCATTATATAATTTCCTTCTTTGTCCCTTGTTACTCTCTTTGTTTTGAAATCTATTTTATCTGATACAAGTAGTATAACTCCTGCTTTTTTTCCCCTATTATTTGCATGAAATATATTTTCCATCCCTTCATTTTTAGTCTGTATGTCTTTGGGTTTGAAGTGAGTCTCTTGTAGGAAGTATATAGATGGGTCTTTTTTTTTCCATTCTGTAGCTCTAGGTCTTTCAGTTGGTACATTCAGTCCATTTAGATTTAGGGTGATTATAGATAGATATGTACTTATTGCCATTGCAGGCTTTAAATTTGTGGTTACCAAAGGTTCCCAGGCAGCTTCTTTACTATCCAACAGTCTAACTTAACTCGCTTATTATGCTATTACAAACACAATCTAAAGGTTCATTTTTTTCTACCTTCTTTTTTTCCCTCCTCCACCCTTTATATGTTAGGTGTCATATTCTTTACTCTTTGTGTATTCCTTGCCTGATTTAATTTTGCATTTGCTTAGAAATTAATTGGTCTACTTCTTTTACTGTGGTTTTATTTTCCCTCATGACAACTATTTAGCCTTAGGAATACTTCCATCTAGAGCAGTCCCTACAAATTACACTGTAGAGATAGTTTGTGGGAGGTAAAATTCCCTCAACTTTTGCTTATCTGGAAATTGTTTAATCCCTGCTTCAAATTTCAATGATAATCCTGCCAGGTAGAGTATCCTTGTTTGGAGGTCCTTCTGTTTCATTGCATTAAATATATCATGCCACTCCCTTCTGGCATGTAAGATTTCTGCTGAGAAGTCTGATGATCGCCTGATGGGTTTTCCTTTGTATGTGATCTTTTTTCTCTCTCTGGCTCTTTTTAATTCTCTGTCTTTGTCCTTGATCTTTGCCACTTTAATTATTATATATCTTGGTGTAGTCTTCCTTTGGTCCCTTGTGTTGGGAGATCTGTGGGCTTCCATGACCTGAGAGACTGTCTCCTTCCCCAGATAGAGGAAGTTTTCAGCAATTATTTCCTCAAAGACATTCTATTATCCCTTTTTCTCTCCCCTATTCTTCTGGTTTCCCTATAATGTGAATATTTTTCCATTTGGATTGGTCGAGGGGTGTCTTATTATTATTTCATTCCTAAAGATCCTTTTTTCTCTCTGTGCCTCAGCTTATTTGTATCCCCATTCTCTAATTTCTATTCCATTTACCATCTCCTCTACCTCTTCTAGTCTTTTAAATTCTTCCATTGTATATTTCATTTCAGATACTGTATTTTTCAAAGTTTCTATCTCTTTCTTGAAGTCCTCTCAGAGATCCTGAATATTTTTCTGTAGCTCCATGAGCATGTTTATGATTTTTATTTTGAATTCTTTATCCAGAAGATTGGTGAATTCAGTTTCACTGAACTCTCTTTCTGGTGTTTTAGGGATTTTGGATTGAACAGATTCTTTTGTCACTTCATATTCCTACTGAATAATATGGAATAATAACTTTGTGTAGGTGTCGCCCTCAAGTGTACAGGAGCTCTACTCTCTGGGATTGCCCAGCTCCTGGGGCAATGGCGGGGGTTGCAGTTGAGACACCAGTGCCTGCGGGGAGGAAGGAGCTCTTTCCTGCTTCCCAGTCACAGCGTCTGCCTCCACTGCCAGGACCAGTGGGCTGAGCGTGCAGGGAGCAGCCTCTGCATTATGCCCCTGTAGCTGCCATTGGCAGGGCTGCCCTCTGGCTGGCCTGGTGCAATGGCAGGGGCATCAGCTTTGTAAGCTGGTGCAGGACGGGAGGAAGGAGCGGCTGGCTGCGTTTCATGGTGGTGGGCCTCTGGACTGCATTGCCAGCCAGGGAGTTGGATTGCCTGAATCTTCTGAAAGTCCCAACCTGCTGGGCTGAGTGTGCCGGGACGATTTTGTCCACCTGTCCTTTCTCCAGAGCATCAAGCTCTGTGTAATCCCTGCCCCTTTAGCAGTCCTCTTACTGTTGGGAAGTCTTTCAAATCACCTGCATTTCTTTGGTCCGTGTGCAGCCAGTGTGGATACATGTTCTTCATAATTGGCTGGAATCTCAATCTGAGTTTCCATCTGTCTTTGCTTTCCAACCCCTTTAATCTCTAGAGCACTATGTAATGTGAGTTTGTGCTCCTGGCGCAGATCTCCAGGGGTGGGTATTTAGCAGTCCTTGGCTTCTATTGCCTCCCAACTCCATTTCTCTTCCTCCCACCGGTGAGCTGGGGTGGAGGGCGGTCTTGTGTCCTGCCAGATCATGGCTTTGCTACTTCACCCCTTTCTGCGATGTCTCCCTCTTTTTCCCCTAGATGTAAGCCATCTGCTGCAGTCTTCTTTCCAGTCATTATTTCAGGATCAGTTGTATTTGCTATATTTTTGTGGTATATGTGGTTTTGGGGGAAGATTTCTGCCTCACTTCTCTTGCCACCATCTTTTCCCTACAATTGCATTATTTTGTAATTATTTCTTTAAAACACATCTCCCTTACTGGACTAGAGTTTCAAGTCACCCCTTGGAGTCAGCTCCACTCTAATTCTTGGAACAATTCCTGGAACAGTGCCTGGCATCTAGGACTAGTAAGCGTATGTTTGTTGAGTGAACAAGTGACTCATGTCTGTCTGACATGGCAAGCAGATGGGAGGCAGTGAGACCATGAAGAAGGCAAAGGCTGGAGTGCTGGGCACATAGGTGTGGCCAATGGTAAGCAAGAGTCTACTAATTAGGTAAAACTCATGAGAAATCTCAAGGATTCCTGCTAAATTTTTTTCCATAATTCCTTCTTTAAAAAAAATGACAGATAATTGGACTTAGCTAAGAGAATTTAATTATTCTACCATAATTCTCAGTGTGATTCTGAAGTTACCATCCTGACAATTTTGCTATCTTCATTTTCTAAATACTTATTAATGTCTCCCAAAGCCTCTCTCAGTAGCTAAACTTGACACATTTTTTCTAATGTAACATTTAAGGATTTATAGGAACAAAATATTTTCAAGATGATTCCATGTCTTCTGAATGTGACCTGGTCTCATAAACTTTGAAAAAGGAGAAGATTGATGAGACAACACAGAACCTCTGCCCTGCACACCCCCATCCTTACTCTGATTAAAATTCAGAAGAATATGGTTCTCCCATATTCTTGGACTTGGACAGACTTTGGAGGGGAACACCAAATATGGCTCCCAAAAGATACCCATGAGAAATGCTGGTAACACAAGTGTCTTCTGTATGCAGTTACTGTACTTCTCTCTGGCTGTGCCATGTTTCTAGAGGGCAATTATAAATGTTTAATGTAGAAATTTTATCTTTTTATGAAAATAGAATCTTAATAAGTTTTAAACATCATATTGGCTATGCATGTGGACCTCAACATAAAGTTGAATTATGAAGGTGAAATAGGAATGCTTAACTCCAGCTCAACAAATTCAATGTTTCATTCAATAGATAATGGAATCTTTTGTAAAGTTTCCTTACCTGTGTTGCTAATAACAAGGTGACATTTATTAAACTAACAAAGTCTGTTATGGCTTATCACCAATTTTTGAACATAAACCTTGTAATATATTCATTTGTAAAAGCCATCTGAGTCATTTAGATATATTTAAACCATGGAAGAATTTAAATGAGTTTTCTCCCATGGGCTCAGCTTATAAGAGTAAAATTACTATTTGCACAGGCTGGTCATCTGGTTTGAAACTGATGTATGATGTCCTGCCATCATCCAGGTGGGGAGGCAAATCAAGCAGTGTGTCATCTTCCCAGCGTAAACCTGGGGGAACGTCTTTTTCTTCTTCATTGTGCAGTCAGACAAGTGTTAGGTTTTACCAGACTGAAGCATAATTAAAAGCTTTCTCCTATTGTCTTTGATGTCTATGTCCTAGTCTGTGACTCCTATAAGAAAGAGTATAAGACTGAACCACTATCTGAGAGAAGTCAGGGGAGTTTTCTTCAGAGATTAACTCCATCCTCACTATTGCCTTAGTTCAAGTTCACATGCTTTTCACCTGAACTATTACCAGGGTCTAGGAGTTGGTCTCCTGACCCTCAGGACCTTCCCCTTCAAACCAATCTTTTCCATTGCCATTTTCCTAAATATGCCATGTCTCTGCTTAAAGGCTTTATTTAGGAGTATATTTAAACTCCAGACTATGGCAGAAGGATTTTCATGTTCAACTCTTTTCAATCTCTAAGGCACGGGGAAGTCACAGAGGGAAGGAAGCCGCTTGTACCTGACACCCCCGAAGAGGTAACTTACAAGGGTGAAATGGAAAAATCTTATTTAAAATGTATACCTAAACTCTAACTTTCTGATTTATCAGGTTGATAAACCATTTCCTACTATAGCAGTACTAAATCAGCCCAAAGTTGAGGATGTGATGAATCACATTTTTTCTCTGAAGAATGGAAGGATTTACTCAGATTAGTTTAATCAAACCTCTTTTCTGGTTACTGCCTACATTTACTACGTACCTGGAGGGTCTGATAACTATACTGACTTAATCTTTATTGCATTCTGTCTACAGAGATAACTTAAGGGGTAGGAGGTGTCAGCTGGACATCAGTTCACACAGAACATTAAAACATCCCTAGAATAAAGTGTAAATATGGTGCTAGTTAACTCAGGTTTCCACATGAGACTACTAACATAATTGACAAAAGTTGGCAACACGCTCAAGTGGAAATTGTGAAAACACTTCTCACGGTGCTGAACTTGCTCTGTTATTTTGCAAAGCATAATTGCAAATTGCATGTTGCAATTACAGGCTGCTCCAGGAGCCCTGAGACAGGCCTGCTGACAGTCAGTCGATGTTCCAAAACTGAGTAAGGCATGGTAAAGTGTTGTCTTTCTTTTTTTTTAATCTAAAAATGAGTGATTTTGTTCATGATATAAATTCCTATCCTTGGAATATGCTCCTAAGACACACTTTGTTTCAAAAACTTAAATATAAATTCGAAGTGAGAATGAGAATGGTGATAGGTAGGATAAGATTTATCAACCTGAAGCCAGAAAAAGTAGAATTTGGGATATATTCGAACAAAACGTAAAACATTTACCTATGTAAGTTACTTCTTTTCTTCATGATTTTGGGTGACTTATAGTATCTAGTTAGGGGTATTTAAAAATAAAAACCTAAAAACAACTCCAACTAAATTTAAAAAGTCACCAGAAAATGTATATATCTTATCAACAGAAAAGCCAGTATTTTGGGGGTCTACTAAATACATGTTAAACTAGTATTTGAAGAATGTCAATTTGAATGGGTGTGTCCATATTGGTAGGCTGCCTGAGGTGCCCACTTGTCTCTGTCTGGCCTGGTCTCCAGGGTGGGCACAGGGATACCCATAATGTCCTGACAAAGCAGACCCCCAGGGCTTAATGGCTTCAAGAGATTATTCTCAAGGAATTATTTTGTCAGACGTCTGATAGCAAGAGATGGTATTTCCAACCTGGATTCTTGGAGGTTAGCAATAACCCACAGCCCAGAATTTCTGGACTATATATATATATATATATATATATATATATATATATATATATATTGGTTTTATATATATATAAATATTATTGGTTTTCAGGTTTTTTAACATGAATTGACATATGACATGAAACAGAGATAGGTAAGAACACTAGACAGCAGAATCAGAATCAGGATCCCAAGAGTTTGGAATAAGCTGATAGGAAAAGGCTGAGTTTACTAAGATTTAATCCAGCAAAATAGGTATAAATTCAACACTTGGGCTTAAGAAGGAAAAATAAATGCAGAATGAAACATGACTAATACATGTAAACCAGAGTACAAGGTTTTCATATAATATGAGCAAACTAAAAGGGGTAATACAAAATATGGCTATTAATGTCATTTGAGATTGCACACCTAGCTGAAAAACAAATGAGGAAGTTCTGATTGCTTGTACCATAACATGCCCATACACAGGAAACTTGGAATTCAATTTGGGACTCAAGGGAGCCTGTGGAAGCTTGGAGCCCATTTATAGAAGCCCAAGCTTTTGACAAATCTCAAATTAAGAATGAATTTGCAGAACAATCTCAGAATTCATATAACCATAGATTTGAATACTGACTCCACCACTGCTAACATGGTAACACTGGACACATTACTTAAACATGATCAGTCTTAGAATTCCTATCCACAACACAGGAATAAAAATATCTACCAGGTAGAGCAATGGTCATTTTTAAATAGAGAGTCCCCTATCACTGGCTTCTATTCACCTCACAGGAGACAGAAGCAAGTCCTCCTTCAATGGTAGATTATCATGTGGAAGACGGTAAAATGGAAAAGGGACCATATGTATTACAGAGAGAGCTAGGGTTTTGTTCAAAATGAGATAAAGCACTCCAGTACTTAGAGGTACCCCCCTCTCAAATTGACTTTCTCTTGAGTTTTGAGATTCTATCACTAGAGATGGTCAACAAGAAGCCGAATGACTTGTTTATGCTACACCACATAAACATAAGAGACAGAGGGCTAGATTAAGTCGAAAGACCCTACCCTGGGCCTGTGCCCACCTGACAGGAGGGTCACAGCATGGTGGGCTGTTGGTGTGGGAAGGGCAGAGCATGAACAAACCTGACAGTGAACCAAGTCTCTGCTTCCAAACTGAGGCTTGATTTTAAGCACTGATATTTGCGAATCATCAACCTTATTGTTAGACTTTTCTTTTTACTCTTATTCATAGGTTTAATGCAAATAAATGTTCTTCTGGAATTGTGATGTTTATTGAGAACACCATAAAGTATTAGAATTAGATGTTTTTAATAGTCCTTGCTTATAAATTTTGACTCTTTTTAGCATCACATTTATTTTTAAATGTTTTAATCTGCTTACATGATGGTATGAAGAAATTTCTACGGGAAATGTAGTTTTTTCTAAAAATGAAGAGATTGGGAGCTAAAGGATTAGAAGTTCTTCTAAGGTCACAAGCTAAACCAGTTTTCAGATTCAGTAATCCTTCCAAGGCAAATAAGAATTGTAATTTGTGGTAGGTAGAAGGACTCTGGGAAAGGAAAGGGTGTTCTGACTCTATCATGTCTCACGCATGGCACCGGAAGGATGCTGGCAAATCCGTCACGGCACTGTGAACACCTTCTTCAGATGACAGAACTGTTCTCTCTGACAAGCTCTTGGGAGGCAATACAGCACAGTATATCCTTTTGAAGCATTCTCAGGGGTGGGGAGGAAGGAAAGCAACTATGAAGACAAAGTAATAAGACTGAAGAATAATCAGATGCATCTGGGTTAGCGACTGTCATCGTTAAAAAAAAATAATAATGAAACAAGGAAATCAAGCTGCAGGATTGAAGACTTCTAAGCTTGTACTTTCAAAAAATGTTTGAACACTGCTACCTGTGATCAAGAAAATGACTGTGCTTGCTAACCAAGTAACTTCAGGTTCTGTTTGAAAGCAGTAATTAGCTGATTCTTGGAGATAGCGTTTCACCCAAAGTCATGCTTACCACTTGAGTGAAATAAGAAACAAGAAAACCACATTCCCCATTCTTAGCTTAGCTTCCTGAAAGCTCATAAATTAGGCAGCTAGCTGAGCCCTCCTTCACCGCACTCCAACACTGTATATTACATTTTTAATGGCTGCTGAGAGTTCTCACTCTCATGTCTGTTGGCAGCAGCTGCTGATAATGCAGGGTCGCAGCAATCCAGTAAGAAACGCTGGCATTTGTTTTCTGTCCTACTTCCCATCGGCAAAGTCATGTTTAATATCTAACTGTATGCTTTTGTGATTAAAAAATAAAGCAGAAAGCCTTGTTCCCATTTCTCGTACCTCCATCAGTTTCTTAGCCTACTTTTCCTTTTGCTAGAATGAAAGGAATTTATTTTCCTACTAGGGCAATCAAAAACGTCATTTTTAATTTCAAAAACTATGCAGGCAAATGCATTTTCTTGTTCATTCATGATCAGCACCAAGTGTTCGCATGAGCCAAAGTAAGAGCACTTCCGCCCACTGAGTAGATGAGCCACTGGGCCGGAGACCACAAAGAAACAGAGTAAATGAAAGAACAGGCAAGTCAAACGTGTTAGTAATATTAGTAGAGCTAAAACATAGTCTTATTACTATTATAGTCTTGGTGGTAGCAGCTATCAGTTATGTAGTGCCAGCTGGTAGATATATGGTAGATATATTACCAGTGTGCCATAAGCAGTATTTCATTTAATCCTCACGGCAACTCCACGTGGTAGCCAGTCCCTTGCCTATTTTCCGGATGGGGAATGAGGCTAGGTAAGCTGAAGTCACAGCGTGTGTTTAGGAGGGGCCAGAATTTAGCCCGAGCTTGTCTGACTTCATATTTAGCTGCTATACTACATGGCCTCTTGTGTTAAACTAACAGTCATTTTAACCCCATATAATCAAGAAAGTAACTAGACAATTAGCTGGTAAAATATACCCCTATTTTTATTGAAACTTGCAACTCTCTTGTTATATATTTTGCTCTGAAACATATTTTTTAGACAAGGATAGAAGGTGACTTTAAAGCCAAAAAAAAAGAAAAGAAATCAATGCAGGTTTACAGATAAATGCTAAGTGGCACAACATCAACATCATGTACGCAACAGGATGTGGGAAAGTCTGTACAACTGGAAATAGGCGCCCCAACTCAAGAGGGCAGACACTGCTCAGCTCCCAGTGATTGATTATATAGAAGAATCCAAGTCCTGTATTTTAAGTTCTCTATTTTTTTTTAACAGAAACTAAAAATATGGATTTATATGTGAAAATTTTATTTTGGCAACTAACTGAAGAGTGTTAGGAAGTGCAATACAGGCCAATATTCCAAATTCAACATATATGTTGGCCTCTACAAGTCTTCGAATTTTAGTTTACACAGTTGATAAGCAATTTCTTAAAAATTAGTGTTTGTTTTTTTCCCCTCAGGGCCAAATTTCAAATTTCATTCAGGTAATGACATACTTTAGGCACAAATGCAATGGAAAACATTTCATTCCTAATTTCTGGGTGACTTGTAAGACTTGAAACACAGTTGGCCCTTCGCCCTTTTCACAGACCCAAAGTGATCTCACCTCCTTGGGGCTGCCGGGATGGGCACAGCTATTAAGTGGCTTATCTGCTGAGAGCTTGCCACTGTGCGTAATTAAAGAAAATCTTGCATATCCTTCCCCAGGCAGTGATTTTTTTGAGAGGCTATCTTATCACAATTAAATTTCAATTTCACAGTTAACTGACTTTTTTCACTGCAAACACGACAACATTCACAATGCCAAGGAAACGTAGAGGAGCTGACACCCTATTCACTGTTTGCATATTAAATTCCCACATGAGAAGCAGTCAGTACATGGATATGCATGGCTTGGGGGAACTCAAATAGACTTGTGTGAGATTAAACATGTATTTTTAAATGGGTTTCCTTCAGGGATGCCTTTTTCTCCAAGTGTAGAATATTTCAAGTGGTTCCTACCATTTCTTGTCTACGTTGTCTTATATTTGTGTTTGATGGTCACCTATATGTCTGTGGAAAGGCTGGGAATTAGGCTCCCAGTTGGATGAGAAACCAGTATTTAGTAAGTGCCAACTCAAAAAGAAAGAAAGAAAGAAAGAAAAAGGAAAAAGGAACCAGAAACATACTACTGACTCTTGGGAAGCTTGCTGTCTAATTGAACTGGCAAAACATATGCACATATACCAACTTGAGAATGCTTTCAAGGGAACATGCCATAATTCAGTGACTACCACTTTGTGCAAGTGGTGTTATAAAGTAGAATGTGCCAGCCCTGAAACAAATGTGAGCCAATTCCAAAGTGGCAAAACGCTTTCCACAATACCTTGAATACTTACTGGAATGCACATTTTTTAAAGTTACTATTTAAATATTTATTAAATGTCAGGAATGATTCTAAGCATTCTGCAAACACAACTCTCCAAAGTTGGGAGGTAAATGCTGTCATCATCCTCGTCTTTCAGATAATGAATTCGAAGCTTACATTTTGAGTAACTTGCTCAGAGTCATACAACCAGCAAGTTGGGATTTGAATCCCATCCTGCCCGTCTCAAAAGCCAATTTTAATTACCATGGTACACTGGCACATTGCTTAGCACAAAGGAAACACCTAGTAAGTATCTGATAAATGAATGCTTGTTTCTTGGATGGTTATTTATCACTAGTCACAAAGATTTTTCTCATCCCTTCCAAAAAGGCCTTCATGATTTAAGTATTTTGAACCAGCACAGTATTTGAAAAAAAAGACATGATATATATATCATGCATTATTAAATATAATAATTTAGTTAATGCACTTTTTAACCACATTTACAAAGTTGTACTGGAAATACTTTGACAATTTTTATCCTGCTTTGCAAAAACAAGTATTCCTAAATGAAGTTACATTCACAAAGTAATTATGTGATGTTTGACAGTGAACTGTGTAGAATCTGAGGTTTCAGAAGGCTGCTTGCCCTTAGCCAAATCACCACCCTTTGCTGGGTATCGATTTCAGGGACTGTTCCATAAGGATGCAGCTTTCAGAGTTGCAAATTTGCAGTTCTGAGTTTGGAAACATGAAGTAGTTTGGGATCACTGCGTCATAACTTCATTACTTATTAGGCTTGAGACAACATGAGCCAGTGGGGAGGGATGGGAAAGCAGGGCTTGCTGGGAAAAGGATAATGGTTAAGGAAACTAACTCACCTGTTTGTAGGGCTACCAGAACCCAAAGCCATGGCTAGTTAAATCATTGTAATTAGGAATTAAAACATTAGAAGTTCTTTAAATAGCTGGCAGTGTTCTGGTTTAAACCCAAAGAGAGTTTTCCCTAATGGGGCCAATAAAGTTCTACACACAGTAGGAGCTCAGTAAGCATTTGTAGACTGAATGAGAGCTTTCCCACTTCTATGAGAAAGCCTGTTAGCTTGTGCTATCAAGGGGGTGCCAGGTGCCAGTTCTGGGGGAGGTATCTAGGGCCTCAAGGGCAGATGTGCTCTCAAAGTTTCAGAACGTATAAGGATCCTTGCTGAATTGGTGCCAGGTTCTGTATCTCCAAGGCATTTTGCTGACGTGACAGATGCTTTAAATGATGGTAAACAATTTACGAGATTATAAGAAAGCCAAGTTTAACTATACAGAAAACCAATAGGCTAATAAAGCTTTTCTAATTTTCAGTGGTATCATCTCTAACCTATGTTGTCTTTGACTTCTCAATGATCAATTACTTTGGGAAGAGAATACTAATAATAGTGCAAACAGTTACTCTCTGTCAATAACTAGAGGACTTCAGGAAGGCAGGGAACCTAAGGGCTGCTGCTTCTGCAGGACAGGGCCAAGGGGCGGAGCCTAGCGGCGAGGAAGGACAGGAGCGAGAGGAGTCGTGCGTTCTGGAGTCCGGGTGAGAACTGGAGCTCATGGCAGGACTCCTCTCTCGGGATGTGTATGGAAGGGGATAAGGAGGAAAGGCTAGGCAAGATTTCAGTCCTGCCATCAGAGCCAACATAGGACATCCTAAAAGGTGGAGCGAAATCACTTACACAGCCCCCGGAACGTGCTGCGGGCCCAATGAATTCTTACCCGAGTGACACTCTCAGGAGCTAATGTGGAAGCTCAGCTGTTGTAACTGTGACACTGACCAAGCGGCTGGCGCAGGGTTAGTAATGAGAAGCCATTTAACTCCATCAAGGTCTCCCGGTTCTTTCCAATATCCATTCAAATTCTCTAGGAAGGACTGGCTTTCCTATCACGGAGGGTACAAAGTTTAAATTGACTAATATGCACAGATTTATCACCTCAAAAACCCCATACCAATCCTCCAGGGGAAGGACTAATTAATTAGTTTATTTCTAATGAGGACCTTTTAGGGAAATATCAAGGGGATGCAGCTGTGGAAAAATAAGAAAAAGAGGCAGGCGTGAAAAGTGGCTTTGGGGCATGAGTCCTGTCTCCTGTTTTGAGAACACAAATAAATAATCTGATTCTGGGTTCAGGCTAAGGGAAGATGATGGCAGTTCTAAAGGCATGGATGGGGCAGGTGGGTGTAGGAAGTTTTCTGGACATGGCAAATAGGCTGGCTTATCTAGAACTGACTGTTATATGAAGGAATAATCAGATACAAAGTATGGCAAGAAGGAAAAGGAGAAGCAGATGATGACATCAGAATTCAGAGTTTAAACCTTGAATAACAATGGGGCAGCACTTCAGATTCTAGAAAAGGGAGGAGCTGCTAAGGAAAGCATACTCGCGGAAGACTCTTCTGGCAGCTGTGTGTGGGATGTATTGGGCGGCAGGAGGGAGACGGCAGGTATGCCTTGAGAAGCAATTTCAAGAATCTCTGTGAAGTCTTGGCCTAGGGTAGTGGTCCTTATTTCGAAACCGTAAAGTGCCCTAATGGATCGCTACATGTAACAGTGAATGAGGATAACGACAAGGTTCACTGCTCAGGGAAAACCTCTCAGGCAATAGCCACCATACCTGGAGGCATTTCATACACAATGTCTCCAATCTTTACAAAAGCCCTGTGAATCAGGCACAGTAAGCAACCCCAATTTTATGATCAGCAGCTGTGAAGTAGTTTAAAGGACTTGCTCTAAATCTCAGTTTATAAAAAAACGGAGTTTGGATTTGAACACAGTACATGATTAAGATATTTGAAATCTGCCCTCAATGTTTGAAAGCACTTCCTAGACCTTATATTAAAATATAGATGTCAGTATCTAGCAAATTTGAATGTGTTAATACTGATAATAAAAATCTGAGATGAAAATCTGTTTCATTGGTATAACTGGTAGAATTACCAATATCTTTGGGGAAACATCAGAGATAAGTAGGATGTTCTTTTAAAAGATGCTATCTTATCACACATTATTTCCCTGGCAAGCAGTCTATTACCTGTGGACTCTTAACCAATGTTATAAGACACTTGCTGAAACCCTAGTGGACATAAAAATTTATGAGGCACTGTTCTATCTTTCAAACTGAAGTAATTCAGACTTTGTGAACTCTTTAAGAGATCAGTTCTGTATTTTATTCAATAAACTGTAGAACCTTAACTACATTTTTGCAACATGTAAATGCACAAATATCTTTGTTTAAATAATAAATCTGGCACTTGAGGCTTTTCCCCTCATCTCGAGCCCCTCCCTCCTACCACTTGGCCAGTCTTCCTGGTTACCTGCCACTTAACTTCCTCAAAGGGAGTCTTCTGGGAAGGCTGCCCTCACTTTCCAGGCAGCATAAGGCCTTCTCATCCTCTTCACCAGCCTGCCTGACATCTGGTGCAAGCCTCACTGACAGCAGGTACTATATCATGATTATATTAGAGCAGAGCAGAGTCATATGCCTTGGAGAGGGGCACCTGCCCTTGTCTGCACAGCTTCAGAGTGACCCAAGTGAGATTTTAATTCAGGCTAGTCAGATTCTAGGGTCTATATACTCTTAACCATTAAGTGCAAGGCTTTTACAGGCCACATACTTTATTTAACTGCCCCAGGACTTAGCAAAATACCAGACATCTTAGAGGAATCAATGAAGGAATGAACAAATATTTTCAGTTCAGAGGGGACTTCAGCTTTAGCCCATAGCGTGGTGACTGCTTATCCATTCGGTACTGCCAAATAGTTACCGAGAAAAAGGCAGTAATTAGTGAGCATCTCCCCTACACTTTCTTTGGGAGGAAATAAAAGAAACAAAGATAGTCTAAGGAAAGATCTTTGCTTCTCTGTTCCCACTGATCCCACGTCCTACCCCAGTAACTGCAGCAATGTCTAACTGGCCTGCTTCACTGCGATATCTTCCCTTGCCAAATCCCAGACATCTCTCCTATATACCACACAGAAGGCCCTCACTCAATGATTTCAGTAGCTTTCTACTGTCTACATATTTAATCAAAAACTCGTCTGTGTGAGTCAAAAGATCTCTCTAATCCAGTCGTATTTCTCATTATTTCCCCAAATGCATCCTTTAACTATCACAGTTACAAAAGTATACCATTCTTGTAACTTCTCTGAACTTCATTATAATTTTCAGAGTAATGCAGAGGTTGGCAAACTGCATCCTGTCACCTTTTGTTATTATTACCAGCAATTAAAGAAGGATTTAAAATTTTTAAATGGTTGGAAAAAATCAAAATAATAATAATACTTTATGGCATGTGAAAATGATATGAAATTCAACATTAACATCTTCAACAAAGTTTTACTGGGACACAACCAATTCTTTTATGTATCATCAAAGGTCGCTTTCATGCTACAACAGCAGAGGTGAGTAGCTACAATGACAACCCACACCAGAAAACCTAAACTAGTTACAATCTGGCACTTCACAGAGAACTGCCAACCTCTAGGTTAGTGGGATAAAAAAGCAACGCTCAACTGTTGAGTCTCTACTCGGCATGAAACACAGGTACTATCCATTCATTATTTCACTGAGACTTCCCTTTGGGGGAGGTAGGTATTATTTTTCTCAAATTGCAGATGAAGACTGGGACTAAACAACTAAAAAGTCTTAGAATTAAAAGTACAACGAAAAACTTCAGGATTCCACAGCTCATTTGCGGTTTTTCGGTTATGACAAGCTATTTCTCCATATGCTTGAGAACAAATGAATATACTGACCAGTGTGAACTCACACCATACACACTGAATGCGTAAGTAATGTGGGATGCCAAATAATGAAGTGGCCCTAGAGAAATTCAGTCGATCCAGAAGCGTAAACTGCAGTAATACAGCTTTGTGATCTCTTTTTTGGTCAGTTCCTAACTTCCCCTGGCATACAGCTCCTTTTTTAAAAATATTAAAGGACTGCAGATCCTTTCAGGTAGAACTTCAAAATTACTTTTTATCACTTTTGTCTTTTATCTATTGATCAATTTATTCTTTAAAAGAATAGACTTAAAAAAAAAAGTACAATGTTGTTCCTTGAATCCCATATGACAATTTTTAAATCAGTGCTTCATACCACAGTCCATTTCAGATACCTAGGGCTATTGTCCTTTATTTTTCAGGACATAGGAGTGGTATAAACATAAAAAGACAAAGTTCAGTTTTTCCTGAAAGTATCCTTATCTTGGATCTTAACTACAGACAATCTACAGTAATACAGAAAGTAAACAAAAGAAATTTGCTGAAGATAATACAGGTAAACCTGATTATTATTATTATTTTTGTCCCAGCCAAAACCAAAGCATTCTGACTACTAGTTATTTCTGGCTCATGTTTAGAAATAATCTACAGAATGGTATAGATCCCAAGCTTAATCCTTGTCAAGGTAACTGACATTTAAAAGAATAGTATTACATTTATATAGCTGTCTTCTAGACTTGTCTAAAATAATAAAAGCCAACATTTAATGACCATTACCATGTTTTAGGTTCTCTATATATTGATTTCTTTATTTCTCACAATGGCCTTGTGAGGGGTATAATACTACCCATGACACTAACCCCATCTAGAAAAGCATAAGCAAAATCACAGGAAGGTTGGGGGAGTTGCCCACTACCACTCAGCAAGTGACAGAGCCCAGAATGAACAAAAGTGACTCAAAGTGTGCACCCTTAACCACGTGATGGGCTGCTCTGGTCTGCTTCCCAATGTTTCATGAGCACTTAATCAAATATCAAATGGTAAATATATAATTTAACTAAATATATTTGTGTTTGGTGACTGCCCCCCAACAAAAACCTGTTTGTTCATTTGGTTTTCAGTATCTTCCTATGGGGCAGTTGCCATGAAGATGGATTCCCCCAAAATCTTTTGATAAAATCATTTACTTGGCAGCTCGGTAAATAAACAAGAAAAATAGCAAACATTTCCTCATAAGAAATTCCAAATCTTAGTTAGCATAGTCCTAAGATTTTAGCATTTACATGAAGATATCGGAAACATCTTTCCATGTCTGTAACTTGTCTGGAAGAAAGATGATCAGTGTAACAATGGATCATCATGTTTATCTATAGCAATACACAGACAAAAATCAATATGAAGTCATTAATCTAGTCAGAATGAAGACCCAGAGGTCAAAAATTATCCAGATGACAATGAATTTTTTTGTAATGACCTTTTTTAATTGAGGCATAATTGATGTACAATATATTTCAGGTATACAACATAATGATTTCATATTCATATACACTGTGAAATGGTCACCACTGTAAGTCTACCTACCACGTCACCTTACAAAGTGAATACACTATCACTGACTAAATTCCTCATGCTGTATATTATATCCTATAATGACTATATTCCTCATGCTTATTTACTTATTTATTTCATAACTGGAAGTTTGTACTTCTTAATCCCCTCATTCATTTCACCATCCCTCCCCAACTCCCCACCATCTGGCAAATGCCCATCTGTTCTCTGTATTTATTAATCTGGATTTTGTTTTGTTTTTAAATTCCACATATAAGTGAAATCATGTAGTATTTGTCTTTCCATCTGCCTTATTTCACTTAGCATAATACCCTCAGGGTCCATCCATATTGTTGCAGATTGCAAGATTTCATTCTTTATTATGGCTGAGTAATATTCTATTGTGTGTATATATCCATACACACCACATCTTCTTTATCCATTGATCTATAATGGACGCTTAGGTTGTATCTGTATCTTGGCTATTGTAAATAATACTGCAATGAACACAGGGGTGGATATCTCTTTTTGAATTAGTATTTTTATTTTATTTGGATAGATATGCAGGAGTGAAATTGCTGGCTCATATGATAACTCTATTTTTAAGTTTTTGAGGAGCCTCCAAATTGTTTCCTGTAGTGCCTGCACCAGTTCACATCCCCATCAATGTTATTCAAGGGTTCATTTTCTCCAATTGCTCACAAGCACTTGTTATTTCTTGTCTTTTGGATAAAAGCCACTTGACAGGTGTGAGGTGATAGCTCATTGTGGTTTTAGTTTCCATTTCCCCGATGATTAGTGATGTTGAGATCTTTTCAAGTGCCTGTCGGCCATCAGTGTATCTTCTTGAAAAAAATGTCTATTCAGATCTTCTGCCCATTTTTCAATCAGACTTTTTTTATTAAGTTGTATGAGTTCTTTATATATTTTGGATATTAACCCCTAATGGGATATATGATATGCAAATGCCTCTCCCATTGAGTAGATTGACTTTTCATTTTGTTGATGGTTTCCTTCACTGCACAGATGAGTTTTGAAGTAGCCCCATTTGTTTATTTTTGCTTTTGTTTCCCTTGCCATTGGAGTTAGATCCAAAAAATATCCCTAAGACCTATGTCAAGGAGCTTACCACCTGTATTTGTCTTCTAGGAGCTTTATGGCTTCAGGTTTTACATTCTTTAATCCACTTTGGGTTAACTTTTCTGTATGGTGCATGGTAGAAGCCCATGGAAGGTGGCACATCACAGCTCACCTGCCTGTGCTAGCAGGCTATGAGGAGAGTGCAACAGTGGGGCCCACCAGCACCTCTGTCTCTGGACAGCGTCTCAGTTGTCCCCTGACTTTCCAGCAATAGTCCCTGATCAGCAAATGAATCTCTTTCACATACACTTCAGGCAAATTTCCAACTGCTGTTTTCTCACTGGATATTTGAGCAGAAAGACCACAGTAAGCCCTCCAAAAGGGGAGTCTCAGTTTCTAATAGCACACTGGGACCCCCTAGACATCAACCTCATTAGTTTTCCAAGCCAGATGTTCTGGGTGCTTGACTCTCCTGGGCAGATTCCAGGGGCTGGGGTGCCTAGTAAGGTTCTAACCACTTGTTGTTCTGGAAGAGGCACCCATCTGGTGAGATCTGTCCCTATTCTGTGTCATCACATCAAGAGAGTGGTCTTTTGCAAGACTGTGTCTCTGCCTCTCCTACCCATCTCAGTGTGGTCCTTTTAACCTTTGTTGTGGAAAGCAGTTCATCTAGATTTCAGATCTTTTCAGAGTGAAATGATCCATATGTAGCTGTAGATCTGGTGTGTCTACAGGAGGAAGTGAGTTCCAGATCTTCCCTGGACCATATTGGACCCCTCCTCCATAATGACATTCTTATTACAAATCTGTTTGTGCAATTCTGAAGTAATCAGCCCCAAGGACACACCAAATTATACTGAGAAAATGAGAAACAAGTAAGCAAAAAAGCTGTACTTTCTCTCACAAGACATTGGTTTAAAATAAAAGGAGTAGCTCCAGCTTCCTCATTGTCAGTCTCATTTATTTTGCCAGCGAAGTGGAATCACGTATCACCATTTACTTTAGAGAAGAGATGTATGTATATTTTTCTTATTTTCTATTCTGCCTTGCTCTCGGATAGCTATACGGAATCAAGTAGACTACAGAAAAAAAGCATTTGTCTGGGACTTTGTTCTAAGCTTATGCATTAAAGTACAAAGAAAAAAAAAAGGGAGAGGTATGAGGACCTCCAAACCAACTATTTACTCCCTGAGTTTTATATAGGAGAACTGAGGAGATTCAGAAGAGAACATTTGTAACAGAAGATTTTCCATTCTCGCAGTATTTTCAAATTTCAGCTATCATCATTGTAAGCACTGCAGAGTAGAAGGCGGATTGGATTTTCCAGAAAACGTTAACCTCTGAATTAAATACAGCTTGGGAGCTGCCCTGCTATATTCTAATGATACAGGACACAATCAGGCAAGAATAAAAATTATTTTCTGGTTCCCTTCACTTACTTATATAAATTTCTTCACTATAGTCCTGAGTAAACCAATGAATATCTTTGACCTTGACTTATTTTCCTAAGATGCAATTTTAAGTTCAAAAACATCTTAAAAGAAGATGCATTTTCTTCAATAAAAGCAGAGTAATTGATGCTAACCTATTTCACATTGTTCTTGGCTGTTGAAGTTTGTGCTCGTGCCACAATATATACCACTTTTATTGTAACACTAGATGGGTTGTAATTGTTTTATGAAAGAATAAGGTCAAGAACACTAAAATAAATCATAAAATTGGAAAGTAGTAGAAACAATATCAAATGCATTATCGTTACATATGTATTTCTCTTTCATTTTGCTCTTGATCAGCCTGGATTTGAGGATACATAGAGCACATATTCTATTCTGAGCAGCCCCAGGAACAACAGAACAAGGGAAATCCTGTTTGAGTCACAGATTTGTGGACAAATTAAAACCAATGCTATACTGCAGTACCATGCTCATCCCTTCAAGTATAACGAGAGAATTTTACTTCTAGTTACAGTGGTCTGGTTTCTATTTGCAAACCTCAGAGAGAAACTATAAACTCTGAACAAAATTACCTGAAGGCAATGGAGAGTAACAAAATGTAGGCAGACACTGGAGAGGGTTGGGGGAGTAATGGGGAATATACACTTGGAGGAAAGCAATGGTACAGTGAAGATCCTGTTTTTACATCTTTTTTTTTAATCAGAGGTCAGGTTCCAATCAATGCAACGCAAGATGCTATAACTCAGATACAAATCTGCAGTTTTACTGGCTTGAAGAGATAGAAGATAGCATTTGAAGGACCCACAACAAGTAGAAAGTTAGTGAGGATGACACGAAGGAAATAGAGAGGGAAACCCCCATATTCTGGGCATAAACTCTGCCCAAGTCTCTGGCTGACCCCATGAATAGGACAGACTCCAGGCAGCTCAGCTAAGACTAAAAAGAGCCACATAGATATTCCAGCTACTACAATCACAAAGGAGATAAGAGTTTGGAATTTGAATTTAGCCAAGTTAACTGTCTTCTAAAATTTTTTGTCAATATTCATCAGGGAATAGAATACAGAGTCTCCACAACATATCACTGAAAAATCAAGGATAAAATCGAAAATTCAAGCACATGAAAAAAATGTAAACAAAGACAACACAGCATATAATTATGAGAAAAGGAAATTAATCTAGATTGATCTTGAAATGTTAAAGTAGCAGAAAGCACTTCAAAATAGCTAATATCACACCAAATGTACAACTAAAAATAAAAATAAACAAATGAGACTATATTGAACTAAAAAGCTTCTGCACAGCAAATGATCAACTAAATGAAAAGGCACTTATAGAATGGGAGAAAATATTTGCAAACCACATACCTAATAAGGGGTTAATATCCAAAAACATATATAAAACTCACACAAGTCAATAGCAAAAAAACCCAAATAGTCTAATTTAAACAAGGGTGTAAATAGCCATTTTTCTAAAGGAGACACTCAAAGAACCAACAGGTCATTGAGAAGGTGCTCAGCATCACTAACCATCAGGGAAATTCAAGTCAAAACCTCAATGAGATATCACTTCATACCTGCCAGAATGGATATCATCAAAAAGACAAGAAATAACAAATGTTGGTGAGGATGTGGAGAAAAGGGAACCCTCATGCACCCTCACGTTGGTGGGAATGTAAACTGGTGCAGCCACTATGTAAAACAGTACAGAGGCTCTCCAAAAAATTAAAAATAGATCTATCATATGATCCAGAAATTCCACTTCTGGATATTTATCTGAAGGAAACAAAACACTAGTTCAAAAACATATATGTACCCCCATGCTCACTGCAATGTTATTATTTATAATAGCTAAGACCTAGAAGCAACATAATTGTCCATAAATGGATGAATAGATAAGGAAAATGTCATGTATATTTACAATGGAATATTATTTAGTAGTAAAAAAAGAAGGAAATCTCACCACTTGTGATGTGGATGGACACTGAGGGCATTATAATAAGTGAAATAAGCCAGACAGAGAAAGACAAATATATAATCTCACTTGTATGTGGAATACAAAATACTGAACTCACTGAAACAGAAAAGATTTGTAGTTGCCAGAAGTATGGGTGTAGGGGTGGGGCAAATGGGTGAGGGTGGTCAACAGACAGAAATGCCTAATGTAAGATAAGGAAGTTCTGGGAAATTAATGTACAGCATGTTGACTATAGTTAACAGTGTATTGCATATTTGAAAGTTGTGGAGAGTAAATAGCAAAACTTCTCATCACAAGAAGAAAAAGTTTGTAATTATGTAGGTGATGAATGTTAACTAAATTTACTGTGGTAATCATTTCACAGTATATACATATATTAAATCATTACATTATATATACCTTAAACTTACATAATATAATAGGTTAATTATATCTCAATAAGGCTGGGAAAAAAACACTAATGCTTGAAGAATTCAAGTGATATGTTTCAAGTTTCACAGATAGCTTCTAAGTGAGACTAGAACTTGATTCAAGGACTTCCTTTGCAAATGCCAGGCCTTTACCACAAAGTGATGATGTGAAAAGCTCCACTTGTTTCTCATTCAATGCCATTATCTTCAGCCCTAACTGTCCAAGTTCCATAACGTATTTCCAAGGGACATCATGCAAATTCTTTCTTCACTGCGTTTCCTTTTTTGTAAATCCACATTTACATTGTTACCACTTTGAGCCTTTGTCATTTCACACACTGAGTCTTGTCTGTGCTCCTAATCCTGCCTTCCTTATCTCTCCTTCATGCTTTCTACTAGGTCATTCTCTGTAACATATGGTACCATATAGCTCCAATTTTTTAAACTAACAAAACACATTCTTAAAATAATATTCAAACCTGGAATGGCTTAGAATTCTATACACCTACAATCTAATGCTTTCAATCTTATCCTCTATAACCCCCTTATTCCAGGCCCCAGGAAAGAGAAAAAGGGAAGGATGCATACCACATATTCTAAATATCTAAAAGACATAAATCAAATAACTAATGTAACTATGGTAAATTTCATAAAGGAAAATATGCCCTTAGTAAAAGAACAAACAGTAAATCTCAGTAAAGAAATAGAAAGTGTACAAAATAACCAAATGGAAATTTGAGACCTAAAAATACAGATGTGAAAGGAGTTAATTTTATGAAGTTAGCAGCAGATTGGGGGGACAGAAGAACCAATGCCCTGAAAAATAAATCAGTAGAAAACACCCAGGACCAAAAATGAGGGGGTAAAAGGGTTGAAAATGTATAAACAGTGCTTCAAAGACCTGTGGGACAAAATAAAATGGTCTAATATACACGTAATTGGATTCCAGAAGAAAAGACAGAGAATGGGATACAAAAACTATTTTAAAAAATAATGGTGAACTTTTGTCAAAGACATGCATTTACAGATTTCAAGATGCATAGCAAATCCTAAGACAAATAAATACAAAGAAAACCACACCATAATTAAACTACTGAAATCCAAAGATTTCAAAACCTCAATTCAGCAAGAGAAAAACATTACATTCAAGGGAATAGCAATACCACTTACTATTGAATTCTCTGCAGAAATATGAAGTCCAGAAGACAGTAGAATGGCATCTTTAAAGTCCTGGAAAGAAAAGAAAAACTGTCAGCCCAGAATCATGCACCAGACAAAAATATTCTTCAAGTATGAAAGCAAAATTGAATTTTAGCTAAAAGAAAAATAATAATTTTTGTCATTAGCCAACCTGCACTGCACAAAATGCTAAAGGAAACTCTTCAAGCTGAAGGCAAACACACCTTGGATCTTTAGAAAGGAACCAAGAGTACCAGAAATGTTAAATATGTGGGTAAATATAAAGATTACCTTTTTTGCTTCTAATTTCCTTAAAAGACATGGAGTTGTTCAAAGCAACAATCACAAAATTGCATTTTGGATTTTATAATGTATCTAGATGAAATAAGTACATGTGACAACTAGATAAAAGAGGAATGAGGAAAAATGAGTAAATAGGGCTACACAGCAGCAAAGTTCTTTCATTTTATGTAAAGTGATATAATATTAAATCTGAGTTGAACGTGACAAGGTAAGGATATAGACTGTAACCCCTCAAAAAACTACCAAAAATAATTCAAAGAAGTGCAGTGAAAAAGACAGAAGATAAATGAAGTACAATGAGAACACAAACTCATAATAGAGTACCAAGATGGATAGATTATGTAGTACAATGTTTCATCTATTCCAGAATCCCTTCTATAACACATATGACTGCTCATGTGGCCTCTACGATGCTCAAATGCTTCCACGTGAGAGGGCTCAAGAGAAGCCCAGAGCCCTAATTTTTCTGATCCTAAATAACACTTCTATGGAACAAGGTCTTTTCCTTCCCACAAAAGTTGCTATTATTTGTTAATTAAACATCTAAACATCCATTTCTTTTCCACAGTTTCCTCTCACTTATGGCTGGAGAGAGGAGTTTGCTCTCTTCCAGATGAGCTCCTGGATGACTTCATGCCCCTCATCTCCTCTCCTAGCATCCCATTTGTTTCCTTTATAACACCTGCCAAACATGTTCAGGAACATGAGTATCCATTCATTTTATTTGCTTAGTGAATGTGCCTAGCATGTAATAGGTATCCAACGATGTGAACAGGAAATGAAAATAAACATGCTAGGACAACTGCACAGCCATTTGGAAAAAGGCAAATAGATGCACGTCTCACATCATATGCAAGAGTAATCTCCAAAAGGATTGGCCTTCTAATGGAAAAAAAAAAAGAAACCAAACAAGTATTTGAAAGCATGAATAAATCTCTCTTTAACCTATGTGTAAGAAAATGCTTACTAATACTCAAATTCAGAGGCAATAAAGGAAAAAAGAATAAGTATGACTATGATTTTTATAAATTTTGCACAAAAAAAATCCAACACAGAAATCAGAGAACTGACAAACTATTTGCAGCAAATACCACAGACAAGGACTAATGGCATATGCAGAGACAGATAGATATCAACAATACAAGAATGTAGCATTCAGTGTGTGTGTATATGAAACAGACACTCCTATTTATCCTTACCTTGTAAGAAAGGCATATTTTATAGATAATAAAACTAAGACACACAGACATTAAGCAATTTGTCCAGGTTCACATGGGCTGGCAAGCAGAGCTGGGATATATACAAGGACTGAAGGATGAAGAATATATCTTCTCCTTGGTCTCTACATGAGTCAGGACTGCTGTTGTCTTCTACCCAGTGCCTCTCCTGTTTCCTGTGCTTGCCTTAACACAACCTTCCTCTCTCTCCAGCCTCTCGAGATCTCTTTACAGGGATTACTTCTCATTATCTTCACTGACTGTCCCATTGTCCAGAAGACTACTCCAGCTAGCTTCAGGGAACCTCCACATGGTCCTCATAGTTGCCTCCTGATGCCAAATAGAATCAGTAAAATGGTATTTTGGCTTAAAGATGGAGGCATGAGAATAGACAGAAACCTTCTCCAAAAACCACAGTATGAAAATATAGCACATACAATTAATCCTGAAAGAGCAAAAGAAAAGAGGACTGCAACAGACTGCCTACATCTGGGGAAAAGAGAAGATGTCACAGAAAAGGGTAAAGTAGCAAAGCTGTGAACTGGCAGGACCCAAGCCCTCCCCCAACCCCAGCTCACTGGCAGGAGGAAGATTAATGGAGCTTGGAGGGGAGAAGAAGCCAAGGACTGCTAAATACCCACCCCTGGAGATCTACTCTGGGAGCACAAACCCACATTACATGGTATTATGGAGATTGGAGGGGTTGGAAAGCAAAGACAGGCAGAATACTCAGAGAAACTGAGATTCCAGCTGCTTATAGAGAACAGGTAGCAAAACCAGCCCACCAGAACAAAAGAAAGGCAGGCACTTTGAAAGACTTCCTAACAGTGAGAGGGCTGCTAAAGGGGAAAGGATTACACAGAGCTTGCTACTCAGGAGAAAAGAGAAGTGGGAAAAATCCTGCCAGCACACTCAGCTCAGCAGGTTGGCAACATTCAGGAGCTTCAGGCACTCCATCCCCCTGGCTGGCAATGCAGACCAGAGACGCCCCCATTATGACAGGCAGCCTGCCACTCCTTCCTCCAGACCAGCACCGGCTCACAAAACTGCTACCACTGCCACTGTGCCAGGCCAGCCAGAGGGAAGCTCTGACTACAGCAGCTGCAGAGGCTCCTCCCTGCATGCTCAGCCCAGTGGCCCTCGGAGTGGAGGCAGGCATTGCTGCAGGAAGCAGGAAAGAGCTCTTTCCTTCCGACAGGTATAACAATCGCTCATCTGCAATCCCCACTATCACTCCAGGTGTGGAGCAGCTCCAGAGAGTAGTTTCTAGGCACTAGAGGGTGCCACCTACAAAGTTATTATTCCATATTTTTCATTACAAATATGAAATGTCAAAAGAACTTGGTACAAACCAAAATCCCACAAACACCAGAAAAAGGGCCAAATGAAACTGAAATCACCAAATTTCCTGATAAATATTTCAAAATAAAAATCATAAACATGCTCATGGAGCTACAGAAAAATATTCAAGACCTCAGGAGGACTTCAAGAAAGAGAAACTTTAAAAAATGGAGTATCTGAAATGAAACATACAATGGAGGGATTTAAAAGCAGATTAGATGAGGTAGAGGAGAGGGCAAATGAAATAGAAATTAGAGAACAGGAATATAAAGAAACTGAGGCAGAGAGAGAAAAAAGGATATCTAGAAATGAAAGAATATTAAGAGAACTGCGTGACCAATCCAACAGAACAATATTCATGTTATAGGAGTACCAGAAGAAGAAGAGAGAAAAGGGGAATAGAAAGTGCCTGATTGATGAAAAAATCCCCAATCTTCGGAAGAAAATATTCTCTGAGGCCATGGAGGTGCACAGATTTCCCAACACAAGGGACCCAAGGAAGACAACACCAAGACATACAATAAGTAAAACGGCAAAGATCAAGTATAAGGACAGAGTATTAAAAGTAGCCAGAGAGAGAAAAAAGATCACATACAAAGGAAAACCCATCAGGCGATCATCAGACTTCTCAGCAGAAACCTTACAGGCCCGGAGTGGCATGATACATTTAATGCCATGAAACAGAAGGGCCTCGAACCAAGAATACTTTACCCAGCAAGATTACCATTTAAATTTGAAGCAGGGATTAAACAATATCCAGATAAGCAAAAGTTGGGGGAATTTACCACCCACCAACCATCTCTACAGTGTATTTTAGAGGAACTGCTCTAGATGGAAATTGTCCTAAGGCTAAATAGCTGTCACCAGAGAAAACAAAACTACAGTAAAGGAATCAGACCATTACTAAGGAAATGCAAAATTAAATCAACTACCCCCAAAGTCACTCAAGGGATACACAAAGAGAACAGAATATGACACCTAATATATAAGGAAGGAGGAGGAAGAAAAAGAAGGGAGAAAAAGAAAAATACCTTTAGATTGTGTTTGAAATAGTGTACTGAGTTAACTTACACTGCTAGATAGTAAAGAAGCCACCCTTGAACATTTTGTAACCAAGAATCTGAAGCCTGTAATGGCAATCAGTACATATCTATCAATAATCACCGTATATGTATATGGTATGACTGCAATAATCAAAAGACAAAGAGTTACTGAATGGACAAAAAACAAGACCCATTAAAAAAAAAGAGACTAACTTCAAACCCAAAGACATATATGGACTAAAAGTGAAGGGATGGAAAATATGTCTCATGCAGATAATAGGGAGAAAAAAGCTGGAGTCGCGGTACTTCTGTCAGACAAAATAGACTTCAAAACAAGGAGAGTAAGAAGACAAGAAGAGATAAAGAAGGACATTATATAATGACAAAGGGGTCCATCCAACAAGAGGACATAACCATTATAAATACCTATGTACCCAACATAGGAGCACCCAAAAACGTGAAACAAATACTAACAGACTTAAGGGGGAAATAGAATGCAATGCACTCATTTTAGGAGACTTCAACACACCACTCACTCCAAAGGATACATCAACCAGACAAAAAATAAGTAAGGGGACAGAGGCACTGAACAATACATTAGAACAGATGGACCTAATAGACATCTACAGAACACTCCAACCAAAAGCAGCAGAATGAACATTCTTCTCAAGTGCACATGGAACATTTTCAAGAACAGATCATATATTAGGCCACAAAAAGAGCCTCGGCAAATTCAGAAAGATCGAAATTGTACCAACCAGCTTCTCAGACCACAAAGGTATAAAACTAGAAATAAATTGTGCAAAGAAAACAAAAAAAGCCCACATACATGGAGACTTAATTACATGATCCTAAATAATCAATGGATCAATGACCAAATAAAGAGATCAACAATATATGGGGACAAATGAAAACAATAACTCAACAGTGCAAAATCTGTGGGAGGCAGGGAAGTATACTGCAATACAGGCTTGCCTCACGAAAGAAGAACAATCCCAAATGAACAGTCTAAACTCACAACTAATTAAAAGAAAAAGAAGAACAAGTGAGGCCCAAAGTCAGTAGAAGGAGGGACATAATAAAGATCAGAGCATAAATAAATAAACTCGAGAAGAGTAAAACAATAGAAAGAATCAATGAAACCAGAAGCTGTTCTTTGAAAAAATAAACAAAATAGATAAAACCCTGGCCATAGTAATCAAGAAAAAGAGTGTACACACATAAAGAGAATCATAAATGAAAAAGGAAAAATCACTACAGACACCACAGAAAAACAAAGAATTATTACAGAAAACTATTAAAAAGTACATATTAACAAACTGGATAACCTAGAAGAAATGGACAACTTTCTAGAAAAATACAACCTTCCAAGACTGACCCATGAAGAAACAGAATCTGAACAGACCAATTACCAGCAATGAAATTGAACCAGTAAACAAAAAATTACCTAAGAACAAAATGCCTGGACCAGATGGCTTCACCGCTGAATTTTATCAAGCATTTAGAGAAGAACCAATATCCATCCTCCTCAAAGTTTTCCAAAAAGTAGAAGGGGAGGGAATACTTTCAAATTCATTCTATGAGGCCAGCATCACTCTCACACCAAAACCAGGCAAAGGCACCGCAAAAAAAAGAAAATTACAGACCAATATCCCTGATGAACAGAGAGGGAAAAATCCTCAAGAAAATATTAGCAAACTGGATTCAAAAACACACCAAAAAGATCATACATCATGATCAAGTGGGATTTATTCCCAGGATACAAGATGGTACATTAGAAAATCCATCAACATCATCCACCACATCAACAAAAAGAAGGACAAAAACCACATGGTCATCTCAATAGATGTTAAAAAAGCACCTGAAAAATTCAACACCCATTCATCATAAAAACTCTCAAAAAATGGGTACAGAAGGCAAGTACCTCAACATCATAAAGGCCACCTATGACAAAGCCACAACCAACATCATATTTAACAGCAAGAAGGTGAAAGCTTTTCCTCTAAGATTGGGAACAAGACGGATGCCCACTCTCCCCATCTGTATTTCGAATAGTACCGGAGGTCCTCGCAGCAATCAGACAACACAAAGAAATAAAAGGCATCCAGATTGAGGACTTCTGGGAAGATGGCGGCGTGAGCAGGGTGGAGGAAATCTCCTCCCAAAACCATATATATTTGTGAAAATACAACAAATACAACTATTCCTAAAAAAGAGACCAGAAGATACAGAACAACAACCAGGCTACAGCTACACAGGCGAGAACTCAGCGCCTCACAAAGTGGGTAAGATACAAAGCTGCGTCCGGGTGGAACCCAAACACTCCCCCACCCCAGCGCACTGGTGGGAGGAAAAAATTCAGAGCAGGGAGGGAGTGGAAGCACAGGCCCGCCAAATAACCAGCCCTGGTGTCTGCATGGAACAATATTCACATTATTGGAGTACCAGAGGAAGAAGAGAGAGAAAAAGGGATAGAAAGTGTCTTTGAAGAAATAATTGCCGAAAACATCCCTAAGCTGGGGAAGGAAATACTTTCTCAGTCCACGTAAGCCCACAGATCTCCCAACACAGGGACCCAAGGAAGACAACACCAAGACACATAATGATTAAAATGGCAAAGTTCAAAGATAAGGACAGAGTATTAAAGGCAACTAGAGAGAGAAAAAAGATCACCTACAAAGGAAAACCGATCAGACTATCATCAGACTTCTCAACAGAAACCTTACAGGCCAGAAGAGAATGGCACGATATATTTAACATAATGAAACAGAAGGGGCTTGAACCAAGAATACTGTATCCAGCACGATTATCATTTAAATTTGAGAGAGGGATTAAAAAATTCCCAGAAAAGCAAAAGCTGAGGGAATTTGCCTCCCACAAACCACCTCTACAGGATATCTTAAAGGGACTGCTCTAGATGGAAACATGCCTAAGGCTAAAAAGATGTCACCATAGAAAATAAAATCATAGCAAGGAAAGCAGACCATCCAAATACTAACTAAAGGCAAAAAGTAAAATAAACTATCCACAAAAACAGTCAAAGGAAATGTAAAAGAGTACAGAATAAAACACCTAGTATATAAAGACTGGAGAAGAAATAAGGAGAGAGAGAAATAAAGAACAATCAGACTGTGTTTATAATAGCTTAACAAGAGAGTTAAGTTAGACTGTTAGATAGTAAAGTAGCTACCCCTGAACCTTTGGTAACCACATATCTAAAGCCAGCAATGTCAATAAGTACATATCTATTGATAATCACCCTAGATGTAAATGGACTGAATGCACCAATCAAAAGACACAGAGTTACTGAATGGATAAAAAGCAAGACCCATCTATATGCTGCTTACAAGAGACTCACCTCAAACCCAGAGATATACACAGACTAAAGGTGAAGGTATGGAAAAAGATATTTCATGCAAACAACAAGGAGAAAAAAGCAGGTGTTGCAGTACTTGTATCAGACAAAATAGACTTCAAAATGAAGAAAGTAGCAAGAGATAAAGAAGGACATTACATAATGATAAAGGGATCAGTCCAACAAGAGGATATAACCATTTAAAATATATATGCACCCGACACAGGAGCGCCAACATATGTGAAACAAATACTAACCGTATTAAAGGAGGAAATAGAAAGCAATGCATTCATTTTAGGAGACTTCAACACACCACTCACTCCAAAGGACACATCGACCAGACAGAAAATAAGTAAAGACACAGAGGTACTGAAAACACACTAGAACAGATGGACCTAACAGACATCTACAGAACTCTACACCCAAAAGCAACAGGATACACATTCTTCTCAAGTGCACATGGAACATTTTCCAGAATAGATCACATACTAGGCCACAAAAAGAACCTCAGTAAATTCAAAAATATTGAAACTCTACCAACCAACTTCTCAGATCACAAAGGTATAAAACTAGAAATAAATTGTACAAAGAAAACCAAAAGGCTCACAAATACATGGAGACTTAACAACATGCTCCTAAATAATCAATAATCAATGGATCAATGACCAAATTAAAACAGAGATCAAACAATATATGGAGACTAATGACAACAATAACACAAAGCCCCAACTTCTGTGGGACACAGCAAAGGCAGTTCTAAGAGGAAAGTATATTGCAATCCAGGCCTATTTAAAGAAGGAAGAACAATCCCAAATGAATAGTCTAAAGACACAATTATTGAAATTGGAAAAAGAAGAACGAATGAGGCCGAAAACCCAGAAGGAGGGAAATAATAAAGATCAGAGAAGAAATAAATAAAATTGAGGTGAATAAGACAGTGGAAAAAATCAATGAAATGAAGAGCTGGTTCTTTGAAAAAATAAACGAAATTGATAAACCCCTAGCCAGACTCATTAAGAGAAAAAGAGAATCTACATACATAAACAGAATCAAAAATAAGAAAGGAAAAATCACGACGGACCCCACAGAAATAAAAAGAATTGTAAGAGAACACTATGAAAATCGATATGCTAACAAGCTGGAAAACATTGAAGAAATGGACAGCTTCTTAGAAAAATACAACCTTCCAAACTGACCAAGCAAGAAATAGAAAACCTAAACAGACCAATCACCAGCAATGAAATTGAATCAGTAATCAAAAAACTACCCAAGAACAAAACCCCTGGGCCAGATGGATTCACCTCGGAATTTTACCAGACATAAAGAGAAGAAATAATACCTATTCTCCTTAAAGTTTTCCAAAAAATAGAGAGGAGGGAATACTTCCAAACTCTTTCTATGAAGCCAGCATCACTCTAATACCAAAACCTGGCAAAGACCTTTCCAAAAAAGAAAATTACAGACCAATATCCCTGATGAACATAGATGCAAAAATACTCAACAACATATTAGCAAACCGAATTCAAAAATACATCAAGAGGATCATACACCGGGATCAAGTGGGATTTATCTTAGGGATGCAAGGATGGTAGAACATTCGAAATGCCATCAACATCATCCACCACATCAACAAAAAGAAGAACAAAAACCACATGATCATCTCCATAGATGCTGAAAAAGCAGTTGACAAAATTCAACATCCATTCATGATAAAAACTCTCAACAAAATGGGTATAGAAGGCAAGTACCTCAACATCATAAAGGCTATATATGACAAACCCACAACTAACATCATACTTAACAGCAAAAAGCTGAAAGCTTTTCATCTAAGATCGGGAACAAGACAGGGATGCCCTCTCTCTCCACTGTTATTCAACATAGTACTGGAGGTCCTAGCCACGGCAATCAGACAAAACAAAGACATACAAGGCATCCAGATTGGTAAAGAAGAAGTCAAATTGTCACTCTTTGCAGATGACATGATATTGTACATAAAAAACCCTAAAGACTCCACTTCAAAACTACTAGAACTAATATCTGAATTCAGCAAAATTGCAGGATACAAAATTAACACACAGAAATCTGTTGCTTACCTATACACTAATGATGAGCTAACAGAAAGAGAAATCAGGAAAACAATTCCATTCACAATTGCATCAAGAAGAATAAAATACCTAGGAATAAACCTAACCAAGGAAGTGAAAGCCCTATACCCTGAAAACTATAAGATACTCCTAAGAGAAATTAAAAAGGACACTAACAAATGGAAATGCATCCCATGCTCTTGGCTAGGAAGAATAAATATTGTCAAAATGGCTATACGACCTAAAGCAATCTACAGATTCAATGCAATCCTTATTAAAATACCAATAGCGTTCTTCAATGAACTGGAACAAACAGTTCTAAAATTCATATAGAACCAGAAAAGACCCCAAATAGCCAAAACTATCCTGAGAAGGAGGAATAAAACAGGGGAAATTACGCTCCCTGACTTCAAGCTCTACTACAAAGCCACAGTAATCAAGACAATTTGGTACTGGCACAAGAACAGACCCACAGACCAGTGGAACACAATAGAAAATCCAGACATTAACTCAAACCTATACGATCAATTAATATTTGATAAAGGAGCCTTGGATATACAATGGGGAGATGACAGCCTTTTCAGCAGCTGGTGTTGGAAAAACTGGACAGCTACATGTAAGAGAATGAAACTGGACTACTGTTTAACCCCATACACAAAAGCAAACTCAAAATCGATCAACAACCTTAATGTAAGTCATGAAACAATAAAACTCTTAGAAAAAAAATAGGGAAAAATCTCTTGGACATAAACATGAGTGACTTCTTCATGAACATATTTCCCAGGCAAGGAAACAAAAGCAAAAATGAACAAGTGGGACTATATCAAGCTGAAAAGCTTCTGTACAGCAAAGGACACCATCAGTAGAACAAAAAGACATCCTACAGTATGGGAAAATATATTCATAAATGACGTATCCGATAAGGGGTTGACATCCAAATCCAAAATATATAAAGAACTCACGCCCCTCAACAAACAAAAAACAAATAATCCAATTAAGAAATGGGCAGAGGACATGAATAGACACTTCTCCAAAGAAGAAATTCAGATGGCCAATGAAAGAACCAAACTAACACCATGACAGGCTTCAGGAAGCCTCAGAAACCAGAAGGCCTGAGTTTCAGTTTCCCCGAAACTATCAAGTAGTTACATATCACCCAAGGCATGTAACCACCCCCCTTGCCATCCTATCAGGAGAGGCCAAGAGCCCTCTCCCCACATTCCTAAGGATGAGGTCTGTGGGGAAGAGAAAGATAAGACCCCATTACAGAGAGTAAAGATTAACCTGTTGGTCACTAAGCAAAGACCCTAGGCTCGCTCTGTAATTGGTTAATTTCAAAGATACCCCAAATATTGTGATTTGATCCCGCCAAAAGTAACGGATATTCTGGATAATCTGTATGGCTAGAACTGTTGTCAATAATGTTGTGTAATTATAATTGGATTGCTGTGTCTATGTCCCAGTTTCCTGTAACCCCCCTTCGCAAAACCCATAAAAATCTTGCCCGCCTTTGTCTGGGGCTCTCAGTTTACCTCCACTACCCAGGTGGAAACGCTGAGTGTCCGAGCTTAAGCCCGTAATAAACGCCCTTTGTTCTTGCATGCGTGACTCGGTCTCCCTGGTGGTCTCTGGTCTCTGAGGTTACTGCGATCCGGACATAACAGCCAACAGGCACATGAAAAGATGCTCCACATCGCTAATCATCAGGGAAATGCAAATTAAAACCACAATGAGATATCACCTCACACTGGTTAGGATGGCTAACATCCAAAAGGCAAGGAACAACAAATGCTGGCGAGGATGCGGAGAAAGGGGAACCCTCCTACACGCTGGTGGGAATGTAAATTAGTTCAACCATTGTGGAAAGCAATATGGAGGTTCCTCAAAAAACTAAAAATAGAAATAACACTTGACCGAGGAATTCCACTCCTAGGAATTTACCCAAAGAAAACAAGATCCCTGATCAAAAAGCATATATACACCCCTATGTTTATCACAGCATTATTTACAATAGCCAAGACATGGAAACAACCTAAGTGTCCATCAATAGATGAATAGATAAAGAAGAGGTGGTACATATACATAATGGAATATTATTCAGCCATAAGAAGAAAATAAATCCTACTGTTTGCGACAACATGGATGGAGCTAGAGGGTATTATGCTCTGTGAAATAAGCCAGGTGGTGAAAGACAAGTAAATGATTTCACTCATTTGTAGAGTATAACAACCGAGCAAACTGAAGGAACAAAACAGCAGCAGACTCACATAGTCCAAGAAGAGACTAGAGATTACCAAAGGGGAGGGAGGGAGGAGAGAGGGTAGGAAGGGAGGGAGAAGGGTATTGAGGGGCATTATGATTGACAGAAATGGTGTGTGGGGGGGGTCACTGGGAGGACAGTGTAGCACAGAGAAGACAAGCAGTGAGTCTGTGGCATCCTACTACACTGATGGACAGTGACTGCAATGGAGGTTGTGGGGGACCTGATAATGTGGGTGAATGTAGTAACCACAATGTTGCTCATGTGAAACCTTCATAGGTATGTATATCAATGATATCTTAATTAAAAAAAGAACAAAAATGATATTTTGTCAGAGATTTCTAATCTTGCTTTAAATAATGAAATATAAGAATCATCATTATAATTATATATTATTAAAATTGTATTGTGGTTATGAGATAGTTCCCAGTGTGGGAATTTACAGTCTTAATTTGAGTGTTCCTTCAATTTCCACATTTGATTCAGCTCTACCTGAATTATACTCTTTATTGATCTTCTTGGTGTATACTCCTGAAGTATATCTTCTGAACACATAAGCAAGCTGAGGTATGGACTTACTCCAAGCAGCAAAATGTCTGGTTTGTGGCAAGAATTTACTACTCTGTTCAACAGTTATGTAACTTAGTTTTTTAGACCACCGTTTGACATAGTCAGGGCCTCCTCTTCATGATACTGAGTTGAACATGCTATGGCAGTAGCCCATGGTGGTCAGTTTTAAGTTTCACGTGTCTTATAATATCAGAGTTCACATATATGATCAAATAAGATTTGCTTTATTTGCTATTCCATCGTGATAATCAACGTCAAAACTATGGCTGTGTTCTCGTCTGTCTCCATCAGAATCTTCAGGCATGCTGAAAATATCACTTTGCTTTAAGTGTACCATCGGTGATGGTATGAAGATCTGAAACATAGCTGGTGTTCTTTCAACAAACATTAAGTTCTACAAATATTATACTGAATGGCTACTGTTTATAAGACTGTGTAGTCTCTTCAGAGAAAGAACTGAGTAGGTCATGTGTCTGCTTAAGGTAACTCAGAGTTTACTTAATGGAGACAAATATGTACTTGAATAACTAATGGAATGGCAAAAATTATATGGCTGCCTTAGCTTTAGAGCAACAATTTGGATACTGGCCAATTATAATGAATTACTGGCAATGCCCCAAAGCAGAGGTTATAAATTCACCTTCAGGTATGCTGTCTGGGCTAACTTGCTGAAATCAGTTCTTTAGACCAGTAGTACTCAGAGTGTGTTCCGCAGACTTGCGTAGGTCTGTAAAGCGTGTGTTACTAATCCTCAGTGACAGACACAGACACAAATTTGGAGTGATTAGAAATGTTTATAAAATTTTGATAAGGTAATTGTGCCTGTTGAATATAATAATAAAACACTGAGGCTTGTATTTTTTACTACTAATTTGACATTAACAATGAATTATGGCTATTTTATGTACCTGTACTCATTACTCTGGAAAACTCTGAAAACAAAGCCCAATATTACATTAGCTCTCACAACAGCCTGATCATTTGGCAAGAATTCTAGTGTTCAGTTACCTAAACTGTAAAAATCAGGATGTTGGATGAGGTATCTTATTATGTTGACATTTTATTCTATTTACAATTTGGAAAATAAATATAACAAAAACCAACTTGTGTTTTCTGAATAACTATTCAATTTCTTCATTATTTTCTAACTTCCTTGGAACATCATGTTTAATTTTTTAGGTTAAATCTAACTTGATGGATTTTTCATACTTCATTGAGGTCCAGTCTGATGAACTCTGGTAGTTGGATATAGTCATGTAACCACCACCACAAACAAGAGCCATGAAAACCAAACCACACTTAGTGCAGGGTAAACGCTACAGAAATGGGCAACTTACTTCCGAGAGCTTCCTACTTTCCCTCCTCTGCCCACATACTCCCCACCAGAGTCTGTCTGCTTCTCTTGGCTCTTCAATGCCTCTGAGTTTTATAGCTGTTTCCGGGGTGGGAGCCCTCTGGTAGGATCCTGCATTTTACAAAGTATTGGTCTGTGATGATTGGAAATTCTTTTTAAAATCCGATTATATATAGTTTGAGAAACACAGCTGTAAAACAGAGGTTCTCAAACATGGCTATGAACTCACCGGAGGAACTTGGTAAAGAGATCCACTTCCCCTACTAATTCAGCAAGCCTGGGCCTCTGTGCTTTCCCTTACTCCTTGAGGCAATTCTGATTCACCAAATTTGGAGAATCAATCATTAGATGGTGTAATTTTCAAAATTCAAGTTTCACCTCTTCTTGGAAGCTATTCTATGTCCCATTCACTGATGGCTACACAGTGGACAGAACTCACCAAGCTAAGGCCTATTACTGAGTGAACCACTTTTGAACATATGATATCTGGTAGTTTATCACTTAGCTTGGTCTTTTCACTCACAGACTGGAATTTGGATAGTGAAATGAATGAGGACCATGTTCTGATAGTACAGCCTGCAGGAACAGAGAAATCCTTTTGCTATTAGCTAGTAAAATGGGCACAAAACACGAGGAACATGATCTTCCTACTGGTAAAGTATGAGCATATTCTGTAAGGTGTTTATAGTTTCTCCACACAACTTTCCCATATTCCCTCAATTTAACCTTCAGGTAATGAGAAAGTCAGAGGGCCTCTATGGCCCCAGCACTAAGCCTCTTTCAGTGCCAGGTGCACCCTTCCCTCTTTTCCACCAAATGCACGTCAGTTGCCTGGTTAACAGTGGTTCTGAAGTGTAGCCTCTGAACCAGAAGTAGCAGGATCACCAGGTAAGTTCTTAGAAATGCAGATTCTTGAGCCTCAGCCCCAAATGCTGAAGCACAAACTCGGGAACAGGGCTTTGTGACCGAGAGCCCTCCTGGTGATTCCGGGGCATGCTGCAGTTTGGAAACGGCTCTGTCAGGAGATTCTGCCAACTAGCACGGACCGCTGACCTTGGTGGTGGGCTTGATGGGCACCTGAGAACATGGGTGAGTGTCATCTACACCACCAAAGAGGGACCTTTGCGACGTTCCCCACTCCTCTGTCTTCTCCTGTTTTCAGTTCTCTCAACCTACACGGCCAGTGCTTCTGCTGTACTCACTCATTTTGATGAGAAAAGCCTGAGCGAATAGCTCTCCTAGGAACTGTTAACACTTTAAAGAGGATGGCTGACATTGAGGAAGCTTAATAAACAAACAAACAAAAACTTCCTAATGCTGGGATGTGGGGCATATGTCATGCAACTCTATATTCCCATAACAGAAGACAAATCTATGATTCATGTTTGAGACTGACCCTGGTCCAGAGTTCTGAGAATTTCTCCTCCCACAATCATCTTAATTTCAGTAGGAAAGCATTTACTTCCATCTACATTTATGTTCTCCTTACTTACTTTAATCACTTATTATGAAGTGAATGCATGGCAAGATTCAAAAATACTTATGGATTTTGTTCACTTACCTCATTTCAAAGGTTTAAAGTAATAAAACTTCCTATTTTCTGTTTTAAACATTTAACTGTGCTACTTAGTTATGATTAGTACTGTAACTACAAACCAGGTAACATCCATCCTAAAGTCCCCTTCAGAATTATCGATTTCCGCCAAAAGTTGTGCTCTCAAATAAATCAATATAACCAGAAAATCAAGCTAGCAATTTTAACCTGAATGTTTACTTAGGAATTCGCAATGCTTCTTAGTATAAACATAGGCTGAGCTTTAGTCTCAGGAGCCAATTAACATTATACAGAGTTGTCTGCATAAACAACTGAGGCATAAAATAAAATTTAAGTGATATAATTTGGAAAGGGTAAAAAAAGGAGTATTACATCAATATCCCTGCTTCCTTTTAATGGAAAAATGATTGAAGAGGGCCATCTCAGCATTCACTCCAGTAACTCATGTAAAAGCTGAATTGTAATTTAATTATTTTCCTTTCTAGTAATTAACAGGGAATTTCTAATCATTCAATGTGAGTATGCTTTGATTCACTAATCAAATGAATACACTGTTCAAATTTTATTTTTTCCCCGCCAGAGTATTAAAATCCTCTTAAGAGCAAGCACGTAGAGAAACTGATGTATGGAGGCCAATAAATGATTCTGGCTTCATTGCTATGTCAAGAGAAGATGGAAAGATTTTGGTCAAAATTATTTAACAATTATCCAATTCACTGATAAATTAGCAGGGTGTTAATTGAGTTGCACCTGAAAAGCAGCCACTACATGACTCAAGGGAGATGAAGAGTGGTTTCCATGAAAACCATGAAGTTAAAATAACAAATGCTGATGAAAGCTGAAAATGCATTACAAATGCCATGAAAAACCAAGTGCTTGGAGCTCATGTTTATTTTGGCAAAAAGATGGAAAAAAGTTTAGTTTGCAACAGACAAAACCTATGCTATGAAACTCAGAACTGTAAAAAACATCATTCAAGTGCTTGAATCGTAAGAGTCAGTGCATACAGTCATCGTTAAATGTTGGAAGTCTCCCTCCAATCAGCTGAATATATCAAATAAATTCCTCATTCATTCTCTAGTAAATGTGTTACATATCTCTGAAATGACAGTCTAGAAAGTCAACATTTTGGTAAAACTGTGTTTTATCCTTGGATTTTTTATTGTTCTAGAAAATGATCAAACAGTACAAAATTATTTTTCAGCCACTCTTTTCATCAGTAACATACAGGATGTTCCTTTCATTGTTCCAGAAGACTTTGCATCCTGAAAATGTAACTATTATTCCCCCCAAAACAATTTTCTTGCCTATGTGGAGATTTATGATTTTTGTTGTTATACATAAGCCATGAATTTCTGCATATTAGTTGCCCGGCAATTGAAATACTGTCAAATTGTAATTGTATCATGGCAATTTATACTGAGCCAAGCAGCAGGAGGAAGCAATGAGAGGTACGGATGGTCTCTGACATGACGACTCAACTCCATAGGGCAAAAGCAGCCATAGATGATAAATAAATGGAGGAGTATGGCTGTGTCCCAATAAAATTTTATTGACACTGAATTTAGAATTTCATACAATTTGCCTGCGTCACAGAATATTATCTGACTTTTAAAAACATTTAATATGTAAAAGTCATTGTTAACTTGTGGACCATATAAACCCAGACGTTGAGCTCAACCTGGCCTGTGCACTGTAGTTTGCTGACCTCTGTGATAGATGTACTATAATTTAACCCTCTACCGACGGGCACTTGAGTTGATTCTAACCTGTGCTATAAAAAACAATGTTTTAATAAATATCACCACCTATGACATCACCTGTAAAAATTTCCGAGTCTAAATTCCTCAAAAGAAAACTGGTTCAAAGGGTCTCTGCCTTTATATTTCTGTATATTTTTACTTTTATATTATATTTTTATATTATTTTATCTTTTTCGAAATACTTCTCTACTTCAGTTATACTGTGGTTCTTCCATGTTTTTTTCCTGAAGTTCTATAATTTTTTTTTTCATTTAAATCTTTAATGCATTTGAGGTTTTTCTTGCTAAATGATATAATAGTTGATGCAACTTTTATTTTTTCTGGAATACTATCAGTTTTACCAGCTATACTGCATAGTCCTTCTCTCCACTGCTACCTTCCTACCTCCAGTATGAAATGCCTTTGATTGTTATTTATATGAAAGCTGTTGATACCTGCATATGAATTGTACACTCTAGTACCTAGCTGAATTTTTGATGACTTAATCAAATTTCCCAGGTATGTGATATTATCTGTATCACTTATAAAAGAGGAATCATTTTTGTTTTTCCATTTCCATTTTTTAAGAACTTTATTTGGATATAATTCACATGCCATAAAATTCACCCTTATCATAACCTCCTTTTAAAATTGGTTAAGATGTAATATCTTTATCTAATTGCATATCTAGTAAACGTTAACAGTGGCAAAAGGGGGCTTCCTTATTTTATTCCTGTCTTTAGTCAGAAATGAGCCTCGTATTGTCTCATCAGAGTTTGATGCTAACCTTGAGTTGAGATCGGCATGATCTATAATGTTAAGAATACATTTATCTATTCCCATTAGTTAAACTTGTCACACGTCTTACGCATCTATGAAAATGACCATGACTTTGAGTCCCAGCTATTACAGTCAGTGTATAGATTCTCTCTCTGTTCTATTTCACTTTTCGCCCCCCACCTTCCCCATGAAGCTTGTGCTGCATCTCCCCCCACGGAGTGTCTGTGATCATCTTAGGGGCTTTTGGCAGCCCCCAGGCACTTGATTCAGCATATTATAGCTGTCACCTACCATTGAAAAATTACTTACCAGGTTTTTTCTCATTTATCTTTTTGCTTTAGTATGATATCAATAAGGAAAAGAAGGAAATTGCTGCCTCCTGCCACCACACTGACACAGGGACTAAACCCTTTCTAAAACATAAGCAATGCTGGAGAAAAATGATGCTACCAAACCATGTGTCCTCAAGTGGTCACTCAACACTGTCCAGTTATCTTCCCATGTTTCTCCAGTAAGAAGGCTGTCCTGTTACGCACAACAACTGTCACATTCCTTCATTCTCCTTAAATAATAATACAGCTAACCTTTATTACTGTCAGGCAAGGTTCTTACTACTTCCTAAGTGTTGTGTCACTGTATCATCCTGGTAAATATGTGACAATTAAGTGCCATAAAAAGAAAAGAGGTTATGAGATAAACAGCAGGCCTGTGTGAGGTTAAGAAAGGCAATGGCGCTAACTGAAGCTGGAGAGCCTTGCTTGGCACAGTTCGGAGGATCTACTTTATCCTCCTTAGAGTGGTAAGCCATTGCAGAGAATGGCATGGGTCAGTGTGCATGACAAAGGTAATCACACCAGTGTGGCGAGGGCTATAACCGAGCTGACTCTTCTGAGGTCACAGAGGAAAGGTAGGAACTCTGCAACTGGAGTCAGGAAGGTTTTAGAACACTTAATTTGACAAATGATCAGTTGCGGGTTCTCCTCAAGATGGCTAGCACCTAATTACATTCTTTGCCTCTTTCATAGCAATAAGGTGCTGATATCTTATTGTATAAATTCATTGTAAAAACAAGCTTCCTTAGGCCTTAAATTCAGATTTTTATTTGCCCCATACACTTAAAAAAAGACAGAGAGAGAGAGAGAGAATGAACTCGGTAACAGTAATAATATGGGAGTGCTATCTCAAACAGAATAATCTGGGGTGTTAAACCAAAATTAAACCACGCTGGGGTCAGAGCCAAGAACACAGTTGCATTAAGGCAAACGAGTGAACATGAGAAAAATAAAGTGCTGGCAAGAAAGAACTGGTGAAGCAACAGAAGTAAGAGTAAGGGTCAGCTGGCATGGGAGACGGAACCCAAGACAGGCACCCAACTCCCTTCCTGGCTTGGCAGCCTCCTTGGGATCTGGGGAAAGTTACTGAACTGCCCAGGGAACCATTTCCTCAGCTGGGACTTTGGCAGGCAGGCCTGATGATTTTAAAAGTTCCCCTGGGCTTTAAATATTCAAGGCGTCTCTGAGTCAAGAACAGTTACAGCAGAAAGGTCTCTCCTCAGGATGACCTAGTAATTTGTCAACGGGAAGTGATATGCCAAGTTAGAAAAAGAAAACCAGAGAGTTGACTGTTTATTCTCAGTTGCTCCTAGGTTAAGGCAAGTAGCTCCGTTCTTCTCACCCCTCATCCCTGCCTGCACAGCTCAGACAGTGCCTTTTCTCTAGAGAGAGAAGTCACGGGAGATCAAAACATCAGCACACATGTGTGCAGAAAGTCTTCCTCACTACTGTCCTGTAACACTAGGAAAATATACCAACCATCTTTCATGAAGACCCCCTCTGCAGCCTGTGACTTGCCTTGAGACGAACTCACTCGCTCTGTCCGACAAAGGGGTAGGGGGAAGAACCCTCCCTTCTCCCCCAGGAGGGTGCTGCAGTCTCACCTGTGAGCTCAGGGGCGGGGCCGTGATACAGGCCGCACAGCCTCACCGTGTGTTTGGTCTGAAGCTGCTCAGGGAGAAGAGGGGCTGCACGGGGGGCTCCCTGGCAGCTCTCTGTATTGGTTTGGGGCCCAGGCTTGGCTGGCTGGAAAGTTTACGGCCTCTCTTTCAGGGACCTTGTGAAGACCACTGATTGGTAAGTAAATGGGATTTAGATATTCCTCTATTCTCTGCCTAAATGACGATCTAACTGCACCACTGGTTTCTAAATCAGGCATTGCTGACAAGAACAGCATCAGTAAATCCAGTATTTCTAATCTTCTCCCCTTGGAAATCTGCCTTTTCTTATTCTTCAGATTTTTTGCACTTGGCCTACCTCCTACAAATAGTCAATTCTTTTTCACTATATTAAAGATCTAAGTCAGTTAAACAGCTAGAAAAAGAAGCAGAACAAGCTACGGCAGCACATGAGTTACCATAGAAACAAAATCCAGGCTGGAATCCACTTCCAGTCTCCCTTGGGTTGGCAACTCATAGACCTAATCTGCATTGAAACAGCAAAAAGAAAAAAGAAATATGAAAATACTGTGAACATTCAATTATCTTGTTACCATATATATGAAATTATATAAATATATGTATAATGGTAAATACCCTCCAGATAAAGTTTTCACCAACTTATACCCCTACGCTTCAATTATGTGTGGTAGAATAATTAAAAAATGCTTATACTGCAAACAATATAGAATCATAAACTTCACCTAGCACATTACCAAGCCATGTTTTTTTTTCTTTTTAATCATCTGATTCCTTATAGCTTCCATGTGTGGGTAAAATTGCAACATTTATAGAATCTCTCTGCTGGCTTTAGTGCATCTATATATGGATAGGTGTGTCCAAGGGGTGGAGAGAAGTAGCTCTTTCCACATCAATAGGTAACAGCAAGGGAGCAGGGCATATCAGGACCAGAGAGGTCGGGTGGTGAGAGACATGGGAGGGCAGAGGTGGACGACTGCTTGTAAGCAATAAACAGATTTCTCCCACTTTATTTCTCTCTTTGACTGATTTTGGTTCAAAGGTATTTTGCCCCAGGCTGGGAAAATATCTTCCCCCCTCCCAACCCCCAGAGTTACACCATGCCACTGCTCCATGTGATACTGTGATTTTTAAGAAAGAGTAATTTGATCATTCAAATGAGCAATATATATGAGACTACATGTCATGTATCATTTCATTATCATTATGGGTTAGAAACCCTATCACTAAATGGTTAAGAAAAAAAATCTAATGTATATCAAGTACACTGAAAATGAAAATCCTGCCATATGCTGTCTTGGCTCTAAAATGGAAAACTTTTTCCATTACCCCCTCATGTGTTGGAAGACTGTATTAAGAGTTACATCTTCACATTTTAGAATCTGATGCTATTAAATATTATATTTTATTTGGTCTTGGTCCACAGTTTCTGGCTCACAGCTTCCAAAACCTTTGGAATTTCCTAAATGTTGAAAGTGATAAAAGTGTCTTCTGTTCTGTGAATGAGCTGACTTTCTGAAGCACTTGGGGATGAGGCCAGAGCCAGGAGAACCAGCCCTGTGATTAGAGGGTCAGAACTTCCAGTCTCATCCTTCTGACCTCCAGGAAGGGGAGAGTAGCTGGAGATAGAGTCTAACTGCCCGCTGCCAATGATTTAATCGCGCATGCCTATACAATTAAGCCTTCAAAAAAACCCCAAAGAGCAGGGTTTTAAGAGCTTCTGGGTTGGTGAACACAAGGAGATCTGGGAGAGTGGCACACCTGGAGAAAACATGGGAGCTACAAACCCCTTCCCCATACCTTACCTTCTGCATCTCTGCCATCTGGCCAATGCTCAGTTATATCCTCTTATAATAAACTGGTGATCCACTAAGTAAAATGTTTCTCTGAATTCTGTGAGCCACTCTAGCACCTTCACTGAACCTAGGGCAGATGTCCTGGGAACCAGTGAGAAGAGCAGGTAATAAACAGCCCAGACTTGCAACTTGGGTTTGAAGTCCAAAGAGGAGGTCATGCGAACCTCCACTAGATAGCTGGTTGGTCAGAAGCATGAGTAACAACCTGGGCTTGCTGCTGGCCTCTGAAGTGGGGGCTGGGGACAGAATGCTTGTAAGACTGAATCCTTGACCTGTGGAATCTGGTACTATCACAAGGTAGACAGTGTCAGAACTGAGCTGAATTGAGTTGAACTTTGACACCCTGCTGGTGTCTGAGAATTGTTTGGTTCTGTGTGTGAGAAATACCTCCTCCCACATATTGGAATTTATCTACCATTCCAGGTATCAAGGGTTTGTGTAATATGTAAAAAGCCTCCAAAAACATAGTTGTGCAGCTGTTTGCCATTGTTAACTTATTAAGTGGGACAGAAAAAAAATCTAATACCATTCAAGTGTCCTGAAAATGAAAATCCTGCCCTATGCTGTCTTTGATCTAAAATGGAAAGCCACCTTCCCTGTCACTCCCTATGTGTTGAAAAGACTGTATTAGGAGCTATGCCTTCACATTTTAGTTTCTATGAAAACAAATGTGACAAATTCCTCTCTTATGCCATTGCTTTTAGGCTTGTACTGTGCTTCCAGAGGATCATAGAGAAAGTCTGTGGTGGTAGGATTCAGGTAATGTAATTTCCCTTTCTGTACAGGTTCTTATGAACTTCATCTTTCATTAATATCAAGTGATAAATCAACAACTCCCTTTTGACTTCCCATAAGAGCCCTTTTCTGGGTCCAAAATCACCTAACACGTTCTCCCATGGGAAATCGATAACATTACAATAATGGATTTGATTTCAATAACACACATCTTCTTTGGGCCAAAATGACTGTAAATCTTCTTGATGTTCTTTTTCAGTTGTACTACATAAGGATTGAGCTATTAATTCTTCCCATGTAGATAGACTAACATTCCAGGACTTCTTTGACAAGTCCTCTTGGGATACTATTTACAAAAATAACCACATCCCCAAGATGAAACTGTTGTTAAATGTCTCTTGGTGCCTTTTATGAACAGTCATAATCAAGCAGCACTCACTCAGCAGCTCTGGAGAGCGAACACCAGCAAGGGGACAAGTGCAGCCCGGCTGGTTGTACACTTGCTGCAAAACCCTGCATCTCCCGGCGGGGTGAGTCCTCACATCTACTGACAGCAAAACACAAGCCCAGCTTCAGAACTCCTTAAATCACAGCAGAGAGATCGTTGGGTCATTAGTGCCCAAGCTAGGAGACACCAGAGGCTTCCCTCAGTTTCACAGATTGACTTAATGATTTGCTTAAAGATACTCAGAGAGCTAATGAGAAAATCAGGATAAGGAACCATTTCTATTTTCATAATATGCCTTTCTCCCCCAAAACTAAATCTGCATGCCTCAGATTGTGCAGGGAATTAAATGGAGTCTTCTAGTAGTAAGTAGGCTTGGATATTCTAACGAATAACCCCTACCGGTCTTCAAGAGCTACAAGGAGAATTCCTTCAAGCGTTGCCAGGACAATTTCTTTAACACATTACTATCTACTTAAGAACCTTAGACGTAAGCTTCTTCCCCTTTCACCCAAAATTGCTTCTCTGGCTCATTCAGCCTCACTCCTTGACTGACATCAGACACCTTTTTTCTTTATCGATATTCTGCATAGCCAGAACTTAGATTCAAGTTCTGGTCTTGCTTACTTGACTGTAACATACTCCATGCTATCTTGGGCAGATCATGTATCCTCCCTAAACGTCTGTTACCCCACTAAACATATTACTGTTTGGGTCTAGTCAGGGGCTCTTTATATGAGGTCTGGTTTCCAAGTTCAGGAAGTCTATGAAAAACTGTATGTTCAATTTTGTGTGCACATATTATGGCCATGCATTACAATGTACAAATGATTCCTAATTTTGATCAGTTAAGAATTTCTGGGGTACAAGGTATCTGGAGTCAATCCAGGATGTGAGATTCTACAAATTACATTATATGCTGAAATGACATCTCTCAGTATGTCAGTAGGACCCATTTATCTATTATTCTTTCCACTTGGCCTTCAGTTTAAAGCCCAAGAGATCAGGTATAATATTTCCTAACAACTAGCCACTGGTTACAGATTATCAAAAAGCAAATACACAAAAAATAAAACCCCAAACAAAACCACTGCAATCCCCTTCCCTGTAACCTGTCTCCACAGCTGCTTCCTGGAGCTACTGCCTAATTTTCTATCGCCTGAGCCCTCAGATAATCACATTCTAATTGCCTTTCTAGACTTCCGCTACTATGTGCTATAGGGATGAAACTAGAGAGGAACATGCATAGAAGTGGGAAGATACTAAAGGGAACATCTCATTGTAGTGAAGTTGAGCAGCTAAATGTCACCATAGAAATTGTGTCAAACATCAGGGCAAACCAAAAGCATGAGAACAAAAGTAAATATCGACAACGCACAGGAGGGGTCATGAAATAATTGTGAATCCAGAGTTTGAGATAGGTTGTGGCAAGTGATTCAGATTATGAATATGTTAGGATGACAAAGGCCTGTTTTCATTTTTTGTTGTCTAGGTCATTGAGGGAGAAGGTTTTAAGTATGTAGGAGACGTATAAACCTCACCTTAATCCTAGTAAGAGGATTTATTTACAAGCTCTGGTTCTTTCACATCTGCATCATTGCCACACCAAATAAGAGCAACTGCCACAACTGCTGGTACAGATTCAGGCCCAGCATGTCACTAAGACCCTTTCATGTGTCATTCATTCCATCTGCACAGCAAGGGTTCAGCTATTATTTTTTCAAATATATGGTCTGCCTCTTTCTTTCATCTCCTTCTGGGACCCCTATAAATGCAAATGTTATTACACATGATGCTGTCCTAGAGTCCCTTAAACTGCCTCATTAAAAAAAATTTTTTTTCTGTTCATCATGGATGATTTCCACTACCCTGTCTTCTGGATTGCTGATCTGTTCTTCTGCATCCTCTAATTTGTTGTTCATTTCTTCCAGTGTATTTTTCATTTCAGTTATTGAATTATTCATCTCTAATTGATTCTTTTTGAATATTTTCTATGTCTTGTTGAAGTTCTTATATGCGTTGAGCCGTTCTTCTGAGTTCAGTGAGCATCTTATGACCATGACATTGAACTCTTTATCAGGTAAATTACTTATCTCCATTTCATTAAGTTTTTTTTCAGAGGTTTTACTTCATTCTTTTGTTTGAAACATATTCCTCTGTCTCATTTTGCCCCTCTGTGTTTGTTTCTATGTACTAGGCAGGTCAACTACCTCTCCTGGTCTGGAAAGGAGCATCCGGAAGTAGGAGACATCCTGTGGGGCGCAGCAGCTCAATCCCTCCTGGCCACCAGAAACAGGTATTCCTGGCGCATATCCTGTGTGGGCTGTGTGTGCTCTCCCACTGTGGCTGAGCCATGACTGCTCTGGGCATGCTAGCATGTGGGGCTGGCCCTTGCCCCAGGTGGCTACAATGCCGGGCCACAACTGCTATAGACACAATGGTAGTCAGGGCCAGTTAAGAGACCCAGCTGTGTCTGCTGTGAGCATGCTGGTGGGCAGTGCTAGCTCCTAGCTGCACATCCCAGACACACTGTTTCAGGCACAACTGGTGGGCAGGGCTGCCCCTGACCCAGGGAAGTAACCACTTTGGAGGGACACTGGTCTCACCCAAGGCCACCCACCAGGTACAAGGGGTGGGAGCCGCTTTGGCAGGGCACTAGTCCTGGCTGAGGCCACCTGCTGAGGGTGGTGGGTGGGAGAAACTTTGGAGGGGTGCCTTCCAGGACAGACAGGTTGGGTAGGGTGGGTCCACAGGGGAACGCCAGGGCAGGGTGAGCAGTGCTAGCAAGGTGGTTGGCAAACATCAGAACTGGCATCCCCCAGAAGTGGGCCAGGCAAGCAGAAGGTAGGCAAGAAAAATGGCACTTGCCTGCACTTTGTTCCTGGAGAAAGTCCCTACAGATCCCTGACCCTCTGGCACACACCCCAAAGTTAGTTGACTAATCTCCTTCACATACAACCAGGGTGCTTTTCAAACTGCTGCCTCTGGGCTGGGTCTTGGAATGAGTTTGTGTGTGGGCCCTTCAGAGTCAGAGTCTTGGTTTCCTATAGCTCTCTGGCTATCCTGGAGTTAAGCCCTGGTTGTCAGAGTTCTTGAAGTTTCACCCCATTGATTTTCAAAGCCAGACATTATGGAGGCTTGTCTCCCTGGTGCAGGTCCCCAGGGCAGGGGATGCTCAATGCAGGGCTTGAAACCTCTGTTCCTCACAAGGACGTCTAGGCCTGTCATAGTCCTTCTGCTTGTGGGTCACCTTACCAGGGGTGGGTTCTGACCAGACTACAATTCTGCCTCTCGTACCCATCCTGGCTTTTTATTTTTATCTTTAGCTGTGGAAGAGCTAATATGCTAGTCTTCAGGTCTTTCTCAGAGAGTTACCCTTTATGAAGTTGCAGCCTTGGTATGTCTGTGGCAAAAGGTGAGTTCAAGATCCTCCTACTCTACCATCTTCTATAGCCTGCCTCTTTCGAATTTGATTAAAGAATGATTTATCTCTCATATTAGTTTCCTAGGGCTGCCATAGCAGATGACCACTAAAACAACAGAACTTTATTCTCTCACACTCTGGAAGTCAAAGTCCAACATCAAGGTGTGGCCAGGGCCATGCTTTCTCTGAAGGCTCTAGGGTAGCAATGATTCCCAGATGCCTCTTCTTAGCTTCTGGTGGCTTCAAGCAATCGTTAGCATTTTTGGTGCATCGCTACACCATTCCCCTCACTCCAGCCTTCACATGGCATTCCTCCCAGTTTGTACCTCTGTGTGTCCTCTCCTCTTTGTCTAATGGCATCGGTCATTGGGCTTAGGGCCCACCCTAATTCATCATGGCCTCAATTCAGCTTAACAAACTACATCTTCAAAGACCCTATTTCCAAATAATGTCACATTCTTAGGTTCTGGTGGACATGAATTTTGAAGGAAGCAATATTCAATCTACTCTCACACCTATGTAGATGGTTAAATATGTCATAGACCAGCATAGTCATTATCAAAGGACTATCCATGAAGCGATATTATTTCATTCTAAACTATTATGTTTATTCACTGCAAAATGGTAACAGATATTGAACTTTGTATCTCTGAGTTACCTTTATTAGTATCATGAGCATTATACTCCTTTTGGTATGTGCAATGCTACTTTCTTCAGGAAATAGCTTTCTGGGGTAAATCTAGCTATTGTCAGTATGTTGATTTTCACTTCAACTTCAAAGCTCTGAAAAAACTTTCAAAGCCCAGGATATTTGAATTTGATTTACTCTTAAGAAAGATTCCCATCTTTAATTAAAAAAATAAATAAAAACTCATATGTGTTCAAGAAGAAAAAGTCTATAAATAAGTCTGGTCAGTTTTGCCTTCTGTTCAGATCAAAACCAGGCAATTCCAATAAATATGAGAGTCCTGTGCTTTCCCCCCATTGATACTGGAGCTGCAGAAAAATGACTGTGTGGTCTAGGCTTTTCAAGTGATATTTACTGGTGTGCCAGGGCATGAGTTTGGAGGTCATGGAAGAAGTGGCAACATGCTTTTGAACAGAGATGAGGGAATGAGCAAGAACCAGCCCCACAGCACAACAGTAAATGGAAACTACTGCTTTCCCTACCTCTCCCCATCAACCTTGCTTCTCTCAAAATCAATCTTTGCTGCTTAAAGATCATACATCTTTCCTCTGAGAGTCAGGACACTTGATATATTGGTAAGTAAGTACACTGAATCCTGAATCTTGGCCCACGTGCCCCCTGTCCCTTCAGAGTCAGTGGGGGCCATAATGACCTCATGTGACAACCTTCTAGTTTGGCTAGAAGTGCCTTTATTGTGAAGTACTAAGCAAGAATCTAGCATAGCAAACCTGTTAGGGTTAGCAGTCATCTGTGTCCTCATTCCCCAGTTGATAAAACGAGTTTCGGGCAAGCCATTCAGGAAAAAGCAAAACACTCTAAAGACTACTTTTAAGTCACTAGACACACAGAATTAGAATAGATAGAAAGACTGACTTTAGCAAGTTTCTACCAAGAAAGAATAATTATTTCATCTCTCAACCTTAACATTAAATGAAAGTACTTGACTGCATAAGGTGAAATAATCCTGAATATCTCCTTATTTCAAGATTTGTGTGATCTTTTAGGGGCAAAGATGTAACAATAACAGAAAAAAGAGTTCATAAAAGCATTCAGAGGTAAACACATATTTTGTCTCCTAACTCGAGAGTTGGTGCTGAAGTTCAAGGTAAATTCAGATTAGATTTTAACAGTTAGCATAAACACTAGGATGCTCTGCAAGCTGCTGCGTGCACCAGTTGATTATTTGAAGCTGCTGGACCAGCACTGGAAGACAGGCCCACTGGAATTGACGTTATTCTTTAGATCATCCTCTGCGGAATGTTGCCTCACGGACACAGAGCGCTGAAATGTTACACTTCAGAGGTTTGGTGCAGGACCCAGTTTAACCAGAATTTGTTGTATTTTGTGGAAGCCTAGGGTGTTGGGCTGCTAGAAGTCTGGCCTGGGTGCAGGTGTAGTGAAGGACAGGCTGAAGAGGAAGGCGAGAGGCAGGGTGTTGTCAGAGAAAAACTGTTGAACAGGGTGGGGTTCAGGGCGAGGAGGAACTGGAGTTGAACTTATACTGAGGCTAGGAGAGCTGGGCAAATGTCCTTTCAATCCAGAAGCCTGTGGGAGGGGGACATAAACTTCATGAAAGAAAAGGTCACAAAATCTGAATTTAGGGGACTCAAAGTGGAAGGCAAGATAGGACAGCCACATGGAGTCTTACATTCTGGGCACAGCTCTAAGTACCCGGCAGAAATGACTGCTTCTTTGACTATGGGGATGAGGGAACTAGAAAAGGTCCCTAGCCTGCTGATGTTTAAGCTTCATCTCTTTCCAAGAAATATTCACCCATTTGTTAAATCATTTGACCACCACATCTTCAGCAACTTGGGTATGGCATGAAGAACTACACCTACTTTTAGATAAAAAATATAAAGTGCAATAGGTTTCTCATTTCCTTTTTTAAAATCAATAAGCAATTATCAATTTACCCTTACATGCTAGGCAAGTGTTGGGGAAATTAAATAACAGGAAAACCCATTCTCAGGGAAGTTACCTCTGAGGTCACACAGCACTTCACAAGGTTTATAGAGATGATCCCACCTTGAGATACATTCTTCTGTTTTCATTACACTCTGATATCTCTTAACAGGACACACAATTTGCATAACTTGTTTGATGGTTAAAGTATTAACTACGCAATTAGCAAGTGAGGCAGAGAAAGCATTAGTTTGTGGTGTTAACTGTTTAACATGAGGGCTAAATAATCCTTTAGAAATAATGAAGATATTACAAGTTTAATTAAAAATGTCTTACAGATGTTATCACTGATATATTTCCAGGGTAGGAAACAAAAGCAAAAAGTGTCATTTAATTTAGTCACTTAAAATATTAATTGAACAACTACTGTAAGTCTGGCTGTGGATGTAGTGGTAAAGAGACATGGTCCCGCCATCTAACATTATTAACTACTGGGAAAGGAAGATAGGAAAAAGTTAAGTCCCTTCTACTATGGAAGTCGATACTAATCATACTTATCAAAATACCTAGCTATGGGTACACATTACTTTTACAATAAAAAGGAAATAAATTGCGTTTGCTGGCTAATACAAGTCACCACATGGGAAAACAGTCATAGTTCAGAAGAGTCTACATGATATAATTGCAGGATTATTTACAGAACACTGCATGGCCTTGCATTCTGATTTCATGTAATAACACCCAGTTTGAAGGCTTCAATGTCAGAGTCAAATTTAGATCTTCCACTTGGAGATTATGATAATCAGAATCTTCTGTCACTAGATCCACATGGTTTGAAATACATAGCACTCCAGCAGTGAGGTGACAACGTTACCAGAGATGGGTTCTTGGTCTCCTTGTGAAAAAGAATTCAAGAAGAGATGCAAAAAGGCACTGAGCCTTAAGAGTTTATTGGAAAATGAGATTTTAGAGAAAGACAAGAATATACACCCAAGAGTTGGGGTGTGGGCAGACCCAGCGGGAGTCAAGCAGGGGAAACAACAGGGAGTCTTTTTCACATGGAGATGAATATTCACTAAGGGGGTTAGGTTTCAAAGGGAACAGGTAGCACTTTTACAGAGTTCAGGCCTGCTGCCTGCTCACATCGGACATTTTTTACTCTATTTGGTCCCCCTCAGAATTGTGGATGAGCAGGGAGGAGTGGTTTTTTACTATGTTAATGACAAAGGGGCGTGATTTTTACTACGGTAATGAATTTTGGGGTGAAGTTCAGGTCCATTTGTCTGCCATGTTGGAACTAGCTGGTTTTGGCTGGTCTGTAATCTGTACTGTCACTCCCTTCATCCTGCGGGAACAGCTTCCCAGAATGTGTAGAATATAAGCAAACATCCAGCCAAATGTAAACACCGGCCAAAGTCACCCTCCCACTCCCTGCTTATGTCTGGCTATTTACCTACTATCCCAATATTAGGAAAATACCATTAAATTTATTTTTCTCCCACCTTTTCTAATGAAATTTAATATTTTTTCCCATGTCATTTTAAACAAATAGGATGGATTTTATTTCATCCAAAACTTCTTTACATTTCTCTTATATGCTTAAGAGAAATGCAAGCCAACACCTAAGCAGGCAAGGAGGAAGAGACAGAAACATATGCATTTAAAAGCCAGGTCTGCTCTAAGCAACCTTTTGCTTTTCTTATAAAATGGAATGTATCCACCTGCATATTTTTTGGTTGTGAGAATTAATAAGTACATAGAAAAATCCTAGCATAGTCCCTGGCACAGCATAAGTACTCAATAAATATCATTCCAAGGGGAATATAAATATCATTCCAAGGGGAATTTATCTTTATGTATGGTATCAGGTAATTAAACCTGCTGTCCAACAAGCCAATTTATCCCAACATCCATTCATGAGTCATACACTTTCCCCACTGATTTTTTTAAATTCAAAGTTTTGACTTACAAAAGTGAAATACGCTCACTGTAAGAACTTCATATAATGCAACAAAAAGAAGTAAAAGGTTTCTGTTACCCCCTCAAAGGAATTCTATACCTGTGTCCTAAAGTATTTTCATACATGTTTAAGTGAATTTAATTACAACACTACACACATGTATAATTTTTCATACATTGAATTGTATTAACAATTTTATGACTTGTTCTGTCACTCTGTAATGTACCTTGAAAATATCCCCATGGCAGTGTAGATAGATCCACATTACTCTTTTTAACATCTGCTAATATGTATACATGTATGCAAATATGTACTTACAAATATCTTAAAAATATGTTTCTATTGTAGAAAGCTAAGACAGTATTGAAAGTTATGAAGTGAAAACTAAAGTCTCTTTCTCTTTAAAACCCAAACTCCCATTTCCACAGCCACAGTAAGTGCTCCAAACAGAAAGCCACGTCAAACTATACAAATGTTGGAGGGAACCCTTGTTCACTGTTGGGGGGAATGTAAATTGATCCAGCCACTATGGAGAACAGTATGGAGATTCCTCAAAAAATTAAAAAATAGAACTACCATCATAGTTGTGGGCAGCGTATAATTGGGTCCTTTTTTTTTATTTAATAATTTCCGCTTTGAAATTGGGTTATGCAAACCATTTACATTAAGTATGATTACTGATATGATTGGGTTTAAATCTACTATATTGCTATTTGTTTTCTTTTTGTTTCCTACTCCCTGCCCTTCTTGTGGCATCTTTCAAATTAATAACTTTTGTTAGTCTGTTTTAAAAAAATTGTGGTAGAACAGATTTATCACAAGATTTACAACCATAAGCAATTTTAAGTGTAAAGTTCAGTGGTGTTAAGGATATTCACACTGTCATGCAACCCATTTCCAGAGCTTTTTCATCTTGTAACCCAGTTGAAAAATGGTCAAAAGTCTTGAGTAGACATTTCTCTAAAGATGATATACAAATAGCCAATGCACACATGAAAAGATGTTCAACATCACACTAATCACTTGGAAAATGCAAATCAAAACTACAATGAGGTAACATCTCCCACCCATTAGGATGGCTATTATGAAGAAACAGTAACAACAAAGGTTGGGGATTTGGGGAACTAGAACTCTTGTATAGTATCAGTGGGCATGTAAAATGGTGCAGATACTATGGGAAAAAATATGGCAGTTCCTCAAAAATTAAAAATACTATTAAAAAATTATCACATGATCCAGCTATTCAATTTCTAGGTATATACCTAAGAAACTGAAATCAGGGTCTCAAACAGATATGTGTACACCCACATCCATAGCAGCATTATTCAAAATAGCCAAAAGGCAGAAGCAGCACTCAAGTGTCCTTCGACATGTGAAAGGATGCCCAAATGTAGTATATATACATGATGGAACATTACTCGGCCTTAGAAAAGGAAGAAAACTTGGATAAAAGCTACAACATAAATGAATATGGGAGACATGCTAAGTGAAATAAGCCAGTCACAAAAGGGCAAATACAATTCCACTTAATACGAGATACCTAGAACCATCAAATTCAAAGACAGAAAATAAATGGTGGTTTCCAGGGGCTGGAGGAACTGAGGAATGGGAGTTATTATTTAATGGATACAGAGTTTTAGTTTAGAAATATGAAAATGTTCTGCAACGGATGCAGATTCCTGCACAGCATGAACGTTCTTAATGCCGCGGAAGTGTACACATAAAAATGGTTAAAATAGAGTTTTATATTATCACCATTTATCACAACAATAAATACAATTTACAGTTTTTTTAGAAAATGGCAATGGATAGGAACAGAACTGGAAATCCCTAAAGAAATGTAAATGTCTAATAAATATATAGAAATACACTCAATTTTACTAATAAGTGATATGGAAATTTTAAAAGTAACTTTGCTGAGATATTATTTATGTATCATAAAGTATAATACTTAGTGTTTCAGTATATTGACAATGTGCAACCATCACCACTCTCCAATTTTAGAGCATTTTTATCACCCCAAAAAGAAATCTCAAACCAATTCGCTCATTCACTGTTACCTCTCCCAATCACTCATCTACTTTCTGTCTCTATGGATTTGCCTATTTTATATAAATGGAATCATACAAAGTGTGATCTTTTTGTCTGGCTTCTTTCACTTAGCATAACGTTTCCCAAGTTAATTTATGTAATAGAACATATCAGAATTTATTCCTTTTTAAGGATGAATCATTATGGATAGGCCATATTTTGTTTAACCATTTATTCATTCATTAGTTGATGGACATTTGGGTTGTTTCTACTTTTTTGGCTACTGTCAATAAGGCTACTATGAGAAGTTATGTAAACATTTTCTGCAGACAAATATTTTCATTTTTCTTGGATAAATACCTAGGAATGGAATTACTGGGTCAAAGGGTAACTCTATGTTTAATCATTTAGGGAACTGACAGACTTTTGTAAAGTGGCATTCTCTCCAACAGTGGGTTTTGATTTCTGTATATGCTCATTAACACTCAATTATCTGACTTTTCTGATTCTATTATCCTAGTGGGTTCAAAATGGTATTTCATTGTGATTTTTATTTACATTTCCCTAATGACTAAAGATGTCACACATTTTTTCATATGCTTACAGACCATTTGTGTGTCTTCCTTGGAGAAAAGTCTCATCAACTCCTTTGCCCACTATTTAATTAGGTTATTTGTCTCCTTATTGTTGCATAAGTTATGCATATTTATCCATTGGAAGCTAATGGTCACTTAATTGACTGGAAAAAATGTCAAGGTCATTGTTTGGGAATGTGTGAGAAAACAGGGTCCCTCTTAACTGTTAATTAAATGCAACATTTTTAAAGACAATTTGGAGACTACGTCAACTTTTTTTACATGGTCACACTGACCCTCAAATTCATCTCCTATGAGTTGATCTGATAAAACTAACTCACACAGAATGATATATAAATTTTAAAACTATTAAAATATACTATTTATAATAGCACAAACATAGCAACAACCTATATATTCACCAACAGGAGCTTAGAAAATGAAATACATTTATAAAATGGAATAGTAGGAAATCATTACAGAAGATAAAAGTACATCTTTGGTCCTAGTATGAAAGGATGTATGTAGGTATATTATAGTTAAAACAAGAGGCGGTAACAGAATGATGCATAGAAGAACCTTTTTAAACTAAACAACTAGATATGTGCGTATGAGCAGAGAAAAATCTAGGAGCCAAAACCCTATTGTGAGTCCCAAACTTAAACAACTTTCCACAAATCACGGCACTTTTACAGTTTGAGAAACATTATACATATCCTTTATTCTCTACTTCCTTTATGGAAATACCAACCTTTTCTAAGATTTCTTCTGTCTTTGAAAACAACCTCAGGGACATGGGAATAACCCCCATGTACCAAAATGATGAGGATTTCTGGCTCGAGAGAGATCTCAGGAAATTGCTAGTTTCTAGAAGTCAGTTGAAAACAAGTTGATAAGCTCGGATGCTAAAGGGCTTCAATGGAAGACCTTATTCCAACTGCTTTGTGCTACCACTGGTCCAGCTAGTCTGTCAGAGCTTCAGGCCTTTTCTCTTCTCGGGCAAAGATACATGCTCTCCACCTGGGGCTGCCACAACACAGGGACACAGGGCTCTGCCTAGAGTACCACAAGCCACCTAAGCAATTTCCAGGATGCATTTCCAGGATGACGAAGTTACTTATTGTTACTTTATATGAAATTCTTTTAATATGAAAAACCTTGAAAACATGTACCACAGAGCAGAATGGTGACCCTAATAAGATCCTCCAGGGTTTTGACCCTGCTAATACGTGCGTGAGGATCCCCAACGACCATTTGACAAGCTCTCCACTGTACCATACTCACTCCAGTATGTGTGATTTAACGGATACTGTTTACCTCTTTGCTGAAAGCTGAACCAGGATGGCTTTGGGTCCCTAGGGCATCCTGACTAAATGGTAAATGGCCGTGACTGTTTTTCAAAACAGCAGGTCAAGACCCATTAGAGGGCTGTGAAATCAGTTTAGTAGGTCATGACTTGTGCGGTTTTTTTTTTAAGGAAATGGAATAAGAAATATCAGAGTACACTGGATATAAGGATTGTCATTGTTTTTAAAGATATTTCAGTGTGTATATTTGTGTATGAATAAATCACAATCTATTTCTTATTGTGGGTCTCAATAAAAACATTTTGAAAGCTGCTGTTCTATCTTTCCTATGATCTTACAGGTGGCAAAGCCAGAGAGGGGCTCACCTTGTAACAAAAATAGGTCGTTCTTACAACAAACTCAATGCCCATCCAGTGATTTCACAGGGCTAGGCAGGGAGCCCTCAATGCTCTCCCACTGACCATTACAGTTAAGCAAATTCCTAGCCCAACCCAAACCAGAATCCATTGGATAATGAAAACAGTCAACATGTCAGGGTGGTAGAACTGTGGGACGGGTTTCTTTTCTTTACTACTTGATATAAATTAAAATCAAGAGAAAAAAAATGCACTCTGTAACATTACCTAGGCTTGGGTAAGGGGTTTGAGAAAAACATCATACATTGCTACTTTAGCGGCACTTACAATAGCTTTTTTAGAATTCAGAAGGAATTACCAACACCATCTAAGCTATCCTGCGATTCTGCTAATGAAGTTGAGTGGCTCTTTCAAGAATCATACAACTTATGGGAAAGCAAGAAATAAAAGCAGCTCCTGATTGAGTCCACATCTGATGTTTTTTCTCCTGCACTCTCCTTGCCTAGTGGGCAGCTGGCTGACCTAAACGACCTTTGCTGTAGAGCAGACAGCTGGGAAGAAGCAGGGAAAGGGAGGAGACACACAGGGCAGGGAAATAAGATCCCACCAAAGAAAACTTGAACAATTTGACTATTTTATATAGAACTGCCTCAGGTGGGAAGCATGCTCTTCAGTTACTGTATCCTGGAAAATAATCATGAGATTATCACACTTGGGATAGAAGACACCTTAGAGTGAATACTGACTCTTTTTTAGACACTGGGAAACTGAAGTTCAGAGAGGAAAGACTTAATGAGGGTCACCCAACTGCCTGGATGAAGAACTAGGACTTAAGTCCCAGTGGCCCAATTCCCAGGACATGAATTTTTCCATATCATGCTCTCCCTTCTCCATAAAGACAGATTAAAACAAATAACAACAACAAAGTGCTCCAAACCTACAAGGAGCCAAAGGAAAGCTGAGATCGAAGTTGCTAGAAGTTCCTCTTGAAAACCAATCCTCAACAGTTTAGAAGGACAACTGGCATTATAAATGTCTGCTCCACAGCAGTGCAAATGTTCTCAGAGAAGAAACCAGCACCTATTTCTGAACTTAGTTTATTTCACAACCACTCTTTCCTTCCTAATGTGCTCCTGGGCAAAGTGGACCACGTGGATATTTGGTGTAAAATCAGTTCATGAACTTTGGGTAACTTTCTTCTTTATTGACACTTTAGAGTTCTTAGATGCCCATTTCCTAATGTCAGAAAAAAAATAGAGTCTCCAGAGATTGGCTGGACTTAGAAGAGTTCTTCAGGAAAGTTTTATTCCTGGAAGACACAGTGATCAGTATCGGTGGGTGATGTCATTACAAGTTGTTGTAAAAGTTGAAGAGGACGCAAATGCAAGAGTTGGCAAGCTAGACTTCTCAGCTTCTCTTAGTGGATGACTCATCGGCTGTGATCACTTATCTGCCTCGATGACTCCACATTCAGACTGGAGACCATACTAAGTTAGCCTGCTCACTGGGCTTTGTAAAGCCTGACAAACAGAAACGTTGCTAATGGAGAAATTATTGATGAAAATGCATGAATGTCTCCTAAACAGTAAGTCAAATGTAGGAACAGCTATCCATTTCCAGAAAACTCAGAAGTAACTTGACAGCAGGATAAAAAATAAAGTTTTCAGAGTTACAGAGACTTGTATTCAAATCCCAGCTCTGACATTTTTCTAGGAATAAGGTTTTGAGATTTTGAATAGGAAAGAAACTTACCCAGTTCCCCTAATTATAAAATGTGGACACCAGTGTCCTTTTTCACCTTATTGAAATATTGAATAGGTAATATATGCTCATGATACAAAATATATGAGGTAAAAAAGAATATTCATGAAACAAATTCTTCTCTCTTCTGTCCCATAGCCACTCAATACTTCTCCTGGTAAAACCATTAACTAATTCCTGAGTTCTCTTCTGGAGATATTCTATGCATTTACAAACACACACATGTACACAATACATATTTTATAATTACATCTGAGTACCTATCTTTAGCATTGTCGTTAGGCACAGAGGCAAAATTTGTAAAGCATCTAGTTCATGGTCTCATATAAGCTGACTTATATATTCTCATAGATTGTTTTTTCAAAGCACTTTATAGAACCACTTATGAAATACAAGGTTTACTGGTGCTCAGATTCAAGCAGCAGTAACTGGGAGGAAGCCATTCCCCCCCAACAACGGAGGGGGAAGAACACCTGCCACATCACTCGGCTGACACACTGCACGGTACTGATGATGCCAGCCATCTGGTCCTTCTCCTCCCACAGCCAGAGCATCATAAATTATCCTTTGCAGCAATCATGTTCTGCCCCTTTCTGAAGCAAGCCTCCATGGTGAAAGGAATACATCAGGCCAAATAAAGTTAGGGACAAAAACTGCTGGGAACTCTTCCTATCGAAGGAAATGGTTGCAAAGGAAGTTTAAGTGGATCTTGGAAGCCAAATTGGAAATTTTGCTTAAGATTAACTTTAAATGAAGAGACACCATTGAATTCGGCTTAATAAATATAAAAATCTCAAGAGATCCACAGACAAGTATAGAGCCTTTATTCCATGTTTGAGTTGGAAGGTCTATTGGTGCAGATGGCATTACTGTTCCTAATTTTCATCTTTGCTTAGGTTCATGATATTTGACATGTGATTTTTCAACTTTTTCCATTAAAGGCAGAGCTGGGATTTGAATACAAGTGTCTGTAACTCTAAAAACGTGTTTTTTACCACCTCTTTGCCTCCTGTTTTAGCCATATGGCATGCTTTGGCCAAAATAGTGTAGTTGAAAGGGTCAGCGATAACAGTTGTGAGCTCAGACTGTGACAGGCAGTGAACGTTTCTGCTTGCCCCATCTGCTTTTTGCCATCACCATGGAGAATCAGGCTATGGATAATTTACTGGTCCAATAAGAATGACAGTCACAGGTGCATTAGAACTTGATCCTACCTAGGAGACAAGACAAGCCTAGATCACTTGAACCCCAGCAAAACTGAAAACTCATGAGTGAGAAATGAATATGATGGTGTTTTTTAGTTAGTGAAAGTTGATGTGGTTTGTTAAACAGCCTTACTGTATCAATAGCTGACTTATATATTCTCATAGATCATTTCCTTCCTAAACAGGAAGGAACACCTTTATGTTTCAGCTCAGAAGGTAACAGGTATGCACTGCAATATATTAAACCTAAACCAACAACTTAACTTAAGATGAGAAACCCCTCTAAGTTTAGAGAGGTCAAACTTCTTGCTTATTATTATATAGCTTAGCAGGAAATGTAGAATTGGACTTTCCTCTCTCCCAAGTTAGGGAATGACCTTAAGGCAGGATTTTTCAACCTTGCCTCTATTGACATTTTGAGCCATCTCTACTTACTAGATGCCAGTAGCATCCCCACCCCCAGTTTGAAAACCAAATATGTCTCCAGACATTACCAAATGTTCCATGAGGAGCAAAACTGTCCCCAGTTGAAAACCATTGAGAAACCCCAACATTTTGGACTAGATAATTTTAACTGCTGAAGTCCTGTGGTTTTTATGGTTAGCTAAATAATGTTTAAAAGAATGCAGACCAGCTAAAACACAAGGCTGATACCTTACTAATACAAATTTTATGCCAAGTATTCAAGACACTGGAAACCATAGTCATTAGTCAAAGCCTCACCTGTAACATCAAATTTAGCATCCTCATCAGCCACAGACTGGAGCACCAGGATTTTCTTTGTAGTTAAAATGCTTTTATGAAACAAACTTCTAGAAGCCCATTCTTATAGATTCACTGGGTGCCCCCCTGGTTTTCTGGTCTTCTCATCTTTTCCTTATTGTAACTCAAAGAATCTGAAGGACCAGCAGGAAGGGAGAAAATATTTTTCTTTGTCAAGATTTTCCTGACTCTTGACCAAGATTTGCAGGCTCTCTGGGCTCATGCATCATTGAGGAAGCGCTGACCGTATTGACTTTCACAAAGCATTGAAGCAGCGCTCACCCTAGCACACAATCTATCTCACTGGCTCATCATATACATTTCTTATCCTATTAACTATGGATATCCTTTTATAAGAGTCCTTCCCTCTCTGGATGCCCATTAGCGCCTCTCAGAGGGCTTTTATAATGCACAGATGCTTAGCTTCACCTCGGACCACGGTCTGAGTCTCTGTCAACAAGTCTCTGGCAATAAGTACTGGCATTAAAAAAAAAAAAAACAGCCCTATGCAATTCTAGTGTGCATCCAGGAACTGGATAACATTCTGCTTTAAAATGTACATTATATGATGTCACACTCATGCTCAGAATTGCCCACCACATCAAAACCACCACCAAAAGTTCTTACCAAAGTCCCTGGCTGTCTGTCTTCATACCCAAATGGTCCCCAACTGTCTGCAGAAAAGAGTACCTTGTTACTCTCTAAGACCTGGGCTTGTTGTATTTTCTTTGGAAAATATAAACACCTGACTTAGATATATCTGTATATTAGCTCCTTATCTCCCTTCCCATGACAGAAGGCCTGGCTATGTTTTGGTTCAGGTCAACGTGCCCTGTGTCTTTACAAGTGCTCAGAACCAAAAAGGCACTCAAAAGGTATTTGCCGAACATTTTAACAAATAAGAACACAAAACATGTTCATGTTTACTCTCTTTTAGGCACTGAATGAGCTGCTTCAGAATACTATGGGCTCATTTCACCCGCAGGGTAATTCCTCAAGTGTTAAGTCCAACCTATAGTACATTTATTTTATAATTATAATTAATAAACTTGAGAATAAGAACATTTAAGAAAACATTCAAGATCAAAGAGATAATAATTTTTAAGGTCATGATTAGAACGCAGAGTTTTTCCACTCCTGAATTCATTTTTTCTCCCAACACCGACAGCAAGCAGGTTGGGTGATGAGTGCGCACCATACACAGTCCTCTCTGGGCCCCTTCCTCAGAGCAGAGAAAACCCAGGCAGCTGAGCTACTCGGGTTGTTGACTGCCGCCGACCAGCGCTGTAACTGAGCAAAATGCTGAACTTCTTTGGCCCCAGTTTTCTTACCTATAAAATGATAGGTTTGGGTGACATGATTTTTTAAGAACCTCCAGGGTTTGAGAATTCTACAGGAAGCAAGGCTGGACTTGTTCTATGGCCACACACTGCAGAACCCTTAGGAGAAAGAGTACAAAGGTCTGGATTCAGGTCAACAATGGGGCCGGACTTGTAACAAACACAGCTTTGTGGAAGTGACAAGTCTCCGTCCCTGTGAGGTTCAGTCTTGTCTTTGGGGAATACTCAGAAGAGCTTTGTCCCTTGTACTATAGGTTGGATTTGAAAACTTCCTAGCTCCTTATTGATTCTATGATGCTCTATGCTTATGAAACATTATGTTTATTAAATAACCACTACTCTCTGATTTGCCTGGCTCCGTCTCATCCTGAGACCTGGTTATTGGGCCTCAGCCAGTGTGATTAAGGAGTCCCAAAGCCCAGTCACGCTGTGCTCTGTCACTGCAGGAAGCGGTCACCACAGCGCCCCATCCCTTATCACCAGTCCTGCGTATAACCCACGAGGGAAGCACAGCCAATCAGCATCCAGACTTTCCAAAGAGGAAACTGACGACTTGGATCCCAGCAGCTGGTTTTATTATTTATCATCCCCACAGAGAGTGTGTGCCGTTGAAGTTCCTCATGGAAAGTCAGTCCGTGGTAGGAGAAGATTCCAAGTTGTTTATTTGCAAGTGAGAAGCTTCATTTTCAAACAGCTTCTAGAGGAAGCCTGTCACTAAGGACAAAGCTGAATTTTCTATTTCAAGCCTTAATTCTCTGAAGGGATTAACTGTTTTTCCTGCTGCTTCTACTTCCATAAATAAATAAAATGCCTACAGTGATGTCAACGGCACCACTCATCAGATAGCAGGCTTCACTAAAGTAACAGATGAAGTCTTTCCTTTAGACCCAAATAAACTGCAGAAACCCTGCAAGCTTTCAGCACAAAGTGGGCCTTTCATTTCTTTTTAACTCAGGCCATTGCTATGATTTTTATTTCAAATTGTTATTTTAGGGGCTAGGGCTGATAACCTCTCCAGCTCTACTCAAAAGTGGTGAAATTTAAATTTTATTAAAGTTGATGTCTTCTGTTCTGCAGAAATTCTGATAGAAACAAACACAGCTTCAAGAAACTATATGCCAAAAACAAAACTGTTGCTGACACTACTTAAGAAATACTACTTGGGTCCGGCTCAGCAGGGTTAACCAGACACAAAAGTAGCAATGTTTCCCCACCTCCAGAGGGACAGGAGAGGGCACGCTTGGTGAAGATGCCTCAGGGCACTCTTGACGGGACTCAGGGCAGAACCTGGGGCTGAACACTGAAAATCTCATTCCCTCAACTCAACTGGCCTTCCCTGTTACTCCCATAACCCTGGTAGAAAAGGAAATTAAGCCAGATGCCCTGCTGACTCAACACACTTACGCTGCTGTCATTTCCTGTCTGAATCATAAAGTACTTTGACATTTTCCTTTCTCCATGTATTGTTTCCTATTGCTACTGCAACAAATCACCACAAACTTAGTGTCTTACAACACTACAAATTTATAATCATACACTTCTGCAGGTCAGAAATTGGTATGAATCTCACTGGGCTAAAATCAAGGTGTTGGCAGAATTGTGTTCCTTTCTGTAGGTTCTAGAGAAGAAACTGTGTTCCCGCTCGTTCAGGTTTTTGGCAGAGTTCAGTTCCTCGTGACGCAGGACTGAGCTCCCCATTTCCTTGCTATCACCCAAGGGCCAGACCATCTTCTGAAGGCCACCCACATGCCTTGGCTCATGACTGCTGGGACCAGAGTCATCACCTGCCAGTGGAGATGCCATAGGAATCACACAGTGCAACCTCTTGTTGTCTGCAGCAGCGCACAGTTTCTTTCCTTCTCCACCCTTCACCTCTCATACCCTCCAGCACCACAGTGGGCGCACACCTGCCACTGACTGATCAGGTTCAGAGCATTCATGAGGCTGTGTTTTCCAGGGTACAGAGCCTTTGCAGAAATACATAATAAGCCTATTTGGGGGAAATTCTCTTTAGGAATTTTGTTTCATGACAATGGACTGAAAAAACAGTTGAGGGTGCCCAGCCCTGCTATCTTGCCCTCCTAAGGCTGTGCTCTGGCTTTGGAGTTGTTCAGACCTGAAAAGATTTAGGGGCTGAGAGATTCTGGGCATTGGCACATATCACACCATGCTCCAGGTCTCCTTCTCTGGGGCTAGTAGCATCCCATGGCAAGGTGTGCTCTTCCCAGAAGGGCCATTCCTTCATGCTAGAGTGGTAAATCAGAAGACCAGGATCAGCGGAAACCTGAGGGAAGGTCGCCAGCTGGCTCCCTTGGTCTGCTTTGCTTCTAGGCTCCCCAGCCATGTGCGTGGGTGAAAGGAACATCTCTCAGGTCAGCAGGACCTCAGGAAGCTGAGGAACTACAGCTGCAGTGCCACACTGGTTCAGGGACCAAGGCTGTCAGTAGTAAGGAAAGCATTACTTTGCCTGGTGCCACTCTCTTTCTCTGGAACTCAAAGGAGGTTAGGTGGCCAGATACTGATGTATGCAAAGATTCAGTATCCTGAACCTTAACTATTTCCATCCCTCCCATTCTGCCTTCCTTCATTTCGTAGATACGGAAACAAACACAGAGATGCAAGTTCATTTAGAGATGGTCATCTTGCTGGCTCAAGGCAGAACTGGGCATAGGGCTCAGCAGACATTATATACTGTTCTCTCCATACACTGTTGAATGAATGAAGAAATAATTGAATACATTTCAATTACCTGACATGGCTGGAAAATAGGTCATTCTGGCTAAATAAGGAACAGACTATTTTAGTAAGTGATGTGGCTCCGTCCATCACTGCTCTGCCTTGGTACTAAAATATCTTTTGGGGGCACCTAACCTGCCAGGCTGGGGGATCTCTCATCCCTGTGCTTGCAAAAATAGCACCCTGCCACACACCGAACTTCAGCGTAGGGAGAAAACCATCCATCACACAGTTAACACTTAAAAAACTTCTTGAAAATGGCAGAGGTAAGGTGGCTACTGACAACTTAAGCTAAGCTGAATAAATCTAGGGGGAAAAAAAAAACCTGCTCCCCAAACATTACAGAACAGAAAGAAAATTGCTTCAGCAACACAGTAGAAATAGTAGTTATTTCTAAAATATTTTGATTCAAAACTAAGGGCTAGAAAAGAATCCGAAAAATAGGAATTGGCCTATGTTTATGAAAGCAGTTACTAAGAGAAAATGTGAACTTCTAGATAACTCTGGTGTCCTCAGCTGGCTGCCTAAACTGAGAAAAGAATGAGGCTGTTGTGGAAGTCTTAAAATCTCCTGCTGAATGCCTAGCAAATGGTTTAAAAGCCTTTGTCAGCCATAGCTATTCTTTTGCAATAAAGGCTTTATATTTGATTTGCTAGAGGCCCTACGGTTGTGATTTACTCTTGATAAAGCATAAAAGATCTCTGAATTTGGACTCCAACAGATGTATTTCTCATCTTGTCCTGTCCTACCCCAGGTCCTTTGCACCAGAACACTCCTCTTCCTAGTTGTGTGCATAGCTAGCTTCTCCTTCAGCTCTCAGCTCACTCATAACTCCAGAGCAGCCAGCACAGCCTTATGAAAAGTCTCCCTCCATACCCACCACCCCATGACCTGTTTTACTTTCAGCATAGTTTTTTACATTCATCGCAGTTATTCCTGGGTATCTGGGATTGAATCCATTGCTTAACCTCTCTGGGCCTCTCTCAGTTTCCTCATCTAGATAGTGTAAGACATTCCTCACTCCACAAGGTGCTTTTAAGGATCAGAGGACAATACGTGTTAAGCACTTACACCTGGGACTGTCAAAGATTAATGACTCAATAAATCTTAGCTATGCATATTGCCATAACTCAAACACCTTTTATTTATTTTACTGTTTGCTTTTACCCTGCCTTCCACTCTCCCAACTATAGTAGAAGTCTCCCAAGAGAAGGAAGCTGGTCATTGTTGTTCACAAATGTATTTAAAACAGTGTCTGGCACATAATACTCAAAGGATTTGCTGAATGTATCAATCACTAACCCAGGGCAAGTCCCAAATTATTGGAGTCTGTTTTATCATCTGTAAAAGGGAGATGACAGCCCCTAGCACATATGGTTTTGAAGAATCAAATGAGAATTGATGTCCCTATTTCTCCAGCTGGAATATATATGCCCCAGGGAATCATCTGGAATCCTAAGACCATGTAAAGCTAAACAAGTATATTCAGGGGAAGAACTGTTTTTGAATTTTTATATTCATAATAGGATAATTTTTAAAAACATTAATTTTTAGTATTTTGTTTTTCTGCATTTTCTCCCACCCTATTATTAGGAGGAAGTCTGGAATTCTTATTCCTTTACCTCAGGAGTATGTGCGTTGTGTGAAAACCGCAGCTCATTTTTGTTCTCAAAAAAAACTCCAAAAAAATGGAATGCTGAGGATGATTATGCTAATTGGGCCAGAGGGGAAGAGAGGAGAGAGTGAGGAGAGGAAGAAAGATTCCCCTATGACGTGGAAGATTCTTTCCGGTGGAGTGAAGAAGGTAAAGGGGCAGAGCCGTACAGAACAGCGACACCAGAAGGGCTCTCCCAGGTGGACAATGTAAGATTCTGTGACTTCAGATACCTCTAAGGGACAAGAAACCCAAATAATGGTTAAGAATAATGACTGAGTCTAAATTTCCCACCAGCCAGGAAAGGTAGGCACTGAGAGGAAGTGAAAGCTAGTTTAGAGAAAGAAATGTGCCACTTCTTACACATACAAGTTATAGAATAAAAATCACTCCGATACATTGCCTCACAAAGCTTACTCAATTGTATCTTATTCATTTCTCATGCCAGTCTATTTTTTTTTTTTACTTTTTAATTGAAACATAGTTTTTATACAATATTATACTGGTTTCAGATTAACCTAATGATTCATCAATTATAGACATTACTAAATGCTCCCCATAATAAGTATAGCTGCCATCTGTCACCAAAGATACTACAATGTTACGAGCTATATTCCTATGCTACACTTCCATCACTGCGACTAAATTATTTTACAATTTGAAGTTTATGCCTCTTTAACCCCTTCACCTGTTTCCCCCCTCCCCATGGTAACCAACCATCTGCCTCTGTGTTTGAGTCTATCTCTGTTTTGTTTGTCCATCTGTTTTGTTCTTCAGTGCCCACATGTAAGTGAAATCATGGTATTCATCTTTCGCTGACTTACTTCACTTAGCGTGACACCCTCTTGGTCCTTCCATGTTGTCACATGTGGCAAGATTTCTTTCTTTTGTATGACTGAATAATATTCCATTGTGTGTATGTATCACATCTTCTTTATCCATTCATCTGTTGAAAGACACTTAGGTTATTTTCATATCTTGGCTATTGTAAATAATGTGGCAATAAACATAGGGGTGCATATGTCTCTTTGAATTAATGATTTCATGTTCTTCAGGTAGATTCCCCAAAGTGGAATAGCTGGGTTGTATATTTCTATTTTTAGTTTTTTGAGAAACCTCTGTACTGCTTTCCACAGTGGCTGCACCAATGTGCAATCCCACCAGCAGTGTAGCAGGGCTTCCTTTTCTCCACATGCTCACCAACAGCCTATTTTTTTTTTTTCTTTGAGTGTACGTATGTGTATAAGGAAGAATATGTACAAACCCAGAGACTCAAAAAATTAATTTGCAGTGACTGATTGGAGAATGTGCTTCAGAGTTCAAGGAAGCCAATGGTTTTGGCACAAAGAACATATCAACAAGCCACTTACAAGACAATATATTAAATTCTTATCACTGGCAGTGACAGAACGAGTATCCATCAGAGTAGCCCACAAATTATTTTCACACATGTTCTCACTACATAAACCAGACCCTTTATGTAAATTTGTTATGAAAACTTATAATATTCATGGTATAATAAGTTCTTTACCATTCACCATCTTTCTTTACTGTAAAATTCCTTTGATGAGTATTCTCCAGAGGTTATAAAAGAGGCTGACCACAATAGACCTTTCAGTCTACCAGTAACATAAGCACCCCTTAAAAATGGGCATAGAAGAACCACTAGAGCCTGAAAATGTTGTGCTTGGTCCCCTATGGGTAGCATTTGTGTGCACCTCTACTCAGGGCTGAGGTTGTGAAACTCCAACTTACGGATGAAGCACTATCATCTATAAGAAATATAGTAAGAAATACTATCATCTATACCTACATAATTACATAATTCTGAGTTCTTGGAAGACCTGACACCAAGACCCAGAAGAAATTGCTGAAACACTGTACCTGCTATGTTGGGTGATGTTTAATTTGTACTAATTGGGCTCAATTGTCCCAAATGGGTGGATGCAATGTAACATATGGCTAATAAACTAGAAGTATAAAACTACATTCTTCCTAGTAGATTTAAAATAACATTTCAATGTGCAAAGTAAATACATATCAAGGCCTAGAATACAAAATTGGTATGAACTTGTAACTGGAAATCCTTTGCTGTACATTCAGTCCATTGTGGGCCACCTCCATTCACTCACTTTTATGAGTTCTTTGAAAAACACGCTGAGTATGTAATGAGCTTTGAAAATAAAAAATTGTTTTGCAAGTTCAAGGTACGATCACTACACAAAGTTATTCAAAGGGATTTCTGAGAGTCCTTGGGTTCTTTTTGTCCCACCACATGGGCTGTTATTTTAACAGCACACCAGGGATGGTGTTTGGTGTTATATGTACAGCAGCAAGTGCTGGTTGGTAAAGTATTGAAATACAGTTGACCCTTGAACAACATGAGGGTTATGAGCCCCAATCCCCTACACAATCAAATATCTGTATATAACTTCTGACTCCCCCAAAACTTAAGTCATAGCCTACTGTTGTCCAGAATTCTTGCCAAAAAGCATTTAACACATATTTTGTATGTGTTTTATACTGTATTTTTATAACAAAGTAAGCCAGAAAAAAATTTTTTCAAATTGTTGCAAATCTCCAAAAAATTTTCCAATATATCTAATAGAAAAAAAATCCACATATGAGCAGATCCAAGCAGTTCAAACCTGTGTTATCCAAGTCAACTGTACTTGCATAGTGACTGGTAAATATCTGTCACCCTAAATTCTTACTATCCCTATCCCTGAGAGCCCCAGTAGGTCCCCTGATCCAGCAATTTCTTCCACTGGGGCCCTCCAGAATCCCCCAGACCTTTGTTCTCCCTGCATAGTACCAATGTCATACAGGTTAGGTACTGTGAATATTCCTCACATATTATACTTTTTCTTTTCTTCTCCCTCTATGCCAGCTTTGAGTGCCTTCTGTTCTCCCTGCATCCACTCTCTAACAGCAACTTCAGCCCTTATTTCCACCAGGATGCTCTCTATATTAACAACAGAGTGACTAGTTAAGGGACAGACATATGCCACCTGACACAGCCTTGAGAATTTTGCTGGGGCCACTGAGATAGGGGCACTTGCTTCCCACTGGTATATAACTATGATAGAATAAAGGCAGAGGGTGGTGGGTACCATCTGTGTCACCCCAGTGGGAGAGTTTATTGGGGTGGTTGAAGCCAACACAGAAAAGGCCAAGTCCAGGGATGGGGAAAGGCTGTGTGAGTCCCCAGATTCAGGTACTTGATGCTAGCTAGATCTATCCCTGGACTTTTCAGGTAAGGAACCCAGAAAAGGATCATTTTGCTTAAGCTGGGGTATCAACTGGAACAAAGTTCTAAAACAGAACTTTTAAACCATTTTCCCATCTGTAAAAGGTGAAGAAAGCCTATTCTTCCCCCATAGGCTGAGTCCTCATAGCTAGGGTCCTCCTCTTTATATAAGACTCTAACATTCATTATTATTAAAATCATAAATTAACAAGTTCACAGAAAACACCACTTAAGGCATATGACCTCACTGGGATTCCCAAGGGTAGCAAGAGGCCTAGATATTTTATAATAGCATCTGAGATAGAGAATCTGCAGAGGGAAGGAGAACGGAGTGCAGCCAGAGGACCTGAATAAACTGCCACAGAATTACCTGATTCCTACCTTAGTAATTACATTCTAATTAACCCAACTGCTGGGTAGTAAGACACAAAAAACAACGTGGTCTCACACTGGGGAAACAGCCTCTGTTCTCTATTTTCTTATATAACAAAGAAAATGGAGGAAGAACAGGAAATAAAATTAGTATTTAGAAAATAAAAGTGGGGAATTTCTAACTGCTGTGTTTCCCTCCCAGGGGATGGGGGTGGAAGAGGCTGCGAAGACTATCATGATTTGAATTGTGTTCTGCTGTGGGCTGTCTCCCATCAAGTAACACAGGAAATGGGGTATAGGGATAGCTCTCAAAATGTGGTTACCAGGCAAGCAGCAGCACGCCTGGGAGCTGGTTAGAAAGGTAAGTTCTTGGGCCCCAGCCCAGACCTACTGATCAGAAACTCGTGGAGAAGGAGTGGTCAGCAATCTGTGACTGGATAAGCATGCCAGGTGATGCAGATGCACGGGAACACTGCCCTAGAGAGGCCACTGTGTTGGAGTTCTCCAGCCTTGCTGCAGGCGAGAGCAGATGGAAAGCACCTGGGGAGCTTTAGGAATTCTCCAGACAACATTCCCGGCCAATTATAGCAGAATCCCTAAGGCAAGGGATCAAATGACGGTTGTTTGAAACTCGCCAGCTGGTTGCCAAGTTCAACCAAGTTTGAACGTGCCACTGTGTCAGTGTAACTTCCATGTGGGGAGCTACCAAACCTCTGACTTTTGCTCCTGCTGGCAACCTCTTCAAAGTGGGTGCCCACTTTGAGAGGAATCCCCAGGAACCCGAGCCCTGCCGTGTGCGCTCAGTGTCTTCCTAGCGCTTAGCAAGAACACCTTCTCCCTGCGTTGGTCTCTGTCATGCTTCACTCTCCTTCACGGCATTTATCCCTCTCAAAGCCCATGTTTTTATAGGTTTATCACCCACTCCCAAGTGGAACTGTAACCACGGGGCACATTGTTTTTGGCTCCCTACTGTTCAGTAGTGACTAGTTTAGAGCCTGGGACACACTAGGCCCATAATACCTGTGGGTGGACTGAAAACAGTTCGACATAACCCAGACCAGCAAAGGACAACTTAAGTACTTCCTCAGCCACTCTGCTTCAGTGATTTTGCTGCCCAAAATCACAAGTCAGTGTCTGAGGCAATGAACTCTGGAAATGGAAAAGGATGTATCCAACCCACTTTTTCAGCAGTGACACCATAAACTGACAGTCAAACTTTTAATTTTCACTGAATTTGAATAAGGATGGAGGTTACTTTCCTGGAACTTTCTTGCAGTGTAACCCGTTCAAACTAATAAGCCTCTCCCTTTTGAAATCTCACTTTAGACAAGATAATCTTTCTGAGGGACTTCAAGACACCTGTTTTCTCTGATTGCCATTCACAAAGTTCAGTTAGTTTCTTTCTGGCATGGTTAAAGTGATCCATCTTTTGCACAAGTGAATAGAATTACCCTTGGGTCATACAGAAGCAGGTGGAAAGTATCTCATTTATTACCTGCCATCTTTTTTCTAAAAAATTCATTTTTCAAAAAATCACTTAAATCCTAGAAGTTAATAATTCATTTATGCATTGCATCCCTGAAGATTAGATCATAAAGTTTAGTCAGTAACTGTATGACTCAGTCTTAAAAGTGGTAACAAAAACATTGACAGTAATGAATATATAAAAATATTAATATATTCCTTGCTTAGCTCTGCTTTTACTATAATTTTGCCCTACTTTATAGGAACATGAGAACAGCTTACATAAAGTATTTCCTGTAATGAGAGCACAACATTTTCCATCCACCAACAAAACAAAACAACACAAAATTAGACCCCCAGAAATGCTTAATCCCTCACAAGAAATATTGTAAGCATAAGCATTAGCCAGAACCTTGACCAGGAAGTCACACTCCACTCTCTTGGCACCTTACCAAATTCTCTTCATTCTAATTAATATTTCAAGTGATAAATACCTTATCAATATTCCTAAATCAGCCCCGGGTATTTGCCCTGGCTACTCAGCCTGGAGGCCATAGGAACCAACAACAATCGCGGTTTCCTGAGGCTGTGAGGAGTACCATGGGTGCTTCCTTATTTGAAAGGCAAAGAAGAGGAGAAGAGAGTGAATACCCTGTGTGCTAAGACTTCGGGGACAGCAGACGCGCTCACTTATTTAATTTTAGGCGAGAAGCAAAGCATCACACTTACAAATCGCATGCAGATGGTTTTAGAGTTAAAAAAAAACAACAGAAAAACAAAAACGTGAAAACAAGGTATCACAGAGGTGATTGGAAAGGATGGAGGCGAGTGTTCGTCATAGTCAGCCAAGGCCTCACGTCATTTGTCCTACCTGTCGCGCTTCTGATGTCCACCTCAGCTCTGGAGCATGGTGAAGACAGGTTGGGTTTCACCCTTCCACAGGACCTGCTTCCCCAGGTCGTCCCACCAGCAGCCCGCAGCGTGGGCTTTCTTAGAGACGCTGCGAAGAAACACCTGAGGCTCAGAGCCTCCAGGTGCTAACCGTGCGCGCGCACGCACACACACGCACACGCACACGCACACGCACACGCACACGCACACGCACAC
>JAQQAC010002837.1:87347258-87544688 GCA_029783875.1 Phataginus tricuspis | reverse complement strand
CACACGCACACGCACACGCACACGCACACGCACACGCACACGCACACGCACACCCATGCGCCTAAGCGGGCCCGTTCCCACCGCTGGGAACAGGCTCCAGCACAGCTGAGCCCCGGCTCCGTCAGCGCTGCCCCGGGCGGCCCGCCTGCCCTTCCCATGGCTCTCCATCCGCCGTCCCTTGTGTGGGCGAGCGGTGACCCTTCTCTCACAGTCTCTAATTCCTCGCTGCTCAAAGTGCGGTTCTCGGCCGGCCGGCAGCACCTGCCTGACATGGGAACTTGGAAATGCAGTCTCAGCACTCCCAGACCCCAAACTAAGAACTTTGTACCCAGATCTCCAGGTGATTTTTTTTTCCGTTTTTCAATTTTTCATTTTCTCAAATTTTTTCTGTGGTAAAATAACACATAATATAAATTTTACTACCTGAACCACCTTTAAGTGTACAGTTCCATGGTATTAAATATTTCCATAATATTATGCAGCTACCACCACCGTCCATCTCCACAGCTCTTCTCCAATGTAAAGCGGAAACTCTATACCCATGAAAAAAATAACTACTCATTCCTCCCTCCCCAGCCTTGGAAAATCACCGCTCCACTTTCTGTCCCTGTGGTTGTAACGACTCTAAGTATCTAAGTGGGATCATTTGTTTGTCTGTGACAGGCTTATTTTAGTCAGCATAAGGTCTTCACAATTCATCCATGTTGTACCATGCTAGCATTGCCTTCATTTTTGAGGCTGAATAATATTCCATTGTGTGTATATACCATATTTTGCTTATCCTCTCATCTGTCTATGAACGCTTTCATTGCTTCCACCTTTTAGCTATTATGAAGAGCACTGCTATCAATGTGGGTGTAAAAATATAGTTTCAAAACTCTGCTCTGAATTCTTTTGAGCATATGCCCAGAAGTGGAACTGCTGGATCATATGGTAATTCTACTTTTAATTTTTTGGTGAACTGCTGTATTGTTTCCTATAGCAGAAGGGGATCTTTTTGTTCCACTGTACATTCCCACAACAGTGCACAAGGGTTCCAACTTCTCCACATCCTTGCCAATATTTTTTCATTTGTTTTTTTAAATAGTAGTCATCCTAATGGATGTGAGGTGGTATCTTATTGTAGTTGTGGCTTGTATTTCCTTAATGATCAGTAATGTTAAGCATCTTTTCATGAATTTATTGGCCATTTGTGTATCTTCTTTGGAGAGGTGTATATTCAGGTCCTTTCCTGTTCTTAATTGGGTTGTTTTTGTTATAGTTTTAGGAATTCTCTATATATTCTACATATTAACTATCAGATATATAATTTGAATATATATTCTCCCATTCTGTGGGTTGCCTTTTTACTCTTGACATTGGTTTTTGCTAAGCAATTTTTTAAAATTTTCATGACATTCAATTGTATATGACTTCTTCCACAGCAGGTGCCTTTGATGAAATATCCGGGAAGTCCCTGCCAAACTCAATGCCATGAACCTTTTGCCCAGTGTTTTCTTCTAAGAGTTTTTTTTTTTTAGTTTTAGGTCTTACATTTAGGCCTTTGATGTATTTTTTTAGATGGTGTTAGGCCAAGGTCCAAATTCATTCTTTTGCCTGTGGTATCCAGTTTTCCTACCACCATTGTTGAAAAGACTATTCTTTACCATTAACGGATATGTATGTTATGTTTTAGTAAAGGCCACTCCACTCAGTGCCAGTTCTGTGCCGGGAGCTGATAAATGCTTGTACATCCATTATCTTCCTTTAAGCCCTACCATGAGCTAGTTTAGGAGATGCTGCTATTATTTCCAGTTTGTAGGGGAGGAAATCAAGCTTTTAAAGGTGTGATCTCCTTAGTAAGCCCACTCAGCTTGTAAGTGTCAGCTAGGATTTGTATTTCAGTGTTTCCAAGCCCAAAGGTTACCATTACTGCCCGTCTCCCCAGGCCCATGCCAGATTAGAGATTGTCAGCTCTTCTTCGACAATCCCACTGCCTTCTGTGTTGGTTTCTATTGCTGCCGTAAAAGACTACCACAAATTTAGCTGCTTACAACGACACACATTTATTACCTCACAGTTCTGTAGGTCAGAAGTCCTAGGGTGCTTGACTGATTGCTCTGCTCTGCTGTAGGTTTCACAAAACCAAAATCAAAGTCTCAGACAGACCAGAGGCTCTGGAGGAGAAGCTGTTTACAGACTCATTTAGATTAGTGGCAGAATTCAATTCCAGGTGGTTGTAGGATGGAGGTCCCTATTCTCTTGCTAGCTGTTGGCCAGGGGTCATAGTAGAGGCCTCGACATTCCCTGATTTGTGGCTACCTCCTATTCAAAGTCAGTAATAGTGGGTCAAGTCCTTCTTACACTTTGTATCACTCTAGCTTCCCCTTCAGCCTCGGCGCTCCTATTTCCAGCTAAAGAAAGTTCTCCACTTTTAAGGATCATGTAACTAGACTGGACCTCCTTGGGTAATCCAAGACAGTCTCCTTATTTTAAGGTCCTTAACCTTCATTGGATTGCAAAAGTCCCTTTTGTCTTATTATGTAACACACTTCAGCTTTTAGGCCATATAGATCTTGGGGGAACTTTCTGCCCACCATACCTCTAAGTTTACACAATTCAATTTTTTGTAATTGAATTGTGTAATTGACATGTCATCAATATCTTCTACTCCTTACAGTCACTTAAAATTGTGGCATCTGGCTCTCTGACATTTTCCTCCTGTCTCGTTCCTGCCATCACGCTGAGATACCTTAGTGACCACTTTGGTGACCTTCTTTCTCACTACCAAGCATTTTTACTGCCAATCAACTTTTCATGGTCACACTTGGCTCTGTTTTTGCCAACAGGGAACCTGTAGTAAGAAATAGAAAGTTTTCCCCAGATATATGAGTGGCTCGATTTTGATCACCAAATTGCTGGCTTTTATTTGATAGTTTATATATGCAAAATTAATTAAAATCAAATTTTAAAAACATGAACAATACCTGGTAATAGAGGATGTGATTATAGAGCATCTGTCAAAACTTCAGTAAACTGATTTTAAAAAATCAAGGGTAAACAATCACAGACGCAAATGTCAGTTTGGTAGAAAGAAATATTATTTTGCAATGAAACATTTTAACAGTCCTCTGGAGTGACAGGAATTGATTTTGGCATTGAAATGTGATTCCCTTGCTGCTTTTAAAAACATATTAAGCAGGAGATCAGTACTAAATTTGGTTACATCAATATGATTTTAAAGAGAGGGAGCATGATTTACCTGCCATATAAAACCCATTTTCTCCATTAGGTGTAGAAAAATGGGCCATCGTCTCTATGAAGGCACATATGATGTCAGCTAGGGAGGAGCCATGGAGATGCTGCTGTCCATATGAAGACTTAAGATGATGCTCGGTTCTGCTCTGTGTGTGGTGCTTTACTGCATCAGTGCATCTGCTGTGGCTGTGCGGGGCAGCCCAGGACGCACCTGTCCCACTGCCTCGGGACTGCCACAGAATTGTCATCAGTGGGCCTTCCTGTTTTACAACAGGAGAAATGACGTCATTTAAAATGAGGGTTTTTACAAATTACTTGTAAAAATGAAATATTTAGGCTTGAGAAAAGATTTTTTTTTTAGTTAGGCTTGATTTTACTTCCCTGAATCCAACCAATCGTTCATAAACTCTGAAGTGCATAATTTTTTTTTATTAAAATTCACATACTGTGGAGACTCTCCTGACTTGGCAGGCTTAGTGTAACGGTCAGGAACTTGAATGTTTAGTAAGTACCCCATCTAATTCTGCTAATGGGCATCACAAATGGACCACACTTTGAGTAGTGCTGTCAAGTGCTCCCTCTCCCAGGTGCTACACCAAACTACCAGAGAGAGGAAAAGGGGAGATCAGGGGGTGGGAAAAAAACTGAAACTTTTAGCCTTCAAGAAAAAATTTATTCTGGTACACTTTCCCCCATTCCTTCCCCATCTTGAGCACTAGCCATACTACCTCAAAATAAAAGTCTAACTTCGTTTTCATTAAGAAGTCATAGCTGCTGGAAAGCTGAAAGGCTCTAAGAGCCATTCAATGATTCAAGTGGAAATACTTCTAAAGGGCTAAGTAAGAGCCAAAATGTGAGCCATGTCTCCCAAATGTCCCTGAAATGGGCTTCTATCCAAATGGACACAATAGCAACGTACCCTCTCATTGTTCTCCTTGCAAAAAGCTGCTAAAACACCAAAAGAAAAAATTATATATTACATTTCCAGTGAATGGTCATCTTAATCATTTCAAAATATGAATGCTTATAGAAATTTGGAGCAGTGGCGATAATCACAAATCCCCACTGACAGTGCAGTCACTGAAAAATCACTGCAGCGAGCCACCCCTTCAAGAGTTTTAATTTGCAATCAAGTCAAGAGCTGAGCTGTTTGAAAGACAGGATTTCAACCCAAAGTGGGAAAGCAATACAATAAGGGTGTCATGAAAAATACCCAATAACCCAATAACCTAACATGCAAAGCTAATCTATCAAGTTTTCCAAGTTACCAAATTAGGCCAATTTCCAAGTTGTCGGTCTCATTCTGCTAGAAAGTGAAGAAAAATCTTCACAGTGTAGCCATGATTTCCCCCATGAAGAAACAACAAAAATAAGCTTCAATTTCTTGAAGTCTTCCTCATTTCTAAGTACATGGTTTATTTTATTATAAAAGATCTTCTTATGAGGAAATGCCTTAGCTCATATCTCAATATCTGGTAACAAATTCAGAATTCAAAAGAAAGAATACAATCTGTTCTCAGGTCATTATATCACACTCACAATGCCCCAAGGGCTTTCCTGACGCCCCATTCCCTCACAAAAGAAGGTGTTCCCCAATGTAGGACCTAACGTGACGTCAGGGTGGAACTTGTCCATATGTCAAGACTTGCCTTACTGTACTACTCTCTAAAACCCAATACCTGCACTGCAGGGGCACAGCAAAGTTTGTGTCTGCACTGTACTGCGGAACTCCCTCTGGACACTGGCTTTTTGGAAAAAGACCAGTTCTTCCAAATCTTTTCCCAAAGTACAGAGCTGGATACACGGGGCACAGAGCTATGCAGTCTTCTCAGGTTTCTCCTGATGCCTGCTGGTAATACGATGCAACTATTTTTGGAACCTTGAGGTTCTAAGCTGGAGGATACCAGGCCTTGAAGGCAAACATTGCCTACCTGCTTGAATCACATGCAAAGTGGAAAGTTTGAAAACCGAACCAGGCAATTTAACATTCTGCCTCAACTTCCAAATTACTGAAAGAGTAAATGTATTCATTCTTATCTACCTCTCAGGATAGGCAGTTAATGAAGATTTTTGCCTTTTCCTGAAATTCTAAAAAGCAAAGGAAGTTATATATCCCACACACATTGCACAAATTAATGGACTTCCTTGTTCAGATGAATCAATGAGGACTTTGACCTAACTGGGAGAAGTCCAAAATGTTGTAAAAAATTTTTCTGGTACCTCTTCAATTCATTTTCCTTTTTGTCTGTTGCCTGGCTTTGAAAATTAATTTTCTGAAAGGACAGCTTTACATACTATTATGTTTTTCTCAACTCCTCTTTCTATGGGGACTATGAAGTCAAAAACTGACCAATGACAAGCAGACAAATAATAATTTATTTTATGGCCATTGCTTCTTTTGATTAGATATATCGCTCTGTAAGTTATGTTTGACCCTCTCATTACTCAAAATGAATAAAGCCTTTAAATGCCCTTTGGAACGGTATATTCTGTTGATTTTCCATAATGCTAATGATATTAATAACAGAATGAACTAGTTTAATTAAATGGCATACTTTATCAATTAATCCAAGTGGTAAAAAACATAATCCTTTTCTCCTGTTATTATTTTTATTTTTAAATTACCTTTTAAATAAAGACAGAATAATTAAGTGATAAAATAACCCATATGGCAAGATTTTGCTGCCAAGGGCATATTCCGGTGTCTTCAGACAACTGAACATTTTTATTGCGAGGTTGTATTTGTTAGGACCACCTATAGAAGCATACTTCCTGTTGTGTTCAGCTTTTGTGAGATGAACTCTTTGGACTGATTATTTCCTCCACACACAAATGTATGCTTTCGTGGTGGATAGAAATGCAAACCTGATTTTACACATCCATTTCCCTTTAAAGAAGTAGACATCGTTAATGAACATGTTGTCATGCCAGAAGTTTCCAGCTCCGGGCAAGTTCACTCTGGATTCAGTGACAGTGAATAAACACAACAGAATATTGCGGGTAAAAGGTCTTTTACCAAGCTTTATTCTTGAGGTGGCAGGTCAAGTGCTAGAATCCCATCCACATCCCACAAGTCCACAATCCATCTCTGCCCAGAGTAGAGCACTGGGCAGAGATCTTTATATAGCAACACAGACAATAGTGGTTCATTGCCAACAGGGGTGTAATGCAGTAGGTCAATTACATCACTGCATGTGGGCAGTGGGCAAGTGGATTAGGTCAGGTGAGGATCCTGGCCATAGGAACTTCCATTTCCCTACACATGTATGCAGAGAATATATGATGATACAAAAAAAAGTAAAACCCAAAGATAGTAAATAATACAAGGTGAAGGTTTCCCCAAGTTCAATACATGTAGCACTGGTAATAAAATGAAATCATTGTAGTTGACACATGGACAAACATTTTTGTTTTCAGGGTTATCCATTTATTTGACTACCAGTTACAGAAAACATTAACTAGTGCAGTAAACCCCTAAATTTTATGGCCCCAAATGCTTAGAACAAGTAACAGGTATGAAAAGTGAGTTGATTTAGGAAAAACATTAAGTACAATTTGGGTGGTACTGAGATATGGCTGACATCTTGAGGTGACTTGAGAATGACTGGGGTAAACACTGGCAGAATGGTACAGAGTGGTACATAGCCTGGCATGGAACCCCAGCTTGGCCACCACTTAATAGCTGTCAAATTCTGCATTTGTAAAAACCTTCCATAGAGGCGAGCTGGGAGAATTTTACAAACCCACCTAAAACTTTTAGTATAGTTCTGACCACCCACTAGGCCCTTAATGAATGACAGTTGTAATTTTTCATCAAATAAAAATCTTCCCCAAGGACCTTTTAACAAAACAAAGCAAACCCCTTGCACTGGATGAAGATGAGCATAGAAGAGTATTGTTAGGAAAATCATATACAGCTGTTAAGTTTGTTTTTAAGAAGAACTGATGAAAACATGGCAACAAATTGACCTTTAATTACTTTTTACTTTTTTTAAGCTAAATACATGTGTATTTGTTATACAGCTTTTTGTGTAGGGTCTGTGTTTTTTTAGTGTTTACATCTTCTAAAGTGTTCAACATGGAATTTTTGCCTACTTTGTTCTTAATAAAGAAGTATTGAGATAGCTATCACATATATCAATTATTTTTTAGATTTGCATATGTACTATGACTTCAGAAGGCAGTAAATAATCATACAACACACAGCTTTTGGCTAGATGTATTGTGCTTCCACAGTAAGGAAACTCCTCATATTTTGTAAAACATTACCAGGAGTTCTCTAAATATTCTCAGTATTGTTATATTCTCTGTGTTGTATTTGTCTACCCTGTTTGTGAAATCATATATACAAAGTCCTAAAATTAGATGTGTTGCTCCATGGTCATCCTCCCTGGGCCCTCTTTCTTCTAATGTGGAAGGCCACTAAAGGGAGGATGACCTAGAGCAAGCCCAGGCTTTCGTTGAAGGTCTGAAAGCAAGAGTTTGAATCTTAGCTCCACTATATGCAATACCAGACTTTTGGCTGCAAGGAATAGAAGCCCACTGAAGCTACCTAACATCAAGGGAAGGTTATTTTAAGACTATATATCATATCTACAGATGAACTGCAGCTGAAGCTCCTGCGTAACACAGGCAGGAGCTATGAAACTATCAGAGACCCAAACATCCAGCTGCATACTTCTCTGTTTTCTACTTTATTCCTTTCTCTGCAAAATAGTTTTCTCTTCTTTTTCATGGTTTTGATGCCTAGCATCTCATAGGCACATGACTTTTAATGCTATGAAATCTACTCAGCCTGAACTCTATGGGACCTTTCAACTTCTCACAATTCTTGGATCTCTTGTTACTGAGGAATCACAAGAATTAAATGAGGTAACATTTTGTTGAAAAGGCTCTCACATTTTTTGACTCAATATAAAAAGACACCCAATTTTTTTTAAGTACCAGTATCTTCACTGCAAAATGTGAATACTAATAGTGTCCATGTCATAAGGTCTCTTTAAAATTCTTAGCATAGTGCCCCCCATATAGTAACTACTTTATAAATATTAGGTTATGTTATGGTTACTGTTACGGTTATTACTAAATTCATCATGATTATTATTTTAAGGATTTTATGAAAATGAATGACCTACTTTATCTGAGTGGGTAGACTTCATGAATGCCTCAATTTCCACATAGATTCTCAGGGCAGAGGACATCTTGCCATCTGATAAAAAGAGCACAAGCAATAATCCTGACGGCTCTGTAAAGCACACCATCATCCATCACAGTCTCTCAAGGCCAGGTGCCAAGGGAAAAAGACAGAAATGCTCTTATTCCTGTTTGGGGTAAAGGAATGTAGAGTTAAATAAAGACAGTGATAACATCATTTAAAACAAAGTTTACTGAGATGCCTTCATTAATCGCCAGGCAGGAGCTCGCTCATAACGTAAGGGGGACGGGGTGGGGGAACAATCTGTGCTGTTCACAGTCCTCTCTGTGTCTTGGTCCCATGGAAAATAATTTGATGAAGTACGTAATACGCAGTTTCCTGCCAAATCATCACACACACAGGGAATTCAATAATGAACATTTTCCAAACCATCAGACGACCTGATGCATATCTACAAATAAGGAGAGCCTGGCATGAACTTTGAAGATGCTGCAACAGACATGCAGACATGTTTTAATCTCATGTTTCTTAAGAAATAAGAAAACAATGTGCTTGGTGATACTCTAAACATAGCACACCACCATCTGATTAATGAAACATGTCAGCTCGACTATCAACACTCCACATTTTTTATGTTCAATGACACTCTTGTCTTAGATCTCAAAATAACAGGTGTTTCAGTGATGAAAAGTTAAGACAAAAGTGTGAAGCGAAGGCTTTCACATACTTTTTTTAAATTTTGCAGCAACACAGTTTTTGACAGAGGGCTTCCGACTGCTCAATTTGATGGCCATACAAACTTATAAAAGCTGAAGTGTAGGGTTTCCCAGGGGATGGCATAATGAAATAAATGCACTCATGAATATTTATGGTTGGAAGAGGCCATCTGTTCACCACCAACCTCTTTTCTTTCAACAACTCGCAAATACCCAACCCTACCCCCATGCCTACCCAACCATCCAGAAAAAAATGTATTTTTTATTCATCTGAACATCTTAAAAATCAGTTTTGTTTCATCTCAGGAAAGAAACATAACTGCAAGAGAAACGCTTTCATTGTCAGACTAAAAATAATAAATTAATTGATCAAAGTGTGCTTGGGCAAACACTGTGGGCCTCTGAAGTCCCCTGCTGCTCTTGCACCCTTTGGGAATGAAGTTCCTTACTCCTCACCTACACTGAAAGTCATGGGAATCTCATTTTTGGGCTACAAATACGAGAACAGGAGCAATGTCAATAACCGCAGAGTAAACAGCACTCCATCATTCAGGGATTCAGAGAGAGCTCCAGTTGCTGCACATTCAAGTTCAGTCTTAAATATTTCCCCTGATCATCAAGACAATTTGGTACTGGCACAAGAACAGACCCATAGACCAGTGGAACAGAATAGAGAGTCCAGATATTAACCCAAACATATATGGTCAATTAATACACGATAAAGGAGCCATGGATATACAATGGGGAAATGACAGCCTCTTCAACAACTGGTGTTGGAAAAACTGGACAGGTACATGCAAGAGAATGAAACTGGACTACTGTCTAACCCAATACACAAAAGTAAACTCAAAATGGATCAAGACCTGAATGTAAGTCATAAAACCATAAAACTCTTAGAAAAAAACATAGGCAAAAATCTCTTGAACATAAACATGAGCAACTTCTTCATGAACATATCTCCCCAGGCAAGGGAAACAAAAGCAAAAATGAACAAGTGGGACTATATCAAGTTGAAAAGCTTCTGTACAGCAAAGGACACCATCAATAGAACAAAAAGGCACCCTTCAGTATGGGAGAATATATTCATAAATGACATATCCGATAAAGGATTGACATCCAAAATATATAAAGAGCTCACACACCTCAACAAACAAAAAGCAAATAATCCAATTAAAAAATGGGCAGAGGATATGAACAGACACTTCTCCAAAGAAGAAATTCAGATGGCCAATAGGTACATGAAAAGATGCTCCACATCATGAATCATCAGAGAAATGCAAATTAAAACCACAATGAGATATCACCTCACACCAGTTAGGAAGGCTAACATCCAAAAGAGAAACAACAAATGTTGGCAAGGATATGGACAAAGGGGAATCCTCCTACACTGCTGGTGGGAATGTACATTAGTTCAACCATTGTGGAAAGCAGTATGGAGGTTCCTCAAAAAACTCAAAATAGAAATACCATTTGACCCAGGAATTCCACTCCTAGGAATTTGCCCTAAGAATGCAGGAGCCCAGTTTGAAAAAGACATATGCACCCCTATGTTTATCGCAGCACTATTTACAATAGCTAAGAAATGTAAGCAACCTAAGTGTCCATCAGTAGATGAACAGATTAAGAAGATGTGGTACATATACACAATGGAATATTATTCAGCCATAAGAAGAAAACAAATCCTACCATTTGCAGCAACACGGATGGAGTTAGAGGGTATTATGCTCAGTGAAATAAGCCAAGCCGAAAAAGACAAGTATCAAATGATTTCACTCATATGTGGAGTATAAGAACAAAGAAAAAAACTGAAAGAACAAAACAGCAGCAGACTCACAGAACCCAAGAATGGACTAACAGTTACCAAAGGGAAAGGGACTGGGGAGGATGGGTGGGAAGGGAGGGATAAGGGGGAAAAAGGGGCATTACGATTAGCACACATAATATAGTAGGGCGGGGTGGGGCATGGGGAAGGCAGTATAACAGAGAAGACAACTAGTGATTCTATAGCATCTTACTACGCTGATGGACAGTGACTGTAATGGGGTATGTGGTGGGGACTTGATAATAAGGGGGAGTCTAGTAACCATAATGTTGCTCATGTGATTGTATATTAATGATACCAAAATAAAAAAAAAGTATTTCCCCTGATCCTTTTGGAGTCCATTACTCCACACTAGTTTTGTAGACAGAGGATAAGGCCAATATTACTGTCCAAAGGTGAACAAAAAGAAATTTTTAAGAAATGAGATAGTCAACAAAGAATAAGAGTTGAATTTCTTGGGAAAATTGATTGCAAAATTGTTTTTGTTTTTGTTTTTCTTGGTCAACCAAATCATATTTGAAATGCACAAGGAATACTTGTGCATTATTTATAGGATTCTTTTGGTAAATCTTTTATAAAGTGGATGCACATGAAAAGACCAATCACTCCTAATTCCTTTGCTTTGCGGTTTCAACTTTATGAATATCTTGCCTTCTTAAAGTAAGGAATGCTTCTAGTCTGTATTTCAGAAGAAAAATAATCTAAGGTTAAACTCACCTCACAACAAAATAGAACTTGAAAAACAAAAAAGCATGCTCAGAGCAATAGCTCCTCGGCTTTATTGAATTTTTTCAAATTAGCCTGCTTGTGGATATAGTCTGTGATGAATTATTAGTTTTACCAGGAAATTGAAAACCATTTGATGACAGTATCATTAAATTCCAAAAAGTGGTGAGATGGATTCAAGAGAGCACATTCTGGGAGGAGAAGACTGTGGTCGAATTACCTCCTCTGTTCAGTTAGCAGCATGACCTTGGGCAGCCACCCGCAGTTTCTAACACTTTGTATTTTAATCTGTTAAATTGAAATAGCAATGCCAACCTCAAGGTGCTATTAGGATGATCTGGTAAAGTAATAGTAAATGAAAGCGCCATACAAACAAAAATTACTTTATAAAAGTAAGTCTTAAACACATGTTAAATGAGTTAATTTACACATTACTTTCCTAATAAAAGTAAAATGCACTTACTCCCCAGTCACTTCTCGCCATCAGGCATCCTGGTCTCCAAATGGTCACCTGAACAGACTTAAACAGTTGCATTGATCATTGCTCTCTTAGCCTGCTACAGTGACAAGTAACTGAAAATAGCTTGAAGTATTAGAAGTGTGCCCTACATATGTGGATCTTAAGGCTCCAAAACACCAGCACCACATCCTAAAGGGAAGCAATCCAAGGAGAAGAGGCTCTGAGACCACCTTGCAGAAGCCATTTCACATCTCTGTGGTCAGCTGCCTATCTAGGACAAGTCATTGGATGGCACTTGTCTCAAAGGCCTCTTCAGGCTCTGAAATTCTGAGATGCTTGGAGAGCAGCGTGGCAGATCAAGCACTCAGCTGGGACCCACCAACTGGCTATGTGGTTTTGGATGAAGCAAGTTACAGAACCTCTCTGGGCACTAGTTGGTCCATCTGCAAAGGGAAGGGGTGAGCTGTGTTGTCTTCTGAGATCCCTCCCGTGCTCATACTGTATGCTGGTATAACGTAGTTGAAGTAGAGACAAGGATCTGAGGACAAACTGCCTGGTACCATATAAATTGCTTCCAAAGGTTTAAAGCAATGCAGGCAGGGCCTCTAAAATTCAAAACAAAAAAATCTCATTTTCTTTTGTGGCATTAAGGCAGAACATGAGACTTGTGTATGCAACTGATTTTTTTTAGACAAATGATGGATCTAGAGAAAATGTCATGGGTTAATTTTTTTTAAGACATAACATCATGTTTTTAATTAAAAAAAAAAGAAATGCTACATCCTTGGAATAATGTTAGCTGGGTCTAAAAAGCTTTGCACAGTTAGAACATCACAAATAAATTTTCTCAATACTTCAAAGTTGTAAATGATATAAGCTACCCAAGGGAAATGGTAAAACTCCAGTTTGACAGAAATGCCAAATTTTGATGGTTTGATGATTTGTTTCAATTATGCAAATTTTTTATTATATTAGATCAGTTTTCAGAATGTACATTATAATACTGTGACAGGTCCTATACAAAACAAGTAAGTTAATTTAGCAGAGGATTTTATGACAAAGGGACAAATGACCCTTCAAAATGACCCTGTGACCATGGAGGGACTTTGACAAGCACAAGGACCAGCCCTAGGATCCCTGCTCCATGTTAATCCTGACTCCACAGCACACACTGAAAAAGAATTTGTGCAAGATGAAAATGTTGGGTAAAGTCAATGGTAATTTTTTTTTGGATTGGCTAATAACTGTTTATTGGAATACACTTCTTACATGATTGGAAGCCTGGGTAAAGGCTTAGTCAATAAAATACTCATAGTCAATGGATACAGAATGATTTCAAAATTTAGCATTGAAAGCCAGCTGGTTTCTGTCAGGAATTGCTTGATTTTATACATTTCATCAAATTCATTAGTAAAACAAAGTAGAGAGGGTTATCTGGAATATAACTTCTTTCTTCCTTTGAAACCACTTTTTATTTTAAGAGCTTTATTAACTTACACTTTAAATAACATAAAAATCACCTATTTAAAATATATAATTCATTGACTTCATACATTTACAGAGTTGTACAAACATCAAAATGCAGTTTCAGAACATTTCCATCACTCTGAAAAGATCCCACAGGGCCATTTGCAGTCAGTCCCCCTCCCTGCCAAGAAACCACTAACCTGCTTTTTTTCTATAGATTTGTCTTTTCTGGACATTTCGCCTAAATAGAATCATACAACATGTAGCCTTTTTCATCTGGCTTGTTTCACTTGGCTGAGTGTGTTTGAGGCCAATCCATGTTGTAGCATGTATCAGTATTTAATCCCTTTTTACTGATGAACAATATTCGATTGTATGAGTCTAGCAGATTTTCCTTATCACCTGTTGATATACAGTTGGTTTGTCTCTACTTCTTAGCTATTATGAATAATGGTGCTATGAACATTTGTGTGTAACTCTTTGTAGGGAAGTAGTTTTCATTTCCCCATGGTAGTTATCTAGACGTGGCATTGCTATATGAAATGATATAAATATGTTTAACTTTTTAAGAAAATAACAAACTGTTTTCTACAGTCACTTTTACATTCCTGGGATGTAAAGGAATCCAGTTTATCTGCATCCTCACCAATATATGTCATGGCCTGTCTTTTTAATCAAAGCCATTTTAGTGGATGTGAAGGAGAAAATCATTGTGGTGATACTTTGCTTTTCCCTAATAACAAATGATGTGGAGTATCTTTTCTGAGATTATTACTCATTTGTATCTCTTCTTTAATGAAATGTCTATTCAAATCTGTTGTTCAATTTCAATCAGGTAATTTGTCTTATTATTAAATTGTGAAAGTTCTTTATATATTATGGATATAAGTCCTTCAATAGACATATAATTTTAAATATTTTCTTCTAGTGTGTAGCTTATTTTTCATTTTTAAAGTTGTGTTCTTTGAAGCACAAAAGTCTTTATTTTGATCAAGTTTGACTCAGCAATTTCTTTCATGGATTATGCTTTTGATGCCATATCTAAGTAGTCTTTGCCTAACCCAAAGTCAGAAAAATTTTCCCCTAAAATTTTTAGTTTTTACATTTAGGTCTGATCCATTTTGATTTAATTTTTGTGTACGGTTATGAGGTAAAGGTCTAAATTAATCTCTGCACATGCATACTAAATTGTACCAGCAATATTTGTTGAAAAGAATATTGTTTTTCTCAGAGTACCCTTTGTTGAAAATCAATTGGCCATAAGTATAAGGTCATTTATTTTTTTTTAATTAGGGGAGAATTTATTTGCATTATGAAAGAAAATTTTTATGAAAAAATATTTTAGCAAGATACAGGAATAGCTAGTTTAAAGGAAAAAATTTACACATTGGACTATAGTAAATACATATGGGATACATTTAACATATAAAAAATATACATGTGGAATATGCATTGCAATATATCTAAGATCACTTATTTTTAATGAGGAAATTTGGAATAGTGCTTAAGAGTTTGGCTATGGATCTGAACAACCTAGAAAGGGTCTTAATTATGCCTTTCAATAGTTATTTGGCCTGGAGCAAGTCTGTTCATCAGGGTTCTTTTCTATAAAAAGAGGAGATTAACAGTATCTAACCCTTCGGACTATTGTGAGGATTATATGAGATAATACACATAAATACTTATATGAGGACTGGGAACAGAGCAGTAAATGCCCAGTAGTTGAGAGCCATCATTATCATTTCCTCTGGAGGCAAAGACAGAAGAACCCAGTCAGCTTCTCTGTATCTTGGAGGACAAACTGGAACCAACTGGCTAGAATCAGAGGATGGCCTGCAAGTATGGCTGAAAGCCCTGGGGCAGATTCTGATTTTTTACCCAGTCATCCTATTCACTTTCCCCTTCTTGTTTCCTCTTACTTTATTTCTTTACTCTCAGTTTTGTTCACATACCACTGTGCTTTTTAAAAATACTCTTCCCTCCAGGCTCTCTTGCAGCCAAGAGTTACTTTGTGATCCAGTTTTGGCCAATGAGATAAAAGCAGAATAAACGGTGGGATTTCAGAGAAAGCTATTGATTTCCTGATGAAAAGTAAACAAACTAAACTGACAGGAATTATTTCCCCCTCAACCACTACTCGCGGTCCTGCCTGGAATATAGCCACAATACACAGAGGGGGAGCAGCTGTCTTGCAGCCACGAGGCAGAAGGCTTCCTGTCAAGAGTGACGGAGCAGAAAGTTGGAAGCCAAGGTGATCAGCCGCAGCAGGGCCGAGCGCCTTCCTCTGGAGTCACTGTCCCAGCTACCAGCAACCGAGTGCCTCCTGTGTGCAACCTATTTTAATTGCACTCTCTCTAAACACTATAAAGAGCCCTGTGAGATAAATTTTACTGTCTCCACTTTACAGACGAGTAAATTGAGAAACATATAAGTTTAAACGAGGTGACTGAGGACAGGCTGTGGTCAAGAGGTAGGACTGGGCTTCAAGGCAGATACATGTGGCTCACAGCACACCCACGTCACTGCAGAACTGGTCACGTGCTATCCCCAGTTAGCAAGAAGGCTTACCTCAGGCACGGAACCAAGCCTGGCTCCCCTTTGTATCACACAAAGGATATCCTTTGTATCACACTGCCCTCAGTGCAGCTCCTTTCTTATACAAAATGGGCAAGGTGTTTTCTTCTTTTGCTTTGTGAGGCTTAGATCCAAGTCTTTTACATTTTAAGCAGATATTTTTTTTCCTTTTCCCTTCGTGGAAATTAGCACTTAGCTGCAAAGAGACCAAGTTTCTGGTAATTGTTTTTAATTAAATTGATCAAGTAATTCACTATTGGTTGCTCTGTGGGCTCCACAGATTAATGGTTAGTAACAGAGTAATTTAAAGCATTTGCGAATTCACTTCACAGAAATCACCCGTAGGTAGAAAGCAATCCAAATATTTCCCCTCTTCTTTCCAACTCAGCTGGTTGCCCTTTTCCTCCAAAGAATATTAGTTGCACCTCTCATGCCTTTCTAGAATATGAAACATTCTAAATAAACATCTTTTCCACAGCTCAGGTCGAGTGGCTTTAAAAAGGTGAATTAGAAACTGGGAGGAAGTTTTATTATTGTTTTGGTTCAGTTTGGATGTTTTGCAACAACAGTTTCGCTATACAGAGCATCTCCCAAGCAAATATACTGAGAGATGTTGAAAAAATCAAGACAAAGGTTCCGTGGTCATTTTTGGAAGTGGCTTTTCTTAAAAACTCTTAATTTACATTATCATAGTAAATGTTCTGAAAAAAAAAAAAAACCTTTTTAACATTGCTTGATCCAATGTTTCCCAAATTTATTTGATACAAGAATTCTTTTATTTGTAACACCTACTGATATTGTGCCAACAGAGTATAGAAATTGCTGTTTTAAGAGAAATAAAAGGATATTCCAGCTGATATGTTTAACTATTCACTCCACCAGGACAGAGGTCAGCAAATTACAGAAGGAGGCCTGTCATTTATTTTATAAGGCCCTGGAGCTAACAAGGGTTTTTACACTTGTAAACAGTTGTAAAAATAAAAACAAAAACAAAACCATAAAGAAGAATATGCAACGAGACCTGTGTGGCTCCAAGGCCTAAAACACTTACTATCTGGCCCTTTATAAATCACATTTGCCTGTCCCTGCCCTGGGACATTAAATTTTTTTTTTAATTGAATCCATATATCCTGAGTATATAAAGTCAAGCACAATAAGGAAAAGCAGGGAGAGGGTGGAGGGAAGGAAACAACAAGCCCAATGTCCAAAATGTAGTAACCCCTAGGACAACAGAAGTAACCCTTAGGACAAGGCAGAGTAATTTCCTACCATCTTCTATATGGCAGCCCATCAAATATTCTCTCATCCAGAGTAAATGTGTCTCATTCCTTCACCTTCCCTCAGATCTTTCTGACTCTCGGCCACCATGATCCTATGTCTCTAAACATGTTCAAGTTGATCTGTATCCTTATAAAATAATGAGTGGTACCCTGACTGGCTGTTTTATTATTAAAGTCCCATGGGGTCAAGAACACATATTCTGTCTCTCCAGATCAGAAGATACACCCTGGCCAGCTACATGGCCAGTTACACACATGAGTGTGTTTTGTGAGGCCTGCCCAATGTTTTAATATGTAGGAAAAACCCTCATGAAAATCCGGATGTTCAGTTTTTCATGGAAGAAAAAATATATGGGGAGATCTGACAGTGTCAGGCCTACATCGCCCCATGTCACAGAGGGCTGGGGCTGAGTAGCGCTGCTCCCTTTAGACAGGTCACAAGCTAACTGGTTTGCCGCAGTCCCTAGCACTCCCTAGTGTTGACACCAAGACAATTCTACTCATTGGTGCTTCCTGCCTGCCTGAGGCATTTGAGTCTATAACCTGGTTGTACCCCTGACACCTGGTGTCCTATTTCTAGAAACATTTGTTTAGCTATCTATCTACGTACTTTGAAATAATTCATCAGCAGAGAATAGGCCTTTAAAAAACAACACACTGGCATGAAGTTGTGATGGGGAAAAGCTTAGGAAATGATCCAGAACCTGGCTGTGCTGGATTCTAGACTGGCCCCACTGACAGAGGGTGCTGGGAGGAGTGGCAGGTACTGCTCAGAAACAAAGAAAAGGAAGTAGAGCCTAAAAGAGAACATCTGGGTCCTATTTCTTACTTCCACTCTAGCCAGTGTGAGTTACTGGGTAGACTGCTTAGCCTCTCTGGCCTTTAGCCAGCTCTTCTGCAAACTGCAGGAACATAGCCTTGCCTTCTTTGGTTTGTGAACACCCAATAAAATCAGGTCATAGATGTAGAAACACTTTAATATCCATAAGGCCAAACACCCAAGTAAAGTTTCATTAATCCTCTACTTTCTAGTTTGGCCTAAGGCTGACCTGGTAGAAAAAAATCGAAAGCTAAAAAGAAAAAAATAACCAAAAGGGGAAAAAAGAAACCACAAAGAGAGCAAGCTGAGTTCCTCTAGGACTAAGACACATCCACCTCCTACACTGCAAACCGTGTGCTGCTAAAAGGCACAGATGGACCCAGTATGAACTGCTAAAGATGATAATGACGGTCTCATGTTTACCAAGAATTTCAGACCAAGTAGGCTTTTTGGCACAAGATGCCAGCCTCTTGGACTCAGAGTGTCAGAGGTGAGGTGTGGAGCTGCTTGAGACTACGTGGCCTCTCCTGAGATCAGTAGGGTTCCGGTGGCACTTTCAGAAGAGGTTCCTCAGGATAGTCTCAGTTTCAACTCTCCCTGCTCAAACTTCCCCTCCCTTTCCACGTGAGTGAAGTTCTCCAAGGAGTTCTGGATTGCTCAGACCTCCTGCCTCCACACCTTCTTGAAGTCTGGTTCCACATCCATGTGAACCAAGGAGCCAAGGACGGAGCCAAGAATGCACTGTGTCTTGTGACTGCCAAAAAAGGAAGGAACTGGAAAGTCAAAACAGCAGGAAATATTCCTACTGGGGAACATTCAAGCCCAATACCCACCCTGAAGTCATGCATTTCAGTGTGGTGGGTAGCTATCTAGAGAATTTTCCAGACTGTAATTTCATTTGACACGTTCCCCAAGAATTGGATTCAATACGGTGGCATGAGAGGTGAGACAGAGACCTCCTCCTAAAATCGAATATAATACAAAAATATAATTAATACAACTAATCCTGAAAGAGCAGCAGGAAAGAAGGTGGCACCAGACTGCACACAGCTGGAGTAAAGAGCAGACCTCATGGAACAGGGTAATGTACCAAAATCGTGACCTGGTGGGGCGCAAGCCCTTCCCCCACCCAAGCTCCCTGGTGGGAGGAAGAGAAACAGAGCAGGGAAGGAGTTGAGGCCTGGGACTGCTGAACACCTAGCTCTGGAGATCTGCTCTGGGAGCATGAACCTACATTGCATGGTGCTTTGATGATTTAGTGGGGTTGGAAAGCTAAGACAGGTGGAATACCTGGAGAGATGGAGATTCCAGCTGATTGTGGAAAACAGGGATTCATATCCGGCTGATCTGGGTGGGCAGTCTGAGAGACTTCCTAAAAGTGAGAGGGCTGCTAAAGGGGCAAGGATTGCACAGAGCTTACTGCTCAGGAGAAAGGACAGGTAGACAAAATTGTCTGGGTGCACTCTGCCTGGCAGGGTAGGATCTTAAACGATCTTCAGGTGATCCAACCCCCTGGCTGGCTATGCAGTTACAAGGCCCCCCACTGTGATTTGCAGCCTACTGTGTCTTCCTCCCGGCTAGCCAGTACTTGGCCCAGATTCGCAAACCGGCAATCCCTGCCCTGGCATCAGGCCAGCCAGAGGGAAGCCCCGCCTATGGCAGCTATAAACACAAAGCATAGAGGCTTACACCTGTGTGCTCAGCCCACTAGTTCTGGCAGTGGAGGCAGGCACAGCAGCCGGGAAGCAGGAAACAGCTCTTTCCTCCCCCCAAGCAGCAACACTGCTTCCCTGCAACCACCAACACCGCTCCCCTGCAACCACTGACATTGCTCCAGGAGCTGAGCCGCTCCAGAGAGTAGAGCTTATGGGCACTAGAGGGCACCACTGACAAATTATGAAACGTCAAAGGAATATGGTTCAAACCAAAATTATGAATACACCTGAGAAAGATTCAAATGAAATCGACCTCATGAATCTTCCTGAAAGAGATTTCAAAATAAAAGTCATTAACATACTCATGGAGGTACAGAAAAATATTCAAGAATTCAGGAATGAATTTAGGATGGAGATCCAATCATTGAAGAACACAATGGAGGGTATTCAAAGCAGATTAGATACAGTGGAGGAGATGATAAATGAAATAAAAATTAGGGAAGAGGAATACAAAGAAACCGAGGCACGGAGAGAAAAAATGATCTCTAAGAATGAAAGAATACTGAGAGAACTACGTGACCAATCCAAACGGAACAATATTCATATTATAGGGGTATCAGAAGAAGAAGAGAGAGAAAAAGGGATAGAAAGTGTTTTTGAGGAGGTAATTGCTGTAACTTCCCCAGTCTGGAGAAGGACATAGTCTCTCAGGCCATGGAGGTGCACAGATCTCCCAACACAAGGGACCCAAGGAAGACAACACCAAGACATAATAATTCAAATGGCAAAGATCAAGGATAAGGACAGAGTATTAAAAGCAGCCAGAGAGAAATAAGATCACATACAAAGGAAAACCCATCAGGCTATCATCAGACTTCTCAACAGAAACCTTACAGGCCAGAAGGGAGTGGCATGATATATTTAATGCAATGAAGCAGAAGGGCCTCAAACCAAGATTACTTTATTCAGCAAGATTATCATTTAAATTTGAAGAAGGGATTAAACAATGTTCAGATAAGCAAAAGCTGAGAGAATTTAGCTCCCACAAACCATCTCTACAGTGTATTTTGGAAGGACTGCTATAGATGGAAGTGTTCCTAAGGTTAAATAGCTATCACCAGAGGTAATAAAAAGGGATAGACAAAGAGTACAGAATATGATACCTAATATATAAAGAATGGAGGAGAAAGAAAAGGAGGGGAAAAAAAAGAACCTTTAGATTGTGTTTGTAATAGCATACTAAGTGAGTTAAGTTAGACTCTTAGACAGTAAGGAAGTTAACCTTGAACCTTTGGTAACCATGAATCTAAAGCCTGCAATGGCAATAAGTACATATGATAATCACCCTAAATGTAAATGGTCTGAATGCACCAATCAAAAGACATAGATTCACTGAACGGATAAAAAAACAAGACCCATCTATATGCTGCCTACAAGAGACTTACTTCAAACCCAAAGACATACACAGACTAAAAGTGAAGGGATGGAAAAAGGTATTTCATGCAACTAATAGGGAGAAAAAAGCAGGAGTTGCAGTACTTGTATCAGACAAAATAAGACTTCAAAACAAAGAAAGTCACAAGAGACAAAGAAAGACATTACATAATGATAAAGGGGTCAATCCAACAAGAAGATATAACCATTATAAATATCTTTGCACCCAACACAGGAGCACCTACATATGTGAAACAAATACTAACATAATTAAAAGGGGAAATCGAATGCAGTGCATCATTCTAGGAGACTTCAACACACCACACACTCCAAAGGACAGATCAACCAGACAAAAAATAAGTAAGGAGACAGAAGCACTGAACAACACATTAGAAAAGATGGACCTAACAGATATCTACAGAACTCTCCACCCAAAAGCAGCAGGATACACATTCTTCTCAAGTGCACATGGAACATTTTTCCAGAATAGACCACATACTAGGCCATAAAAAGAACCTCAGTAAATTCAAAAAGATTGAAATTGTACCAACCAACTTCTCAGATCACAAGAGTATAAAACTAGAAATAAACTGTACAAAGAAGACACTTTCCCCTTGCCTGAAGCATTGTTCATATGCATAACTAATGACAGTTGAGCCCAATTCATTTCCAGCATAGTTGATCTCAGATGCAAGGTTTTATATCCTAGCTCAAAAGCTGTTCTTGCTCTAGTTCTGCAATCCATACTGAAAGAGCTCTTTGTAGCAGACAAAGGGAAGCTAAAGGAAGGCCAGTTTGGACTCAAAGGACAGGTGAATGACCCAGAGTCATCAGACCTGACAAAAGACGGACTTTTTGTTTTAAGAGGCTGTGCTGAAGTAGAGTCGGACAAACCTTTGTCCTGGAGAATGTAAAAGAGAAGCAGAAATCCAATAGGGTGATGGACTAGAAGCTAGATGAGCTTTTAAGTCCCTTCCAACTCTTTGATGGCAACATTTTCTGTTTTTTCCGGGGATAACAGTCTTGGTCCAAAAATCTGCTTGCACCTAGTATGGCCATGGCATGCACAACCAGAACTAGCTATGGTGTGGTTTACATGTTTACACAGGGGTTTTGTGCCTGAAATGAACACGCCCACTACTCCAGCAGGCTGAACTTGAAAATAACAGTTTAACAGAATGCCAGTTTTGTTTTGTATATTTTAACAGAAGTGTGTAGAAAATTTATCATTGTGGTTAGTAGGAGTTTTAAGTCTATATTCAGCCAGAGAAAGGGAAAACAGGCTGTGATGGTTAATTTTGACGTCTCAGTTTGACCAGGCCACCCGTTGTCCAGATTAAATATTATTTCTGGGTGTGTCTCTACACGCGTTCCTGGGTGAGATCACCATTAACCGGGGCACTCAGGAAAGCAGATGGTCCTCCCCACTGTGGGCAGGCATCATCCAAGCCACTGAGGGCCTGAATAGAACAAAAGGAAGGAGGGATTTGCCCCTCTTTGCTTCCTGCCTGCCTGCTTCAGCTGGGACATAGGCATCCTCCTACCCTTGAACTGGGATTTGCACCATCAGCTACCCTGGTTCCCAGGTCTCTGGACTTGGACTAGAATCAGATGACCAGCTTTCCTAGGTCTCCAGCTTGCTGACAGCAGGCTGTGGGGTTTCTCTGTCTCTATAATCGCACAAGGCAATTCCCTGTAATAAATCTCTTTCTATAGATATATCCTGTATCCTGTTGGTTCTGTTTCCCTGGGACTCCTGACCAATACACAGGCAGACTTTGTCCAACTAAAATAGAAAGCATTAATCAATGGGAGAGATGGCATGCATAATGATAATAGTAGTAGTTTGTAATATGTGCCAAACACTGTTAGGGGGGTGTTGTTTATTTTCCTCGGTTCTTGTCCCCGCCGCAACAAAGAATTGAAGTGCAGAGACACAGGAGTGAAGCAAAGTAAAAGTTTTACTTAAAGTTACACACTTAAAGAGAGAAAAAGTGCAGGTGTCCTCGGAGAGGAGGTGCATCCTGAAAGGTTGAGAAAGAGTACGGGTGACCTCAGAGAAAGGTGCGCTGAAAGACTGGGGGTTCCCCCTTTTAAGGATTTTTCAGGAATGTGACAAAGGGCTGGGGTGAGGACTTGTCAAGTGGTCTTAGGTTTATCTTTGATATGGGACATTATGTCACTTCTATTATCAGTCCTCGAGGTAATTCTGCAAAATTAGCTTAACACAAGAAATGTACTGATTCAGTTCCTCCCCATGACAGCAGCTTCCCTCTGGGAACATATCAATCAAGACCACCTGCCCCACCCCAAAGGTGGGCTGAGTTATTGTCTGTTTGCTAAAGAATATGTTAAGAATCTTACTTCTTAACTTCCTGGGTTTTAAAATGGAATCTTAGCTTTAAGATGGAATCTTTCCTGTTTTTACTACACTGTTTATATCTGAGCTTGTTTGGAAAATTAATCACAGTGCTTGTCTCCTGCCCAGGTTGCAAATTATTTGATTAGAGGCTGGAGGAGGGAAAAAAAACAGCATATAGGTTAAGTTAAGAGTAAATTGGGCCTTTTAGCAGGCTAAAGTAAATATTACAATGGCATGATCTAATTGACACAATGAAGACATGGGCTGCACTCAGATACTTTTCTTTATCTGGGGACTATTTGGACATTCCAAGTTACTCCTGGCCTTTGGAGCTTCAACTGATGAACTCATTAACACTATGAGTTTCGAGCTCTCAAGCTTTATCTGGTTAACTCTTGAGTTCCTTTCAATGGACTTCACTGGTCTTATTCTCTCTCCACTCTGCTCATATCTATTCTTCTGCCTAACAACACTATATCAGGTGCATTACATAAATGATCTCATTTAATTCTCACTACTAACCCCCATCACCCACCATTTTTAAGATAAATAAAGTAAGTCTTGGGCTAAGACACTTGCCCAAGGAATAAGTGCCAGGTATGCAGTTCCAACTAAGACTCTGTAACTCTTGCCACAAAGCAACACTTTAATGCACGTGGAAAAGAGGTCAGTTATCAGGTGATAGTGCAGAATGAAGATGAGAAAATTGGAAGGATGGTGCTAGATAAGAGAAATCTCAGCACTTCAGACAACCTGAATAAACCACAGAGCCCCATGTGCATAACTGCCACATTTTCTAGATTGTATAAGAAAAAAAAATGGAGCAGTAAACCCAGTGCTTCCATTTGGGGATTTTGCTTTCAGCATCAATCACTACCTCCTTTTACTCTTCATCTTGGAAATCTAAACCTGTGGCAGTCTGAAAAAGAAATGAAGTAGATCCTGCAGAGGTTTGGGGGGAGCCTGTTTTAATATTAAGGAACCAGTGCAGGTCTCTGTGCCCTGTGATAAGGGCTCACTCAAGCTGAGGGCTCCAGGAATGTAAAGGAAGGAACAGATGTGATCCTTTGTGGAGGAAGGAGTGTCAGGATCTGCTGACTGGTGACAGATTACCTAACAGGGCAGGAAAGACACTAAAGTCAAGGTGGTCTCCAATAGCCTTAAAGCCTCTTCTGGGCAGAGGCTGAACTCTAAGCTCCAGTCTATCAGGCACATAAGCTTGGGTAGCAAATGACCTCAGGCTTTTTGGTGACCACAGTGGACCATAACTGCTTCTTCTAGTACGTATTTCCATCTATAATTCATTCAGCCAGTATTTATTGTGCAAGGCTCAGAGGAAGTAATCAGGATGACTCAGTCACAGAGACTACCTAGGGAAGCTACCAACCCAAAGAGGAGATGAGAAGGTCTATAAATGAGCATAATTGATATTCAGAATATCTAACAAATGGTACAGCCTGGGCACTGACCAGTCAGAATGGATTTCTGCTGGGTGAGGGCTCTGAAGGGTCCTGGCCAGAGCGAGCATTACTCCTTAAGTTGTTGGATTGTAGGGAAACCCAAGGGTGCTAGAAGATGGGTCAGAGTTAAGGTAGGCTCAGAGAGTTTGGGGAAGAAATTACCCACTGATTCAAAAGTATTTTACTATTATAACTACTGGAACATCAGAATTAGTATACAACAGTTGATAATCGACCCTGTAAATGATATTAACAGAAACAATAAATGTATCAGGCAGATATTGCTGCCTAACAAACCACTTTAAAACACAGTAGCTCTAAGTAATGGCCACTAATTATTATGCCTCATAGGTGACAAATGGGTCAGCTCATCTTGGTTGGATCCATTCATGCGTTTTTGAGTCAACTGGGACCTCTGCTCTGGGCTAGACTCAGCTGAGGGCCCCTTAGCTGGGGAAACTCTGCTTTGTATGTCTCTCTCCTTCCTCTGGGGTCAATTGTCTAGTCTCTTTATAGTTGTAACAGAAGTGCAAGAGGCAGGCCCAGTCAGTAAGGATTTTTTTTCTGTTTCTGCTTGCATCATTTCTGCTAAAACTCATAGCTAAAGCAAGTCATATGGCCAAATACAGAATCAAGGAACAGAGAAATATGCTCCATCTTCACTTGGAGGAACAGCAAAGTCTCATGGCAAAGTTCATGGACAGAGGAAGAAGGCATTAATGCAATCCACCACAGCAAACATCTCTTTTCCCCTCTGCTCTGCATCAATTACTACTTCCAGCGAGGACATCTTAACCACCCTTAAGTGAAGCCACTCCTACCCTTTTGGTCCCTGTGTGGTTGGTTCTCACTCCCAGCTCCCTAGTGCAGTGTCTGTCTTAGATCTGCACAATGACAGCCTTCTATCCATGCTGGCTGCAGCCATTGGTTCAGACATAGGCATGTGACCCAAGCCAGGACAAAGAGATTAAATTCTAGGAATTTTGTTGGAGTTATTGGGAAAGAGAAGTCTCTTTCTGATGGAAGTTGCTGCGAGGCTTAAGTCATGAACATGAGCTTAAGCCACCTTCTTACAAAGAGAGGACAATCTTGAGAAAGGAGTCAATGCAAGTCACTGAACCAGTCACTCCAGAAATGTTTAAGTATATGTGCCAACATTTCTCCCTTTTTTTCCTAAACCAGTTTGAATTAGGTTAGATATAAAACTGTCATGGAAACTAAATGTTGACTAAATTCATTTGGCCAGTTTTATGTCGGCCTATTTAGAGAATTTGTCATCTGACTTAACCACAACCTTGTTTAATGTTTTGATCTTTTTTTAAACGATGAAGGGACACTTTCAATTCATCTCCTTTTTCTGGAAGAGATCATTTACATGAAAAGGTCCAGCAACAGCAGACACAATTTGAAAAATGAGGAGTTGGACAACTTTCTCATTTCTACTTGGCAAGTTTTAGCATGGAAATGAGATCTCGCCAGTCAACATCCTAGTTAATTTTCCAGTTGGTCTAAAATGTATTTAAGGAACTTGCTTCCTAAAAGATTAGTTGGGCCCCACTGAGTTAGGGAGGCAATGTAACCCAATTGCTAGGCAGTTAATCTATTCATTATGTATAATTTCATTCCTACTTTTTTTTCCTGAGGACCAACTGAAGCATAAGAGATAATACAGCTTTCTTAAGCAATTGCTTTCAAGTTCTGACGAAGTTCCAAGCATAGATTTAAACCTAGTCCTTTTCAGAGCTGTCTTATTAAAGTCAGCTCAAATTATATCTATAGCTGTGTTTTCTAAAGGATGCTCCTCCTCCCAAACAGAATTTATATTCATCAAGGTGACTCATAGTTGGTCTTGTTCATGTTTAGATATATTTCCATATATTCTGTACCTTTCTAAAATATCCTTTAGGACTAAAAGTCTAATGCATTACAAAAAATAAACACCTCACAGGCTTTAATATATCATCCCAACTGTTCCACTCAAATGGGTAATACTGACTATCCGAACTGTTTGTGCTGATGCTAATCTTTGAGATGAAAGAAATATCAAGGGGGAATATATGTACACATTTGCAAATGCTCCTGAAACAACCATGGTAACAATTCCCACAGCAACATTAATATCCCAAGCTAACAGACAAAAAAAGAAATAAACACAAGTATATTCCTGTGGCATACCATAACCCATTTTGAGACACAGGAGCATAAGACACCTCTGTGTGTGTGTGTCTTCTTCAAACTCAAATATAAAATCAAACAGTTATCTGCTAAACTTCATTGAAGTGGTAAATAAAGTTGGTGATCACCAACCACAAACTCTATTTCCTGAGCCTAAATATCTACACACACACACACACACACTCTCTCTCTCTCTCTCTCTCTCTCTCTCTCTCTCTCTCTCTCTCTTTCTGACAGTCTTGGTGCTGTGGTGCTGTATCGGTTTCCCATATTCCTCAGAGTACAGGTGCTTTTGTTTTGGGCAGCACTTCTCATGTTTGCAATAATTTGGCCAAATTTAGAAATCAGTCATAACTTGGCTACAGGTACTGGTTTGGAATATTTCAGCTGAAGTTGGATTCCCTTCCTTGGCAGTTACGCTCAAAAGAGAACAACACCGCAAAGTGCCACCCACAAAGCCCCATACCCAGTTTTCCCCATGTTCCACTCAGATCCAGGAGGAAGAGTGGTTAGAGGAATGGAAGGCTGTACTGACACCCTCCTGTTCTTACTTCCAATCCTTTTTTTTCTTCCATTTTGCAGGACCGGGCCATGCTCTGTGCCAAGTACTAGAGAAACAGCGGTGAGATCTGTAGGAGTAGAAGACAATCCAGAGCATTCCCAAAATCAGGACAAGAGGCACCAATGCCCTGTAGGATAAAAGGCGTCAAGGTCAGGGGAGAGAGAAAAATCCACTGTGACTGGAAAGCAGAGAGTACTGTGTACGATTCTGTATGCCAAAGTAAGGATTTTAAGAAGGCTCTGAAAAGGAGAATTGTTGAGTTGTATGGGTACACAGACAGGGAGTACGCTGACCCTCATAATAGTGTTTATTACTGCAAATTACCAGGGATTTTTTTTCCTTTTTCTTTTATCCCGAGTTTACTAAAGTTTAGCTGACAAATAAAATTGTATATATTTATAGTTCATTATCCGATGATTTGATATATGTATATATTATAATCCTTAAAATGATTACCACAATCAAATTAACACATCCATCACCTCATATAGTTCTTTTTTTGGCAGGAATGCCTAAGAGATCTACTCTCTTAGCAATTTCTAGAGTACAATGCAAGTTTTATTAATTACAGTCACCAGGCCATATGTTAGAAACCTAGAACTTATTCACCTTACAGTCAAAATTTTGTTATCTTTTGACTAACATTGTGTGCCCAGTTTCTGCCACCCCCGGCCCCTGGCAATCACCATTCTACACTCTGTTTCTATGAGTTAAACAATTTTTAAAGATTCTACATGTAAGTAATGCAATACAGTATTTTTCTTTCTATCTGGCTTCTTTCACTTAGTGTATGTGACCCAGATTCAACTATGTTTTTCCAAAATACAGAGTTTCCTTCCTTTTATGGCTGAATAATATTCCACTGTATTCTTTTTTTAGTTTCTTGAGGTGTAAAGTTAGGCTGTTTGAGCCTTTTCTTTTTTCTTGAGGTAGGTATTTATTGCTCTGAACTTCCCTTTTAGAACTACTCTTGCTGCATTCCCCAAATTTTGGTTGTTACATCTGTATTTTCATTTGCCTCAAGGTATTTTTTTTAATTCTCCTTTAATTTCTTCATTGACCAATTGGCTGTTCATTAGAATGTTGTTTGATCTCCACCTGTTTGTGAATATTCCAGTTTTCTTCATTTAATTATTTTCCAGTTTCATACCATTGTGATCAGAGAAAAGGTTTGATATGATTTCAATACTTACTCATAAATTTATTAAGACTTGCTTTGTGGCCTAACATTTTATCTATCTTGGAAAATGTTCCCTGTGCACTTGCAAAGAATGTGTAGTCTGTTGCTTTGGATGGATTCTTATGTAAAATTTGTTAAGTCTTTCTGGCCTAATGTGTTGTGTAAGGCCAATGTTTCCTTTTTTGATTTTCTGTCTGGGTGATCTAGCCAATGATGTAAGAGGAGTATTAAAGTCCTCTGCTGTTATTATATTGCTATTTCTCCCTTTAGGTCTATTAATATTTGCCTTATATATTTAAGTACTCCTATATTAGGTACAAAAATATTTATAAATGATATATCCTCTTGATGGACAGATTGATTTCTTAATTTCTCTTTCAGATAATTTATTATATGTATAGAAATGCAACTGGTTTTTGTATGTATTTTGTATCCTGCAACTTTATTGAATTTATTAGTTCTAGGTAAATGTTTTTTGGTGGAGTCTTTAGGGTTTTCCATATATGTCACTCTAAGCAGACAATTTTGCTTCTTCCTTTCCATTTTGGATGTCTCTTTTTCTTTTTCGTGCCTAATTGCTCTAGGACTTCCAGTACCATGTTGAATAGAAGAGGTGAGAGTGAGTACCACTCTCTTCTTTCTAATCTTAAAAAAGTTTTCAGCTTTCCATTATTGAGTATGATTTAGCTGCTTGCTATATATGACCTTTATTATGTTGAGGTATATTTCTTTTATACCTAATTTTTAACAGTTTTTCATTATGAATGGATATTGAATTTTGTCAAATGTTTTTTTTAGCATCTTATTGAGAGAATCATATAATTTTTACACTTCATTTGGTTATGATTGTATTTCTCCATCCTCATTTATAATGTCTCCTCTTTCATTTCTAATTTTATTTGTATTTTCTCTTTCTTTCTTAGTCTAGGTAAAGATTTGTCAATTTTGTGTATCTTTTCAAAAAACAAGCTTACTTTCAATGATCTTTTTATTATTTTTCAAGTCTCTATTTCATTTACTTCTGTCCTGATCTTTATTATTTCCTTCTTTCTGCTAATTTTAGTCTTAGTTATTCTCTTTTCCTATTTTTTTGAGATGTAAAATTAGGTTATTTGAGGTTTTTTTCCCCCTTACCATAGGCATGGAGCACTATAAATCTCTCTTAGAACTGCTTTTGCAGCAGCCCCTAAATTTTGGTATGTTTTGTTTCTATTTACATTTGTCCAGAGATGATTTTTTACTCCTTCTTTGACCCATTGTTTGTTCAGGAATGTATTGTTTAATTCCCACATACTGTGAATTTTCCAGTTTTTCTCTGGTTATTAATTTCTAGTGTCATCTCATTGTTATCAGTAAAGATAATATGATTTCAATCTTCTTAAATTTGTTGATACTTGTTCTGTGATCTACACATGAGCTATCCTGGAGAACTTCCATATGTACTTGAGAAGACTGAGGGAATGTTCTGTATATTTGTTAGATTCATTTAGTCTAAAGTATAATCCAATAATTTATTGTTGATTTTTTTTTAATTTTAATTTTTTTCTTTTTTTTAAGGTATCACTAATATACACTCTTATGAATGTTTCACAAGAAAAACAATGCGGTTATTATATTCACCATTACTATTGAGTCCCCCCCCATACTCCATTGCAGTCATTGTCCATCAGTGTAGCAAGATGCCACAGAGTCCCTATTTATCTTCTCTGAGCTACACTGTCTTCCCCTTGACCCCACACACACCATGTGCACCAATCATAATACCTCTTCTCCTGCTCTTCCCACCTGCCCTCCCCAACCCCTCCCCTTTGGTAACCACTAGTCGCTTCTTGGAGTCTGTGAGTCTGCTGCTGTTTTATTCCTTTCAGTTTTGCTCCTTTGTTATACTCCACAAATGAGGGAAATCATTTAGTATTTTGTCTTTCTCTGCCTGACTTATTTCACTGAGCATATTGTTGATTTTCTATCTGGATGACCTACCCATTGTTGAAAGTGGGCTATTGAAGTCCCCTACTATTTTTGGATTGCTGTTTATATCTCCCTTCAGATCTATTAATATTTGCTTAATATATTTAGGCGCTCTGATATTGGATACATATATAATTGTTACATCCTCTTGGTGAATTGATCCCTTTATCACTATATAATGGCCTTCTTTGTCTTTTGTTACAGTTTTTGACTGAAAGTATATTTTGTCTGATATAACTAGAGCTTATATCATATCCCTGCTCTTTTGGGTTCCAATTGCAAGAAATATCTTTTTCCATTCCTTCAGTTTCAACCTACGTGTGTCTATAAATCTGAAGAGAGTCTCTTCTAGGTAGCATACAGTTGGGTATTTTTTTTTTCTATTACCCAGTTAGCCACTGTTTGATTTGATAATTTAATCAATTTCCATTTAAAGTAGTTATTGATAGGTAAGGATTTACTATAACCCTCTTGTTAATTTTTGCTAACTGTTTAATAGTTCCTTCATTTCTTTCTTCCTCTCTTACTATCTCTTGATGATTTTCCATGTAATATGCCTTGATTCCTTTCTTCTTATCTTTTGTGTATCTACCACAAAGTTTTTGCTTTGTGGTTACCATGAGGCTTACTCAAAACATTATATAGTTTTAACATTCTATTTTAAGCTGGTAACAAGTTAACTTTGGTTACATACAAAAGCTATGCTTTTACCCACCCACATTTCATGGTTTTGATGTCACAGTAGACATCTTTTTATATGATGTATCTATTAAATTATTTATTGCAGGTATATGTAATATATATGTTATATATTAAAGTTATTTTTTAATATTTTGTCTTTTAATCTTAACTATATTAGTTAAGGGATTTATACAGCATCATTACAGTATTAAATTATTCTGAATTTGACTGTATTCTTATATTTACCAGTAAACTTTATACCTTCATATGTTTTTATGTTACTAATTAGCATCCTTTCATTTCAGCTAACTCCCTTGAACATTTCTTGTCAGGTGAAACATTCCCTCAGCTTTTTTTCTTTATCTGGGAATATCTTTAATTCTCCTTCATTTCTGAAGGAAATCTTTGGCAAGGAAAGTATTCTTGTTTGGAAGTTTAATTTCTTTCAGCGCTTTGAATATATTATCCCACTTTCTCCTGGCTTACAAGGTTTCTGCTGAGAAATCCACTGATGGCCTTACGGAGGTTCCCTTGTATGGGGGAGGTTTTTTCTCATGTTTATACCCAGCTGCTCTTTGGAAAGTACACTAGAAGGGGAATATAATGAAGTCAGGAAGCATAATAGAGGCTATTGCAACAGTCCAGGAGACAAGCGATGAGGAGAAATGAGTGCAGTTGGGTTATATTTTAGAATATCAACAAGAGGATTTGTTGCCTGATTGTATGTGCAGGGTAAGGGAGAGGGACAAATTCAGGGCTCCTTAGGTTTTTGGTATGACCAAATGTTTGGTCATCAGTGTCCACAAGGAATGGTGGAACAAAAGAGGATAACTTTGGGGTCTAATTTGCACTAATATATACATTTACTAGTGCTCTTCTCCCCTCTCTCTGCTGAGGATATTAAACAAGCAATTGAAGGGATTAAGAACATTCCTGGAGGGATGTAGTGATGCTGGGTGTTGCTATTAGAATGTCCTACTGAACATAGTCATTTAACCTTCAGGCTGCTGAAAAATAATCTTTATAAAGGGGTTTTATTTGCTGCATAAGATGGGGAGATGCTTCAATTTCAGTAGATGGGATGTCGATAATACATAGGTCACTTGTGAAGTCGCCCTCATTCTATAGAATTAAGTTGCATTTTTCTTCATCTGTTGTGTTCTGTGATTTTCATGCATCTTGAATTCAAAAGCATTTGTCTACCTTTTCTTAGCCCCCACAACAAAAATCCCTTAGTGATTTACCTCTAACATTCATCTCCCAAGTTGGAAATACCAAAGTAATAGAAGACATGCATTAAGAGTTTCTTAAATATAGATAGTAAGTGAAGGGATTAAATACAAATTCCTCAGCCTGACAGCATGGGCTTCTAAACAATGCAGGAATGGGTGGCACTCAAAGGTTCACTAAATTAATTTAATTGCCTCATTTATTTCTACACATGATTCAATATTTTATTTTTAGACTGTTTTTTGAATAAAAAATTGATTCTGAAGTATTCTGATTATATTATATCTTTGGGTGAACTAAGTTTGAACTGTGTGACCCCCTCCTGAGGCACAGGACTGGCTAAATTCATTAACTGTCGTTTGATTTCATGGATCATTGAAATGTCAGCCCTTGTGGGTGCCTGCTGAGTGGCTCAGGGTGGTGAGTGCCCACAGAGTTTATAATCTTCTTAATTTCAATTATTCCCTCTTTATTCTCCATAAGCTTTTAGAAGGCCCACTCCTGGGTTTGTTTATTCTTTTCTTATAACTGTATTTCCTTTCCTGTTACCCCTTTCCCCAACTGCCTTATACCTTCCCTTGGAGGGATCCACCTGCAACTCCTGAAATACATCTAGTCATGGCAATCACAGGCCAACTGTGCCACTCACTATGGAAATAACTACTAGAATCATTTAACCCAGAAAAGATCTTGGCTAATGGAGTATAACTGCCTGGAATGCAAATTCCTGCACCCCTACTTTCTGGCTGCATGGTTTTCAATGAGAAACTTATATCTCCCTGAGTTTCTGTTTCTCATCTGTACAGTAGGCATGATAATAAAAACCAATAATGATTCTTGTGACTGTTTAATGAGATGATACACAGAAGGAGCATCACACAGTGCCTGACATACAGGATGCATATCCTAAATGTCTGCTATTATTGTTATTGGCATTATCACCATCCTAGGGATGTTGTATGATTTGTACATATGTCACCTGCATGTGAGAAAAGTGTTGAGTCCAGTGACCAATGCTTATTAAGTATTCAATAAATTTCAGGTATTATTACCTATAAGTCAACTAGAATTGCAACATAGCATGGAAGAAGAAATGAGAGATTATCTAGTTCAACCCTCTCATTTAACAGAGGAAGAAATGGCAGAGAAGGGAAATGAGCTGCCAAAGAGAGAATGAAGGACAGCTCTGGGCTCCACTGCAGGCTCTTCTCCAGGTCACTTCTCATCCTCATTGGCAAACAGGGGACAGAGTGCAGATTTTTTTTAAACGATGAGCAAGAGGCAGGGGGAGAAAATGCATAAAAGAAACTGTAAAATAGATCCAACAGAGAGCATCAGAAAAGATACAGAAAGAACACAATGAGAATGTTTTCAATAATTCGCAGGCCTAACTGCAGGCTCCAAGAAATTAATTTCTGACAAAAAAAATAGGACAAAGAAAAGTGAGAGACAACTAAAAAGCTCAACACAGAAGTGCAAGGAATTTTGTGAGGAGCTTCAGGACATAATGTGTTACAGCACCCGTGACCTTGGTCCTGAGATGGAGGAAGAGCTGAACCACAGATATTGTCCAAAAGTCTAGAGCCATTTATCATCTGTGGGTCCCCGGGTTATTTATGATGGATCCAACAAAAAAACTGTTCTTGGGTGTTAACTCTCACTACTGCTTCTTCTCAATAGTAAGAATGAGATTTCATCTGGTTCAAGGCACCAAGCCCACTGACTGGTTAAGGAAAGGGTAGATTCTATGGGTGACAACAATGAGGGAGGGCATCTTGGACAAGGTCCAAAGTGGGAAGCCCAATATAGAACTGCTGTCCCAGTGTCCTAAAGGGATGACAGAGCTGGCTACTTTGTGGTTTTCTTACCATTAATAAAGCATTCACCTGCAACGTACAAATACAAAACCCAGAGGAAGGGACTGGAATGGAGTGTTATGTGTGTCTGGAAAGAAGCACAAATTTAGATGGAGGAATACTAAGAGCTTTATAACTTACAATTGGGCTTTCCTGTTTGGCTCCTGCGGTACCCAACTGTCACGGAGGTGGTCCCTGGGTGCCTGAGTCAGTTAGAGCATAACTGTCCTTTGCTCTATCATGGGCCTCCTCTGTCATGCGAGGTCACAGAGGGCCAAGTGCCTCCCTGTAGCAGAAAGAGCTTTCATAAAAGGAAAAAGGTGCTGGGCAAATGCAAAGTATATGCTAAAAGGCTAATGGGAAGTCTAAGCAGAAGCCTTCTAGGGCCACAAAATGGGCTTCAGCTTCCATTTGACATGAGAGGGGAAACAACCCTCAACACCCCAGTCCTCTGTCTCCCATATTAAGGAGATGACTTTCTGTCTAGCTTATGTAGTGTGTACTTAATACACTGCTGGCTGAGATGAAGGACAAAAAAAATCAGAACATGGATTGTGCCTCAAGAACTTAAGGGTGTCAAGCCTTTTAGGTATTCAAGGAAAAGTCCTCGTTTTAGGTTAAAAGGTTTTAGTAGTTTTCAGCACAACTAACCAGTCAACCGGTGTGCCATCTCCTCAGAGCTGTGTGAAAAGAAAGGTTCCTGTAGAAGCAACTCATACTAATTCTCAACTGGGACCTGACCTGGACTCTGCTGTGTGAGGGTTCAAGGAGATGAAAAGAACAATAGTATCTGAATGTTAGGGTTTCGATGTTAGTTTTCAGGGAAGGAAATCCCTGACACTCACCACTCTCACATCACCCGCATCCACAGATGCACTACCGAGCCCAGATACAGCCTGAACATCCTTCCTAACACCACGCATCAAGCAGTACTACCCAGTCAATAGGATTTGCAACAAGAGATGCCCTTTCTGGCTATTCCCCACATTTTAAATATGAGTGAGAGGCAGAGGCAAGATTAGGATCCTAGTTCAGCGGCACCCGGCTTAGTGCCTTTATACCTTAATTCTGCTTCTTCTCCAGTCTCTTGTGCTGATGAGCAGCCCTGGCTGCTTTCCTCATGCAGCCCCTCTGAAATTGCATGCTACCTAGATGCAGTCTAATTCATAGGACAGCCACAGTAAGTCTTCTAGGTAAATGTAAGAGTGAAGATTTGAGAGGTGTAGCAAGAGGTCTGTTTGTCCTGAGAGGACAGATCTTGCCTTAGTGAGAGTCATGACCATCCTCTAGCTCGGGCACGACTCAGAAGGGTTAAGTGCTGACGTATGACTGTGTCACGAACAGAAGTGAGTGCACCTAGTTAAGGAGGCAGAGAATAGCAGGAAGAACAGTGATCTTTTAAAATGGGAATTAAGAATAAGGGGCTTTATCTGATCTCTGAGGTGGTGGACAGCTAGACGATCACAACTAGAGACACAGCTGGACACAGCCTGATTGGCTACAGAAGCTGTGCCTGGAACTAGAGTGACACCAGGGGACAGCGCAGCTACAGATGCTGAGGAAAAACCCAGCCTGGCAGGCACTGCAGAGCATTCAAAGGGATAAGCAAAAAATGGGTCATGGAATAAGCAAGCAGCAGGCACCTGGATTCTGGGTCGGGAGAAGACTTGGCCAGAATCACCAAAGGGAATCCAGGAGGCAGGCTGCATCTGGAGAATCTCTGGGCAGGTGATCAGATCCTAGGGACAGACCAGGGTTCAGGGTGACCTCAGCCTTTGGCAGGGACACTGTGCAATCTCATAAGGTGCTCTATGCGAGGGTTCCTGTGGCAGGCAGGTTACTATGGCATTATTTTAGCTTTCCAGCTCAGAGGCCAAAGGCAGGGCTGACTTATAGACAGGGATCCTAACTTATAGATATAGTTCCTAAATGTGGGAGAAAGAAGAGAGAGGGTGTTGGAACTATCAGAAATGCAGTAATAATTTTAGGGCAAGAGAAAGCTAAGTTAGAAACCATAGCTGACTTTTTGTCTTAGGAACTGAGACACCTTGTACAAATTACTTTAACTTTTTAAAGCTTCCAAGTTGTCACCTGCAAAATGGGCATAAGATCTAGCAGGTAACATCATAATGGGGACTGCATAAAATGCTACTATTTTTCTATACAACCCTGTCTACAGCTAGGTTAAATATAACTCTCATTCATATCTTAATAATAATATAGATAAGGGCAATATAAATATATGAAAATATATAGAACATTACACCTATAGCATATTCAACCATGGGTACTGTAGACAATAAAAACATCCCACACATGTGCACATCACTTTTCAACTGACAGTCTTTGTATATCCATTGTCTTGTATGACCTTCACACTTTGTGATGTAGACAGAATAAGAACAAAAATAACAAGCTAGAAACAGCAAAGCATTCAGCAAATGGTAAAATATATTAATTGTGTTTTTCATTTTCTATATTTTATGATTCTTTAACATCTTGAAGCCTTGTGGGACCAGGGAAGGACTGCTCCTCCCAGGCTTACCTAAACCCTGGGAGTCTACGAACAGCTTGCCTGCATGTGTGTCTCTCAGGTGCAAAACCAACCAGTCCAGGGCCTATACCCTCAACCGTCTCCTCTATCTAACTCTCACACACGAGCCAATGTTTCCTGTGCCCCAAATCACTCCAGAGCCAGGTACCAGACAGTCAGACCCCTCACCCCATACACCAGTCTACTGAAATTACTCCAACCATCCAATGCTAAAGTTGCCTAGTTTGCCTACTCCACTTCACCCACCCCTTCCTACAAAAACCCTAATAGAGACTTTATGTTTTTCTCCATTCCCTCGTCCTCCTGACTGATGACCACATGGGTCCTTGTCCTGTGTGGCACTGCTCAATGGACCCCTTCCTCCTGGGAATTAAGGCACCATCTTTTCAATGGCTCTTGTCTCCTGAGCTTTTCACCTCGCCATACATAGCCCAGGGACATTTGAAAGCACTGTTAATCAAATATGGTATAGTACCTCAGTATTTAAAAATAACTGAAACCTTTAAAAAAAATGAAGTAAAGGCATCATATCTAAGTAAAATGAAAAGATTTCAACATTTCAAATGTAATAAGTGTGACAGAACAAATTGTATAGTATGAATCTATTTATAGAAAATCGGGAGGTTCCGGGAAGATGGCGGTGTGAACGGAGCGGCAGAATTTTCCTCCCAACATTATATTTATCCACGAAAACACAGCAAATGCAACTGTTCCTAAAAGAGAGACCACAACACACAGGAAAGCGCACACCGTGCAGCCACACCTGAGAGGACTCGGCAGCTGGCGAGGTGGTCATAAAGAGCCCAGCTGATATACGTGACAACTACCAACAACCAATTCTATAGCCATGAGAAGAGGAATATGATACAGACAAAGCTTCAGACACACACAACCCCTGAGAGAGAACCTTAAGGAATGGACATGCACAGTCTTCCTGAAAAAGAATTAAGAATAAAAGTCATAGCCATGCTGATGGATCTACAGAAAAAGGTGCAAGAGCTGAGGGAGGAAATGAGGAAAGACTATGCAGAAATGAGACAAGCCATCGACAGGCTTAGCAGCAGACTGAATGAGGTACAAGACACTGTCAATGAAATACAAAACAGAGAACAGGAATACAAAGAAGCTGAGGCAGAGAGAGATAAAAGGATCTCTAAGAATGAAAGAATATTAAGAGAACTGTGTGACCAATCGAAACGGAGCAATATTCGCATTATAGGAGTACCAGAGGAAGAAGAGAGAGAAAAAGGGATAGAAAGTGTCTTTGAAGAAATAACTGCTGAAAACATTCCCACGCTGGGGAAGGAAATAGTCTCGCAGTCCATGGAAGCCCACAGATCTCCCAACACAAGGGACCCAAGGAAGACAACACCAAGACACATAATAATTCAGATGGTAAAGGTCAAAGATAAAGACAGAGTATTAAAGGCAGCTAGAGAGAGAAAAAAGATCACCTACAAAGGAAAACCCATCAGACTGTCATCAGACTTCTCAACAGAAACCATAAAGGCCAGAAGAGAATGGCATGATATATTTACGTAATGAAACAGAACGGCCTCGAACCAAGAATATTGTATCCAGCACGATTATCATTTAAATATGACGGAGGGATTAAACAATTTAAAGATAAACGAAAGTTGAGAGAGTTTGCCTCTCATAAACCACCACTACAGGATATCTTAAATGGACTGCTCTAGAGGGAAGCACCCCTAAGGCTAAAAATATGTCACCAGAGAAAATAAAATCATAGCAAAGAAAGCAGACCATCCAAATACTAACTAAAGGCAAAGAATAAAACACCTAATATATAAAGAAAGGAGGAGGAAGAATAGGAATGGAGAGATAAAGAAACATCAGATGGCGTTCACAATAACTTAACAAGAAAGTTAAGTTAGATTCTTAGATAGTAAAGAAGCAACCATTGGACCTTTGGTAACCACGAACCTAAAGCCAGCAATGGCAATAAGTACATATCTATCAGTAATCACCCTAAATGTAAACGGACTGAATGCACCAATCAAAAGACACAGAGTAACAGAGTGGATAAAAAAGCAAGACCCATCTATATGCTGCTTACAAGAGACTCACCTCAAACGCAAAGATATACACAGACTAAAAGTGAAGGGATGGAAAAAGATATTTCATGCAAACAACAAAGAGAACAAAGCAGGTGTTCCAGTACTTGTATCAGATAGAATAGACTTCAAAATGAAGAAAGTAGCAAGAGATAAAGATGGACATTACATAATGATAAAGGGGTCAGTCCAACAAGAAGATATAACCATTATAAATATATATGCAACCAACACAGGAGCGTCAGCATATGTGAAACAAATACTAACAGAAGTGAAGGAGGAAATAGACAGCAATGCAATTATTTTAGGAGACTTTAACACACCACTCACTCCAAAGGATAGATCAACCAGGCAGAGGATAAGTAAAGACACAGGGGCATAGAACAACACACTAGAACAGATGGAACTAACAGATATCTACAGAACTCTGCACCCAAAAGCAACAGGATACACATTCTTCTCAAGTGCACATGGAACATTTTCCATAATAGACCACATACTAGGCCACAAAAAGAACCTCACTAAATTCAAAAACATTGAAATTCTACCAACCAACTTCTCAGACCACAAAGGTATAAAACTAGAAATAAATTTTAGAAAGAAATCAAAAAGGCTCACAAATACATGGAGACTTAACAACATTCTCCTAATTAATCAATGGGTTAATGAGCAAATCAAAACAGAAATCAAAGAATATATGGAGACTAATGACAACAACAACACAAAGCCACAACTTCAGTGGGATGCAGCAAAGGCATTTCTAAGAGGAAAGTATATTGCAATCCAGGCCTATTTAAAAGAAGGAAGAACATTCCCAAATGAACAGTCTAAAGATGCAATTATTGAAATTGGAAAAAGAAGAACAAATGAGGCCCAAAGTCACTAGAAGGAGAGACATAATAAAGATCAGAGAAGAAATAAATAAAATTGAGAACAATAAAACAATAGAAAAAATCAATGAAACCAAAAGCTGGTTCTTTGAAAAAATAAACAAAACAGATAAACCCCTAGCCAAACTTATTAAGAGAAAAAGAAAATCTACACACATAAACAGAATCACAAATGAGAAAGGAAAAATAACGACGAACCCCACAGAAATACAAAGAATTATAAGAGAACACTACGAGCATCTATATGCTAACAAGCTGCAAAACCTAGAAGAAATGGACAACTTCTTAGAAAAATACAGCCTTCCAAGACTCACCAACCAGGAAACAGAAAAACTAAACAGACCAGTCACCAGCAATGAAATTGAATCGGTAATCAAAAAACTACCCAAGAACAAAACCTGCTGACCTGATGGATTCACCTCTGAATTCTGCCAGACATATAGAGAAGAAATAACACCCATTCTCCTTAAAGTTTTTCAAAAAATAGAAGAGGAGGGAATACTTCCAAACTCATTCTATGAAGCCAGCATCACTCTAATACCAAAACCGGGCAAAGACCTCACTAAAAAAGAAAATTACAGACTAATATCCCTGATGAATGTAGATGCAAAAATACTCAACAAAATATTAGCAAACCGAATTCAAAAATACATCAAGAGGATCATACACCATGATCAAGTGGGATTCATCCCAGGGATGCAAGGATGGTACAACATTCGAAAATCCATCAACATCATCCATCACATCAATCAAAAGAAGAACAAAAACCACATGATCATCTCCATAGATGCTGAAAAAGCATTTGACAAAATTCAGCATCCATTCATGATTAAAACTCTCAACAAAATGGGTATAGATGTCAAGTACCTCAACATCATAAAGGCTATATATGACAAACCCACAGCTAACATCATACTTAATAGCGAGAAGATGAAAGCTTTTCATCTAAGATTGGGAACAAGACAGGGGTGCCCACTCTCTCCACTGTTATTCAACATAGTACTGGAGGTCCTAGCCATGGCAATCAGATAAAACAAAGACATACAAGGCATCCAGATTGGTAAAGAAGAAGTCAAATTGTCACTATTTCCAGATGACATGATACTGTACATAAAAAACCCTAAAGACTCCACTCCAAAACTACTAGAACTAATATCTGAATTCAGCAAAGTTGCAGGATACAAAATTAACACACAGAAATCTGTTGCTTTCCTATACACTAATGATGAACTAACAGAAAGAGAAATCAGAAAAACAATTACATTCACAATTGCATCAAAAAGAATAAAATACCTAGGAATAAACCTAACCAAGGAAGTGAAAGACCTGTACTCTGAAAACTACAAGATACTCCTAGGAGAAATTAGGGAAGACACTAACAAATGGAAATGCATCCCATGCTCCTGGCTAGGAAGAATAAATATTGTCAAAATGACTATACTACCTAAAGCTATCTACAGATTCAATGCAATCCCTATCAAACTACCAACAGCTTTCTTCAATGAACTGGAACAAATAATTCTAAAATTCATATGGAACCAGAAAAGACCCCGAATAGCCAAAGCAATCCTGAGAAGGAGGAATAAAACAGGGGGAATTACGCTCCCTGACTTCAAGCTCTACTACAAAGTCACAGTAATCAAGACAATTTGGTACTGGCACAAAAACAGACCCACAGACCAGTGGAACAGAATAGAAAAATCTAAACATTAACCCAAACATCTACAGTCAATTAATATTTGATAAAGGAGCCTTGGATATACAATGGGGAGATGACAGCCTCTTCAGCAGCTGGTGTTGGAAAAACTGGACAGCTACATGTAATAGAATGAAACTGGACTACTGTCTAACCCCATACACAAAGGTAGACTCAAGGTGGATCAAATACCTGAATGTAAGTCATGAAACCATAAAACTCTTAGAAAAAAGCATAGGCAAAAATCTCTTGGACATAACATGAGCGACTTCTTCATGAACATATCCCCCCAGGCAAGGGAAACAAAGCAAAAATGAACAAATGGGACTATATTAAGTTGAAAAGCTTCTGTACAGCAAAGGACACCATCAGTAGAACAAAAAGACTTCCTACAATATGGGAAAATATATTCATAAATGATGTATCTGATAAGGGGTTGACATCCAAAATATACAAAGAACTCACACACCTTAACAAACAAAAAGCAAATAATCCAATTAAGAAATGGGCAGAGGACATGAATAGACACTTCTCCAAAGAAGAAATTCAGATGGCCAACAGGCACATGGAAAGATGCTCCACATCGCTAATCATCAGAGAAATGCAGATTAAAACCACAATGAGATATCACCTCACACCAGTGAGGATGGCCAACATCCAAAACACAAACAACAAATGTTGGCGAGGATGTGGAGAAAAGGGAACCCTCCTACACTGCTGGTGGGAATGCAAATTAGTTCAACCATTGTGGAAAGCAGTATGGAGGTTCCTCAAAAAACTCAAAATAGAAATACCATTTGACCCAGGAATCCCACTCCTAGGAATTTACCCTAAGAACGCAGCAGACCAGTTTCAAAAAGACAGATGCACCCCTATGTTTATTGCAGCACTATTTACAATAGCCAAGAAATGGAAGCAAGCTAAGTGTCCATCAGTAGATGAATGGATTAAGAAGATGTGGTACATATACACAATGGAATATTATACAGCCATAAGAAGAAAACAAATCCTACCATTTGCAACAACATGGATGGAGCTAGAGGGTATTATGCTCAGTGAAATAAGCGAAGTGGAAAAAGACAAGTATCAAATGATCTCATTCTTATGTGGAGTATAAGAACAAAGAAAAAAGTGAAGGAACAAAACAGCAGCAGACTCACAGAACCCAAGAACAGACTAATAGTTACCAAAGGGAAAGGGACTGGGGAAGAAGGGTGGGAAGGGAGGGATAAGAGGGTAAAAGGGGTATTACGATTAGCAGACATAAGGTGGGGGGGCACGGGGAGGGCTGTACAACTCAGAGAAGACAAGTAGGGATTCTCATCTCACTACAGTGATGGACAGTGACTGTAATAGGGTTGGTGGGGGGGACCTGATGAAGGGGGTAGTTTAATCACCACAACATTGCTCATGTAATTGTAGGTTAATGATACCAAAATAAATTGTAAAAAAAAAAAAAAATTCTAACACACTGAAAAAAGAAAAAGAAAAAGAAAAAGAAAAACGTTACACTTGTCTCTGTACATGTGCATATGTATATATGTGTGCAACAGGGATGGTAAAAGATCTGTGTTCATCTAGTGACTGAGGGTACAACTGGGCACAGGGCTGTGCTGAGGCAAGTGGAGAAGGAGGTTAAAGGAATATTCAATTTTTTTTCTGCATATGTATGTATTCCTTGAATCTCTGAAACAAAGCTGCATCCATGCATTACTTACATAATAAAGATAGTAAAAAATGATTGCTCAGCATCCAAATGTTAACATGTACATAGTAAAATCATAAAGACTAGGTCTACTCAACCCCTCAATATTATTTGGATATTACCAGGCCAAATCTTTCCACCAAAGGGAAACTAGGAACTACCAGCTTTTGACCATAATGGCATTTTTGGAGCTTCTAATCAACTCTGATGAACTTTAGGGAAGGGCTTATGCTTGGAACCCACAACTTTCATAAAGGCATTTATCATCATTATCTTCCTAATATAAAATGATTCATTTTCCTGCATCCATTGTTTACAAGGGACTTTTGAATTAAACATTAAAAGCTAAATTTTTCTAGAATCTGTCCAGACCTAATACTTGATGTCAATAAAAAAGCTCAGGGTAATTTGTTTTCCTCTATAATTTCAAAGATCAATACAAGAGTCCTTTATTGCTGCCATGGCTTCTAGGCCTCTTGGTGGTGAATCACTACAGTAGGAGAGATCTAGGATCCATAGATTGGAGGTGACCAGACTCTAATTTTTCATGTGGTTTATGTGAGTTTGGACCAGAGACAAGAGAAGCTAGCTTTATACTGTGCTGCCCACAGAGCTGACGGTATGGGCTGCCAAGAAACAGGAGAGAGGAAAGGATGATGGTTTAGAAATATTGCAAAGGATAAGGTGCAGGCTCTGGGGTGTGACTGGCTTCCAATTCCACCTTTACCTTTTCTGCATGTGTGACCTTGGGGAAAGCATTTCACCTCTTTAAGTCTTTGTTTCCTCACTGGTATGACAAGGATAATAATGGCATTGACATTGTATATACAGTTATTATAGGGAAAACAATGAGATAGTACAAATTCCTGGTACACAGCAAATGCTTGATACATATTAATTATTTTTCTTACATTTGAGATAGTACATTTAGTCTGGTAGACTTTGTGCCTTCATTCACATTCAAATAATACATGTTAAGCACCAACTGTATGGTAGCCTCAATCTCTGCTTACGGGAGCTAACAGTCTAAATGGAGGAGGTCAAACCTATTTCTGCAAATCTCTTAGGTAACCATGATGTTTATCTAGTAATTCAGGGCAAAACAGGTCACTGGGTCATTCCATATGAATTGCCTGAATAATAAAAGCTATAGGTTCTCAGAAGAAGGACAAACTGCTTTATAGAAGGTTTCATAAGAGTTGGGATTTGACCCAGAACAAGATAGGAGGTGCTTTGAGTGGGAAAACAGAGGTGAAGCCATAGTGTACCAGAGGGTGTCCAAAGCAAAAAGTAAACCAGCTGATGCGGAGAATGGGTTTTCAAATAATTAGCTATAGTATATCCAAAACTGATAAAGAAACATTCCAAAATTGATCAACTTCTTTTTGAAGACTTGAACCTTACTCAAATCAACCTGAGCTAATTCAAAATTGAACCATCTGAATTTGAACCAATTCAAATCAAGACTTGCTGACTTAAGATCATGCCTTAGACACTTGTAACACCAAGTACGCATTAAAGCAAAGTTCGGAAATCTCTAATACCTAGATTGGCTCCGATGGGAACCAACCCTAACCACTGGAATGAAACCCAGGACCTACGCAGCATTGCCCAGTGGTCCCAGCACAGTGTCTCCTAACTGGGGCAAATTAGCAGTGTTATCTTCACCTGGGAACTTGGGAGAAATGTGAATTCTTGGGCCCACTAGACTCCTGATTCAGAAACGCTGGGGGTGGGCCCAGCAATCTGTATCTTCCAAGCCCTGAGGGTGATTTTGATTCAGTTTATGACCATTTTACCACTATCCCAGTGCATTCTTCTCAAGCATGCTTATTTAATATTGGTATATCTGTTAGCTCTGTAAACTGATCAATTGCTACTTGAAAAGAGTCTTGTAGCTGCCCTACCATCCTCTATTGCACAGAAAATTCTTGGAAGAAACAAATCCTAAGGAGGTCTGAAATCAGATTTATTTTTTCTCAGAAGCAAGACAGGGGAAAAAAACAGACAAAAATAATCAAAAGGTCATTTTAATAATGCAATTTTGCTTCTTGTAATGTGGTTCAATACAATCAACCATGGAGGATTTTAAAAAGACCAGCCTATGCATTTGAGCTTTATGGGTATTTTGCTGAAAATGCTTTAGCTGTAGATGGGCCGGATCCCATTAGCAAACTTACTCTGGAGCCCTTAGTAGCTTTCTGACAGGAATATCCTGTCATGGTGGTAGCAAAAAGCATAAAAATTGATTTTAATTATTTGAACTCCAATTTCCAAGTGAGGGATTGATGCTAGAAAGGTAAGTTGTTGCTATTACATTTGATGTCACTTTCTAAAATTTTCTTTTTAAAGGAAAATTGTTAGCTCAAAACATCAAAACATGTGAAAGAATAAAAAGAAAGAAAAGTAAAATTTAAAGAACCAGAAAAAACACAAGTCTAGCTAAATCCACTGTTAAAGTCTCATGGGGTAGCAGAGGAAAATTCCAAAAATCTTTCTCCCGGTTCTTAGTACTGGGACTTGAAATGTTTACCACAAACAGCCCCCTTCTTGAATTACCTGTTTTGCTGTATTAAGCATCATTAATCCAAAATTTCTTCTCTATATGCTGTTGATATTTTGAAGAAAACTATGAGGCCCGACACATGGCAGCCTGAGTGAGCCATCGGAGTTAAAAGTGAAGTCCTCACAATGGCTTACCAATCTTTGCATACTCTGGCTCCTGACTGTTCTCTAGAACCTCAGCTACTGTAATTCCCCCCCTTGATCCCCTGTCCCAGCCACACTGGCCTCCTTACTACTCCTCAGATCACATACCAAATGTGCTTCCAACCAGTACTTCCTTCTACCTTTATATCTGCATGATACTCTCTGTCATTTTCTCCAGCCTTCTGTTCATATACCACCTCCTCAGATCATTCTTTTCTGACCATCCCCAAATAAACCTCCAGCCCTCTCTCTCCTTCTTCGCCTATCTTATTTTCTTGACATATTACATAATTTACTTGATTGGTCCATTGTCAGTTTCTCTCTCCCCACTACAATATAATCTTTCTGAAGGCAAGGGCTCTATCTGTTTTGTTGACCACTGTATCCCCAAGACCTGGAACAGCAGCTGGTAGACGGTCGACATTCAATACATATTGACTAAATTAAAGACCTGTAAAGGAAAAACTGAAGAGAACATATAGAAAAATCTAGAAGGTTTCAACCTGCCTCTTAATTTAGACAAGAAAAAATATCCATGCATATTTGTTCAGAAGTAACTCTTAAATAAAAAAATAACTCTTCATATAAAAATTGATTGGCAGGATTTGCCACCTTAAGATCAAATGCCCGTGGTGGCTGCAGTGCAGAGAAGTGAGTCTTTAAACACCTTCAAGTCTACCAAGGAAGCAGTCAGATCTCCCCAGCGCCTATTGGAAACCATTTGTCAGCCTCTAGTAGAGTCCTGGAACAGTATACTGAGGCCTATGTGCCTAGAGGGACTGTGGAAAGGACTTTCCAAGGGAGGAAGATGGTACATCCACTTTATTCCCTTTTACAGAACCCTATTCCTGGAGTTGGGAACTGGCTGTCCTGGGATGCCCAAAGTGATTCTTAAAGGAGACCAGATGATTCACCTGGAGAGCACCCGGAGTCTGGAAGAACAGCAAGTAAGAGTCTTATCTTCTCTCCATCAAGGAGGAGATGGAGCTCATAGCGCCCTGAGATACGAATTCTAACCCTCATTCTACCACCATCAGCAGCTAACCCTGAGCAAGTCACCTCTCTCAATGTTAGTTTTTTTCATCTGTCAGTGAGAAGAATAACAACAGCTAGCATACACTGAGAACTTTATAATGCTTAAACACTTTGAAAATGTCATGTGGTTTGGCATATTCCTTGAAGGCGGCACTGAAGTTAGAAGAAATCTTCTGGTTTGTCTAAGATCTCACAGACAAGCAGCAGAACCTGGCTCTCAGTTCAGGAGGGCCTGACTCCAAAACCCCAAGCCCATACTGACAGCAGAATACCACCTCTTGTATGGACCACAAAGGTGTAAAGAGGAGCAAATGACATCCTAAATAAGAAAACACTGAAAGTGAAAGCACGTTCACCATGTGGAATTTTATTAGCAAGCATGAGTTTCTGACAATATATAATAGAGTCTATAACAGAGGTACACAAATGTCATGTAGCCCTGAATTTTCCCTTGAGAACTAGTGGGGACCTTCTCCATTCGGCATCCACGGATTATTATCATTCTGATCACCATCACTCAAAAATTTTCCAGGTTGTTTATCCCAGGTTGTTTAAAAAATGGACTCAAAGGGACAGTGACTTATACCAGAAGGCAGGGGAGCGGCTTGTGGCTTGTCTTCCATAATATCCTGTACAAGCTATGGGCAAGGTCAATGTACATTAACTATAGCCGACCACCTAGTATAATAGCTGTAAATGAACTACCTAACCTACGTTTCAGTTTCCTAATGTACAAAGTGGCAACAATAATACACACTCCCTGGGCTAAGTTGAGGGGCGAAGAGATGATACAGGTGAAGTTCTGAGCTGGCGGGCAGCCCTCAGTACCTCTGCACAGCAAACTTCTACCCCAGGGTCATCCTGAGTCTCACACTGTCATCCTCTGAGCCACGTTCTGCCCTCAAGAGGCACAAACCAGAAGCGTTGGGACGTCAAAGCCTCCTGGAGTAATCTTCAGCCCATGGCGGCAGGTAGGGGTGAACAGCTCTGAGGGATGCGGTACCCTCTCTTAGGCGATACCCAGAAGGCCTGAACCCTGCTGCTTATGGCAGTGACTGGCTCCTTAAGACGACCTTTCTTGACTTGACTCTCTTCCCTGTCTCACTTCCCCATTCTTTCCACTGCGCTAACCAGAACCAACTCCCAAATAAACTATTTGCACCCAAATTTGAGCTTGCTTTTGAGTAACTCAAAATAAAAAATGAAGTAAAATAAAATAATAAAATATAAAACAACTAAATCTGTGTTAAATACCCAATTGTGTCAGGCAGAATTCTAAGATAGGCCCCAAGGCTTCTCATTCAGTGGAACACACGCGCTGCACAATCCCCAAGACTGAATAGAATTGATTTAACTTTCATGAGAAGGTTATATTTTAGGACCCAGTTGACTTTCGCCTCAGGAGGTTATCTGGAAAGCCCTGACCTAGTCACAGGAGACCAGCCAAGAGGTTTCTCTGGCTGGTTGCACGAGAGGATATCAGAGAGATTTAGTGCCTGAGAATGATTCAACACATGCGTACTTACTACCCTGAAGATGGAGGTGACTATGAGGCAAGGGATGCGAGCTTCCTCTGGGAACTGAGAACTGAGAGCCAGCAAGGAATCAGGAACCTCAGGCTTATAACCACAGAACTCAATTCTCCCAAGAATTCATCTTTTCCAGGCATGAGCTTAGGAAGCAGATACCTCCCCAGAGCCTCCAGATGAAAAATCAGCCCAGCCAACACCCTGACCTCATCCTTCTGACACCCTGAGCACAGAGCCCAGCGGAGTCCACTTGAACTTCCCACCCAATAGCATTGTGATCAAATGTGGGTATTGTTTTAAGCTACTAAGTCTGTGGCAACTTGTCACATGGCAATAGAAACTCATACACCAAGAAAAGACAAAAGTACCTAAGTGTCTAGGCTAGTGATGAAATCAGGTGCTATCACTTAAGAAATATTCAAATAATTGAAATAAAATTAAAGAAATAAATATTTGATAAATAGTATGGTGTGTTTAGCCACACTCTTTTCTAAAATACCTTAATAGTTCTTTAGTTTCAGTGTCCAAGTCACTCTATGCTAAAAAAGTAATATGACAATACAGGTATTTCAAAATAGGACACTTAAATAACAAATCCTGATGAGGCATTTAAAAGAAATTATACCATGGCAATGTCAGCTTGAAGGAAAAGAAACTCCTTTCTCTCGGGGTGGAGGTGGGAGGAATATGTTCTATGACATAATGATTCTTGGGGCACCCCCTTATTATTAAATTAGGTTATGATGTCTGCATGAAGAAGCCATGAGTTTAAGCAGGAATTTTAAGCCTCTCAGTTTGTTGGATTTGCAGTAATCCCAGACTGCAGGGGGACGGAGCACTGCACAGCTCACTTCATGTCGTCTTTCCTTAGTTTTAAGGGTCAGTGCCGACATTCAGACTCAACATGGTGTATATTTTAATGAAGCCAGAAGTGAAAAGATACCTGACATGCTTTCTGTTGCTACAAGTCCCCAAGCTACTCAGACACGATGCAGTCAGCAGCAATGCTGGGCCCAAGGAGTGTCAACAGGAGGCAAATGCAAAAGAGAACCACACAAATGAGGGTGATGAGGAGCCACCAAAGGTAAGTTAAGATGTGCTGAATTCATGCAAATAAAGAGATAACACACCAGACCATGGGAATTGACAGCAGCCCAGACATCCACTTTACCCCCTTAGTTTCCACCATTCAAGCTTCGTGTTGGTTATAGCATAAGATTTCGGTCTTGAAAGTTTTACTACTTTCCGAGAGGCACAGACCGCTGAACCACACAGTGGTAGGATGCAAGAGCAGCTGCCAGGGAATCTGGCACTAAAGACCTTTTTATTCCCTCTCCCAGAGAATGTGACTGAGGCCCAGAGAGGGAAGGGACTTGCTTACCACAGCGCAGCAAGTGAGCAACAGAGCTGCGCCTGACTCCAGTCTCTGATTCTCCCCGGTTTTCTCTGACTTTCAGGAGCGCTGATGGGCCAACTCTCCCTGCCACCCCCCACCCCCCACCCCGTACAATCCATTGTACAATAGCTGTCAGAGTAATGTTTCAAAATAAGTATCATATCAAACCACACCCCAGCTTTAGACCTCCACTGCTTTCCTATCACATACAAAATAAAATCCCAGACTTTTTCAATCTCAAGGCATGAAGGCCCCACACTATGGAGACCTAGCCCACTATCTTGAGCACCCTCCGCACCTTAGCCTCCCTGCTCGCAGCACTCTACCTCATGCTAGCCTACCTTCTTCTGCTCATTAAGCCACCTACCTTGCTTCAACCTCAGGGCACTTGATTTTCTCTCTCTGTTGAAGATCTTCTCTGAGTGCTTTACAACATTGCTCCTTTCTTGTCATCTGGGCCTCAGCTCTGATGGCACTTGTTCAGAGAAGCCTTCCCTGCCCACCCTAAGGCCCACCTTCCTGCAGTTACTTTCTGATCCCAGTACCCTCTCCTCAGACACTTTCTACAATTCGAAATCACCATATTCATTGAAGAATTTACCTGTTTTCTGTCCTACTAAGTGTAAATTCCACAAGAACAGGGATCTCGTTTGTCTATTCACAAACATCTTGCGTCCACAGTATCCAAAATGGTGCCTAGAATATGGGAAGCCCTCAATAAACATTTGCTGGGTGGGTGGATAAATGAATGAATGAGTATCATAACTGCCATCTGCCACAATATGTATAATGGCATCTATTAATCAGAATATTTAACTAACCAACTAGACTAGCCCCTTCCAGAACAGGCCAGACAACAGAATTTCTAATTCATTGACCAATGTTACTGGAATGGTTTAAGTGCCCAACTCATCAGGCCTATGTAGGAAGCAAGAAAACCACATGCAATTTGTATCCACTGGAAATCGACCACCTAGGACAGAGCTGACTAATAGAAACGTATTTACCCTTTCCTTCTGTTCTGGAGATGAATCTGTTGATTTGTCTCCCACTGTGCTAAAGCTGTTTCCTTCACTGGTCTCTTCTTCCATACAGTCAGTGAATTTGCAAAGGAGATAGGACCTTCCTCCCTTTGCTATAACTTCGGGGTAAAAGATGAAGCTTTTTCCCTTCACGAAAACTCACAGTCACTTCTCTCACAGAGCTCAAAACTGCCTCACAGATGCTGTGTCCGGATAAGGTGCCCATGTCAAAAGTCATCCTATATAATGTCAAAATCTCCTTTATTCCTAATAAATTGTGTTTTTTCTTAAATTAATATATCTAGTTATTATATCCCCAGCCAATATTATTAACAGCATCATATATCAGGTGAAAGAACATATGTGAACTATTAACATGTTACCCAATTCTTGCTAAGTCATACATTTAATATTTTAAGAGAGTATTTAGATTTTATTCCACCAAAATTTTAGAGATATATTAACTCCATATCTGAGGACAACCAGTAGTCAAGAAATACAGCAGTTCTTTTTTTTTTTTCCTACTCACTTTTTGCCCTTCATAAGAGCTCAGCCCTTGGGAGCTGACAAATATAAAAGATAAATCACCAGTCTAGAGCATTTTAACTAACTAAGCCACTACAGTCACTTAAATGAATCTCAGAACCCACATTTTGCTATGTTAGCTGAAATTTCTCCTTTCACTGTCTTCTACTATGTGACCCAGAATCACATAATACCAAGAAAAGGTTGTAAAAGCCAGGTTCATTGTCATGCTGACTTTACTTTCGGATTTAATGATATTCCTTGACAGGAAAAGGGATTGCTTCATGCCTAGAAAAGTCTGTGGTGCAAATCCCATACCTTCTCTACCTTACAAACATAAAGCTCTTCTTTTTCATATGTAAAAAAGCATTTTTTATGACTTTCAACTGATTCTAGACTGTTATAGCATATGACCAAATTAAATGTTCCCTAATTTATTTTAAGGATTGATATTATTTAATACAGAAATATATTTCTAATTACAAGAAAATAAGAGCTAACATTTACTGAGTGCTTACTATGTGCCAGAAGCTTTACAACGAACTTGATATGCAATATTTAACTTTCACAGTGACCCTACAAGGTAGGTATTTTAATTGTGTGATGAAAACACTACAAACAAGGCAGACTGCGAGAGTTAGTATTCCAGCATTGCCGCTTACTTGTGATATGACCTTGGACAAATTATTTAACCTCTCTAGGTCTCAGTTTCTTAATCTGTAAAGTGGGAATATTAGTACTTATTTATCTCTTGGGATTGTTGTGAGGAATAAATTATAAAATATATATAGCAGGCTTAAAAGCTAATCTCACTACAGAGAACAATATACTATAGTTTCTCAAACTTTGGTCATTTTTATACCATGTACAAGATTTGGGCCATATATCTATGTACCATTTTCTTATTAAGTAATTAATATTACTTTTACCTACTATAACCTTTTTGCAGTGCAATTCTGATTCACTACCTAGAGTCAGATCAAATTTCAAATGTTAAGAAACAGTCATCCATACAACTAGCCTCACTTCAGACGCAGCCACAAGCTCTAGGGCTCCCAGACCACCCACAAATTCAGGGGCTCCCACTGCCTCCTCAGGTTTGATAATTTGCCAGAATGATTCACAAAGCTCAGGAAAGTTCTATACCTACGATTATAGGTTGTTATAAAGAATACAACCAGGACCAGACATATACAGAGACACATAAGACAAGATTGAGGAGGGTCCCCCAAAACAAAAATCCCATATCCTCAGGATGTATCACCCTCAGTACATTAATGTGTGTCAACAATCGGGAAATTCAGCCAGGGCTTAGTGTCCAGAATTTTTGCTGGGATTCATTACACAGGCATGAGTGAATCACTGGTCACATGATTGTACTTGATCTCCAACCTCACTCAGCTCAGAAACCCAACCCTTGAATCACATGGCTATTCTTTCCAGCATGGCTGGCCACTATTCTGAAGCCATCTAGGGGTCCACTGTGAGTCGCTTTATAGCACAAATTCAGAAAAAGCCCACTGTGAATAACAAAAACATTTCTCTCACTGATAATTCCAAGAATTAAGCAGTTACCTCCCAGGAACAAAGGCCAGTGAAATTATTTATTACACAACACTTTTAAACCAACTCACTTTTGCCTTCAATAAATTTACCATTATTGTAAGCAATAATATAATCACAGGTTTGATGTGCTCTCATACCTTTTCTAATACACAGTAAGAGAGACGAGTGACTGAAAATTTAAAATGCTTATCAGCATAGCACCAAAGATCATCTCGTATCAAGAATTACCCTTCCATTCTTAAGAGTTAAGTTTATTACATTATTTCCCCAACAAATTCATATTCTTTTATGTGTCTTAGTAATGTTCCATATAAATAAAATGAGATCGCATGAGTTCCAAGGAGCTGTCACAGTCACACGATCCCATTCTCTCATTTAATATGTGAGGAAGCTGCGGCCCAGCCCAAGGAAGACCATACCCAAGTCCATCTCCAGCTCCTTCGCCAGTGTGGAACTGCTCAGAGGGTGACCTGTAAGGCAGGGAGGTAAGGGAGAGCCTGGCAGACTTCTTTTTGTACTAAACACTGATGCAGCATAAGGAGAGGGCCATGTGGAAGTGCTGAGGACGGTGAGCTGAGCTGACCAGCTCTCTCAACCATGAAACACATTAAGGCAGGCTTTGTGGTCAGGCTCTGTGGCCACCAATATCTGGTTTATTGCTGGCCAGGTCCTGACTGCTATTTCTTCTCTAGTATTCAGTGCACATCTTTGTGTTACAGCCTGCACCAGCCTGCAGGCTTAGGGAAACCCATTTGCTATCCTTCTTACTCATCTACTTAAACATGAGTCTTAATAAATAATAAATACAGTAAGAGTTCCTTTGAAAATGAAACTGAAGAAAAGCTAGTGTGAAGAACTCGTATGAAAAGAACAGACTAGCATCTTAGAGACCTTCTTCAGGCCTGCTAAACATCTCAACTCTGCAAACTATTGTTGATTTGTCATTTGCCTAATGGGCTGAAAAAGTGAGGGCAGACAGGCATCTATTTGTAAAATTCACATTGATTTTTTTCCCTCTTATATGTGTGCCCAGACCCAACTGTGGTGAGTGTTTTTTTTTTAATTTAAAAATACATTAAATAGACTAATGAATGTCCAATAAATGCATATGTGAACAGTTTTTTCCTTGACACAGCTTTCTGCCATGAAAACTAAATGCATTCCCGGAATACACTACAAGTAATCTCTTGACAGGTACTGTTTTGGACCCTGATACTTTCTACCCGCGTTTAAAATGGGCTCTGAAATGTTTTGACTCATTGTTCTTTCTTTTTCTTTCACCTATTATCTAAACCCTGCAACACTCCTTTGCAAAAATCTCTTATCGTTACCCTCCTCGTCTCTCCTCCTGCCACCACATCAATCCAGGCCTCCTTTACTTGGGTCTGGGGTAAGTTAAGCAAATTCTGAGCTGGTCTGTCAGAATCCAGCTCTCTCTGTGCAGTGACCTTCATCAGTGACTGATTTCTGACTGGGTCATTTCCCTTGCTGGGAAGACAGCACAGATATATGTTAGGATGCAGGCTCTGGAACTGATTTCAAATCCTGACTCCTGTGTTTATTAGCTCTGGAACTCTGGGCAATTGAATTTATCTTTCTGAGCCATAGTTTGCATATCTGCAGAAAAGGATGAATTGCACACTTCATAAGGTTACTATGAGAATTAAATGAAACCATCCATGTAAAGTGTTTAGCACAATGCCTGGCGTATTGTAAATGTCCAATAAGTTGGTAGCTATAAAAAGCTACATTATCTATGGAACTACATTGCAAAACCCTCCCAAAACTAAGCTATCTCCCATGCCTCCCAAGTTTTTATTTGTTTCTTAACAACAACAAAAAAAAATGTAAGCAATGAATGATTCAGTCCAATCCTGAAAAGCCTGAAGCTCTGAGAAGTCTATCCCCCAAGGAACTATGCTCCTATTGACAAGGTCAGGCAAGGCACCTCAATATACCACTTTATTAATTTCCATTAAGTCCCGGGCTAGCAAAACTTAACTACCAGGGTGAAAAAGTCACCACTCATCACCCAAATGAAGCTGCCTGTTCAAGATGCTGGTAGAAATATAAACCTTCTGAGTTGGCCAGGCCTACCAAAGGGTGAGCACTGAGATCATGAGAGGTCAGAGCTTCTGCCCTGACTAATGAGACGTAAGCCCTTACACTGCCCTGTTTCCATATACCCCATCTAAAACTATGACTCACTTGAGAGTAGAGAAAACCTCTCATATATTTTGGCATTTTCAGAGACACAATTCACTTTCCAAATGACATAAAACAGTTTTGTTTGGTTTTTGGTCTGAAGTACAGAGGTTAGGATATACAGCCTAAACATAGGTTCCTACTCTAGCTGTCCCACCACCAAAATTTAAATGAAAACAAAGACTGTCTGATAAGGAAATTTTCAAGTAAAAGGAACCCAGTTCAAACCAGCATTAACCAAAAAATGGGGATTTATTGGCTCACTAATTAAAACTTTGATGATTATGCTAAATTCAAGCAAGTCTAAGTCCTGCTGCTCTGCCATCAAGACCTTGCCTCTCTCCATCCTTTGTCAATGACATTCTTTGTGTTGGCTTCCTATCAGGCATCTCTACCTGTGTGGTGTCCTGAAAATCTCCAGGAGCTCCAATCTCCAATCTTACTTTCTATTATCCTAACCACTAGTAGAATAAGAGTTTCCCCCTCCCAGAACCGATGCCCACTGGTTTGACTGGCTTGGCTTCAGTCCCAAGCCCTCTGCAAAACTATTCATGGTATCTGGGGGAGGGCAGAGTCCTTGACGGACAGTGTCCTCAGAACTAGGCAAATGAGAGAAGAAGAGTTCCTAATGAAAATCTGGGGTTGATTCAGATAAATAGGAAATTTTCACTGGCTCAGACAAAGATAGAAGTGTCTGTTAGACCATCCAAAGCTCTTTAAGCCCTGACTTTAGATACCAGCTACTTTTGGAGCCTTTCAGTAGCTTAAAAGACCAGGCCAATTCCAGTGATGAGTGTTTAAGGGACATTTCCCTCTGCAGTTAGAGTCTCGTTTATACTATACATCCTTTGGGCAAGTTGATTCTCTAAGTTATATGTCTTCCCTATTTGTGTTTGTACCATTCCTGTGTGGATTTCAGGTCCAGGAGGAGCTGATCTGTTAAATTTCATGAGATGGTTCTGGCTGGTCTGAGGCCAAGTGGAAGGGGATAGTAGATACTTCCTTTTAGTTTGAGTTCTCTACAATCAAGTCAAACAGTCCCTCTCTTGATATCACAAGGCCCCTTCTGCTTCCTTCAGTATACTTAAGTCAGTCCATCATCAATCAACATTTATTAATTGCCTCTATGTGTCAGGTACCAAACTAGGCACAGGTGTCACCTGAAGTCCCTTTTAAGGACATCTTATGGCTCAGTGAGTAGCTGATGTATGTGATAAGCACTGTTATGATGGTGTGACAAGATATTAAGGAGTACAAAGAAGAAATAGACATGAGGTTAACAAAATCTTCCTAAAAAGATAAGATCTGGAGTGTTGTGGATTAAGTGTTTGGTGTATGAGAGAGAGAAGGGTGGTATTCCAGAGTGAGGGGACAGCAATGTGAAGAGTAGAGGTGCAAAACCGGAGGTTTTGAAGATCTGCAAATGATTATTATAGTGGAGGGGGGAGCTGGTGCTCTCTGGAGGTAATGGTGGGAAAAGACAAGCGTCATGAGATGAAGCCAGAGAGGCGGATAGATGCAGGAGATGTGGAGATGGGCCTCTCGGGCTCCTCTTGAAGTAAGGACTAGCTCTTCAGCTGCAGGAGTGCAGTCTGCAGCTGGCCTCCAGCTCTCAGACTTCAGGTCGGCGTAAGCTGCACAGAGCTGCTTTGTCTGAAGTTTTGTTCTGGGGAAGCCTATAGGATGTAAAGGCCCGTTCACATTGGCCTGACAGGAGGCACTCTGATGGGCACAACATATCCAGAGCCCCCAATAGGTAGGCAGATCAAGGCTGTGTCAGGCCTATGTCCCAGTTTTACTTCTTTTTTTCAACACTTCTTCCCTCCTTCTTTTCACAGGCATTGTTCTCCAGTAAATATTTTGGACCCCAAACTCCATCTCATGTGTGCTCTGGAGAACCCAGCCTTATCAGCCTTAGCGACCAGCACGTAAGAAACCACAACAGCCGCTGTCTATGAAGCCGAGGCTGTTAACTGAGCTGAAGAGTTTCATCAGGAGAACCAATGCATGGACTGCCCTCTGACTCTCACAATCTCCCAAAGTCTGAAATAAGCATCCTGTCCTGTTGCAAAGCTGGCAAAACAGAATGAAGAATAAAAACAACTCTGTTTATGTCCAAGAGATTTTTGCCTATGTTTTTTTCTAAGAGTTTTATGGTTTCATGACTTACATTCAGGTCTTTGATCCACCTTGAGTTTACCTTTGTGTATGGGGTTAGACAGTAGTCCAGTTTCATTCTCTTACATGTAGCTGTCCAGTTTTTCCAACACCAGCTGCTGAAGAGGCTGTCATCTCCACATTGTATATCCAGGGCTCCTTTATCAAATATTAATTGACTGTAGGTGTTTGGGTTAATGTTTGGATTTTCTATTCTGTTCCACTGGTCTGTGGGTCTGTTTTTGTACCAGTACCAAATTGTCTTGATTACTGTGACTTTGTAGTAGAGCTTGAAGTCAGGAAGCGTAATTCCCCATTTGATTCCTCCTTCTCAGGATTGCTTTGGCTATTCGGGGTCTTTTCTGGTTCCATATGAATTTTAGAATTATTTGTTCGAGTTCATTGAAGAAAGCTGTTGGTAGTTTGATAGGGATTGCGTTGAATCTGTAGATTGCTTTAGGTAGTATAGCCATTTTGACAATATTTATTCTTCCTAGCCAAGAGCATGGGATGCATTTCCATTTGCTAGTGTCTTCCTTAATTTCTCCTAGGAGTGTCTTGTAGTTTTCAGAGTACAGGTCTTTCACTTCCTTCGTTAGGTTTATTCCTAGGTATTTTATTCTTTTAGGTGCAATTGTGAATGGAATTGTTTTTCTGATTTCTCTTTCTGTTAGCTCATCATTAGTGTATAGGAAAGCAACAGATTTCTGTGTGTTAATTTTATATCCTGCAACTTTGCTGAATTCAGATATTAGTTCTAGTAGTTTTGGAGTGGAGTCTTTAGGGTTTTTTATATACAGTATCATATCATCTGCAAAATTTACCCCAAGAATGCAGCAGCCCAGTTTCAAAAAGACAGATGCACCCCCATGTTTATTGCAACACTATTTACAATAGCCAAGAAATGGAAGCAACCTAAGTGCCCATCAGTAGATGAATGGATTAAGAAGATGTGGTACATATATACAACGGAATATTACTCAGCCATAAGAAAAAAACAAATCCTACCATTTGCAACAACATGGATGGAGCTGGAGGGTATTATGCTCAGTGAAATAAGCCAGGCTGAAAAAGACAAGTATCAGATGATCTCACTCATATGTGGAGTATAAGAACAAAGAACAACAACAACAACAAAAAAAAAAACTGAAGGAACAAAACAGCAGCAGACTCACAGAACCCAAGAACGGACTAATAGTTACCAAAGGGAAAGGGACTGGGGAAGATGGGTGGGAAGGGAGGGATAAGAGGGTAAAAGGGGCATTACGATTAGCAGACATAGGGTGGGGGGGCACGGGGAGGACTGTACAGCTCAGAGAAGACAAATAGTGATTCTCATCTCACTACACTGATGGACAGTGACTGTAATAGGGTTGGTGGGGGGGACCTGATGAAGGGGGTAGTTTAATCATCACAATATTGCTCGTGTAATTGTAGGTTAATGATACTAAAATAAAATAAATTGTTAAAAAAAAAAAACTCTGTTGTACGCATTCAGCAAGCATTCACGAGTGCCGACTCATAGTCAGAAACGGAGGCGTTAGGGACACAGAGTAAGACGTGTCGCAGGGCCCTCATGGAAGGCTTCCTGCAGATATCCCCTGACAAGGCCTAGGCTGGTCAGACAGGACGTGAGAGCGAAAGCAAGTGTGAAAATCAACATCTAAATCACAGGCAGGCCAGTCTATTCGTTTCCTGGGGCAGCTATAACAAAGTACCACAAACTGGGTGGATTTGTAAACATCAGAAATTTATTTTCTCACAATTCTAAAGGCTAGTAGTCCAAAATTAAGGTGTCAGCAGAGCCATGCTCCATTTGAGGGTTCTCGGGAAGCATGTGTCCTTGCTTCTTCCTAGCTTCTGGTGTCACCGGAAATACTTGGCAATTTTGGCTCTGCCTCCACCAACACGTGGTCTTCTCCCTGAGTACCTGTCGGTGTCGCTGCTTTCTCTTCTCATGAGGACACCAGTCATATTGGAATAGGGCGCACCCTACAGGAGGAGGGCTGCATCTTAACAGGATTACATCTGTGAAGACCCTGCCAAAACATGTCCCATTCTGAGGTTCCGAGGGTTAGCCTTTCAACATGCCTTTTGGTGGACATGATTCAACCACAAAAGGCTTTAAAAGAATGTCACCAGCCTAGGCAGTCAGTAAGCACTGGTTAGAGGCACCAGTTCCAGAGTTGGATCATCTAATGCTGAAACTGTGACATTCCACTTACTATGTGTCTCTGGACAAGTTACTTTTCCCTTCTAAGCTGAAGTTTCTTCATATGTAAAATAGGAACAAGAGTAGTATGTGCTCACTGGGATTTCTCTCTCCTCTTCCTGCAGCCATACTCCCCTTTGATGTTCTACATGGTCATTTGACGTTCTGTGGCTAATTCTAGCAGAAATGATATGTGCCACTCCCTTGTAAAAATACTATAGAGTTAGCACTCCACTCTCCTGGCTCTCTTCCCCTGCCATGGTTCATCCCAAACGCTTGTGGTGAGATGACTGAATCACCCTCCATCAGCCTGGCTTCCTGAATAATAATGATGAGCAAACACTCCTGTCTATCTGCACTGGAAATGCAGTGTGAACAAGAAAGACATCTTTGATCCAGTAAGCCATTGAGAATTTAGGTTTAAAAAAAAAAACCTACAGCATAACCTACCGTATCCTGACAGATACATACTGTTTATCTCATGGGACTGTTATGAGGTTTAAATGAGATAAAACACATAAACTGTTCAACATAGTGGCACCTGTCATTTAGGAAGCCTCAATAGTACTGTTTTAATTCTGCCTAAGGGAACAGATACAGTGTAGCATTTACACAGCAAAATTTTTGTGAGGTCCATTCTCATTTTCTCTCTCATTCTATCATTTTGAAAGATAAAAAACAAACTCATATTCAACAGCTGGTATATTCCATACACATTGGTGACATTTAGTGAATGCTTACTACGTGCCAAGTACTCTTCTAATAGTTTTGCATGCACTAATCCATTTAATCATCACAACTGCCATAGGATACAAGTACTCGGAGCATCCTTTTTCACAGGTAAGCAAATCAAAGCAAAGCATGTTGAACGTGCCCAAAGTCATACAGTCATACAGAGATGGCAGATCAGTACTCAAACTCACATGATCTGGCCCAGCCTGAACCCTGCCCTAGACTCACGTTCTTGCACAAACAAGTACAAACAACAGAGCGTGTCTGAGAACTTTCCAGGATTATTCTGGAAGGGAAAGCAGGAGTACAGGAAGCATCTTGCTCTCAAGATGCCCCAGGGTCAGATTACCCATTATCCCAGGAGAGGAACAAAATTCTTAGGTCTCATCTGCTAAGCTCGGGCAAAATGGATACAAAACATCTGCGACCTATAGACTTTGTTTCGCAGAGCCACCGTCAACAGACCAAGACGTTTGGTTTTCGTGAGATATTTACAAACAAGCAGGGCACACTGCCCTGACACTGAGCACACACAGGATCGACAGATGCTGCCCACGAAGGTTACAGGCCCTTGGTCTTTAAAGCTGCAGGAGGGAAGGAGTGATTAAGAGTTCCTCTGTAATCCAGAAGTGATGGATTTAGAACAGTTCTCCTGAACTGATTCCATGTGAGTTTATGTGGGCTTGGCCCTTGTCCCTGCTCGCCATAAAAGAGCCCTAGTATGGCAGGTAATGAAAGCGCAAAGCCTTTTCTAGAGCCAAGTTTTATTTGCTGAAATAACCCCAGCAACTTGGAGGCAGAAGACCAGATGTGTATTTTATGTGCAGTGGCTTTCCGGAGAGAAACATTTAGAATGGCCCATCTGGATGAGTTTCCTAGGGCTGCCGTTACAAAGTACCACAGAATGGGTGGTTTAAGTAATAGAAATGTATTTTCTCATGATTCTGGAAACCAGAAGTCTGTAATCAAGATGTCACTAGGTCAGTTTCTTCTGAGGTCCCCCTTCTTGGCAACAGATGGTGGCCTGTTTACTGCATCTTGACATGGTTTTCCTTCTATACCTGTCCGTGTCCTAATCTCCTCTTTTAATAAGGACACCAGAGATAGTGGGTTAAGACCCCACTCTAATGACCTCATTTTAACTTGATTACCTCTTTAAATATCTTATCTCCAAACAGAGTCATTATTCTCCAGTTCTGGGGGTTAGGACTTCAACAAGTGAATTTGGGAGGACACAACTCAGCGAGTAACACCATCCAGTACAGGAACTGTAGAAAGTTCCACAGCCTCCTAGGTAAGGGAAATGGCTATTGAAATTCTGGATGGAAGATTATTCCTCAAACTTAGCAGATACTTTTTAAGCTTGCTTCGTTCAATCAGTTCTTCTTTATTTACTGCAAGTAAAGGACAAATTAGGCTAATGCCCTTCATGAAGGTGACACTGTGGTCAGAACCAAAGAGTGGCCACCAGCTGACTATACTAAGTATATAACCATCTCACATTCACCAGCATCTATATTTCTACATAGCACTTCACAGTTTTGAGTACTTTCATATCAATTATCTCTCTATCTATCTTTATACCATGTTACAGATTAGGGAATGAAGATCCCCAGAAAGATAGGGTAACTTGTTTCACACCACATGGCAATGTGGAAACAGGGAAGGGGCAAGAACACTAGTCTCGAGTCCTAGTACTGAAGCACTAGCACTAGTTTTCTGGCAACTGGTTTCAGCATAGAGAATTTTTTTTTTTAATGGGTAGTGCATATTGAGCATATGGCTACAAAAGCAGATGACTAACGTATAGGAGAAATTGTTCTTTCATATGTGACATTTTTTCAGAAAGAGTTTTTTTGGTGTTTTAGACCAGGATTTCTCAACCTCAGCATTATTGACATTTGGGGTCAGATAATTCTTTGCTGTTGGGTCGTGTCCTGTACATTGGAGAATGTAGCGAAATCCTTGGTCTCTAACCACTAGATGGCAGTCCCTAGGGCTCCAAATCACCACTGGTTGAGAACCACTATTCTAGGTCAAAAGAGGGATGGTCTCTGCATTTCTTTAAAAAGTATACCTGACCATCATGTATACACCAACCTAACCATCATATTTATATCTCAACTTAGGTCCAGTATTCTATTCGCTCTTCTCTTTCCAATAAGTACCAAATGAAGCCAAGTCACTTTTGAGTCAAGCACTTAAGCTCTTCAAATAAAAGAAGAAATAATGGTCTCTTGGATCTGTTCATTTCTTGAGTGCCTACAACTCTTAAATTTGTGACATTCATTTCGGTTCAGTACCACAAGATGGAATTCTTGATTGAAAATTATTTAGCTGTGGTGACTTATATCAGCAACTCAAATCCAATATATGTATATTTAAAAGTGTGCCCTAACTACTTAACTGTAAGTGCGATAGTCAGTTAATCTCAGAAAATAAGTTCCACTGTATAACAAGGTACATTCAAAGAATTCAACAGCTGACAGTATTTTAAAAAGAAAAAAAAAGGCAGAGCTGGAAAGGAAAGGTAGAATAATTTCCCTTTGCAAGAATCATTATTAAAGCATATTATAAAATTAAGTATTACATCATTAATATATAGTAGTGGCGCAAGAGCCAATGAAATTAATGGAATAGGAGGTATAGAAATCACACTTCAGTATATAAAAGTATTTAGTAGAAATAATAATGACTGCTAAATGTAGAAAACTATGTTTAATGTTACTAATATCAAAGAAATGTCAAAACACCAAAAATACTACTTAACAACTATCAAATGGCATATCTTAAGTAGAAATTTGTAAAATTATAATATTAACCAAGGAAAGCATTTTGGGAAATGGAAATAATAACTGACTTGTAATTAACTGGGAATCTGGATTTGGGTACATGAAATAATACTTTTAACTAAATAATAAAAATATTAAACAATAAGTATCATTCACTTTTAAAAACAACTGTAACACATGCTCTTTACAGACAACTTTGAAAATATGAAAAAATATAAAGACTAATATTGAAATGACATTAAGTCTATCTTCCATACATAGATATTATTTATAGTGTGATATGTCCTTTAACCCAGTAATATATTCATATATATATAACTGTGGATCCTGTTTTGTTCTAACCTAACAATCTGTTTTGATCATTTCTCCACTTGATGAAATATTCTTTGAAAATATATTGATGAATTACAAGATATATATATATATATATATACACTTATGTATATATATATACACACACACACACGGGTACTAATTACATTTATGTATGTATTTATATATATCAGAATTTAGTCATTATCATTAAACATTAAACAAGGGGGTTCTAATTTTTCTTAAAAGTAAATAATAATGCAGTTAATATACATAGAGATTATTGTTTGTAAACATCTCTATTTTCTTGCATCTGTAGAAGTCAATGATTGTGTCAAAGATCATGGATATTTTTTATATTGTTGCTATTTGATTACCTCTAGGACTAACATACCAATTCATACTCCCTATCTAGACATAAAGACTATAATAGCTTATTCTATTTCTCCACATACATTTCCCATGCCCATTTCTGTGATCATATCTTGAATGTACTAACACTAAATATGGATCAGTTTTTAAATGTTGCCAAATAATTTTCACCTTAATAGATGAAAAATAGTATATTATAATGTTGAAGTTGGATTTCTTATTATTAGATGCTTGAGCCCTTCTAAACATTTATTTTCCGTTTGTCCTATTGCTTATTTGCAGCAAAGTCCATTTCTGTGCTATCTGCCCAATCAAGAGCCACTAAGATCATATTTTGATTATAGATGCATTTTAATATCTTTTATCATCTAGGAAGGCAAGTTTCCCTTTCATTAATCTTCTTGTTCAAAATTTTATTTTATTGCCATGTCTTTTCTTCCAGACACACTGCAGAATAACAATGACAAAATCTAGAGAATGTCCTTTAGAGATTTTAACTAAAATTGATATCACCTGCATATTTCTTTTTCTTTTTTTTTTTGTCCCACTGGGACAATAGGTGATTGGTTTTTTTCTTTGTTTTTCAGACTTCTTTGAAATATAATTGACATGTGATATCGTGTAAGTTTAAGGTGTACAATGATATGATTACATAATGATTACCACCATAAGGTTAGTAAACACAGCCATTACTTCACATATTTATAATTTGTATGTGTCTCTGATGACACATTTAAGGTTTACTCTCTTAGCAACTTTCAAGTATATAATACAGTATTAACTGTAGTCACCATCTTGTATATTACATCCCAAGGATTTATTAATCTTATGACTGGAAGTTTGTCTCCTTTGAACAATACATCTACATTTTCCACACCTCCTTAGGGGACTGTTTTTCATGGAGCTAAAATTACATACACTATTATATTAGGTTCAGGTGTACAGCTAGTGGTTTGACATTTGTATACTTTGTGAATTGGGCACCACAATTAGACTAGTTACCATTTGTCACCTTACAAAGTTAATGCACTATTATTGACTATGTTCCCCACGCTGTACAATTACATCTCCATGACTTATTTACTTTATACTCTAAGTTTGTATTTCTTAATCCCATTTACCCACTTCACACCTCAAAAACCCCACCCCCAGTGGCAATCACCAATTTGTTCTCTGCATCTATGAGTCTGGGTTTTGTTTCGTTTTGACTGTTTGTTTTCTGGATTCCACATGTAAGGGAAATCATATGGTATTTGTCTTTGTCTGTCTGACTTATTTCACTTAGCATAATACCCTCAAGATCCACCCATGTTGCTACAAATAGCAAGATTTTATTCTTTTTCTTGGTTGAGTAGTATTCCATAGTATATATACACTACATTTTCTTTATCCATTCATCCACTAATGGACACTTGTTTCCATACCTGGCTACTATAAATAATGCTGCAATGAACATAGGGAACATATATATATTAAAATGATTATTTTTCATATTATTTGACTACATACCCAACAGTGGAATTGCTGTATCCTATGGTAGCTCTATTTTTAATTTTTTGAGGAGCCTCCAAACTGTTTTTCACAGTGGCTGTGCCAATAAACATTCCCACCAACAGTGCACAAAGGTTCTCTTTTCTCCACATCCTGGACAGCACTTCTTATTTCTTGTCTTTTTTATAACAGCCATTCTAACAGGCGTAAGGTGATATCTCCTTGTGGTTTTGGTTTGCATTTCCCAATGATAAGTGATGTTAAACTTCGTTTTATGTGCCTTTTGGCCATCTGCACATCTTCTTTGGAAAAAATATCTCATCAGATCCTCTGCCCATTTTTTAATTGGGTTGCTTGTTTTTTGTTATTGAGTTCTATGAGTTCTCTATACATTGGATATCAACCCCTTATCAGATATACCATTTGCAAATACCTTGTCCCATTCAGTATGTTGCCTTTTCACTTTGTTCATGGTTTCCTTTGCTGTGTTGAAGGTTTTTAGTCTGATATAGTCCCATTTGTTTATTTTTGCTTTTGTTTCCCTTGCATTTCCAGTCAAATCCAAAAAAATATTGCTAAGACCATTGTCAGACTTATCACCTATGTTTTCCTGTAGAAGATTTATGGTTTCAGACCTTACATCCTTGTATTTAATCCATTTGCATTAACTTTTCTATGTCACGTGAGAAAGTGGTCCAATTTCATTTTTTGTATGTAGCTGTCCAATTTTCCCAGGACCATGTATTGAATAGATTGTCCTTTCCCTATTATATATTATTGCCTCCTTTGTTGTAAGTTAATAGACCATACATGCTTGGGTTTATTCTGGGATCTTTATTATGTTTCATTGATCTGTGTGTCTTCTTTTATGCTAACACATATTGTTTGGATTACTACAGTTTTGAAGTAGAGTTTGAAATCAAGGAGTGTGATATCTCTGACCTTCTTCTTTCTCAAGACTGTTTTAGCTACTTGGGGGCCTTCTCTGTTTCCATGCAAATTTTAGAATGATTTTTTTAGTTCAGTGGAAAATGTCATTGGAATTTTGATAGAGATTCCACTGAATCTGTAGATTGCTTTGGGTAGTATGGGCATTTTAGCAATGTTAATTTTTTCAGTCCATAAGCATGGAGTATCTTTCCATTTATTTATGTCTTCTTCAGTTTCTTTCATCAATGTCTTATAATTTTCAGCATATAGCTTTCACCTCCATGATTAAATTTATTCCTATTTTATTCTTTTAGATGCAATTGTAAATGGGATTGTTGTCTTGACTTCTCTTTCTGATAGTTCTGGATTAGTGTATAGAAATACAACAGATTCTTGTATATTAATTTAGTAACCTGAAATTTTACTGAACTCATTTATTAGTTATAACAGTTTTTTTGTGGAGTCTTTAGGGTTTTCTACATACAGTAACATCTCATCTGCCAATAGTTACAGTTTTACTTCTTCCTTTCCAATTTGGATGCCTCTTATTTCTTTTTCTTGTCTCATTGTGGCTACAACTTTCAACGCTGAATAAAAGTGGGGAGAGTGAGCATCCTTGTTCCTGATCTCTGAGGAAAAGCTTTCAGTTTTTGACAATTGAGTGTGATGTGAGCTATGGGTTTGTCCTATATAGTCTTCATTATGTTGAGGTATATTCTCTCTTTACACACTTTGTTGAGCGTTTTTACTATAAATGAATGCTGAATTTTGTTAAACACTTTTCTGCATCTTTTGAGATGATCATATAATTTTTTTTTGGTATTGTTAATGTACAATTACTTGAACAACATTATGGTTACTAGATCCCCAATTATCAAGTCCCCCCCACATACCCCATTATAGTCACTGTCCATCAGTGTAGTAAGATGCTATAGAATCATTACTTGTCTTCTGTGTAAATACTGCCTTTCCCACGTCTCCCCCCTGCTACATTATGTGTGCTAATCATAATGCCCCTTATTCCCCCTTATCCCTCCCTTCCCACCCTTCCTCCCCAGTCCCTTTCCCTTTGGTAACTGTTAGTCCATTCTTGGGTTCTGTGAGTCTGCTGCTGTTTTGTTCCTTCAGTTTTTTCTTTGTTCTTATACTCCACAGATGAATGAAATAATCCGACACCTACCCCTCTCCACCCGGCCCACTTCACTGAGCATAACACCCCCCAGCTCCATCCATGTTGCTGCAAATGGTAGGATTTGTTTTCTTCTTATGGCTGAATAATATTCCATTGTGTATATGCACTACCTCTTCTTTATCCATTCATCTACTGATGGACACTTAGGTTGCTTCCATTTCTTGGCTATTGTAAATAGTGCTGCGATAAACATAGGGGTGAGTATGTCTTTTGCAAACTGCACTGCTGCATTCTTAGGGTAAATTCCTAGGAGTGGAATTCCTGGGTCAAATGGTATTTCTATTTTGAGTTTTTTGCACAACGGTTTCCACAACGGTTGAACTAGTTTACATTCCCACCAGGAGTGTAGGAGGGTTTCCCTTTCTCCACATCGTCAACATTTGTTGTTGTTTGTCAAGATGATCATATTATTTTTATCCTTCACTTTGTTAATGATATCACATTCACCATACTGATTGATTTACAGATGTGTTTAACAGTCCTTATATCTTGGGAATAATTCCCACTTGATTACTGTGTATGATCCTTTTAATATATTGTTGAATTTGATTTGCTAATATTTTGTTGAGGATTTTTGCATCTATGTTCATAAGGAACATTGGCGTGTAATTTTCTCTTTTGTAGTGTCTTTGTCTCCTTGTAATGGTTTGGTATCAGGGTAATGCTAGCCTGGTTAAAACGATTCTGGAAGAGTTCCCTTCTCTTCTATTTTTTGGAAGAGTTTGAGAAGGATAAGCATTAAATCTTTGAAAGCTTTGTAGAATTCACTAGTGAAGCCATCTGGTACTGACTTTTTTATGTTGGGAGGTTTTTGATTATGATACAATATTCTTACTAGTAAGAATTTTTGCATATAATTGTTCATAGTATCTCTTATGAACCTTTGTATTTCTGTGGCATCAACTGTACCTTCTCTTTTATTTCTGATTTTATTTATTTGAGTCCTCTCTCTTTTATCTTGGTAGTCAAACTAAATGTTTGGCAATTTTATTTCATTTCAAAGAACCAGCTCTTAGTTTCATTGATCTTTTTTATTGTCTTTTTAGTCTTTCATTTATTTCCATGCTGATATTTATTATTTCATTTCTTCCACCAATTTTGGCCTTTGTTTGTTCTTTTCCTAGTTCTTGAAGTGTAAAGTTAACTTATTCATTTGAGATCTTTCTTGTTTCTTGAGTTAGGTCTGGATTCCTATGAACTTTCTTCTTAGAACTGCTTTTGCTGCATTCTATAGACTTGGGTATGTCATATTTCTGTTGCACTTGTCTGTCGGTATTTTTTTTGGAGAGCAAGGCAGAGGCTTTTATTTAGAGATAAAGCAAGAGGATAGAGCTCCCGGCTCAGTGTAGGAGGGGACAAGAGAGCCCCCTGTAGGTATTTTTAAAACTCTGCTTTGACTTCTTTTATTGCCCAGCAGTTGTTCATTAACATGTTTTTTATCTCCATGTACTTGTATTTTCAGTTTTCTTTTTGTAATTGATTTCTAGTTTCATACCATTGTGGTTGGTAAAGATGCCTGACATGATTTCAATCTTCCTGATTTTACTGAGACTTGTTTTGTGGTCTAACATGTGATCTATCTTGGAAAATGTTCCGTGTGCACTTGAGAAGAATGTGTATTCTGCTGCTTTTAGATGTAACGGTCTGTATATATCTATTAAGTCCATTTGTTCTAATGTGTCATTTAAGGCCAACATTGCCTTATTGGTTTTCTGTCTAGATGATTTGTCCATTGACGTAAATTGGGTGTTAAAATCCCCTACTTTTATTGTATTGCTGTCAATTTCTCCCTTTGGGTTTGTTAATATTTACTTTATATATTTTGCCCTCCTTTGTTAAGTGTATATATATGTAAATGCTGTATCTTTTTGCTAGACCAACCTCTTTATCATAAGATAGTACCCTTCTATTACTACATTCTTTGTTTTAAAGTCAATTTTGTCTGGTTATGAGTATATCTATACCAGCTTTCTTTCCATTTCCATTTTCATGTGATAACTTTTCCATTCCTTTACTTCCTATGTGTGTGTTATCTCACTTCTGAATTGAGTCTCTTACAAGTATATATAGATGTGTCCTATATTTTTATTCTTTCAGACTCTCTCATTTGATTGGAGAATTGAATCCCTTTACATTTAATTATTGATAGGTATGTGTTTATTGCCATTTTGTGAATTTTCTAGATATTTTTGTAATTTCTGTCTTTTCTTTTTCTTTCTTTCCTTACGGTTTAATAACTTTCTTTAGTGTTATATCTAGACTAATTTCTTATTTTCTTTTGTGTATTTAGTATAAGTTTTTGCTTTGTGGTTACCATGAGGTTCACATGTGCCATACTATGTATGTAACAACTTAAATTTGAACAAATTTCAAATCTCTAAATATTCACCCCATTTCACATTTTTTTCTGATGTCACTTTTAACATCTTTTTATTTTATCTAACCCTAACTGATTATTGTAGTTTTAGTTAATTTTACTTTTGTCTTTTAAACCTTTTTAGTAGCTTTACATGTAATTAATCCATACATTTACTTTATATATACCCTTTTCAGTGAACTTTTTACTTCCATATGTTTGCCCAGTATTCATTAGTGCCATTTCTTTTCAGCTTAAAGAAGCACCTTTAATATTTCTCTAAGGCCAGTTTAGCAGTGCTGAATTCCTTAACTTTTCTTGTCTGAAAAACTCTCTCTCTCTGTCATATCAGAATACTGACCTTGCAATCTAAAGTATTCTTGTTTAGAAGTTTTTTTCTTTCAGCATTTTGAATATGTTATGCCACTCCCTTCTGGCTTGCAACGTTTCCAGTGAGAAATCTGCTGATAACTTTATGGGATTTTCTTGTACATAATAATTTGTTTTTCTCTTGCTTCTTTTAAGGTTTTTTTCTTTAACTTTTGACATTTTAATTACAGTGTATTTGGTGTGGCTCGTTTTGCATTTATCTTACTTGGAACTCTAGGCTTCCTGGACCTCCATGTCTGTTTCTTTCTCCAGTTTTCAACCATTAGTTCTTCAAATAAGTTTTCTGCCCTTTTTTCTCTCTCATCTCCTTCTGGGATCCCTATAAAGTGAATGTTATTCCACTTGATGTTGTTCTGGAGATCCCTTAAATTATCTTCATTTTTTTAAGTTATTTTTTCTTTTTGCTCTTCTGTCTGGGTGAGTTCCATTGCTTTACCTTCCAGCTTGCTAACCTGTTCTATTTCATCCAGTGTGCTGTAAACCCCTCTGGTGTGTCTCAGTTGTCGCTGTGTTCTTCAGCTCTGTAACTTCTGCACAGTGCCTTCTTGTTTTCGATCTCTTTGTTAAGGTTCTCACTGTGTTCCTCCATTCTTTTCCTGTCTTTGGTGAGCATCTTGATGACCATTACTTTGAATCCTTTAACAGGGATGTTAGTTATCTCCATACCATTAACCCCTTTTCTGATGTTTTCTTTTATTCTTTCATTTGGAACGTATTTCTGTTGCCTCATTTTGCTTGACTCTCTTTTTCTATGTATTAGGTGAAATTGCTACTACCTCTTCTAATCTTAAAGTAGTGGCCTTTTGTAGGTGATGATCTCTCTTGTTCAACCCTACCCTAGCTCTTGCTTGTCTCTCAAACCTTTTGAGTGTCTAACCTGCCTGATTTATTCTTGATATGCCCTATTGTTGAGGGTGGCTAAAACCGGTTGGTGATCCAAGGGGAGGAATCTCATTTAGCACCTACTTTCAGGCTAATTGGAAACCAGACCCTCAGGCAACAGCTTTTGAAGTATGCAAACATATAAAGTCCTATGGAGCCACAACTGTAACCCCTTCTGGCTTCCAGACCAGAAGATCTGGAGTTGTCCCCAGGATGATAACTGCAAATTTTGGAGTTCCAGGTGAGTGTATAAGCTTCTTTCTGAGAAGTCTCACTGAGCTATAGCAACATCAAGGGGTGCACAAGGATGGCGTCTCCTTACTTATATTCCCTGGGAGCACCTTCTTAGACTCTAGATGTATTGAAACCTGAAGCCTGTCCCTCAGGCTGAAGCTCCAAGCTAACAAATAGGCCTTTTTCCCAGGAATACTGGGATTGTGTTTCACTCTGCTGTCTGTGCACTGCTATGGTTATAGTTCCATGGAGCTCTGGAATGTCAGTCTTCTTTGCCACCATGGCCAGGCAATCAATGGGTATCCCCCATGTGGGTTAAGAGTGCCCACTGGCTTTATCAAGGCAACTGGAGAGATCAGGGGTCAGGGCATGCTCACTGGCTTCAGGAAAGCAGGGGGGAAATGTCTCAATTGTGCAAGCAATGCAGCAAGGAAGGCCTTGCCTGTGTAGCTGCAGCTAGGCTGGGAGTGGGATAATGCCACTGGGGCTTGTACCTACTATCCCAGCTAGGGCTGTGGTAGTGTTGCAACTGCCTGCACTAGCAGACTTTAGCTAGGGACTGAGAGAACTACGTGACTATTCCTGCTTATCTATCCTACCAGGGAGTGGGGGATCCATGCTAATTCCCATGCTCTTTGGCCTCAGCAAGTGCCACAACCACTTACCCCTACCCATCCATCAATGCAGTGCTGGTATGCCATGCCCAAGCTTGCTTGCCTGTGTTAGCAGGCTGTGTGGTAAGGGCAACAATGGCATCCACCAGCTCTTCCCTTTCCAGGGAGCATCTCAACTGTCCCCAAGGCCTCTAGCTAATGCTGCCAGATCAGCAAATGAATCTTACTCACATATAGTCTAGGTGCTTTTTTATCACTGAGTCTCAGGGCAAGGGAGGCCTCATGTAAGTCTTCCAAGAGGAGAATTTCAGTTTCCCGTACTTTGGGACCCTCAGACATCAGCACTCTTGGTTCTCCAATCCAGCCATTCTTGGGGTTTATCTTTCAAGTGCAAATCCCAGGGGCTGGAGTGCCTGATGTGGGCCACCCACCCCCTGTTTCTCCAGGACAAGTACCTGACTGATGAGATCCCTCTCTATTGTTTGTTGCTGTGCCAGGTTTCTGTAGGAATCTGTCCTGTGAGGTAGCATCTCTGCCTCTCCTATCAGTCCTGATGTAATCCTTTTATAGTTTGTTACAGAGAGCAGTTCATCTAGATTTCAGATCTTTTTCAGAGGGAATGAGTGATAATGTAGCTGTAGGTTTGCTGTGTCCGTGGGAGGAGATGATTTTAGGGTCTTCCTATGTCACCATCTTGGACCCTCTCCTCTAAACTGTGTGTTTTTTTAATGAAAAATTAAAGTACTTATAACATTTAGTTTTCCTGTGTATGTGTTAAAGATCAATATTTGATCCCTTAGTTATTTTCCTCTAGGAACAGTATGTTACTTTCTAAGTTCATTCCTACATCTTTAGTATTTTTCTTGCTATTCTGCAATCATCTCCTGTGATAATAGCATATTATTGCTGGAACACAGGCAAGATAATTTTTAAAACATTTATTTTATAACTTTATTTTGGAGTTTGGTTGGTATCTCTAACAGTTTTTCAGTTAAGTCCTTACTATTCATTAGATCATTTCTAAACAATAATTTCCTATCTTGTATTTAATATTTATGTAAGTTAAAAACTATATTATAATAGAAACGATTTTTTTTAATGAAGCACAGTTTTCAATACACCCAAGCAGGGTAACTGCCAGTCCAGAAAAGATATGACAAATCTACCCACCAGTGTGGCAAGTACAAAAAAAATCATTCTAATATGTCTGTTTTCTCCTTGAGAGCTATTTTCCTGTTTGTTTCTGTAACTCTTTACTCTGAATTTTATAAATTTACATATTTTCAAGACATTCCTTCTCATTTCTGACACTAAACCTAGCATTAACGACTAATAAACAATGGCTCTCAGATTCTCAGTAAATAATTGCTTATTCTGTTAGCCTTTGAGCTAAATCAGAAAAAAAAATCTCTCAGAAGAGAAGTGGTGACTTAGAAGGACCTAACTGAGGGACAAGTTAGAATGGTCTATAAAAGGACTGTACTAAAACTGAAAGGAAAAAACCTAGTTTAAGAATTTCACTTCACTTTTTACTACCTTCATGTCTTAGCATAATTTACTTAATTTCAACCAGCTTGTGTGCTCATCTATAAAATCGTACTAAATAATAATAACAAGCAAATAAATATTAAATAACAATATTAAGACAACAGTAAAAATGTACCCTCAAATTCCTAATGCCCAGCATACAGTAAAGGGCTCAAATAATGCCTGTTGGGTGGCTAATTTGTCACCATTGTAATTGTTCTATTGGTAATAAGTACTGAGCAAATATTTAATGTTTTTAACCATAATGGAGATAAATAAATATGAAAACACCATGTGAACCACAAAGCACTGTACAAATGCAAGAGATTTTTTACAAGCCCAAAAGAACATGATAGTTTTTGTCCTTAGAAGATATAACTTTCCAAAACACTGTCTATCTTCCCACCTGCTACAGTAAAATGGCAATGACAGCAATTTCAGCATTGGGTTATGAGACTTGGGTTTAAGAACTAGGCCTTGTGCCCAAAAGCACAAAGTGGAGGAGATATGGGAGCATCTTCCTGACTCAGCAAAGGGGTGAATGGGAAGCACTAAGTGAGAAGACGGAACTGTTCAGAATTGCACTGTGACCCAGAGGCAGCCCTCCAAGCAAGCTGTAGGCTCCCTCTGCTTCCTCTGGGCCCTGGGAGAGGCAGTGTCAGAAGACACAAGGGAGACATATGGAAAGAGAACAGTATGCTGACAGCTGAAGCTCTGTTTTATAATAACACATAAAAGTAACAGCTATGCCACTTAAAACAGATTACTTTAAAATGTATGCATATACAAACACATGCGTGCGCGCACAACACACGTGTCTTGAAAACTGGGATAGAGAGGCTGTCTGAAGAGGCAGACTGAATCTGATGAAGAGTCAGGAGTTTGCAAGCTCTCGCCTACAATGCTGACACACAAGAATGATGGTAGTTGGGAGAAGGCCAAGATTCATCCCTCCTCCTTACCAAGGTCCTAACCAACAGATGCACAAAACTGACACAATTTATCAGCTTTACCCATGGCCAGGCAAGCACTCAATGACCCTCAAATAATGGGGGGTTCTGTAAATGGTTTTGAAGAGTGTAGACTGTATTTGACGTCACTGAGCACCTCTTGTTTCCTTTAGACACATGGATCTTGAGGTCAATCTGTGTGAGGATAACTGGAGTTTTAGAAGAGACGTGCTTACTCAGCAAGCCACAGCAATGGAAGACAAGTTCCTGTGGCCAACATCATCACCAGCAGAATGAAGCACACAACAAAGCGACAGATGATCTGGGCTTGTTTTTTAAATTTAGTCATCCTGCCCCTAGAAAAATATGGCTTAATGAATGTTCCCCAGTTTTGACAAATTAAATTATTTATTCCTCCTAACATGGTGAAGAATAATAACAACAAAGTATGGGGACAGAACTTCCCTCCAGGATGGATAGATTAACCAGGAGAGAGAAATATTACTCTTTTCCCCAAAAATTATGATTTGTGTCATTACCTGTTTTTTTATCTAAATGATACACTGGAGGAACTCCATATATATAGTAACTAAACTGCTGGAGCTTGAGGTGATTTCAGTAAGTATTCTACAGTCAGGGTCGTAATGTAAGCAATGGACTAGCATCTGTAAACTGGTGCAACTGTAAATAACTACATTCAGAATCTAAGACAGTCATTTTTCAAATAATAAATGATCAATATGACACAAGAAGGTTCTGATTACAGAAAGATCGTGTCAGTGTAACCACCCAGGTCTGCTTGTGGGCTCAACTATACACCTTCCTCTTGAGACATCACTTATCTGCATTTACTGTAATTCTAGATGGACCAAGGCAGGGTTTTCCAAGCCGAAAGGTAAGGCTTAGAGATCCTCCCCACTTTAACAAAGTTCAAGTATGGGAGACATTTGGAAGTAACTTCAGGCACTTGAGAATCATGGAGTTCTACACATGATAAGGAAGGATTCAAGAGCAATCTGCGATTTTTAACAAAATCCCCTCATTTCATAGATGAGAACAATGAGGCCCTGAGAAGTGAAGGGCCTCCCGAAGCCCACACAGTGGCAGTACCAAAACCAGATATTCCAGTCACAAGTGACAGCTTTTTTTACACAAGGCTATACTCATTCCCTACTTTGTTAAGGACGAATTCCTCTTACATATTAATAAATCTTTAGGGTTGTATTTGGCCATATGCCACTGGCCCATAATTAGCTGCATACTTTTGCTACAAAACCACACCTTGTTAATTACTCCACAATTCAGAATTCCAGTAAAGTAGGCTGGTCTTCCCATCAGAACATTTGCATTAAGTTTGTTGTTACTGTTTTATCACCTTTTGTTATTATTATTATCATGATGATTAATTTACTACAGCACAGTGCTTAATGAATGGAGAATTTAAAGATAATAGATTTTACTACTACGTGTTTGCAAAATACTGGATAGTTCTGTAAAAAATAGGCATTTTATCCATTTTTTGCTTAGATTATTATCTCTCTATCTTTATTTTATTTTATAATTATCTTATATGATTATTATTTTTTAAATTCTTCTATGTAAATCTCAGAAGGGACACATGGATTTTCTGTGATTTTCAATGCCCTCCAGAAGGAGGTAGAAGAGGAGTGAGAAAAGGACACTTAATTTCATGTTAGGCAGGGCAAAATGGATTTAGGTCAAGTCTTACTTTCTGCTCATCTATTCTTAGCCTATTCTTGGAAGCAGGAAATCCTAAGGATGAGAAAAAGTTGACCCTATAGTAAACTATAGGGCCACCTTGAACTTCTGCCCACTCCAATCCTGTTACATTAGGCTCCTCATGACCCAAGCACGATTTCCCCTCTTTTTTTTATGTATGCCTGGAAATATCTCTAGTAGAAATAATTGAGTTTACTTTCCCAGTTCAGAAATGCTTCCTACTCTCCTCTTTATTTACCCAGTTCTTTCACCTTTCAGTACCTAGCCTTAAGAAACCTTAATGTGAATGCCAGCTCTACAGTTTACTAGCTGTGTGACCAAGGCAAGTCAATCACTTAATTTCTCTGGCCTTCATTTCCAGAGCTGTAAAATGACATACTAACAGCATCTGCTCACTAGGAAGTCACGATGCAAATTGTGAGTGTGTCACAAAAATACTCAGCAGCATTAGTTGGGTGACAGCAAGTGCTACTTTTAAATTATTATTATTTTTACTTTCCAGTAGAGACACTACACTACTTCAGCATGGACATTTTGCCACATGTGAGGAAACCTCTGTTGGTTGGCACTATAATTTCTAAGTCATTCCAGTGTTAGCTGAGAGCCTCTTATGGATTAGTAGCTGAGAAGCTGTCTTGATAAATCACCTTTTATTTAGCTCCAAGAACAGCGTTATGTTGGTTTCCTAGGACTGCCAGGAAGTACCAAAGAACAAAAGCTTGGTGGCTTAAAACTGCAGCAATTTATTGTCGTACAATCCTGAAGGCTAGGAGTCTGAAATCCATGTGTCAGCCAGACCTTGCTTTCTCTGCTGACTCTAGAAGAGAATCCTTCCTGGTCCCTTCCAGCTTCTGGTATGTGCCAGAAATACAGTGTTCTTGGGCCTATACATGCATCACTCCAGTTACATGGCTCCTTCTCCCTGTGTGTCTTCACATTGTCTTCCCTCTGTGCATGTCTGTCTCTATGTCCAAATTTCCCCCTTTTATGAGGACATTAGTCATAGGGGATTTGGGCCCACACTTACCATCTCATTTAACTTGATTACCTCTGTAAGACCCTATTTCCAAATATGGCTGCATTCTGAGGGTTAGGACTTCAACATACCTTTTTGGGGGGGGGACACAATTCAACCCATAACAAGGGTCTAACATAAAGTTGATATGGTCACACAGTGTTTAAGGGTCACATAGTAAGCTAACCATTAAAATAGACTATTATTTGTATTATATACTGTTAGCATCATTCAACATAGCAATATGCATTAGAAACAGGAGCCATGCTTTATTTATTTACATTTAGATGACTGTATAGTCTGCTAGGGCTGCCATAACAGAATGCTACAGACTGGGTAGCTTAAACAACAGAAATGTATTTTCTCATAGCTGGAGGCCAGAAGTCCAAGAATGGAATCCAGGTCAGGCTTTTCAGAAGCCTGACATCTTCCTGTAGAAGGTTACTGTGCTCTGATCATCCTTATATTCTGTGACCACCCCTCAGCATTTACATATTTAGTCTGCAGTGGGTTGTTTAGGTGTTTTATAACTGGCCCCTTAACTATTCATTCATCCACCTATTTATTAGCAAATGATCTATTAAAGGTAACTACTGTGAGCTATACCTGGGATCAGGCAATGGGATGTAGGGCTGAACCAAAAGACTTGAGTCTTTGCCTTCATGGAGGCTATTAATTTGTAGATAGCCTGCCTTCAACTATAATTGAAGGCAAGGGAAATGTCTCTGGAGTCTTTTGTTTTCCCCCACAGTGCCCATGGCAGGGTTGTACTCACAGCAGGTGCTCAAGAAATACTGGTGAATCACAAACCAGATGTCCAGGGTCAGCTTTGTTGCCTGGGTAGCTACTGATTTATGGCTCCATATGGTCACCTTCTCTAACCTTCTCATTGCCTTCTAGCCCACAGCTGTATCCTTCCTCCCTCTGCCTCTATTCCTCCATTTCTAAGAGAACAAAACATGCTCCCTTTTCCCTCATCGGTCCTCATATCCTGACCATTCCAAGTAGAACAGAAAATTGGGAGGAGTTGGGGGAGGTTTCTTCCTCTGCCCAAAAGGCTATCAGACAGACTGGCTGGATTGTTTCTCCAGATGAGATATAATATTAAAACCAGTCCCATTCACATTAACCATTGTCAGGAATGAGCTGATTATTACAAAGCATGATAATGCAGAGAAAATTCTAATTAAGAGAAATGAGGGAATCTAACCCGTATCATCAGTCACTGTGCTGTCATTCTTATCCATATAACAAGAGGTTGTTTCTGCCAAGAGTCTGGGTATTGCTTTTGAAAGAGAACTATTTATAATTAGAGTTGTGTTGAATATTTAAAAGTTGTAAAATTACCATGTCTCTGGGGAAAAAGTGTCTGTGGAACCCTGCAACAGAAAATCCAGAAAGATTTCTGATGCAGTTAAGAGCTACTGATCTTGTACAGAACAAGGAAAATGGGCCATAGGGATTAAAAGCACCATGCATTTCATAATGCTACTGGGCTAACTGTCGTCTTACCAATGCTACTAAGCTTATAGAGTGATGATAAATGTCACATTTAGTGATTATTCAGTAAATTGGAGTGTGAGGTCCAATTTTCTTTTTACAGATTTTATGGAGTACTTAATAAATAGTTCCTCCTGTGTCCACTGCCACTTGTCTAGTGCCTTTAGCTATCCACAACACTGGGGGAGAGAACAAAACAAAACAACACAAAAAAACCCCACCAGAAATAAAGCACGAGGTACCAAAATAGCTATTACAAAGCCCATTCACCTTTACTCACTGGGAAGATCTCAGAACCTCACCGAACCACTTATTTTTTTAAACTTTGTTTTTAAAATTTCAAACTACAGAAAAGACAAGAGTATGGTGTAATGAATGAGTCCCTCTTTACCCATCACATAGTCGGAACAAGCAGCAACTCACAGCCCACCCAATTGCCTCTATACCTTATCTGCTTCCCCTCTCAGCCAGATTATTTTAAAACACATGCAAGAATAGAAAATTTTATCTGTAGATATTTCAGTTTGTACCTCTAAAAGATATGGGCTTTAAAAAACGACAACTGTTACACCTAAAATAATTAACAATAATATCTCAGAAACAGCTACTTTCTACTCTTTATGGACACAACTGTATCAAGCTTGCTTCTGTGGGTTTCTTTCCATCAATAGACTTGGAGCAGTAAGTTAGATGGTGTTGAGGGGAGAGTGGAGGTGAGAAGGGAGGTCACATAGCCACGAGTAGCTCAATATTTTTAGGGAACTTTAATTTCCTTAAGCTTTAGTTGTTTCAAAAATAAATATGATTGTTATAATGGTTAAATTAGAGATGACACAGTATATATGGAAATACAACACAGTGCCTTGTATACACTTAAGAGTGCAGGTCAGCTTTTATACCTAAAGCAGCTAAAATAAAAATAGCGGCAGTGTTAAGAATTTAATTACAGTTCTCTGGAAGTTTACTTAGATGACTCATCAATGGCCACCTTGCTTCTTAAGTCAATAAGGAATACTTTTTGAACTCATCTTATGCAGGTTCTTGAAACTACTAAGCACACACGCCTTCTGGAGACAGTCTCTTTGCTTGGATTCTGAGATACCAAAGAAAACCTCCCTGGCTGCTCCCCCTGAATCTCCATGGAGGGTACCTTCTCAAAACATGACCATTAAATGTTAGAATCCTTCAAAGCCTGTCCTAATTCCATCTTGCTGTGGTTTTACTACATTCTCACTAGTTTTTCATTAGTTTGTTTTATCAACTTTCATAACTAAAAATGCCACTTACATGCTAACAACTCTCCAGTTGATACCTCTAGCCCAGATCTCACTTCTCAGCTCTAGACCTTATAACCAACTCCCTAACTGCCATCTTCACCTGAATGGTCCACAGTGTCACAGGTACGTGTCCAAAACTGAATTCCTAGCGATCTCTGTTTTGGATATCTATTGCTATATAATGAATCACCCCAAAGATTAATGGTTTAGAACAGAAAGATATTTTTTCTCATGATTGTGTAGGCTGTCTCTATGGTTCTTCTGCTCCAAGTGGGCCACTCAGGTGCTAAGAAGGCTGGAAGGTCCAAAACTCACATGACTGGCAGCTGATGCTGGCTGATGGCTCGAAGGCAGCTGGGCTGATCAATCATGGTCCTGGTTCCCTTCCATATGAGCTCCTCCATGTAGCTGTTTGGGCCTCTTTGCTGATGGCAACTGGATTTCAAGAAGGATCCTTCTGAGAGATGAAGGCAAAAGCTGCAATTCTCTTAAGGCCCCACCTCAAAAGTTATGCAACATCACTTTTACTACCTTCTATTAGACAATGCAGGTCACAGGACCAGCCCAGATTCAAAGGGCATGAAAATAAATCCTACCTCTTATTGGAAGAGAGGTAATGTCACACTGCAAAAGAGCAGGTGAGACAAGAGATATTGTGCAGCCATTTTCGGGAACAAAATTTACCACAACTCTCTAATTTCATTCTTCCTAAAGAGTTCCCGTTTTCATAAATGAAGTCAACATCTACCGAGATATTCCCACCATGAGGATCTTCCTTTACCCTCATCCTCTCTGTCTCCTTAATCACTGAATGTTGCCTTTCTACCTCTGAAATTTTTAATGAATCTATCTTCTTCTCTCTATATCCACGACTTAGTCCAAGCCATCATCACCACCTGTCTGGGCTCCTGAAAGAGACTCTCAATAGTCACCCCGTTCTCCCTTTGCCTGTCTTTAACCCATTCTTCCTCGAGCAAAAAAAAAATAGTCTTCCAATAAACCCATCAGCATCTTTTCATTGCTGTCCAGTAAAGTTCAAGTCTTTAACCTAGCCCACAGGCCCCCTGTCCATCTTTACAGCTTTATTTTCACCACTCTCCGCATCCCTACGGGCACCCACAATCATCTTCTCACAGTGGCCTTCTTTTATTTCTCAAATGAATCACACTCTCCTCTGTCAGGCCTTGCCCATGCTGTTCCCTTTATATGAAGGGTTCCTCCTCTTCTCTTGGCTCAGCCAATCTCCACATCTCTTTCACGTTGCAGCTATAACATCACTCCTTCAGGGAGCCTTTCCTAACCTCTCAGATGAAGTTAAGACCCTCTTCTGCACTCTCAGAGTAAGGAATGCCATTAACTTGTAGTACTTATCATGTAAGCAATTAAAGAGTTTCTCATTGAATTACAGTCAATTCTGGTTATTCACAGTACTTCTGTTCTATGAAGTCACCATGAACCCTGTGTTAGTGAATACTGAATGAAGCATTGCTCCCAGGGGAGACACGGGGCTGGGTTTCCTGCGTGTCTCTGGTCATTGCACTTTTGTCAACTGCTCAACTTATAACCTTGCTTTATGTGTGTATCTGTTTAAACATGCCCTATGTAATATATACTGTTGATTCATTAGCATTAAAATCAGGGTCAATAGCACTATAATCACAATGAAAAGAAGGTTATTTAACATACGTATCTTTTTGGTAAGACAACATCACAGCCTTCTTAGCAACACTAGACAGCACTTCAGCACTAAGCTTGGGGGCCATTTTAAACAGCAAATGCACAAACAAAAATATATAAAACATGGCACTAAAAATGCCACAAAAAAGATACCTGTTTACAGAAGGGGCTCTTGGTATATTATTTGACACTCCAAAGTACAGGTCCAAAAGACAGAATCTCTTTTGCAATTGTGCCTCGGGCAAAGTGGTCCTCACAGAAGGGTAAAAAATTAATGAATAAATAACTGGGGAGTAGACAGATGTTTGAATGGCTGAGGAAAACAGAAAAACAAAGCGATCAAATTTAGTCAGCATGGTACAGAGTCACAAGTCCAATGACATCAAATCCCTTAGGTCCAGTGTGCAGTGGAAGAATAGTTTGGCTGCTAAATACATGCATTAGAAGAACTACAGATAGTGGTCTTCAGCTGTTTGTGTATGACCTGGCTTCTGAGAGAAGGAGCTACCAGGATTTAAACAAGTTCTCAGGACCCCAAGTGAGTACGTTGGCTCCTAGAAAGGTGCAGTTCCAGTAGAGAACTAAGTGCTCACTAGGGAAGGAAATCAAGGCAGTCGCAGCCATACATCCTAAGCCACCACAGGAGAAGCATGTGAAAGCTCAGTGGACGTGTACTCTCAGGTAATACAGATTCCAAATTCAAAGCAACAAGTCCAGTCCCAAGCCCCCTCTCCTAATATCATTGTGCCTCCTCCCTTAGGGCTAGTACGCTGCGCTGGCAGCAGGACTCAGGTTACAGCAGCTGAAAGGGACTGGCAAACGAACAGCTTGACTATAAGCTGCACAGAGGACTGAAGGACTGACTTTGAAAGATTTAGAGGATATATTTATTTCAACTACGATTTATTGAACACCCATTAAGTGCAAAGAAGAGAGGGAGGTGGAATTGAGGAAAGATCAATGCAAGATCAATGTGTCCTTCATCAAATGTGGGAAACTTCAGAATACTGGCAAGAAATAGCCAATTATGTTCATTTCCTAAGAGATTCCAAGAGACTACAAAGGCTGATCATTTCCTAATTAACATCCACATACTGCTGCACATAAAATTGTTTCAAGGTATACTAATGGTCCTTGAGAAGTAGAAAATGAATGAGAAAAAGTGATTTGGATGAGAGCTCAATCAAAACAAAAGAAACTTTCAGACTGTAAAATTTTCCATGGGATCCCATTTGCATGCACATGTGCAGTGTAACCAACGCATGTCCATGTCCAGATCACCAAGGTAAGCATACATAACTGCAGGGTTTGCCAACATAAGCAACTGGCAGGAACCTGAACAGTCCCAAAGAAAGAAGACTGAACAATCCACGCTTAAGAGCTAAGTGATTTGTCTCACTCTTACTCAGTCTGGAAGTCTAACCTCACACATGCTGATTTTGCTCCTCAAAATAACACTCTCGAAAACTGAGAACACAGAAAAGCCTCGTGGGTTATGTTCAAGATAATCAGCTGAATTCCTTAAGAAGTGCTTCTGCTTCTTCATTAAAATAATACTTAGAGTATTATAACTACTTAGAGTCTTTCAGTCTTTAGACACAGGCCATGGTTTTGAATATAAACCTGAAGAATAGTGTTTTAAGACAAGGGAAAAGATGGGAAACCATGGGTTGCACCAGGGAATTCAGCATAATGCAAAACCAAAACAAGACAATTACCTCTGATTTGTTGTCCTTTCCCAGAATATGTACATACATCATATACGCTGTGGATCACACATGTACACATGCATGTGCGTGTGCACACACACACACACACACAGAATCTTGCACACCTCAGCAAGGCTGATCCTAGGCTATTATCTGATTTCCACACTTTGGGTGCTACCAGAAGTTGGCAAATGATCTCTTTGTGTGGTTTCTCTCCATCCCTGGTGCTAACCGCCTGGAAAATCTCCAGGAACAGTCTTTTAGCTCCTTCTCCCCTCCCCTTCTCATCTGAAGACATTTAGCTTCATCTGCTGCCAGTATCTTTCCTTTTGTTATTTTAATAACTATCCAAAACCCATTTTTCTTGTCACTGATATTTAGTGTAAATCTAAAATGTCTGCCAGGACAATAGCATTGCTAGGAATGTGAGATTTTAGTCAAGGCCCTTACAGACCTCAAGTCCTTAAGGAAGTACCAGTGGCGGATGGAGCAGAAGCTTTGGGTACCTTCTCCACACCCTTGGCCCTCACCATATCAGTGCCCACTGCCTCATTTCCAGTTGCCAACACTGAGAGCATTCTCCTAGTTTTTGAGCACTCTTCACCATCCAGGTAGCAGACAAGGCTATTGCCCCTTGAAGCAGTCCTCAACCAATGACTGGCAGTGTATAAATACCAGCCCCTTGACCCATCAGGTAGCAGAACTTTGTAATGTGCATCCTACAGGATTAAACTCCCTTGGCCCGTGGTAAACCTGGCTTTACGCTACTTTGATGGTTACCTTTCCTTCACTGTCTCACTTCCCCAACCCCTAACAGTGTTCACTTTACCTCCCCAGTATACTATGTACATCATCAAATCCTATCTCAGGACTTGCTTCTGGGGAAGCCAAATTAAGAAAGTAGGTAACATCAGTAACAGAGTGGCAGCATGTACAAAATTGGGTTCTTTCAAATCTTTTCTAGCAGAGCGGGCACTTAGAAGTCTCAACATAAGAGTGTTCAGTGTCAATGACCCTGCAAAGACCCAAGTGAAAATGCCTGTAGGGGAGTATGCTTCCATCAGAGTAAATTAAAGAGCATTAAAAGAAACAATGGTAAAGGCAATTCACAAGGCTGCTGAAAATGAGAAACATTCCATGGAAATCTTCTAAAATACCATAAAATTAAATGATTCACTCCTCACCGCACTTGAAAAGCAAAGTCTTTAGAAAGAACAAACCTGGAGTTCAAGGTTAGAAAGAAGAGGAATGTTTAATGAATAGCTCTGATTAGCATTTTTCCTAGATGGTATTATACAGGAAAACTTAAGGTGTAGGTTTGCTGAAATATAAACCAGCGTCAGTTAACCCCCACATACCTTTGCTCACCTCTAATAATACTTCTATCTTATTAAATGGGCCACAACTCCTCTGCTGCTGGTAATTAGGTTCAGAGTTTGTGCCACAATTGTAATGGATTATTGATTGCCTCTTAAAGAACTTCATAGCTCCTCAGGCTTAGAATCCATTAATGAATGCTGGAGCTGATAAAGTTGAGTTTAATTACATACTATATGTCTTGTTAGACATTAAACTTGCATTTATTTATTATTTTTTTTTTGTTCAGTTGAAATTCTATTTTAAGCCTTCACAAAATACATTCTGTCCTACCTTCACTTTATTCTTCAGAAGCCATGGGCAACGTTGAAAATTTAATTTAGAAAAAACTTAGCACATCCTTCTTTATGATTTATCATTTTTATGCAGTAGTAAAGCTGTATTTGTGCCTGTTGGGTATTTTGCAAGGAGATCTGTAATCTGATCAGATATTCTCCGTCATAAGGGAACTTCTTGCTTGTTCCCCAGCTCCCTGCTACAGTCCCGTGCCTGAGAGGACATTATCATCCCCTCCTCAAAAGAGGTGGATATATGAATGGCACAGTAGTTGGGCTGGCCATAGACTCGGAAGCTTGGACTGAAATGGAGAAGCAAACCTTCTACCTTAGATTACTAATAGTAACCTGTTGCAGATAAGGAGTTGTCTGTTTAAGAATATTCTCAAGGCCTCTTTTAACAGGTCAGTGAGCTTGATGTAGAAGCCCCAGGTAGTACATAAAAATACCACCACACCTTTTTATTACTCACAACAACACACTGGTAAGGGAAATGTCAGTCTCTCCTGGGAGCTCCTCTCTCCCTAGTTTTCAAAGATTAAGTCTGTCCCTCCATTAAACATTCCTGGGCTACGTGAAAATTCTTCTCTCTCATGAACTTAAAAACTCTTATTTTCTTCCTATCCTCCACTTATAAATGAACAATGCATTAGAACAGCTCCTCAATGTCACGTTTTCTGGGGACAGGGATGACTCTACTTCTAGGCTTCCATCTGGGGCTGACCCATTATTCCTGCTCAGGGGTTTGCACCTTATTTGGAGAACTAAAGAGGCACTGACCACATAAAATCCCCTTTTTGGAGCAAGGCAGGGGACAGGGTGGGGAGAGACTATCAACAAAGAAATGTGTTTAAAACATAAGAGAACCTCTGAAAACCCCACAACCTCTTAGTGCTTCACTAGTAAAATCATTTTATGATGATTTTCAACTGTTTCAGAAAGCAACTGTCCTTGTAGAATGTTTCCCAAGCTAAAGGCAAGGAAAAACACAAAAGGACTGAGATGAATGGATAAAAAGGATGTGAGATACATACACACAATGGAATATTATTCGGCCATGAAAAAGAATGAAGTCTTGCTATTTGCAACAGCATGGTTGGACCTACAGGGTATTATGCCAAGTGAAGTAAGTTAGACAGAGAAAGACAAATACTGTATGTCACTCATACGTAGAAAACAAAACAAACAAAACAGAAGCAGATACGTAGATATAGAGAACAAACTAGTGTTTGCCATAGGGGAAGGGGGTGGATGGACAAGTGAAATATAGGTGAAAGGGGTCAAAAGGTGTACAAACTTTCAATTATAAAATAAATAAATCAGAGGGATGTAATATACAGCACAGGACATACAGTCAATAATATTGTAATAACTTTGTACAGTGACAGTAAGTAAATCTATTGAGGTGATCATTTTGTAATATATAAAGATATCAAATCACTATGCCATACAACTAAAACCAATATAATATTGTATTTCAATTATAATTCAATCTAAAAAGTAAGAGAAAAAATGGACTTGGAAAACCTAATCAAAGTTTGACTACAAAAAGCAGTAGCTTAATCAATGGTATTAACACATCTAAAGAAAGAGCACATTGATAGAAATGGGGGATGGTCTACATGGAATATAAAAAAAGGGGGAAGATTTGGACAGTATTCACCCAAGCCTGAGGAGATGCATTGCCCCCCACATAATTTTTCCTGTTCTTAAAGAGTCATTTTAATGTCAGGAAAGGCATCCTTTACAATTATCACCCTTTCTTAAGCGTGGTAAGGCAAAGGGAAGATGGAGGTCAGGTGTCCCAGATTTTTCAGAAAGGAAATAAATACGTGTAACTGTCATGTTACACATACAGGAAAAGGTCTCAGAAATAGATGAAATCATCTATGTAAACTATGACCCTGAAGTCAGCATTCTAGCTAAAGTTCAATAATTGAAAAATTGCAAAATTCATTACCAATATAGAAAACAAACAAACCTTACCATTAAGGAAAAATAAAACCAATGTGCAGTTCTACTAGTGAATCATGTAGACATACCTCCCCACCATATCTATACATTATCATCAACCCTATGTTCTTCTAGCATTTTGATTCTAGGTTCAAAATCAACTTTGGGAACAGAATCTAACTTCCCACAGTGGGTCTGCTGTCAGGTGTAGAGTATTTAAGGTGGTTCTTTCCCTAACTAACTCTTCTTTGGACTTCATGAAATATAACCTCCTCCAGGGTGCCTTCCCCTGGCCAGTTATAATAGCCCCTTCACTTCCCTTGGAATATGCAGTGCACATAAAATTACAGGCTTCCAGTCTTGTCCCTACCACAGCCCATGGTCTTCTTATAGGATGGCCAGCAGTCCTGGTTTGCTGGGGCTGGGTGGGTGAGGAGGGGGATTGCTTGATGCAAGAATCTGTGCTAAAACTGGGAAACTCATAGAAACTGAAACAGGACAACAATTTGATCACTGTATTGCACACTGCTGTTTCAGGACACCTACCACATTTTCTACAAAATAGGTTCAAAACATGCATAAGGAAAAAATTGTGGAAAAAACCACAATACATAACTGTTTTCACACTATATTTTAATTCTGAAAAAATAATCCCAGACTGAAATTATAAAAGTACATGAAATGATAAAAATATGGTTACATGATAGAGTCATGATTTTGTTTTATTAGGGGACTTTTATATTAAAAGTTATTTTTATAATTTTTAAATTGATGTAATGCTGGTTCTTTTGAACTCTAAATCATATACTACTTTCCCTTTGAAACCTTTCCAGGACCTTCTGGAAAGACATAATTTTTCCTCAGTTCTTTCACAATTGTTGCCCATGACACTCATTCATCACATAACATGTTAGTGACTTGTAGCTCCTTAATGCCCTCTCCCTTGTGTCCTAAGTGGTTATCTAGAATGGACTCCATGCTCCTGGAGGAGAGGCATATGTTATCTATTGGTTGAGGGCCTTCTCTAGTGACTTATAACCTCTCTTCCTAACTGCCCCCACCCAGCCCCTTCTGGCCTTGCCTAGAGAACCCCTCCCCTCCCCCATAATCCAGAAAACTGCAATTGCAGGTGATCCTGCCATCCCGTGAAACTCAGAGTCTCTCTGGAGTACAGAGAAATTCTCAGCTGGCCATTCTTTCTCTATAATCCCCTCCTTTAAAAGTCTTTATTGGTCCCAGATCAGCCATTGTGAGCAGAGTCTCTGTAAATCCATCAGACTCCCTGTGCTGTCTGGAAGTTGAACACCAACTCCACTGCAGTTCACTTGTGCTTCTGTTCCCCCCAGAAGCAAGAAGCAGTTTGCTTTTCTAGATGGGGAGAGGGAGAAGCAGGATACAGCCAGAAGAGAAAGCAGCAGCTGTTTTTAGAGGAGAGACAAAATCTGGTTGAAGAAATAGATTGTCATGTCCAAGTTGATGCCTGTTGTAAGATTAGTCCAACAACACTCCAGAAGTTAACCTGAGGCTTCAAAAGATGGAACCAAAGTTTCAGAGACCTTTGAAAACATTTTGTTTTTCAGGAACACTTATAGAGAGGAGAAACTAGCCACAGAAAGAGGTCACTTACACCTGCTACACTAGTGTGACTCTCCCATAGAAAAGTAGAGCTCTGGAAGCAGGGCTGACAGATTTAAATGAGAAAGGAAGATAACCTTCCCTCTAAAAATGTGCATGCTTCAAATCACAGGGAAAGGAGTCCAAGGCAGAGCAACCTGTCGCTCTTGAAATTGAAGGGAGAGAAAAATGCAAGGGTGATAAGGAGAGACAAGATCTCTGAGAAGTTCTGCATTATGTCTGTTCTGAGAAGGGAGAAAAGTCCCTCTGCTGAATAGTCAACCCGGTATTAAATTCATGTCCATTTATTGGAAATAAATGAAGGAGCAAGAAAGTCATATTCAAAACACTTTGTAGAAGGCCATTTGCCCTCAAACTTAAGACCATATTGCACACTTTAATTCTTCATAATCTACACACCTTTTTTCCTCATTTCTCCTCTTTTCCTCCCTTCATTCCTAAGTGAGCTCTCCTTGCTTTGTTGTGAAATACTCAAGCAAGAACAAAAGGCCCGTTTGCCATGCTAGAGACTGAGAACACATCAGATTTAACGGAATTCTGGCCTGGAAAACTCCCATTATTTGTTTGCACATCTAATCACTTTATCCTGACATGCCTCTAATGTACAAGACCCCCACACTGCATCTTCACAACACTGTAATTAATACCTTTAAACAAATATTTCTTCACTACCTTGCCCTCATAATTTCCTAAAAAGCTCTGGCTTATTCCTCAATCTTAGCTGAATTAATATGCTCTGAAGGCAAACTCATGTGCAGAGGACAGGAATAATTATTGATCACATACTCAAGAATAAGAGAGAACAGAGAGGAGGGAACCCTCCCTACCCTATTATGCTACTGGATATGATTCATAATATCACAGCATGAATGTGCTCTTAAAAAAAAAAATTCCAAACTCAAATGATTCATAAAACTGCCTTCCCAGCGCAATTGGGCTCTTTCCCCTAATTTGACTTTGCTTTATTTGTACAGAGTGAAGGTGTCTTGTTTTTGTATTTTGATTTTACCTGTATGGCAAATATAAAGATGTTGCATTCTGTATGATACTATAATAGTGGATACATGTCATTATAAAGTCATCCAAACCCACAGAATGAACACCACCGAGAGTGACCCTAAGGGAAACCAGGGACTCCAGGTGATTATGAGGTGTCAGTGTGGGTTCATCAGATGTACCTAAGGTATCACTGCTGGAAGCTGATAGTGGGGGAAGCTGGGTTTATATATAAGGAAACTATCTTCTGCTCAATTTTGCTGTGAACCTAAATCTCCTTTAAAAAAAAGGCTATTAAAATAAAAATTGGGGGAAAATCGAGGATTCAGAGTCCTCTCTGGAGTGTTCTGCGCACTCTCCGGAATGTGCTCTGCTTCATTTGGCCTGTCCAAGTACTTCCTGTCACTCAGAACCCAACCCAAATTCCTCCACTGCCAGGGAGCTTCCCCACGGTTGGCTCTCCCTTGCAAGGCTGCAGCTTGCTACTGATGGCACTCACTGTCCTCACCGTCCTGACGCTCAGGGTAGGGTGTATGACTACCTTGTCTGAGGCAAAGAGAAGTCCAAGAAAGACCCCCCAGCATCGAGAATTTCTTGGGCGACTGCGGTCCTAATTCATCTCTAGTACTAACTGGGTTGAGTAAACAACTTAACCTACTAACCGGGTCCTCCTCCCAGAAAGGAGGTCAGGTTAGACCAAAGTTTGCTGAGACGTTTTAGTTGTTTCTCAAGAAGTACTGGTGTTACATGGATCTTTTTAAACTTCTCAGAATATTAATATGTTAAAATGAAGAATTAACATCCATGAGAAGTTTACAGCATGTATTATTTCCTAAACTTCCCGGACCATGAGATCCTATGGAACACTGGAAAATACTTAACCTATTTCTAGGGTCTCATAGCTCTAAACAGGGATCAGCTACTTTTGTATTGTCATTTAATTCATGCCTTTCATTTATTGTAAACCATGCAATAATATATAGTTATTGCAAACCCTTGAACAACATGGGTTTGAACTGCACAGGACCATTCACCTGTGGATTTTTTCCAATATATGTTGGAAAAATTTTTGGAGATTTGTGACAATTTGAAAAAACGTTTTCTTTTCTCTAGCTTACTTTATTGTACAAATACAGTATATAATACATATAACATACAGAATCTATGTTAATTGAGTTTATGTTATTGTAAAGGCTTATGATCAACAGTAGGGTATTGGTAGTTAAATGTCTGGGGAGTTAAAAGTTACATGCAGATTTTTGACTGCAAGAGGAGTCAATTCCCCTAATCCCCACATTGTTCAAGGGCTAACTGTATTTTGTTATGTATGGAGTTTTTTAGTTATTTCCTCAATCTCTCTGGAAAATGGCAGGGTTCAGAAACAGGGTTACTGCAGGAAATGATCACCACACATGGAAACCTGATGACATGTGAAACTGGAACAACTATTAGTCCTCTAGAATCTAGTCTATAGGAATGCATGCTTGAAATGTTCAGTCCATCCCTCTTTGTTTTGTTCAATTGCAGATGACTTAGAAATGGGGACTCCTCAACAAGTCCTAAAATCAGGAATAAACTTTAAGGCCATCTAGTGCAGAGGCTGCAAATTGTTAATGCCTCCAGGGCCCAAATAGATGAGATAAACCAGTATAACTCAGTTTAGGCCAAGATGAATTGGGAGAGACTGTGAGAGAATGGTGGGTAACTGGAGGCATTAAAATTCTTGCTTTAACAGAAAGGAAGAAAAATAAATAAAATACACATGCAGACTGAATTCACACCCCTCACCTCCATTTTGTCGTATCTGATACCAGACCAACTCTCATTTTAGGTCCAGGGAGGTTGAAACAACTTCCCAGGGTGGCCCAACTGGCGAGTGGCAGAAATGAGGCTGGACTCTGTGCATGTCTCCTATGACCTGGCACTGCTTAGAGTATGATTTTGACAGTTTTCTTTCTGATGAAAAAGCTAGAGTCAATCTCTTCACAAAAATAGTTGCCTCTTGTCTTGTCAGAATGGAAAAAGCTCTCCTAGAAAATGGCTATTTCATGGGAGTGACTGCCTGGGTCAGGTTTGAAAGCAAAGACGATTTGATTTGTGGCATTCACCCGTCGGAGCCCGGGTGCACCTGCCACCTCCTCACTGCAGGCAGGAGGCCGAGGGATGCTGAGGAGAAGCAGACAGAGGCTGCTGTGCTCATAGAAGCCACCAGCCTGGGCATGGGCTGGGCTTCCTGACAGCCCGGAAGGCTTATCTCACTTGGCCTTGCAGCCTGACAGAAGACACTGCCTAGCAGAAGTGGGAATGGCAGGGCAGGACAAGAAAGAAGAGAACTCCAGTAAGGTTCGGGTCACTCGTGGCTAGAAATTATGTTTTATCTATCTTTCCCTTGATTCTGCTGGTCTGCTTATTTTCCATTTTTAAAATGTTTTATTTTTTTCATCATTGGCCCTGATGGTGAAAGGGTTTTTATTTTCTGGAAGAGAAGGAGATGAAGCCAGTGTGGGAAGAGTAAGGAAAGGCTTGTAAATCAAAGGAAAATGTTTCAATAGAAAATCATACCTCACGTGTCAAGTCTCTCTGGGCTGCTGCAATGAAAAGCCATAGACCATATGGCTTATAAACAACATAAACTTATTTCTCAAAGGTCTGGAGGCTGGAAGTCCAAGATCAGTGGGGTCAGGTCCTGGAGAGGACTCCGTCTGGATTGCAGCATGTACTCTGCTGTGTCCTCACATGGCTGAAGGGCTGGGGGAGCTCTCTGGGGACTCTTTCCTAAGAGCACACCCCATTCATGAGGGCTCTGCCCTCATGACCTCAGCACCTCCCAGAGGCCCACCTCAATACCCTTATATTGGGGATTAAGTCTCAACATATGAATTTTGGGGAGAAACAGCCATCCAGTCTACAGCACCAAGTACATGCAGGAGAGCACACAGCAATCTGGCCAGCAGCCTTGCTTCACAGGAGCCAATGGCCTGGCTGTGACTGTGTCAGGGACACCCCACCTGGCAGCTGTCCAGGATGGCCACTGCCAAGATTCCCTTCATGTAAGCGTGAATGTCCCCTCAAAGTTGATGTCTCTGAAGAATTCTCAATAGATATTTGGTGAGCAAAGTGGTAGATGAGATAAGAAACTGTTTGATCCCAAATTCTTTTCTAGCATAAAAAAATCCACAAACACAATCAAAAAATGATTTGACTAAATAAAACACACACAGGTGGTAACTGATAGGTTGGAAACAGTCTGTAAAAATCTAAAAGAAATAGGAACAACAAAGGAGCCACTTAGGAGTGGATTTTAAAAGCCACACTTATATTGGAGCCCAGACAGGCAGTCAACTCCTTTTAGCCCAGACCACCGCAATAAGGACGCTGGGCAGAGTTGCCAAATTTGCTCCTTCTAGAGAGCTGCACAATCTTTTTTCAAGATTGAATGAAAGTGCCTGCTTGGGATATGAGGTCCATCTGAGCTAACACAGAAAGGCAGAATAAAAAGGCAAAGAATTTCAGGACAGGTACTGCCTTTGGGTATTTTCAGAAATATATCCACCCAAGAAGTATTGATTCCAATTTCTACCCATTGGCCACACAGCATCCACCTACTTCCGCACGTCTTTCACAGTGTGACATTTTGGTGCACATCAAATGAGAAACAGGAACGTGCTGTGCATGCGGTCAGGGGGCCTGGGTTCTGTTCTAGATCTGCTAGGAACCAGATCTATGAGCTACTCTGACTCAGGTTCCCTCATTTATAAAATGAGAGATTTGAGCACAAATTTATGACATTTCTTTTAGCTTGATAGTTCCATTTCCATTGATTTTGACATAGTGATCACTCGTTCATTTTTTTCATTTGCTCAGGCAATTTTATTGAGCCCTACTCCACGTGTGGCATTGTATTAGTGACCAAGCATCAAGGGGTGAGAAATAAAAATAGACTCCCTGTACTCATGCAGCTTTCATTCTACACAGTGAGACAGATAATATGAAACCAAATAAAGGAGTAAAATACTAAAAACCCAGGTGATGTGTTAGGGGGCAACTGAGGTTGAGATGAGTGGGGAAGACCTAGAGCAACGTGTGGTTGAAAGTCCTAGGCACAGCCCTGCTGGGCTGCAAAAAGGTATGCAACATTAACCAAGTCTCTTTCCCTCTGTATGCTTGTATTCATTTCCTACTGCTGCCAGAACAAACTGCCATAAATTTAGCAGTTTAAAACAACACAAATACATTACTTATATTTCTGTAGGCCAGAAATCAATCACAGGTCTCACTGGGCTAAAATCAAGGTGTAGGCAGGACTGTGTTTCTTTCTGGAAGCTCTAGGGGAGAATTAATTTCTTTTTCCTTCAGGTTGTTGGCAAAATTTATTTCCTTGTTGTCAGACCAAGGCTCCTAGTATCTTGCTGACTGCTGACTGCAAGGAAGGAGCCACTCTCTGCTTGTACTGGACTTACATTCGCTGGCTAGAGATTCCCTTCCTTCATCTTCAAAGCCAGCAGCCACTGGTGGAGTCCCTCTCACGCTACATCCCTCTGATCTCCTCTTTTGCCTCTTTCTCTTGTTGTTAAGGGCTCATGTGATTAGACGGGGCCCACCAGGATGATCCTGGATAATCTCCCCATTTCAAGGTACTTAACATCTGCAAAGTCCCTTTTGCCACAGAAGGTAACATTTTCACAGGATCTGAGGAGTGGGACATGTGTGCCTTTGAGGGGGCATTATTTTGCCTACCACAGTGCTCTGTTTCCTTTTTGGTAAACGAAGGCACTGAACTAAAGCTCTTTCAAATCCCAAATGCCATGACTTCTTTTGCTCCATGTCTTCTCAAAACTAGAAGTCATGTTTCTTTTCTCTAACAACTCATGAAAACTTTGCTAAATAAAAGGCAACAATCTCTCATTTGAAGAGGGTGCTCATTTCACCTAGGACCAACAAAGGAGAGTAAGTTATGGTGCTGTGTCTGTACAACCACGCTAGAGCCTCCAGGATGGACTGGGGAGCATGATCAGGGTTGATCCCTGAAACCAGGTGTTGAGGCTACTTATGGTCCTCCTGAATGTTATAAAATAGAATCACTTCTTTTAGAGCCATGTTGCATTATCAAGAAAGCAAGTCAATGTTATGAACTGTTTAAAGGTATGCTTCAAAGGAAATATGTGCAAAGTTTCCCCAGACACTCCTCTGATCATGTATCCCAGCTGTGATGACCATTCCCACATCCATTTTCTTAAAATATGTGACTGTCACAGGCATCTCTGTGCCCAGGGCAGCACATGTACACACAGCTGGAAAAAGTCCTACCTAGTTAAGCCGTGGTGCCTTTGCAACTCTGTTCTTAGATGTTCTGTTCTGCTGGAAAGAAGCGGATATTTTCTACTATTGTCTTTTTGTCTTTGTAAACTGACAGAAAATCAGACTGGTTGGTGTGAGAGCAAGAATAGGAACTCTGGTATAGAGGCCGACAACAGAGGGTTGGAAAAAAATCTACCTATTCATTTGTCTGTTAAGTGAGCTTTCCCAGAAGCAGTGGTGGGGCCTGTTAAATCAGGGCTGTAATCTTCATGGCTTTCCTTGGTATTCACAATGTGCTTTGGGAAAAACTGGCTGGGATTAGAACCACATATAAAGGTAAGCTGGTCAACTGATCTAAAGCATTAAAGGCTAGAGTGTGGGCCCCAAAATAACATTTGAATACAAATCCCTTGAGAGGAACAGTCATTTCTAGAAGCTGCCAAGTTCAACAATCTCAAAAACTCTTATTTTGCAGATTATCAGAAAGAATGCAGAGTCTAGAGATCCAGACCCTGCATTGAATCTTTAGTAAGACTACTGTGTGACCTTAAACAAGTCTTTTAACTTCTCAGTTTCTTCATGCATGAAGTGGGGTTTAATAATATCTGTATCACACCACCATTATAAGGTTCAAATGAAACAAAAAAATAAGTACAAGAGCTTTGAAAAATATCTTACAAATATTGGTTGCTAATGTTACTATACTTTACAGTGCTTTGAGCAAGGATAAACTGAAGGTATTCATTAATTTTGTTTAGTTGTCACAGTTTGTAATTGTATATTCATGCTAGTGCTGGACTGATGGCTGCCTCCCACACCCAACACCCTGCGAGCTCCCGGAGAGCTGGGACTGAGTCTCTTTTGATCACCACTGTCTTTGGTCTCTTGCCCACACCTGACACTGGGTGGGTACTCAGGTATTTAAGAGAGAGTGTAAGGAAACAGGGAGAGATGACAATGGAGAGCAGGAAAAAAGGACGAGAGGAAGGAAGAGATTTTTGGAAAGGAAGACAGTGCAGTGCAAATGTTATTCCCTAAACTGCAGCCTAATGCTATTCTTCCTACGAGATTTAAAATTAATGAAAATAACAGCAATAACTATTGCATAATAATGATCGTATACTATGTACTATTAATTTTCACAGTTAATTCTTAAAACAGTTGTATGAGATGGTGTTATTATCTCCATTTTACAGATGAGGAAACTGAGGATAGCATGGTTAAGTAACTTGCCAAAGTGACACATTAATGGAGGAAAAAGATGAAAATCACACCCAGGCAATATAATCCAGAGCTTGTATTATACTATTACATGTGACATTTTAATTTTTAATTCAAAAAGGACTACAGAAAGCTTGCAGTGAATATAAACTACTGAAGGCAGACTGTATTACAGGAGAGTGAAAGGAGGCTTATGAATTCCCCCTTCTAAAAGTGCATTTACAAAAGCAAACAGGGAGACGTGCAGTATGAGGTCCTTAGAAGGAAGATACTGTAATATGCTAGCAGCCTGTTTTCCTATAAATTCCACAAATAACTTTTGCAAATATTCAATTGAAAAAGGAGGCATTATTTAAAGACATGGCCAGGTAAAATGACAAATGGCATACCATTTGAATTTCTCTCAGGCATGCAAGTTTTAGCTGAATAAACATAAAATGTGGGAGAAAAAAACTCCAAAACCTATGTCAGCAGTAATAAAAGGCATCTACTGTTCTAAAACAGTCAGCTCATTGTAAATGGATATCCAGACCAGAAAGAGAAATGCATTATGGGAAAGCCAAGAACCTCTTCCAGTTAGTTCTAAGCTGTCAACATTAAATTAAGGGTATACTCTCTGGTAATGCAGTTTATAAAAACATTGTAAGACAAACTGAATAGAGAAACCCTAATAAAGATAAATTGCTTTTGTCCTTCTGTCTGTAGTCAGCAGCAACCCCAGAACCCAGCATGATTTTCAGATATTAATTATCCTTTGAAAATTCCAGGAAGCAATATTTATGTTGTGATGACACAGGCCATACCTGCAAGGAAATTGTCAGCACAAACATCATAAGTATGTGTCAGCACAACATCATGAGTAAAAGTTAGGAAAAATAAGGAGCCACTCCAAAATTAGCTGCATCATTTCCTAACTTTAGCGACCTTAGTTTAAGATGTAGCAAAACAAAGAATTGGAGATTATTGGAATCTTGAAGATCATCTAACCAAAAAGTAAAATACTAGTGACTCATGGGCCAGATCTGGTCCAGAGTCAGATATGTTTGACTTGCTTTTTTAAAAAAAAAAGTTTTGAATTAGTTTGCAATATTTAAAAATTGGAAAACTCCAAAAATTGGAAAACCTGGATTTCTCTTGAAAACATGAAAGATTAGATAACACTTGGTCCTTCTTCCTGAATGGAAACAATATGCTGGATTAAGAAGAGGTGATCCCTTCCAGATAGGGATGCATGAGAGATTAGTACAGGCTCTACCAGTCCCCATTATCTTGCCCTCATCTACTTTATTCATTTATAGTATTGGCCTGGTCTCTGTGGTCCAAACAAATAAAATTGAAAGAATCCATGTGGTTTGACCAAAATTACAGAAATAGGGACAGTGTTAGGATTGGCTCTAGGAACCAAGACTTCTGGAGTTAGAGTTGAGGGTATTAACATCAGTTTCAGGGGCTCTCTGGAATTTAACAAAGACCTATAAACATCCAGAGCATTCAATCTACTGTTCCCTTATGGCTCTTACTACTTCTTACCTTACATTAGAGTTATTTCTGTATGCTGAATTGGCCCTTTATTCATTTACACACTTAGTTGTTACTGAACATTGACTATATGCCAGACATTATGCTAGGTACATAATGGGAATACAGCAATGGACACAATTTTGCATTCTGTTGGACAAGAAAGACAGATAGACAAGTCTTAGCTCCTTAACTATCCTGCAAGCCTTTATTGGTAAACTCCATCCCAATTTATTTTTGAGCTAACACCCAACATGACAGTACAAACATGTAAGTGTTCAATAAAATACAGAATAAATAAAGGAATCTGCTCTTAATTTGTTTTTCACAACAGACCTAAGAAGGAAGCATGGCAGAGATTATCCCCTTTAGCCAACAAGTAAATCATGACACTGAGATTAAGTGATTTGGCTATAGCTTGTAAGTGACAGAAAGAGATTCGTGCTCATCCATACCTAATTAAAACACACATCTTTTGGCAAAAACGTTTTACCAGCAAGTCACAACTCAGCATACCAATACTCTATGAAGAATACTACTTCCTGTGAGCATATTTTACTTTTACTCTATCACACGGATTCTCGTTCTAGATTAATTGCTGATAAGCTGTACGATTTTGGATAAATCAGTTAACTTACTGATTCTCAATTTCTTCATTTATAAAACATTAGATTGGAGAAGATGATGTCTAGTGCTCTTCATTTGGGTAAAATTGTATAATGTTTATGATACAAAGAAAGAATTTTCTCTGTTTATTGAAGTAATGCTATGGATTTATTCACTTGTTGGATTTATGCTTTTAATAATAATCTCTCTAGAGCTTATTGTGTGCTGGCAGCTTAAATAAATTATAGCTAATACGACTTTATAATCAGACCATGATAAATTTTTACAAACACTCAATGCTGACTCATTTTTAACAGAATAATGATAGTTCCAATGTGCTGATCCCCACTTTATAGGAGCAACATTGGAATGAAAATATCAGTATCTTATTATATTGTTTTAACTATACTGATTACACTTTGACTTACAATAAAAATGAAAAACCTTTAATTACCAAATTGTTTTGTAGTTTGCTTAGTGAACATAAAGATCACCTCTTCATTTTGTAGCTCTTCAAGTAGGTATCTTTGAAATGTTGCCAATTTATTGCAATGGTATCTATTAAATTGCTGTAGAAGCACATGAAACCAAGATCCTATTTTCCTTTAAAGCTACTTAACATTAATATTTTATATGGAAATTAGAGTTATATAGGCTCTGGAAATCTTATGATATTATATTTTATTATGCACAGTGAAATGTTGATAGATGGGCAACTAGCTGGAGGTTCTTCAGGTCATAATTTAAGATGCTTTTAACTTCCACGTAATATCTTGGAACATTTCCCACATGAACATGTCCCACCTTAGCATTTCATATACAGTTTTCCTCTTGGTGCCTTGCGGGAAGGGCCTATGTGATCCTTAGGGCAAAGGACCTGATGAAATATGATTGTTCTCAAAAACTATCAAGCACTAGATGTCTAAGTATGTGCATGGGCAGCTTCTGTGAAAGACATACTTTAACCTTCTCCCAAACTAACTACTTTTTAAGTGAGGCCCAAGTTTTTAGTGCAGCTAATTTGTTCACAGGCCCTCTTCTAAACAAAATTATATTAAAAAAAAAATCAGCACCATTTTTCATCCAACACCAATCCTTTTGGTTATTGTCACATTCCAGAGATGTAGTTCGATCTTCCTAGTAAATCACAGTTCCTTTGTCATATGTGATGTTGTTCTTTGTTTGTTGTTGAGAAACAAATTCTTCTCTACTTTCGTGAGATTCTGCATTTTGAAATTGGACCACAGGTACTGCACTCAAAACAAATGTGTCCCTATTCATGAAATTTTCCAGTCCCACCGCCACTGCCCTAGATAGAACTAGGTAACAGCCTTACTGGATTAATTGTTTTGGCAGTGTTATAACTCACCTTTATCCCTAAGCTCACAGTCAACCAGAAACAAACACTCAGATTTATTGAATAACTTCAAAAAACTTCAAATAACTTTTAAAAAGTACTTTTAAAATGTGTACTTGAAAAAAGTAGCTAGCAGAGGTTGGAGACAGAAAAAAATGCAGAGTTTGCTTTTCTGTAAAAACTGACAAAACTGGGCTAGAAAGGGGGAGAAGTGATTAGAAACAGACTGTAGGAGTAGAGAAACAGGTGTACTTGAAGTGGATGGGTGGTGAGGTTATACAGATGCTGAAAGCTGCAACTGTTGCTGGTGGAAATGTAAAACGGTGGAGCTGCTTTGGGAGACTTGGCAGTTCCTCAAACACACACAGAGTTATCATGTAATTTAGAGTTCCACTACCATCCAAGAGAAAAGAAAACTTATGTCCACAGAGAGACTGGTACACAAATATTCACAGAAGCAGTATTCTCAATAGCCAAAAAAATGGAAACAACCCAAATATCTATCAAGTGGTGAAGAGAGAAAGATGGTGGCATATCTCCACAATGGACTATTAATCAGTAATAAAAAGTAACTAAGTACTGATACATGTTACAGCATGAATGAACTTCAAAAATACTATCCTTTGTGAGAGAAAACAGGCATGAAAGAACATTATTTTATTATATTTTTCCATATTTATAAAATTTTCAAAAAAGGCACACATATAGAGACAGACAGAAGAGTGATTACTTAGGCTGTGGTTTGAAATGTGTAGGGACTGTAAATGGTATAAAGTGATGGAAATGTTCTCAACTAGGTTATGGTGATGGTTGTGCAACTGCAAATATACTGAAATTTATTGACTTCTACTTAAAATGGGACATTTTGTGGTATGTAAATTATATTTAAAAGAAATTAAATGGACAACCTAGTGAATTACAGAATAGGAATGCAGAAAACCTAGATGCACCTCTACCTTGCCAGTCACCTGTTGTCTCAGTTTCCCAGTTCAAGAATGTTTTCCTTCCCTCTAATTAGGGAGAAATGCTAGAGGCGTAACAAATGTAAAACACCTTTGATGTTTAAAAAAACAGTGTGGGGGTGGGGCAGTGTGGTGTGGACTGTAGAGGCATGAGGATAGGATCCCTGGCTTCCATTACTGTCCATCAGTCAATAACTGGCTATACAACCAAGGACAAATCACTTCCCCTCACTGGCATTCAGTTATTTCATCTTTAAAGTGAAAGCCCAGCAGAACGGATTTGCTGTGTTCACTCACCCACAATGCCACAGAAGAAGTTGGCTTAGGCAGCCACAGCTGAGAAGATGAAGGGACACATAACTTGGGCTAAGCAAATCAGATTCTTTTCTTAGAAATTTGGCGCTGGGACTCTGGACCAGTAACTATGTGAAGTTAAGAGAAAGTCATATTGGCTATTGCCCTTAGTCCAATATTTTGGACCATTGATAATATTAGGAACACCAAAGAAAACAATCCATAGTGAACAGCAAGAAAATGAAGCAAACCTGAAGTAGAGGCAAAAATTTTGAAAGATGGTGACAAAGGCAGACCTAGTATCTGTCAGATTTCTGGTTTCCATGAGAGCAAGCAATGCTCTGTATCCTGTTCTTGGGTTCCTTGAAACCTGTTTGAATCCTTATAATAATGTCCAATTTTCTTGCTCTAACTTGAGTAACCTCTGTTCCTAGCAATCAAAATAACTGCATCCAGGGAAGAAGTCATTGCACCAAGTGATTTCTACAGTGTTTCCCAGCACTTACGCTTTTTTTTAAACATGATGTTACCTCCCCGCATGTTTTTGGCACCCAAGCACAGCAGTAAGATGACTCCCTCACAGATGAGTTATTAATTTCCCCATTAAAAGCCATTTTCTCTTCAATAAAATTAGCCTTGAGCTGACCAAATTAAAATATGCAAGGCTGAAATACACATTAATATGTGTCAAGATTAAAGTACTCTACGAATGAGTTGATTTTTAAAAAATTATGTTCTTTAAAAACTTTGGGTAATGGTACCAGTGAAATAGAAGAGTTTCTAACTTTCAAATCATGGAAACAATGTTACTCATTGCCATGAACAGAAGGGGATCTCTGAATTAGAGCTGAGAGAAGATATTTTCCAGTATTCCAAATAAATATTTGGAAATAACTTTTGAGTGAGTCTAATGCAATTGTGTAGCTGTTGTACCTCATTTCAATCCCTGGATTTTAGTGTAAGCATTAATTTAAAAATTAAAGAAACCAAGGTAAAGCGTGGGATTCTGTGATCTACAATTGTTAGCAAAAACACCCCTCAGTAATTACTCATTTCAAAGGCACTCCTTCCAGCTCCACCACTCCTATTCTCTTGCTCTCTGTAGTTTCTAATCCTTGAAATAGTGTAATAACTCTCAAGAGAGGAGTTCAAAACGCTGGTGATTAAAATCCAACTACACCATTCTGTTTCACTCCCACTTCATAAAATGGATTTTTAGAATGGCAGGCAAATGCAAATTGCCACATTATCCCATTTTACTGGGTCTAAATGATTTTATGTGCCTTCCAAAGAAGGAGCTAATGTGCCCCATAAATAAAACTACCAAAGTTTAAAGCCTCCAGCCTGTTTTCTCACCAGACCACCCACTCTGACTTCATAGCTAGACTGTAAGTAGAAAATCAGGCATTCTCACTAGTCACACAGAACCCTTGAAACGATCTTTACTATCCAACTGAATCATGAGAATATAGAATAACCACAGGTATTTTCCGAGCATCATACAAAAATACTTGGAACACAGCACACTGGACTTAAAAAATCTTGCTATCAATTGCCCATATAGCAAACTTCATTTATGCTCTGGAGCAGTCGTTCTCAGCCATGTGTGATTTGTCTCCCAGGGGCATCTGGCAATGTCTGAGGACATTTTGATTGCACCAGATTAGATGGGGAAGGATACTACTGGCATCTACTGGGCAGAGAATGGGGATGAGGTTGAATATTAGAGGTCCAAAATTTGGTTCAGATATCAAGACTTACGACACACCCAAGCACACTATGAGGGTCTGAAAGGTTTATTGCTTACATGAGGCTTCCTGGACAGATATCCAAGCCAGTCTGAAGATGGCTTTGGTTTTTACTGTGGTTAGGAAGTGAAGCTTGGGTGAGGATTCCCACCCACAGGCTTGGGTTTGCCTGATTTGAACTTCCCTGCTGGAGCCAAGGGAAGGAATTTGCTAACTTTCTTAGAGTTTGTCCAGATGGGGGCAAAAGGGCAATGGGGAGTGGTGGGATTTGAAAGTTATCAGTGGTCAACTGTCAAAAATGGAGTCAGATTTTTTTATTACACCCTATATGACACAAAGATTTTCCAGGCTCAAATTTTAATAATGCTCAGGTTGAAAGGCCCCATGCTGGAGTCAGGGCAGTCTAACCCAAGCTGTATCAAGGCAGTGAATGGGTAGATTCTGTGGGTGCCACCCTGTGAGGGTGCTGTCAGGCTGCTGACTGCTGCTGGAATGCATCTGGCCACCAAAGGAAACTACGTCACCCAAGGTAATGCGTCTTCCCTAGGAGCAACCCACAACCAATACCTGGCTGTGGGGTACAAAGGCCCAGCTCCCTGCCTCAATTTAGAATAATCTGCAGGGCCATCCAAGCTCCAGAGCTTTCCATGTGGATTGACTGAGACCTCTGTTGTCATGGCATCTCTGTTCAATTTCTGTTGTCCACTCCTGCCTCCCTCTCATTCCCATAGGTGTTGTTCCTCTACTGTACTTCCCAGTAAACCCACTGCACAAAAATTTCCATCTCAGAATTTGTTTCCCCAGGAACTTTGTCCCTTTCTTAACCAGACCTAGAGAAATAAAATTTACACTATAACCAGGAATATATATGCATATATGTGTGTTCTCTCTGTACAAATAAAATTAATTTTCAAAAACCAATACTAACCATTATAAGAATATATTCTGGTATTTTCTATTATAGTCTACTTTACTTTTTTTTTACAGCTCTCCATGAGCCACTGCATGGATCTCACAACCTGCTAATCGGCTTGATCTACAGGCTGAAAAGCATTTATTTAGATGTACAAATAGATTAACTCTTTTGGTGGATGGTACTTTAAAAATGTAACTAATTGTTTTTTTCCCCCCTTACTCAATTTGATAGGTCAGTTTGGATCTAAAGACCTAATTAGTTCTATGTGTATAGGCACAGAGTAGAAGAGCTCATCCATAGACCACTCTTAAGGAAATGTGTCTCATTACTTTCAATCATGTTTTGTAAATTCAACTAAGGCTAAAAGATTGTAAGGCCTTGCTAAAACCTACTCCATTTATAGTTTTGTCATTCATTCGTGCATCATTAGAACAAACTGGCTGCAATGCTTGAATAGTTGATTTTCGTAAGGAAATGAAACATTCTTAAATATATTTTTTTAAGTGCCACTTTTTTTGAAAGAGAGCAAAGAGAAAATTGGATACAGGTTACAACAAAGAAGTTTTACTAGATAGGCTTTAAAATATTGAAAAGGTGATTAAAAAGATGAAGAACTGATATATGTGCCTCTTATCTTATAAATATAATTTGCAAGGTTAGATAGAAGCTATTATCTCATAATGATATAGTGCTGCCTGGATGGTGGATTCATGAGAAACTTGGGGAAAAGCCACACCTAAATCACTAGAAAATGACATTGATTATAAGAACACTAGTGATGCTTAGAAATTGTCTGATGCCCTCCTTTTACAGAGGGAGAAACTGAGGCTGAGGTAGTTAAATGATAACCTTAGGACCCATGCCTGAAAGGCAGCAAAGCTGGAAGAAGAACCTAAATCCTGGTACTTCATCCTGACCCTCTTCCCACTACACCACGGGACTTCAGCAGTGAGATTTCCTTTTTATCAGAAAGAGCTTGTTCTTAATGATTTCCCTGGAGATTTATTCAAATAAACTCAAAGGAAAAGGTGGAGTTGTTTTCCAATCAAAATGTGCCTATCACGAGGCTTGCTGTCAATATTCAGATATTTTGACACCTCTAGAACCATCTCTAATAGAGGCAGAAGTTTACTTCTTAACTGCTTTTCTTTTGATAAAACAGGCAATTCCCAAATCTATTCTCTCTCCTGGAAATCCAGAAAAACTGCTAAAACCTGCTGGGCTTTATTCTTGGAAACATTAACTGAGTCCTTGGCAGTGAAAAGAAGATTTTGGCACGATGTCTTGAGGAAATTATGCCTTATTTGTTCATTTTGCAGGTGTATGAGCTAGCGTAGACTCTTGGAGTCAAGATCTTAAGGAAGACCTCATTCTACATGAGCCTTATTTTATTTTGAATTGCCCTTTCCAAATTCCTACCTGACGCTTTCACAGGCTTTGTAAGTAAATCCCTTTATCTCTTTTGGATTTCTGGAAATCCTGCTGGTTGGACCCAGGAAAGCAAACAGTTTTTGTTAAGTAAATTTCAGATCTTTAGCACATGCTAACGAGAATGTTTGCTATTAGAGCACGTGTAAATATTTTATGACAAGAATGCTTGCCTAAAATAAACATTTCAAAATGATCAAATGAAATTTTTATTTAGAAGGTACCTTTCTCCAAGGGGTTCAGAAATGCTTTATAAACACTTGCTTGATCTTAAATCAAGATTTTTTTTTTAGCTTGAGACTATCGAGACACATCTTTTCCATTGTATCTTATGACTGAGCAGAGATTCTATTCAGGAGAAAGTGTTGAGATTTCACTCAAAACTTTGTAGGAATAGTCTGAGAGCCTGGAAATCTAGAGGCCTGGCCTTTGGTCCCCTCTGTGCTATTAACCAGTAGGTGACCTTGAGAGGGTCAGTGCACCACTCTTTGTCCTAAGACCAGGAGGTTGGCCTGAAACTTAAAGAAACTGTCTAGTCTAGTTGGTAGGGATTTATTTAGCCCTGAAGGCATGAGGACACTTTGGGATATATCAGCATTTTGAGTCTCCCATTGTTTGTGGTTAATTGTACAAAGGAGCTATGCAACATATTTGACAAACTCAATTCAAAACAACGCCCAATGTTCCATTTCTCTTTTTTGCCTGTTTACAGTTTCAATCCAAAATTCTAGTTGACACAAAGAATCCATAGAATGTGAGGTTAAGAGAAAGAAGTTGGTTCAAATCCTAGCTCCTTTACTAATGAGCTGTGTAGCAGTAAGTGAAATTACCTACCTTCCCTGACTCTCCATTTCCTCATCTGTAAATTGGGGATAATAACACCACTATGGCAAACTTGTCAAAAGCATTAAAGGAGATAAGATGGCAGAGCAATCTTGGGATATTTAACATTGACACATTTATCCAGCTCATGGGGAACTAGAAATAATCAATTATTTCCAGAATGAGTTTTCAGGGAGAGAAGCATGATTAGAAAAGGTGTTGAAAATAATAATGTTCATTTGAGAAGAAAGGGGATAAATAGAACCTAATGGGAATAAGAAGACTTCATAAAGGAGGAGAAAGGTGTGTTGTGTGGATCAGAATAAGGCAGGTTATAATAGAATGAGCTGAGCTTTGAAAGGATCCTCCTTGATTTGGAGAATGAAATTATGGATCCTTGGTAAATCCACAAGCCACTGAATATTGACATTCTATGAAATGACAAAAAGATCCGTGTGCTCATGAGAATGATTGAGATTTTCTTTAAGTAACAGGCAGGAAAAAAAAAGCTAAATAAAATGTAACATCAATTCTCCATATCATCACTAAAAATGAAACAGGAAACAATGATTTCTGAACTTTAAATGCTTCTTCTTTAACATCATAATTAATAATGTACAATCTTGGACAGGATACAAATCCCTCACTCATTTATTTGACATGTAAAGACCACCGACCATATGCCAAACACTGTGGTGGGCACTGAGAAAAACAATGTGGGCAAGAGTCCCTGATCTCTAGAATTCTAGAATTATCTATCACATACTCCCAAAAGATATACAGAAACCCTGACCAACTTTTCTGTTCCACTTAGTGAATACCTGTGACATGCCTGAGTACTGTGTTAAGTGTTTTCTGCATTGCATCATTCACCCTGACAGATTCACTTCTGCCTCTGCTAAAGATTGACAAGGTACTCTCTAACCCAAGGCCATACTCTACTTGTGAACAGATGCTGTAACCAAAATCTGCATCCCTTTAACTTCGGCTTAATCCCCCGGAGCCACACTGTATGACTGCTAATTCTTTTTCCACATGTCAGCTATTCAATGAGCGTCAGCTAACAAACACCCCCATATCATTTCCAGATTAACCATCCCCTCTCCAGAAACTTCACCATGTTTAGCTTCTGTTTGTCACTATATCCCTAGTACTTTGGACATAAGAGGAATTCAAAAACATTTTTGCTGGATATAAAATCCTAGCCACATACTCAAATTTCCTACAGTTTACTGATATCCACCCAGAAGATAAAAATCAGAAATGAGCACACTCTTCTGGGTATAGTTTGACCACTGCAAAGTCCATGCCATCCCCTTGAAGCCAAAGAAACATTATCTTTTCTGGCAAAATGTCACTCATTCAGCTTGAATGTGAACTTAACTCAATGCTCACAGAAACATTTTTACAGGCAAGCCTTGCCAGCCCCTCATTTGTGCAGGTTTTTGGTTTTTGTTTTTGTTTTTAATTCTAAACACAGGTCTTTACATGTCTCCTTGTGTATTTTAAACTGTTGAATCCATCCCAATTTGCTGGTTGGCTGGTTTTCTTTAAATCTCCCATGTGGTTTATAACATGATTTTTTTTTTGCAATAAAGTTGATAATATTGGTTTCAGATATACAACACAGTGACTCGATGACTGTGTACATCACTATATGCTTGCCACATTGTCATACCAAGATGTTACAAATATTATTGGTTAAATTCTCTACATTGTACTTCCATTCCTATGTCTAATTAATTTACAATTTTCAGTTTGTACCTTTTTATCCCCTTCAGCTATTTCACCCATCTCCTCATCTCCTTCCTTATGATAACCAACGGTCTGTTGTCTATATTTGTGGGTCTATTTCTTTTTTGTTTGTTTTTTATATTCCACAATAAGTGAAATTATATAGTATTTGTCTTTCTTTGCCTGGCCTATTTCACTTAGTATGATGCCCTCTAGATCCATCCATGTTGTCACAAATGGCAAGATTTCCTTATTTTTTATGGCTGAGTAATATTCCACCGTGTATATGTACCACTTCTTCTTTGTCCATTCATCTATCAATGGGCTCTTGGGTTGCTTCCATATCTTTGCTATTGTTATAACATGATTTCTACTCTCTCCTAATTTTAGTCCTCCCAAAAATCTGATTAGCAAATTTTCCACATGTTATCTAAATTATTAAAACTTTGAACAAAGCACAGCCTGAGCAGAATGAACCTGGCACAAAGCCGATGCTGATAACACAATCAACTTTTGACTCCCAATACATCACTATCATTTGGCAGATATTTCCCTCAGGATATTATATAAATATTTATTAAATGCTTTGCTCAAATTTAGTTACCCCAGAGAGCCCAGTTCCCACTGTAACAATCCCAAACTATACCTAAGTATGCTTGGAGGGGGTGGGGACATCCTATATTTCCATTCCTCTATTGTTTACTGCATAAATTTTACATCCTGAAATCTTAAGGACTTCAAATTTCGAAACTAATCCCAAGATTCTTATGACTCAAAAACCTTCAGTTTTTGAATTCAAAAGTAATTTATCTGCTTTTCTGCCATATTTCCCCCTTACCTGAGTCAATGAATGCTTATGATTAAATAGAGAAAAACAATTTGTTCAAGGAGAGGGTCCCTTTAAAAAGAACTCCAGTGAAAACCTCAACATATCAAAATGTTATTTGGTTATATATAGGTTGAGAAACCAAACTCCCTCATATCTGGCTAACTTTTCTTCCTATTGTGAGAATCTCAGTGTGTAGGCTGAATGTCCACTGAGACTTTCCATACAACTATGTAGTAGTGTAACTGAATAATCACGGGACGGGCATTTCTTGGTATTGCACACTGGTTGAAGATGAACATGGAGATTAAACCTTGCATGAATTAAACTTTTTGAGAACTTTGCAAGAAGGAAAATTATAGCTCTTTACAAAGAAAATAATAATTATTTTTTATTATTTTGCTTTTAGCATCACTGACAAATTTAGACTTTTGGAATATGTTGTCTTTAGTTGTTCAGACTTTACCATCTGTTAGTGTAAAAAAACCTATTTTTCTTGGGGGAAAACCTAACATCTATAACATATATTTGTTTAGAAGATTTTTTTTTAGAGATATTGGAATAAATCACAATGTTCTCTTTCTATATCATCCTTTCACGAGGATTTCCAGAGTTCCTTTTAAGATACATTTTTTTTAATATTTAAAGGGAGAATATACATTCAACAGATGATTAAAATTTTACCATGTGCATTCACCAAGGAATATGTAAAGGTTTTACTCTTACTCTTGAGGACTACAATATAATAAGGAACAACACTGAGGTTACTCAAGATTAGTAATTATCTACCAGAGCATGCTTTAGAAGCTTGTTTATTTATGTATTGTATCTAAGCAGTTACGTTATTGTGATGCTAGCCCTTTCTTTTTAGACCTTACGATATAAAAATAATGAGTGTTTTGCTACTTTTTAGTATTGGTTGAGAAGTCCATATCAACACTTATGTTCTTCCTGAAAAGTCTTTTATGATTAAGAGCCTCAGCTATAGTAAGCTAACCAAGTTTTTCTATTTTGACTCATTATATATTTTAATGAAAAATAGGGTACCCCAAAGCTCAATAATATGTGATTATTAGAGTGATTTATTAAAAACAATATCTCATGAAAACAGTATTTCTAACATAAATTATTTAAAAGCCCTCTTGTAAACTAAGCCTTTTCGTTGCTGTTATGAATATAATATCACTTATTTTGGTGTAAAGCAAGGATGATAAATAGGAAATTATGTTTTTAACCGTAAATATTCACTAGAACTTGTTCCTTATCAATCTGTTCACCTGTCTTTCTTTTAGTCCACATTGCTTCCTTTCAACCCTTCCCGGTACTTCTGCTAGAAGCAAAGGGGCACAGTCATAATTCCGCAGGCTTTGTGTGTTTTCACTGCTGAAGCAGCCGAATGTGCATAACTTTGAAGGAAAAAAAAGTACGTGGTGAAGGAAGAGCTCACTGATGACAAATGTTTCACTTGCTGATTCAGATGAGAATTGGAATAAGTTATTGGTTTAATAATATTGCTCAAGAACTGCCAGCTTTCTGCAAGTATTACCAAAATGACATACAATTGCCAGAGCTAGATCTTTCTCCAGTTAAAGATATTTAAAAACTGCTGTCCCTTGAGAATAAACTAATTGGCATTCTTCTCAGTCTAATACATTTTTAAAAAGACATTTAAATAAAAGAATAAAAAAGGAGTCCTCAATTTTTTAACAATTTTCCCATTTCATTCATTGGTATTATCATCACTTACAGATGAAAGTCTTACTTTCAATAAAGGCTTAATATTTATTATAGACCAAAAAGAAGACACGAGATTTTATCCTGGGTTAGGCAAAAGGTAATACAATAATTAGAAATGTATAATAGATTATCTCTTATTTGGTTTTCAATAAAAGGAATGGGGTATTCTGGTTAATCCAATAAGAGCGGTGATATTAAGAAACCTGTAGAATCCTAGTAAATTTTTCAGTTTTAAAGAATTTTACTACATTTCAACTCCTAAAGGTCTACAATGGCTGCTTTAGGACATATTTTAAGATGTTACAGTACCTCAGAAACATTATTATGTCATTGACATGTAACTCATTCTTTCACATAACAAATATTGACTGAGTGTTTATTGGGTGTCAGGCTACATGTTAGGATACAAATACATGTAAGACATGTCTCCTTCTGTAAAAAAGCTTCTAGTCTGAGAGGAGGAGACAGGCATATAAATATATACATCCAGTAATATGAAAAATACAGTAGCTGAATTTGGATCTCCCTAAAAGAAGACTATGTTAGGAAGACATGGGTAGTTTATTTAGAAGGAGATCTTAAAAATCACAAATGAGTGGGTTACTATATGGATAAGTGAGGCTCAATTCCATGGGGCCTTGTGAGGAACCAGTACAGCATATCTCAGAACCGACCCGGTGAGGGATGAGTAAGATGAGTTTCCCATCATGCTCTTCCTCATTGGCTGGAGGTTGTCTCTGGAAGTTCTGGGCTATCAGCTAGAAAACACCCTTAGGCAGAGCGGCAGAAGTGGGAAGGCTCTGAGGTAGAAAGGCTTCTGAGGAGGGAAGCCATTGGCATACAGGGGGTAGTCTACCACAGGTGCAGGTAGACTCTGAAGTGGCCAAGAGCATGTGGGATGTAGTGCCAACCGCCTCTGCTACAGATGAGGTTGTGGAAGTCAATTACTATAGAGTGGGGAGCCGGAAAAGGGAAAAGTCAGTTCTACGTGATGACTCAGGGAAGACTTCACAGGACAACAGGAACCTAAGCAGAGTAGCTGTTCTTTGGACAAATGTAAGGAAGTGATGTGGAGGGCTACTACTTAATTGCAGATACACATAGTGGAGTAAGAGATTACAGAGAGGTCAGTGAGCATGGAGTCCTACCTCTGCTTGGCTGCGATCAAATTCACTGCTTAAATTAAATACATACTTTTGCTTAGGTAGATACATTCTCAATGGGCCAGTTTTCAAAGCCAATGTGGAGGTTTCAAGCTATTGACCATATAACAGACAGTTTCCTGTCAGAATTATGGGAACAACTGCTTTATTTCTCAACTTTGGCTTTGATCAAAAGATGCGGAGGTGGCATCAGGAAGCTGGAAGCAGACAAGCAGACAGACTAGAGGTTGACTGCGGGAATTCTGCAGGTGCTGAGACTTCAGCAGAGAAACTGAGTCCCAGGAGAACAGAAGAGGGCAGATGAGGCTTTGGTCTCAGAAAACGGGGACCTGGATCAGTCTTCAAGGCAGGTACTAGGAAGTAGAATAGGAAGCAGAGACCAGAAAAATTTCCTGAAACTGTGATCCAAAGAGGGAAGGGGAAACAAAGCCGGATCCCACTGACTAGAACTGAGGCACCAAGTCAGAACAGGAGCAGCAGTGAGAATGGCAGACCTAGACCTCCAAGCTATTAAATGGCTGTGCCTTCCTTTCCTTAGACACTGTCAGTAGTTTGGGAATATTCGTGAGCACAAGAATCATTTGGCAGGCTTGTTTTAAACATGCAGGTGCCCTAAGCTCTAACCTTGCCCTGTCCACATATCACACTTCTATAGATTTGGAGTGAAGTCTAGGAATCAGCATTTTTAACAAGATTCCCAAGTGACAAGGATGCAGGTGGTTGGTCTGTACACTATGTGATAAGGAACAACGAATTAAGGTAAAGGTGAGGCCAGGGTCTGGAAAAGGAAAGAGCCTCAACTGGCCTCAGCAATGTTTAAAGTAGGGTGATCAACTCATCCCAGTACAGATCTTCCTTGACTTACATTGGGGTTACATCCTGATAATACAGCCTTGTTGAAAGTGTGAAAGTGTGAAAGTGTGTTTCTAAGTTGAAAATGTGTTTAGTACCCCTAACCTACCAAACATGGTTGCTTAGCTTAGCCTACCTCACACATGCTCAGGACACTTTCATTAGCCTTCAGTTGGGCAAAGTCATCTAATACAAAGCCTATTTTATAATAAAGTGCTGAATATCTCATGTAATTTATTGAATACTGTACTGAAAGTGAAAAATAGAATGGCTGTGTGGGTACAGATGGTCCCAAGTTGTTTACCCTGGTGGTGGTGGTGGTGGAGCTGACTGGGAGCTGCGGCTCACTGCCACGGCCCGGCCTCATGAGAGAGGATCGTGCGGCATACGGCTAGCCCAGGAAAAGATCAAAATTCAAAAATCAAAGTATGGTTTCTACTGAGTGCTTATCCCTTTCATACTAGCATAAAGTTGAAAAATTCTAAGCTGAACTATCATAAGTTGTGGACCGTCTGTATACCCAAAATGTTCTCAGTTTCAGCATGGGAAGTGCTGTGTCCCAGGGAACCATGCTATCTCAAGCCTGGCTCAGCTGCCACTCTAGCATACGGGGAAGTTCCACTGTGCCCAGTAGCTCACTGAAGACCTATGTATCATCACCTCAGTTCTCTGCCACCCTGGTGACTCCACATTGCACCAGTATTTCTATTCCACACACACACTTTATGTTAGTCCTTTCTTGAGTCAAATTTGTGATATTTACTCAGGTAAGATCTGAAGGTTAAAATCTCATGAGGTCTTGGGCTGAAGGTCCTGCTCCCAGAGGTCATGTATGTACCCCAAATTCCCTCATCCTCATGCCTGGAAATAGAGGAATTCCAGAAAATAAAAGGTAACCAAAGAAGAGCAAATACAAGGGCAAACTAGTTTTTGCATGACTATATAAATATCTTAACATGTGCAAGGCTCACTCTGGGGCCAGGTACCTGGGCTGTATCACTGCTCCATCACTTACAAGGAAGTATGAACTTGGTCAGGTTACATCTGCTCTGTGTGCCTGTTTCCTCATCTGTAAGGTAGGAATAATAATAATAACATTAATAATCATAATAGGGACTACCTCATAGAATTAAGTTAATTATTAGAGGGTATTATGCTCAGTGAAATAAGCCAAGCCGAAAAAGACAAGTATCAAATGATTTCATTCATATGTGGAGTAGAAGAACAAAGAAAAACTGAAGGAACACAACAGCAGGAGACTCACAGAACCCAAGAACGGACTAATAGTTACCAAAGGGAAAGGGACTGGGGAAGATGGGTGGGAAGGGAGGGATAAGAGGGTAAAAGGGGTATTACGATTAGCAGACGTAAGGTAGGGGGGGCACGTGGAGGGCTGTACAACTCAGAGAAGACAAGTAGTGATTCTATAGCATCTCACTACGCTGATGGACAGTGACTGTAATGGGGTTGGTGGGGGGGACCCGATGAAGGGGGTAGTTTAATTACCATAATATTCCACATGTAATTGTAGGTTAATGATACCAAATAAATTGTAAAAAAAAAAAGAATTAAATTAATTGACATATGTGATGCCCTCAGGACAGTGTCTGCACACAATATCACTCAATAAATGGAAGTTATGATGATTATTAAAACCCTAATATGTAAGATAACTCCAAGTCATTCAGTTACTTGTATGAATTACACTAGTCTTTAGCCCTCAAGCAAATTAAGTTGTAACATTCAAAGTCACTTTGTACAAAGAAGCTTCTTTTCCTATCATCTAAAATATCATGTGGAACAATCCACCCTGTACTTCAGTCTCCCTCTGGTGCTGGTGGAAGGAAGGATGAATCAGTCCCCTACAGGATGTTTAACAGTGCACCCCAAGTTGGGCCAGAACCTCCAGTAAGCTCGCAAGCACAGGAAGAGGCTTGGAAACACCTCAAAGCCTGCTGACACTCAGATTGCTTCTAATGGCAGGTGGACTGGTATTGGTGGTCTGCCCTTAGCCACACACTTCACCTCTGTATGTCTTGGCCCTCTTCACCTTTCCCTCTGACTGTGACAATGAGAATATTGAAATCAATAAGGTCACTCACCTTGCTGCAAATACTCAAGTGCTTTGAAATGAAAAATGGTTCAGGAGGAAGAAGCCAAGGCAGAGAGACAAGGAAGACAGAGGTGAAAGTTAGAGCTGGCAGTATCTACAGTATAGAGGAAAAGGGAGAGAGGATGGGTGACTAGAAGTGAGAATTCTCGGGTCTCACACCAGTTTTTTCACTACTCAGTGGTGGGGACAGGTAATTTTAATTCAATGGACTCTGCAATCCCTCTTCTCTAAAATAAAGGCATTGGTCCAGATAAACAGCTATTATCCCTTTTGGTTCTAAAAATTCTAAACATATTTTTACAATAAAATATCAGAGAGCTGGCTTAAGCCGTATTCATCTCTTTCATAACCTGGTATATTACATTGTTCTGACACCCATTCTCATTTTGAAACCATCTTGTATATTTGTCTTCCCTGCAACGCAAGAAGTTTCTTAATGATAGAGATTGTGTTTGATCTCATTTTATCCCCAGCGCATAGACCCATGCCTGACATGTAGGAATGTTCAGTGGGCTCTTTGGCACCGAACTGCTGCACTAAGCTCCTGACTCATATTAGTCAGGATGTTGGCTAGAAACCGATGCCCACTCACACCAGGTAACTGAGGAGAGCTGACTAAAGGGATGCCTTCCAAGGTCTATGCAGAGTGAGGGTAGATTCCCCATCAAGGAATGCTGTCATGAGAACCCTGAGAACGTAGCTGAAGCCCCAGGTGTGAAGAGGGGTCTCCCCTCCTCTGTGGGAGGTCAGGAATCAGTGACACATATCCCATCCCAAACTCACCTTCCCCCACCTTCTGACTCCTGCCAAGTGCATCCACTGGCTGAGCCCTGTGGGAAGCTGTGAGCATGGCCAAGTGTCCTGCTGCCCATCAAGGTCAGCCCCTGGGGCACAGAGTGGGGTGGGCAAGAGGGAGCGCAGATCTAGTGTGGGAGTCCAGAATGTCCACCACTCATCTCTCTGCATACTGCCTCCTAAAAAGTACCCTGAATGACTCTACCACTCAGGTAATTTCTTTTCTCCACAAATATATGGGCATTCCTTCAGCAACTGGTATATACAATATACACAGATTTATACATGATTTAATAAGTATTGCCTAATTTCTAACACAACGTTTTTTTTTCTCTCACCAACCAAGCTACGAGCTTCCTGGCAGTAAGAACGATGGGTTCTACTTCTAGAGCCATCTCTAGTATATGCTTCATACACAACAGGCACTCAATATTTGTAACTTGAATGACCATCTTTAACCAAGTTTTCATATATCAAATTATGCAATCACTAATCTCTATCATGTTAGCCAATTTCTAAATCTCTAGGAAGAGCCCAATAAAATACACAGTGTGGCTGGTTGCTTTACACAGTGTTTATGTTGAATGATGATCATGGTGGCAACATATGAAGTCTCCTCTCCTTACAAAGACCAGCTTTGGATTTAACTCCATAGTAGTCCCTGGCACTCATTCACTTAACATGCCTTTTTTAATATTCACAAGGAGTGAAGTGCTGTACAAGGCATGAAAAATCAAAGGTCAATTTTACTTAGATTGTGTCCCAGAGAATTTAGAGTGGGGTGGGAGAGATAAAGTACTGCTGTAACTAGGTGAAAAGAAGAAAGAGAACCCTTTAGGAAAAGAAAAAGATAAAATGCTAGGCGAGTTCTTAGCAAGAGCAATGATTTTGATGGAGGATTTCTGAATAGGTTTCCTTTGGCTTAGGTCTTACATGGGTTCTTTGGTCATGAAGAGATTGAAGAAAAAATATCCTATGTGCATATGCCTCAAGGCTTTCAGGAAAAAAAAATTCTGTTGGTTTCCCTGTAAGTTAAAAGATAGGGCCAAATATGGTATACCTTTGGGATAACAAAGACTCAGAAAGGGAAGGCCTAGAATGACAGGCTGAGCCTGAGCCACCCTCCTGCAGGCAGGAGGAAGCCATTGTAGGGTTTTCAGCAGGTACTGAGAGCTGGGACTTCAAGGAAAAATAATAGCAGGTGACAATGCACTGAGAGCTCTCTGTGCCAAGCACTCTTCTTAATACTGCTCCCCAGTGGTGTAATCAAGGGTGGGGGTAGAAGGCGCAGTCTACTCCAGGACTGATATTGTTTAGAACTGCAGGCGCATGATGATAGTAAAAAGCATCCAGACTTCTAGTTGGTTTCATTATTCTTTCTAAGCTCCCCACAGAAAGTGTCACCTGCCCCTTCCTGCCTGCATCTCAGGCAAACCACATACACATACTAACTCATTTAATCTTGAAAGCTTCCCAGTGAGGTAGATACTTTTATTATTGTCATACAGGCATGGAATAGCAAGTGGTTTTTCTCAACATAAGAAAGGTAGTAAATGGCAGAGCCAAGGCTTGCACGCCTAGTCTGGTTCCTATTAACTACTCCAACTGGCCTGGCAAGAAGGCAATCAGGGTTATGCCTATTAAACACAGCCTCATGCAATCCATAGCAAATAAGACCTTAGAGTGGTTATTTTGTGATGATTCCAGGCCTAAAAAAATTATCCATTTTTCCATATGCAAATAGGATCCTAAACAGCTCTGTCCTGATTTTAAGTTGGTTCTATTTCAAATGCTAACAGATATAAATTGGGGTGTTTACAAACAATCCAGGTGTATTTGACAGAAACCAAATAACTACAATTGTCTAATCAAGCATGTAGAGATAAGCACTATGTCAGCTGTCGTATGGATAGGTCTGTCTGGATGAACTGTTTGCAACATTCCTTTTTACGTGGTCCAACCACTATTGTTCAAAATGGTTGTTCTTAATATTAATGCCTATTCTAAACGCCAAGGGCAAAGCTCTTTGTCAGACTATGTTTCAGGTATAATTAAGCATTACAAGAGAATTTCACATTATTATCTATTATTCATTTACATTGCACTTTGTTAAGAAACCCTTCTGATTCATGTGTTCAGTAATCTGTTTCAACTACGTGACACTTCCTGATTCTGGATGTTCTCCCAGGCTACACGTTTGCTCCATTCCTTCCTCCCCCAAAACTTTACTTCTCTCCCATTCCACCACCACCTCCTCCTCCACTGTTGCCACCACAACTGGAGGGCCCCATGACACTGTAGGCACAGCTACGGGAACCAGCATATGTACAAGGAAATGAGTTGGATAAAACCTTATGAAAATAATACTAGCAACAATAATGATAACTGCTAATACCCATTTAGTGCTCACCACTTCACATGCACAATTTCATGTACTCTTCAAATAACTCTACTTGTTAGGAAACATTACCATCCTCATTTCTTACGTTAAAAAAAAAACACAAAACAATAAGGCTCAAAGGGATCCAGTGAAATAGTCAAGATCGCGCTGTTCATAACTAGTAGTGTCTGATTTGCTGGGAGGCCCGTGTGACTTCAGAGGCCTTGCTTCTAGCCCCTCCACTAAAACAAAGGGTTTCCCCTGCAGTGGTACAATCAGAGGAAATAAACTAGCAAAGGAAAGACACAGAGTCTGAAAAAAGGGAGCTCTCTGAAGCAATTTCTGTAGGAAGCAAGAGTCCTAGGATATGTCTTTGGGTGGGTAGGGGTATTTCCCCTCGAGGGACAGACTGGAGCATTTGCAAAATTCTGTGACCCCCCCCCCCATTTACTGGGTCATCCCCATGACTATGGCTGGATGACACTGTTACCATTTTTCTCTGTTAAAAATAAGACTCTTAAAATCCTAGGAAAATAAAATCACTTTCTCCAAAATATAAGAATCCTGGATCTCTGACCTTCCGCAATGAGACCTTGTTCTATTTAGTACACAAACCTATTCTGCCTTGTGTTGGCAAAAGAAAGTTTAAAAAACAAAATGAGATTTTACCAACAATATGTTAAATGAAACTCTCCAAATTAAGCCCATTTTTTAAGGTAATTGAACGCTAAATTTTTTACGTTAACACTAATTCCATTCCGCCCACTTTGCCTATTAGCAATATAAGACATTCACAAGCACACTATAAATGTAGGGGTGCTTCACCTGCTCCATTCTTCTCTTAGTCAGTATGACCTTTTAAGCAGAGAAAAAGGTTAAAAAACATCAAATTCCTCCTGCATGGCAATGCCAAATCTGAAGGTGCATTATAATGGCACACATATTCTCAGTCCAAAATGAACATGCTTCATTTTCCCCTTGATTTATCTCATTTCAATGTCATAAGACCCCTCTGAATCCCAAGAAAGCAGGGTCCAGAGAGCTCTTTTTCATCTCGTCCAACTCTGCCCTCCAGATGCTCATACGGTCTAGTTCAAGGGAGAAAGAGAGTGGTAGGGGACTTGCTTAATCAGCAAGAGCATACATTTTCATATGTAATAATCCCGAACAATTATTAGAGGCCATTTGGAATGTTGATTTGAAAGTGGATCTTTGACCTTGCCAGGGCTCAGAAGGAGAGAGTACTGTGATCAGCTAGTGACGCCTACTGTATAGGTGCAGAAAGGAAGGCCAGTGGGGTGCAGTTCTGGGGCTGGCACAACATGCTGGATAAATGACGATGTAATCAACCTTGCCCAACTTCTGCTGATACTAAGGTTGGGTTTTTCCATAAGCCATTCTCATTATTTTCCCCCAGGCTCTCCTGTGTATTATATTTTCTTTCTAGGACTTGCAGTTTATAATTTTTATAGAATGCTGCTAACTCCTATATATGTGTCCAAGTCGTTCCTTTGTCACCATCTCCACTACCATGGCTATAGTGTAAGGCACCAGCACTTCCCACTTGGAATTGGGCAACAACTTTCTAAACAGCCTCCAGGAAGCAACTTTTTCTCTATTGTCTCTCTCCTCACTATTGTTAAAGGATTAATTTCAAAATACCATCCTGATCATGTCACACCCTGCTTAAAGCAAATCAGCGACTCTCCATGGCTCTCAAAATAAAGTCCAGACTCCTTAACCAGGTCAACAAGCCCCATGTACTCAGCTCTCAAATCTCCTTTCCAGCTCTGTATTTTACCACATCCCCCTAACTCCTCCTGAGCTCCAGCCACACTGGCTTTTCAGTTCCTCAAATGTGTCCTACTCCCACCCACCACAGGCCTTTGCACACAATGCTCTGTCTGCCTTGTATTCTCTTCCTTCTTAGCTAACCTCCTCCACCCTTGTCAACCACCCAGCCCAATCATCTTTCTTCTGGGAAGACTTTCTTGGGGTGACTATAACACTGTCGTCCAATCCAGGACACTTCTGAAAACAAGAATGCTGTCAAAAATTAAGCTGGGACCACTGGCTGGAACCTTTCCATTACATGTGCTTATAGTAGCTTGTATAGGTATATAGATGGATGAGAGAGTAGAGATGAAGGACAGGGTTACAGACTACCTTGCTTATTGAAACTCAAACCATCTCCCCAATTTCTGTTTCTGTAGTGATCAAGTACAACGCAAATTGTGGCCATCATATGTTTAAAAAATCAAAGATGTGGTTTTATCTCCAGTCTTCCATGGGACAGAGCCAGCATGGAGAAGATTATTTGTTTACCATGTGGATACTGGGTGGAGAAGAATAAACTCATGCTTACCTGGAAACACACACAATTTTTATTTTCAATTTAGAAATATTTTAATTGCTTGATTAATAATAAATTGCTTGTGAAAATAATACATGCTCATTATATTTTTTAAATTTCAAACAAAACTGAGAAGCAGAAAGTAGAACGAAAAATTCCATAAACTAGCCCTCTTTAATGGAGACATTGTTGATAATGAGGAGTATATTCACCCAATCTTTTTTCTATGTTTGAACAAACTTTTGTGTTGATATTTTCAAAGTGGGATTACATCGTAAATATAGTTCTATAGCTTGCTTTAGCTTTTCCTGAATATGCTGTAGGCATTTTTTGAGAAAGAGAAAAGTAGCCTCTGACATCTCAGAGCTGGCCTGGTATTATTAGCTTGAACTTGATGTTCTGCTGTTAAGCATAAAGAATTTCAAGGAACATCAACATTAGACAAGGCCACTCTGACCATAATGCATCAAGACAAAAAAAAATATGACCTGTATTCACGCCTGAATATAGACAAAACATGAACATTGTCCAAGATACCACAGAAATAACCAGACATTCCCCTTTCCTGACTAATATCAATGACTGCTGTTCCTCTATAAATGACAGATTTAGCCTTTCTCTATTCTGTCTTCCTTCTATAAAGATCAAGATATACCTTCATGGAATTGCTCCACTACTTGACAGTATCCAATCCACAGCAAAGTCCTACTTGCTTAAGCCCTCCCCCAAATCACCCAACACAAGGCCAACTGCCCTGTAAGTCCTTTCCATCATGCTCTAATATGCCCCACCATTCCTCATGGTAACGTTCTCCTTCTCTGAAACGAGGAATAATCCCAACTTCTTCAACTATAGAGTTCCTTGTGGGCATTAGCTGGATGTCAATATGTATGTTCCTACAAATTTATTTTTAAAAATAATTTTATGATGTTCTATCGCATGAATGTACCATATTTTATTTAACTGAACATCTACTGATAGATATTTAGGTATTTCTAATGAAACTGCAATGAATACCTTTATGCTTTTTTGTCTAATTATTTTCTTATGGTCAATTACTAAAAGTATAACTGCTGAATTAAAGACTATGTTCATTTTCATTTCATTTTAAACTAGATTTTTATAATACAAAGGCAATATATGATTATGGCAAAAAATAAATTAAAAAGTTGGATGATACAATAGCCAAGAAATGGAAGCAACCTAAGTGCCCATCAGTAGATGAATGGATTAAGAAGATGTGGTACATATACACAATGGAATATTACTCAGCCATAAGAAAAAAAACAAATCCTACCATTTGCAACAACATGGATGGAGCTGGAGGGTATTATGCTCAGTGAAATAAGCCAGGCCGAAAAAGACAAGTATCAAATGATCTCACTCATATGTGGAGTATAAGAACAAAGAAAAAAAAAAAAACTGAAGGAACAAAACAGCAGCAGACTTACAGAACCCAAGAACGGACTAATAGTTACCAAAGGGAAAGGGACTGGGGAAGAAGGGTGGGAAGGGAGGGATAAGAGGGTAAAAGGGGTATTACGATTAGCAGACATAAGATGGGGGGGCACGGGGAGGACTGTACAACTCAGAGAAGACAAGTAGTGATTCTCATCTCACTACACTGATGGACAGTGACTGTAATAGGGTTGGTGGGGGGGACCTGATGAAGGGGGTAGTTTAATCATCACAATATTGCTCATGTAATTGTAGGTTAATGATACTAAAATAAAATAAATTGTAAAAAAAAAAAAAAAGATGGATGAGCATTAACCATAATCCTCCAGTGTCATTCCTTAGAGATAACTATGTGTGTCCTTCTATAACTTTTTCCCAATAAAAAATACAACTGTGCTTGTGTATATACACATATATACACACATGCATAAGTATAGATACATATTCTCTCTTTTGAAAGAGATTATGCTATGCTTGTATTTAATTTGATTCATATTGAAAAATCATGTACTATAACATTCACATTCCTACCCACAATGTATGAGAATGTCTGTTTTTCAGCATGTAAATTTAAGATGTAGAGTACTAAAAAGAAACACTATGGTCAAACTTTCTCAGCTTTGCTTTTAAAAGTTAGCTAACAATATCTCTTTTGCAAGGCTGTTTTGGACATTAAATGAGTTGGTATAGAAAGAAATTCCATGCATTTTCTGACACACAAATTATATATGAATAAATAATAATAACTGATATTATTATTATCATTTTGTTTAATCTGCCAGATTAAATTAGCTCTTTGTAGTGGTCCCAGTTCTATTCTTTACTGTTAAGTAAATAAGTCTAATGTTTCTAACCTTAAGACTTTGAGTTAATGTCTTTAATAACAAGAGGCTAAGAAAGTTTAAATGATGTAAATTGAACTAGCTACATTCTCTAGGAAAGAAAAATATCTTCCATACTATCTTGCTAATCAGTCCTTTGACTACAGTGTTCTATTGATACCTTTCTTGAAGAATTTGAGAATATTCTAATACCCAGAACTCTGGCACACAGACCCTTGATAAATGTCTCCAGATTCTATCTTAAAGAGCCATAATACAATTTGGGTGAAAAATAAAGAGGCAGCCTAGTGGAGTCTCTGAAGGATGAACGGGTAGATTTCACAGGCCCATTTTACCATTACAGAAAGAGATATTTATTGCCTGAAGCACAGCTGAGGCACTGCATTTGGAAATGCCATAGACAGTAGTCTGTGGCTGAGGTCCTGGGGCTCAGCCCAGGATAAGTCATTTGGCAGTTTTAGCCCGAGAATGGCAGGAAGCCTGCTTTCCAAACAGCAGCTGCAAAAAGAGACAGAGTTTGTTAAAACTTATGTGGCCTCATTTTCATCTCACAGTGCACCCCTTCGGCACTCTCCCAGGCACAGTGCTGCCTTTGTGATCTGAGACAGGGGCACAGGGGAAGGGAAGAAAGGAGGAGGAAAGGGGTGAGGGGAGGGAGAGAGATGAGGAGAGCACTGGAAGAGGGGGAAGAGGTGGAGAGAAAAGGGAGAAACCTGGAGAAAAGATGAGAATTCACTTTTTGACATAAGAACCGTACTCAAGATAATACTGCAAAAAGAATTTTTTTTCCCACAACAGAAATATGAGGCCTTCCTGCATTCAGGCCTTAATCTAAATCTATAGATACATTATTGTTGTTATTATTATCATTATTATTAACATTATCAAAGCCCTTGATATCACCTATTAATTTTGATGATAAACAAATGAAAATTTTTAAGAATAACTTTGTTTTACAAAATAGACAGCACAGTAATATTAAACAAATAACTGTCCTAATATTACCCCAGAAGTTGCTGACCAGGGGATATTAAGAAACAGATTCCCAGAATCCCAACCCAATGCTTCCTTTCCTATACCAAATTTCTGATTACTTCTCTGCATCTTCCCATTTGTTTGGTGGATTGATCACACCATTATGGATGTCACCTAAGTGACAGGAATGGCTTGGTGAACTAGAGTTTAGGTTCCACAAGCAGGCTGTAGAGATATGACTTTGGGTTTCATCACATATTAGCTCTGTGACTATAAGCAAGGTCCTTACATCTCTGTGCTGTAGTTTCTTTATCCATAGTGGCATTATCTACAAGGTAAATACCTATTTCATGCCTACTAGCTACATATTTAGTGCCTACCTAAAAGAGTAAGTATGATGGCTAAGTAAAATAATGCTCATGAGTGATTAGCATGGTGTGTGACACATACTGAGGACCAGTGGATGTTGGGAGAGGTGGTATAGTTAGGGACTAGGGAATTACTATCCAGTTTTTATCAGCAGGACTCCCTAGTTACATAGCAGACCTTGAAAGAACATTTTCATTATTTCTAAATTTTTTATAAAAGAGGCAATTCAGATTGTCTAGAGGGAAGGAGAAGAGTTGTTATTAGAGAACACACACCAGAGGGCAAACTTTGGTATTTATTTATCTGAAATTTACAAGTCTCAAAAGACTGCGGAGTAGGAGGTGTCATGAATTCAATATTTAACCAGGGCAACTCTAAGAGTAACTCAATGCCATGGAGAGAAACCAGCCCATTAGTGGTTCTTGATATTCAGGGAGAAATTTCTCTCTTCAAGGGTCTGATGAAAGCTATGGAAAAAAACTCCCAGTCATGCAAAATTCTGCAATGGATTTTAAAAATTAAGTCCCTATATAATGCTAATCACACTTTGGAAGAGAAGATAAAAGATGTATTAGGAATAAAAACAGCTTTGCCTTTCTGCACTGAAGATTTGCAGCAAAGTGGAGTTTTGATCTTAGATTATTTTCCCTGCTGACTTGTGCTGTGGAGTGTCAGCATCTCCTGTGACCTATTTAACTGGGAAGAGTGCAAATGAATATTAGGTCAGAAGTGGAGAAATAGGACAGAAGTGGGGGGAGGAGATGTAACAAATGTGTAGGCAAGAATCTAGAACCTTTTATTATGCCTCCTTCAACTTCCTCACATGATAAATGAGGGGAAAAAAGTGCTGGGTGGATATATAGGAACAAAGAAAGGTCTCTTCTGGCCCTGAGAGTCTGTCCTGAGAAAATTCAATCTCCACATTTTCCATGAGGCATCTGTTGCTCTTTATAGCTATTAAGGCAGCAGATTATTATTAGTTCTATGGAAAATATTGAACCACAGCTGTTCTCAGGAGTATCCTGCTGCTTAAGCTTAAATGTCACAAAGTATTTGATCACAGATAGACACCGACAGGGCAGGCAAAAGCCTACAGCCCAGAAAGAGGAGAGCACAGCAAAACGACAGAGGTAGGCACAACAAAGATCTGTGGATGTTGGAGACGGATACCAAACACATTCTTTCTGAAAGCGGTAATTCAATTTTTCAGTGTGGCTTGCAACTGTCTAGTTGTCTTCCTTTTGCTTGTTCAGCTAAGGCTGAAAGTTTCCCAGCCTTGGATTATAGCATTTCCTTATCAATTATTTTGACAAAGTTGCAAATAGGAGCCTTCCAGCATCTGCTTGGTAGACGTTCTCGCCCTCTTTCTCCCACCTGGCCTCCCTATGAAAATAAATTAGGTATTTCTGACTAGGCCTTTCCAAGGATTTGTTCTAAAGAAAAAGAAAAAAGAAAAGTGTGACTCGGTTTATTTCATGTCTTAAAAACGTGAGTCATAGAATCAAAACACCTTGGTGTTGAACGACTCCTCTAAAGCTACCTAGATTTAGCCACTTGAGCTGTGGCAGAAGGACAGGCAGATTGAGTAAAAGATCAAGTTAGATTCCTCGCCTGCCTCTTTCCCTCCCCTTTTTCCTTGCTTCTTTCCTTCCTCCTCTTTTCCTTTGAAGTAATGAGGTTTCACTAGCCCAGGCACACTGTGTATACAGAGTAACTAGAACAAAACTGACAGTGTTATTGGGCAGAGAAGCAAGTTTAAACAAACAGATAAGGACGGTTTATAATCAGGCATCAATCACTTATCATTACTTCTGTACACATGGGTTTAGGATGTCCCAAAGGATTTGAAAGCACTTTGTGTTTTTCAGTCTTCCATAAGCCTATTTGGCCCCTGAGTTTGCCAACTACTTTTCTTCTTTCCACATATAGGACAAAATCTCCTTTGATCCATACTCTACCCCTAAAATTCTAAATCAATGGGGTCTCTGCAATGCAGTTTAACGTGCATGAATTTCTGTATGTTCCCTCAGTTTGCCTTCATCTCAGCCTCTCTCCTGAGAGCGCCACACATTTCCAGTTCTTCCCATTAGCAGCCTTCACACTGGGATTCTTGTACCTTCACATGAACACTTTCTAAAGGCTACATGGGCATGAATAGGTTCCAGGAAATACATTTCCAGATCCTCAATTTCAATTTATACCTTTCCCTAAAACCTATCTTCTAAGAAAGTGCTGCTGGCCAGCATTATGCTGATTTCCTTTCCATGCCTCCAGCCTCATTTTCTCTCTTTTTACAAAAGAAGGGCATAGCTCTTACCCATTCTGTTTCTTAGGATTTTAAGATAAGTTAGAAGGAGAATTTACTGAACATCTCCATTAAAACATCATTACAAATAAGTTTCATGATAGATTGTGTGATTTTAGGCATATATCCTTAAACGGCATTCATAGAATTGAGTAACACTGTTACTTACAAAAAAAAAAAGGGAGAATGAGAAAGAATCGATGCTGCATCATGTCTTATTCTAATAAGTAATTTTATCCTTGATACAGGACAGGAGCTAATCAAAAAATAAAACTAGCCCCAATTATCTCAGTAAAAGATGCATTTCTAACATAACTCTAGTGTTTACTGTACTTTGTATTATGTGTTATTTTGATCAATTGTTGAATTGTAACAAATAATTTAATCCAAAATAAATATTTTAACATTTAGACTTTATAAACACGGATTTTAAAAAAAATTTTAATTCATATGTATATTTTTGTGGTAGGGAAGTAGAACAATAAAAGCTATTAACAGAAAAAATGTATCACTTTAGGATATAATTCTGTGGGAAAAGTAGAATGGAATTGTGAGCTCAATGAGAAAAAGGAAAATGTATAATTTTTTGACCATGTAAGAAAAACTTAAGTATATTGTTAAATAGATGATGATCATATCACTGTGATTTTTAGGCCTCAGGTTACATTTAGAAGAGAGATGTAACATTTTATTTTAAAATATGAATAGTAACAACACATTAGAAATCATATCCCTTGTTTAAAGACAATGAAAAATACTGGCTATCAACTTACAAACGTGCAAGAAGGCAGATTTTCAGAATCATTTCAATGGTTCAGAAACAAAAACATTTGAAGTGCTTTAAAGGGTCTTGGAACTTGCTACTCAAGTGTAGTCCTTGGACTCCATCAGCATCACCAGGGACCTTGTTAGAAATACAGATGTTGGGCCCTACCTCAGACCTGCTGAATCAGAATCATTTTACTAAGATTCCCAAGTGATCAGTATCTTATGAAAGTTTAAGAACTGCTCTACAAGATTTCTTCAACTAGATAGTATCTCAAAGTTAGCCTATTATCCCTTCAGCCTTTCAACATTTCTTCCACTTACTTCCCTGCCCTGATGTTAACGGCATCGGCATTCAGTTACCCTGGCTAGAAACCTTGGAGTCATCCCCAAGGCTTCCTCCTTAACTTACTCCATCACTCCTCACATCCAATCAGTAAAGAAGCCCAAACATGTTTATTTTCTCCCTTAGTCCTCCTATGAACTAGGCAATGAGGAGAGAAAGTTAGGTAAGAGCTCTTTGGGCCTGCCTTGAATATCTGTCTTCAATGCCCCCTCTGGTTGCAGACTCTAAAATGACCCCCATTGATCTCTGCCTTCTGGTCTTCACACCTTTCCGTAATCTCTTCCCTTTGAATATGTGCAGGATTGAATCTGTGTCTTGCTTCTAACCAATATAATTTGGCAAAATAGGCCACCTCCATGATTACCATACATTGTATAACACTACTAGCAGCCTCGCTGTGGAGTATCTCTCTGCACTGATGCTCTTGGAGAAGTGAGCTAAGGGGATGTACACTGCATACAGAAAAGGCCACCTGGCAGGAACCTGAGGGAGGGCTCTTGAGCTGAGGGCAGCCTATGGCTGACAGCCAACAAAAATACTGAAGCTCTCAGAACTATGCTGCGAAGACAAATAAATACAAATATTCTGCCAATAACCTGAGAAAGCTTAAGGAAGATACTTAACCAGTCAAGCCTCCAGAGGGGAATGCAACCTGCCCAACACCTTGACCGTAGCCTTGTGAGAAACCCTGAACCATATGTGTAAGGTTTCAGTAAATGTGTTAAATGAACAAAAACATAAAAGCATTAAGTTACCCATATATAACACAATCTTAGGAAATGGATTAATCAGTTTGAAAAGACACAGCATAAGCCCTCAAAATGCATCACCTCTATGGTCCAAGGCAGATGATGAGGCCAAGGTAGTGGTTATCTGCTTTAATTTTAGCTTTACAGCTATTCTTTGCATCCTTTGAAAAGTCATCTCTCATACCTAGCTGACCTTCTCTTTAATAACAAAAACTAGGCAATTTTCCATTAAGTGCCTAATTTGTGCAATTTAAAACCATGTGTTATTTCCAATGCCAGGGAGTAGGGAACTTTCTACTTACTGAACACTGAATCTCCTCCTGTACATTTCACTGGCTCCCCATGTTTTGGGGATCTAGCACATGCCCAGCATACACATTCCCAGTAGGCACACTTCCTCACATCAGAGAAATGTTCACATTTCTCTCCACTTTGCTTTATTCATTCAGAGAGCGCTCTGAGTGTTGCCAAGGTCAAAATGTGTTGCTAAGAGACAAACCTGCCCTGTGGGTAAGGAGCAAGAATCAAAGGCAACTTGTTAATGGTTTCATTACTGACTCATTTATCAACCTTGGAAGACATGGGCTGCTCTGCCTATTGGTTTCTCCAAATGGTAAATGCAAAACAGTGGATGTTCTGTGCAGGAATATGTTCCTGCTCATTCCCATTGTGATAACTCAACACTGTGGGATAGTTACCAGTCCCACCTCCAGTCATCTCTGTCCAGTCCACAGTGCACACCAGTAGCAGGTTAACTTTCATATAGCACTGTCTGTCCTCATACTCATCTTCTGTCTGTCCTCACACTCATGCTAAAGCCCCTCAGTGGCTCTCCAGTGCACTGAGGATGCATTTAAGCTGTTCACTGAGAACAGGTCCTTCAGCATCTGGACTTACCTTTCTGCTACCACTTTGTGTTACCCTGCATGTTCCTTGCACCTCAGCCACCTGGCTCACAGGCTAGCCCACGTTTCTCATCCTAACATGTTTTTGCTGCATGCTGGCTCATTCAGAATGAAGTCCTCTTTTACTTCCATCAGCTAGAATTTTCCCCAACCTTCAAAGCCTTCAGATGCCTTTCTTGACACCATGCTCCTAAACAGAAGTAATCTCCCTCTCCCCTACTTCCTATGATTGTGGGCTTTTCTTTTTTGAGTTTCCTACTTTCTTCACTGCAGTGGTTATGTTATGTGTGACCAGGTTTTTTCCCTCCAACTAGTCTATTGAGCTACTGGTTCTCCACACTTGTATCCTACATGATAGCTCACAAAAGCACGTACTCTTTTTGCTTATTGCATAATAATAATGGTTAACATTTGTTGAGTGTCTTATACCAGGTTCTATGCTAAGTACATTGTAGCGTTATCTTATTTACTCTTCATAATAACCCAAAAATTACCCCGTTTAAAAAATTAGGAAACTGAGGTTCTAAAATGTATAAATTAGCTCAGGGTCACAGTCAGACAACTTTAAATATCCAAATAAAGATATGAGTAGATGTTTCTATGATTTTACTTCTCTACTGAATGCTGTTGACATTAGGTATGTTTGGAGGCTTCACATAAAAGTTCTGAAAACCCTCAAATTTATTAATTTTTCCCAGCAGTCTTATTAACTGCTGGTTAGAATGTACATTGGTACAGGCCCTTTTTCAGGGCATTTGTATATTATTTTCTAATTTCTCAATATAAATTCAGTTTGATTGTTAGGATCTCATTTGAGAGTGTGTAATATGAAAAAAAATATATAGTAGCTAAAACAAGATAGAAATTTAGTTCTCTTTATGTAAAAGAAATCCAGAGGGAAGCACTCCAGGGTGACTACGGTGGCTTTATATTATCAGACTCCAGTCTTGCTCTGTCACTCTTGCTGCTTCCCCCCTTTAGCACGTCAGTCACCTCATGATCCAAGAAGCTGCTGGAGTCCAGCCAGCATAAAAGAGAAAGGAGAAAGAAATGCTTGAGATTTTCTTAGTATGGAGACTTCTTAAAATAATTATTTAACACTTGTGCTCTTATTTAATTGGTTAAAAATAAGTCACACGGCCATCCATAGCTGCCAAGGAGACCGAGAAATACAGTCTTTCAGTTGGCTGCACTGCTGCCAGGAAGAAATGTGAAGTTATGTCATTAAAGAAGTAGGAAATCATAGGTATTGAGAGGCAACTAACAATCTCTGCTCTCTATCCAACATAAGATTTCCACTTCTAGAAACTAATTACAGGCATATCAAAGATACGAGCATAAGGAGAGTTAGTATAGCACTATTTAAACAACCAGACTTAGGAAATCAAGCATCTGGATAAATTAAATGGCATGCCAATACAATGTGATAATGTTCTATGTACAGATATGGTTAAAGTACTTAGTTAAGTACAAAAGCACCTTGGAGAACAGAGCAGAGCATGATCAAAATGTTAAAATAAGTACAATATTTATGCATAAAAATGGCTAAAGCTTTACTGTATGTATTTCTGTATTGTTTTAAACATTTTTACCAATGAAAATGTATTATCATTGTAACTATGTTTTTTAAGTTAAATTTTTATTTAGCAAAAAAAAATCCTTAACCTTAGGATTGTTTACACACCTTAATATGATATCCGTTGTTATTCCTCCTGCTTTCTCTCTTAAGTCAGAACAGCAGCCTTAAAGCTTTCCATTTGAATCTATTAGAAGATTGCTTTTAAATCACTCTAGGGCAGTCAGTCCAGAGGTTATCACTGACTCTTCCTTAGCCAGCTCCAGCCCTGTCCCCTTAGGCTATTTCAATGCAGGCCCAGTAAACACTTAGATTCAGTTTTGTAATGGAGTGTCATTATCAAAGAAGTTTGATAAATGCTGAGTTAAAGTAAAATAGATTTCCTTTCTACAGGGTAACTTAGAGCCTTTAATAGTGAAAGATGGTTGTGAATCTACAAGAAAGGAATTTGCAGTAATATGCAGTGTTTAGAAAGCTCTTTAAAAGGAGGAGCCTTTGTTTTCTTTAACAGATTTTCCTATCAATTACACTGTACCACAGAATACCTTGGGCATCTCATCCAAAAACACACAGTATCTTAGTGGTACAAGCTTGTCAACCTTTCTATCCCCCAGCGCCAGTTCAACATCCCTCTTACTCTACCTTAACAAATCCCTGAGGTTTCAGTAATAATCTTTTGTCTCACCCTTCCCATCCTTTCCACCTGACAAATTTCTAGTTTTTCCTTCAAACCGCTATTCAGAAATATCCCCTCCAGGAAGCCTTCTATGCTCATGTTCCTCCCATCCCACCGGACACTTTCCCCTGTGGTGTACTTTGACCATAATACTTGCTACTCTATATGTAATGGCTAATGCACATATCAATCTCTGGTACTAGAATGCAAATCCCTCAATAGTGAGGGCTTATGTGAATTCATAAAAACAGAGAGTAGAGTCATGGTTACCAGAGGCAGGAGGGTGGGGGAAAAGGGAGATATTGGTCAAAGGGTATAAACTTCCCATTGTAAGATTAGTAAGTTGTGGGGATCAAAAGTACAGCACGGTGGCTATAGTTAATAATACCGTATTATATACTTGCAATTACTAAGAGGGTAAATCTTAAATGTTCTCAATATAAAAAGAAATGGCAATTATGTGACATGATAGAGGTGTTAGCTAACCCTTAGTGTAAATCATTTTTACTATATAAGTGAATCAATTAACATATTGTACACCTTCAATTTATTCAAGGTTATATGTCAATTATACCTCAAAAAGCTGGAAAAAGCATGTGAACAAAAAATCCGATGATAATAAGTGCTTCTAGCAATGGAGAAAAAACTAAATTTCTAGTAAGAAAAAAATATATATGTTAAAATACCAAAGCTTATGTATCATTTGCTCTTGTATTTTCAGGGACTAAAACAGTGCACAAAACATAAGAGATTGTGCAATACATACTTTTGGATGAATAAATGGATGCAATTGACAGTAAAATAATGTCTTTCTTTAGAATAAGTTACAAAGAAGAGAAACTCACTACTATTTTCCTGAGTTAGTAGAAAAAATATTAAAAAAATAAGAAATTCAAGAGTTCTTTACTTGAAGAGGTTTCACAACTGAAAACATACTTTTAAAAAGGTTTCAGAATTTCAAATGACTTTCACGAAAGAAAAAATGGTATCTCTAAGTTTGAGTTGAATGCTTATTTCTTATAATCATAAGTCTTGCTAAATTTTCACATCAGGATGTAAAATATATAGTCTGTATTGATATAAAGGTCCTGCCAACAAATATATAGGAAGTTATTATGGTTGGAATTGTTTCTCCTAAGAAGATAAGTTGAAGTTCTAAACCCCGGTACTATGAATGTGACCTTATTTGGAAGCAGGGTCTTACAGATGTTATCAAATTAAGGTAAGGTCCCACTTCACAGGGTGAGTTATAATCCAATATGACTGGTGTAGTATTATAAGAAAAGAAGAGACACAGAAGCACAGAGCGAATGCCATGTGAAGATGGAGGCAGAAGTTGGAGTGATTCATCTTAAGTCCAGGAACATCAAGGGTTATCTGCAACACTAGAAACTAAGAGAAAGGCATGGAAAAGATTCTCTCCAGGAGAATGCAGAGACGGCACAGCCTACCTGATGCTTTAATTCAAACTTTTGGTCCCAGAATTGTAAGAGAATGAATTGTTATTGCTTTAAGCCACCAAATTTGAGGTACTTTGTTATAGCAGCCAAGGAAGCCGAAACAGATATTTACTGTTCCATGTACTTCATTTAAACTGGTGGCTCTCAGACTTTTGATCTGAGGTTCCACTTCTACAACATTTAATTGAGTAGATCTGGGATAAAGTCCAGAAGTGTGTGTGATTAATAAGTTCCTCTGGTAATTCTAATACTGGTCATCACAGAAAAATTTTACAAAACATTAAACTACCCAAGTGCTTTCCTTTTTCCCCAGCTTTTGTCAAAAGCCAAGCTCTTTTTCCTGCACTTTTCCATGAGTATTCTGGAGAACAAAAAACAAATATGTGCATTTGGTTCACTACTAACTCAAAATGGTCAACGACAATCTTGATGATAAAGCAATGTTAGCTGAGCCAACACACCATACCATGGTCTACCAAAATTGTAGACAAGAGGGAAAAGAGTTATCCAAATGACTCTCCCACTGAATAGGGGAAATGATGGAAATTCTGGAAGACCTTTATCTTGAACCAAAACGAGCAGGTGTTGGGACAGCGCAAATGACATGGACTGCCAAAAGCATTCCCATCCCATTTTGGTGGCTTACTTTGAAGACTCTGGTGTCTCCTTCCTTACGGAACACCTGCCACAGAGTCAGCAGGAGCGTGGAAGGCAATCAGAGGCTCTGATATCAGGAGTTGTATTGCTACGACAAATCCCTGACTCAGAAGCTCAGAGGATGGTCTGCATCAAGTTTCCTGCCTGTAACTAGTCCAACTGATCAGAGTCTTAAGAATGTGAGAACCATGTTTAGGTGAAGCTGGTTAAAGCTCAGTGCTGATGGTATCCAGACCTGGATCTGAGTACTGAGGGGATCAGTTAATGCCACCATCTGAATCAATTGGCAAATCAGTCCTGATGGATAAATCATAGGATTTGGAGTCCAGGTCTCACCTTAGCCAGGTGTTTATTTGATGTGGGACTAGGCCCAAGTTATTTAACTTCTCTGAACCTCAGCAGCTCCATCTTTAAAACAGTGATAATAATTCCTATTTGCCAGGAGTTATTTGGAGATTGAATAAAGCAGTGCATGAAAAATTATCCATAAAATATTAGTTGATATAGGTAGGTAGACACATATTTTCTTTGGCCATAACTGCTGTCCTGGATACCAGCTTCACTGTGAGCTCAAAGGAGACTAGGTGGGAGACTCTGAATGCTCTACTTTGGGATACTAGGCGAAGCCTGTAGTTGGCCAGTTAAGAAAAAAAATACTGGTTAAATTGGAAAATACTTAAAAATGATGCATACATACCTTCCATTTTTATTGCAACTTAAAATATATAAATTGGATATAATTCTAAGCTTTAGATGCAGGCCAGGGTTTGTTGTGGTTGAGTTTAAATTGGTCCAATGATCAGAGTTGTAGCATCTCTCTTGTATAAACAACTCCAACAATGCGTCGTCAATTAGGATTTCCAGGGTTGCTTTTATAAAGCAGAGTGAGAATGCACAGACCTTTGTGAGACAATCTTTCTAGTTTTAATGATTCCTTCCACCCCCACGGCTTTTAAAATTGCCTCACCCACATCTAATTCAACAGCATTTTTAGCAAATCAACCTTACTAATTCTTTCCAAAACATTCATTGAGTCAACACCTCTCCTTTTGTACTTATATTAAGTCATTTGTGAAACACTTAATTGATATATGTAATTGAGTAACAAATAGAACTGGCATAAATAGATATGGGCAGCGAACAAGTGACTCTTGGCAAATATGCAACTGCCCTGGTGAAAACAGAAGAACCAGGGTGAAACAAAGCAGCCTACTAGTTGGGAACAATCCACATTCTTTGGGCGTTAGGCAATATACTGTACATAAGGGACAGAAAGCACTGGTTAATGGGAGGGTGCGAGGAGACCGGGTAAGAGTTTCTGATGCAGCAATTTGTCTGTGAATAGAGAATCACGAAACTATTTGCAAAGAGAGACTCTGAGGCGGACAGAATTAATAATGGACCACAGAAAGCCTTGTTGCAGGACTGCGGTTCTGGGAACTGTTGTCGGAGTAGGCAGAGAGTTCTGGGGCTCAGTGTAAGTTTCACTTTCAGCTGTAGCTGACTTCACCAGCTCCTCGAATATTGAAAGACTCAGCCCCTGATGAAGTTTCCATCCATCCAGACCCAGGGAGCAAGAACACCCCTAAGCATCCTGAAAAAAGGCTCAGGGTGCCAGACTATGAGCACAGCAGACAGCTGAGCCCTCCTCCTCCTTGACTGAAGACCCAGCAGAGTCGCCTGAAGAGAACACCCTTGGGCTGGGCCACAGTGCTCCCTCTAAGCTCGGAGTCAGACTACAACTCTCAGGACAGCTTCTTCAACAAATACATATCACCAGCATCCTTGGTAAGATCAGCGGCAACTAACAGCTATAAAGTTCTTTCTCGTGAGCAGGCACAGTACTAAGTGTTGTAAAGACATTTCCTTACCTAAGCTGTACAGTACTCTATCAAAATACCCAAAATAACAATAACTAATATCCTATTAGCCCCACCCCACAAACAAGAGCACTGAGTTATAGGAGGTTGTAAACTGATGAACATACAGCTGACAAACAGCAGAGCTTGGGTTTGGAGTCAAGTCTCTCTTACAGTAGAACCAAGGTCTCCAGTCACATGACAGAACAAGAAGGAGAAAAGGGGGGTCCTCACTGGGGTGGTTATTTATAAAGGAGCATGTTGTGATTTTAAGAACAACAGTTGCAATCATTTACATGGAATCCCTGCAGACAGAGAGAAGCTGAAGCTTCCACACAACAATACAGATGATGCAAAAAGGCTTTAGCGTTTCCTGGACAAAACAGGGGTCAACAACGCCATTTCCCTGGTGAGAAAATCTGGACTAACCCGTTTGGGTTGATGATGGTGAATAATGGGGGATACTGAAGATATAAAAACAGAAGTAGGGGAGTCATGGTTCAATATCAGGCAGATAAGTCATTCTTCCAATTTATTATTTTTTTCTAGCTCTGCCTGAGAAAATCCCATGATAAAACACTGCCTTAAAATATCACCCATGTGGCAGGCCAAACCTTGGCCACTAAATATTTAACAGCATATGGTACCTCTCTCCCTCTAACCAACATGATGAACCTTTATTCTAAGGACTACACCAATGGCAAGTTACACTGCTTTGGAAAATACGTGGCCCTATTTAAAGAAAATTCATACATATATCACTTCCTCTCTCCAACACCCAGTGGTATAGGGAGAGAGGGCATTAGATTCACATGTCAACATTAGCAAAGACAAAATTTGCTTGAGTTCACAAAGCTACTTATAGATACTAGAACGAGTTGTTTTTCTGTAAGTACTAACTTGGTTAGATATAAGACAAGAGGGAGGACTTCTGGGAAGATGGCGGCATGAGCAGGGCGGTGGAAATCTCCTTCCAAAACCATATATATTTATGAAAATACAACAAATACAACTATTCCTAAAAGAGAGACCAGAAGATACAGGACAGCACCCAGCCTGAATCTACACCTGAGAGGACTCGGCACCCTGCGAGGCAGGTAGTATACGGAGCCGCGACCTGGCGGGACCCGAGCACTCCCCCACCCCAGCACACCGGCGGGAGGAGGGGATTCAGAGTGGGGAGGGAGTGGAAGTACAGGCCCATGAAATAACCAACCCTGGTGATCTGTGCCGGGAGCGCTGACACACATCGCATGGTGTATCGAAGATTGGAGAGACAGAGGGTGCAGGATCTGAGCCAAGGAACGCACCCAGGTCCTCGCAGCTGGCCCCCTGGGACAAAAGAAAAGCGCACGCTTTTTTTAGCAGTCTAAAAGAGACAGGGGCACAACGGAGAAGCAGGATCATCCCAGAACACTCAACCCAGCAGGCTGGGAGCCCTGGGGAATTTCAGACCCTTGGCTGGACTAGGAAATAGTAGCCGCACTGAGACTTCCCACAGAAATCAACAGCCTCCCATTTGTTCCCGCCCCAGCCAGAGCTACAAAGGGCACTGAGGAGTGGCGTGGCTGCGGCTGTGGAATAGTGGAGCAACAGCGCCACCTACAGCATCTCCACAGAATCTATACATGGCAGGCGTTATTTTTTTTCTTTTCTTTTCTTTTCTTTCTTTTTTTTCTTTTTAAAAGTCTTAAAGAGCCCAGCTGACATACGTGGCACCTACCAGCGACCACTTCTATCGCCATGAAAAGACAGAGGAATATGGTACAAACAAAACTTACCCAGACCCAGACAACACCAGAGAGGGAACCTGAAGGGATGGAAATGCACAACCTTCCTGAAAAAGAATTCAGAACAAAAGTCATAACCATACTGATGGATCTACAGAGAAATATGCAAGAGCTAAGGGAGGAAGTGAGGGAAGTGAGGAAAGACAATGCAGAAATGAGACAAGCAATGGATGGCTTAGCAGCAGACTAGACGAGATTCAAGAGACTGCTACTGGAATAGAAATCAGAGAACAGGAATACAGAGAAGCTGAGGCAGAGAGAGATAAAAGGAACTCTAGGAATGAAAGAATATTAAAAGAACTGTGTGACCACTCCAAACAGAACAATATTCGCATTATAGGAGTACCAGAGGACAAAGAGAGACAAAAAGGGATAGAAAATGTCTTTGAAGAAATAATTGCTGAAAACTTCCCCATGCTGGGGAAGGAAATAGTCTCGCAGTCCACGGAAGCCCACAGATTTCCAACACAAGGGACCCAAGGAAGACAACACCAAGACACATAATAATTAAAATGGCAAAGATCAAATATAAGGACAGAGTATTAAAGGTAGCTAGAGAGAGAAAAAAGATCACCTACAAAGGAAAACCCATCAGACTATCATCAGACTTCTCAACAGAAACCTTACAGGCCAGAAGAGAATGGCATGATATATTTAACATAATGAAACAGAAGGGCCTCAAACCAAGAATACTGTATCCAGTACAATTATCATTTAAATATGAGGGAGGGATTAACAATTTCCAGACAAGTGAAAGCTGAGAGTTTGCCTCTCATAAACCACCTCTACAGGATATCTAAAGGGACTGCTCTAGAGGGAAGCATCCCTAAGGCTAAAAAGATGTCACCAGAGAAAATAAAATCATAGCAAAGAAAGAAGACCATCCAAATACTAACTAAAGGCAAAGAATAAAACACCTACTATACAAAGAATGGAGGAGGAAGAACAAGAAGGGAGAGAAATAAAGAATCATAAGACTGTGTTTACAATAACTTAACAAGAAAGTTAAGTTAGATTGTAAGATAGTAAAGAAGCAACCCTTGAACCTTTGGTAACCACGAACCTAAAGCCAGCAATGGCAATAGGTACATATCTATCAATAATCACCCTAAATGTAAATGGACTGAATGCACCAATCAAAAGACACAGAGTAATAGAATGGATAAAAAAGCAAGACCCATCTATATGCTGCCTACAGAAGACTCCCCTCAAGCCCAAAGATATACACAGACTAAAGGTGAAGGGATGGAAAAAGATATTTCATGCAAACAACAGGGAGAAAAAAGCAGGTGTTGCAGTACTTGTATCAGACAAAATAGACTTCAAAATGAAGAAAGTAGCAAGAGATAAAGAAGGACATTACATAATGATAAAGGGGTCAGTCCAACAGGAAGATATAACCATTATAAATATATATGCACCCAACACAGGAGCGCCAGCATATGTGAAACAAATACTGAAAGAATTAAAGGAGGAAATAGAAAGCAATGCATTCATTTTAGGAGACTTCAACACACCACTCACTCCAAAGGATAGATCAACCAGACAGAGAATAAGTAAAGACACAGAGGCACTGAACAACATGCTAGAACAGATGGACCTAACAGATATCTACAGAACTCTGCACCCAAAAGCAGCAGGATACACATTCTTCTCAAGTGCACATGGAACATTTTCCAGAATAGACCACATATTAGGCCACAAAAAGAACCTCAGTAAATTCAAAAATATTGAAATTCTACCAACCAACTTCTCAGATCACAAAGGTATAAAACTAGAAATAAATTTCAGAAAGAAGACAAAAAGGCTCACAAATACATGGGGACTTAACAACATCCTTGTAATTAATCAATGGGTTAATTACCAAATCAAAACAGAAATCAAAGAATATATGGAGACTAATGAAAACAACAACACAAAGCCACAACTTCTGTGGGAAACAGCAAAGGCAGTTCTAAGAGGAAAGTATATTGCAATCCAGGCCTATTTAAAGAAGGAAGAACATTCCCAAATGAACAGTCTAAAGGTACAATTACTGAAATTGGAAAAAGAAGAACAAATGAGGCCCAAAGTCACCAGAATGAGGGACATAACAAAGATCAGAGAAGAAATAAATAAAATTGAGAAGAATAAAACAATAGAAAAAAATCAATGAAACCAAGAGCTGGTTCTTTGAAAAAATAAACAAAATAATAAACACCTAGCCAGACTCATTAAGAGAAAAAGAGAATCTACACACATAAACAGAATCAGAAATGAGAAAGGAAAAATAACGACGGACCCCACAGAAATACAAAGAATTATAAGAGAATATTAGGAGAATCTATATGCTAACAAGCTGCAAAACATAGAAGAAATGGACAACTTCTTAGAGAAATACAACCTCCCAAGACTGACCAAGCAAGAAACAGAAAAACTAAACAGACCAATCACCAGCAACGAAATTGAAGCGGTAATCAAAAAACTACTTAAGAACAAAAGCCCCGGACCAGATGGATTCACCTCTGAATTCTACCAGACATATAGAGAAGAAATAACACCCATTCTCCTTAAAGTTTTCCAAAAAATAGGAGAGGAGGGAATACTTCCAAACTCTTTCTATGAAGCCAGGATCACTCTAATACCAAAACCGGGCAAAGACCTCACCAAAAAAGAAAATTACAGACCAATATTCCTGATGAACATAGATGCAAAAATACTCAACAAAATATTAGCAAACTGAATTCAAAAATACATCACGAGGATCATACACCATGATCAAGTGGGATTCATCCCAGGCATGCAAGGATGGTACAACATTCGAAAATCCATCAACATCATCCACCACATCAACAAAAAGAAGAACAAAAACCACATGATCATCTCCATAGATGCTGAAAAAGCATTTGACAAAATTCAGCATCCATTCATGATTAAAACTCTCAACAAAATGGGTATAGAAGGCAAGTACCTAAACATCATAAAGGCCATATATGACAAACCCACAGCCAACATCATACTTAACAGCGAGAAGCTGAAAGCTTTTCATCTAAGATCGGGAACAAGACAGGGATGCCCACTCTCTCCACTGTTATTCAACATAGTACTGGAGGTCCTAGCCATGGCAATCAGATAAAACAAAGACATACAAGGCATCCAGATTGGTAAAGAAGAAGTCAAATTGTCACTATTTGCAGATGACATGATACTGTACATAAAAAACCCTAGAGACTCCACTCCAAAACTACTAGAAGTAATATGTGAATTCAGCAAATTTGCAGGATACAAAATTAACACACAGAAATCTGTTGCTTTCCTATACACTAATGATGAACTAACAGAAAGAGGAATCAGAAAAACAGTTCCATTCACAATTGCATCAAAAAGACTAAAATACCTAGGAGTAAACCTAATGAAGGAAGTGAAAGACATGTACTCTCAAAACTATAAGACACTCCTAAGAGAAATTAAAGAGGACAGTAACAAATGGAAATTCATCCCATGCTCTTGGCTAGGAAGAATAAATATTGTCAAAATGGCTATACTACCTAAAGCAATCTACAGATTCAATGCAATCCTGATGAAAATACCAACAGCTTTTTTCAATGAACTGTAACAAATAATTCTAAAATTCATATGGAACCACAAAAGACCCCGAATAGCCAAAACAATCCTGAGAAGGGGGAATCAAACAGGGGGAATTACGCTCCCTGACTTCAAGCTCTACTACAAAGCCAGAGTAATCAAGACAATTTGGTACTGGCACAAGAACAGACCCACAGACCAGTGGAACAGAATAGAAAATCCAAACATTAACCCAAACATATACAGTCAATTAATATTTGATAAAGGAGCCTTGGATATACAATGGGGAGATGATGGCCTCTTCAGCAGCTGGTGTTGGAAAAACTGGACAGCTACATGAAAGAGAATGAAACTGGACTACTATCTAACCCCACACACAAAGGGAAACTCAACGTGGATCAAAGAACTGAATGTAAGTCAGGAAACCATAAAACTCTTAGTAAAAAACATAGGCAAAAATCTTTTGGACATAAACATGAGTGACTTCTTCATGAACATATCTCCCTGGGCAAGGGAAACAAAAGCAAAAATGAACAAGTGGGACTATATCAAGCTGAAAAGCTTCTGTACAGCAAAGGACACCATCAGTAGAACAAAAAGACATCCTACAGTATGGGAAAATATATTCATAAATGATGTATCCGATAAGGGGTTGACATCCAAAATATATAAAGAACTCACGCACCTCAACAAACAAAAATCAAATAATCCAATTAAGAAATGGGCAGAGGACATGAATAGACACTTCTCCAAAAAAGAAATTCAGATGGCCAACAGGCACATGAAAAGATGCTCCACACGCTAATCATCAGAGAAATGCAGATTAAAACCACAATGAGATATCACCTCACACCAGTGAGGATGGCCAACATCCAAAACACAAAGAACAACAAATGTTGGCGAGGATGTGGAGAAAGGGGAACCCTCCTACACTGCTGGTGGGAATGCAAATTAGTTCAACCATTGTGGAAAGCAGTATGGAGGTTCCTCAAAAAACTCAAAATAGAAATACCATTTGACCCAGGAATCCCACTCCTAGGAATTTACCCCAAGAATGCAGCAGCCCAGTTTCAAAAAGACAGATGCACCCCTATGTTTATCGCAGCACTATTTACAATAGCCAGGAAATGGAAACAGCCTAAGTGTCCATCAGTAGATGAATGGATTAAGAAGATGTGGTACATATACACAATGGAATATTATTCAGCCATAAGAAGGAAACAAATCCTACCATTTGCAACAACATGGATGGAGCTAGAGGGTATTATGCTCAGTGAAATAAGCGAAGTGGAAAAAGACAAGTACCAAATGATCTCACTCATATGTGGAGTATAAGAACAAAGAAAAAAACTGAAGGAACAAAACAGCAGCAGACTCACAGAACCCAAGAATGGACTAATAGTTACCAAAGGGAAAGGACTGGGGAAGATGGGTGGGAAGGGCGGGATAAGGGGGAAAAAGGGGCATTATGATTAGCAGATGTAATGTTGGGGGGGCATGTGGAGGGCTGTACTACTCAGAGAAGACGAGTAGTGATTCTATAACATCTCACTACGCTGATGGACAGTGACTGTAATGGGGTTGGTGGGGGGGGGACCTAATGAAGGGGGTAGTTTAATAACCATAATATTGCACATGTAACTGTAGATAAATGATACCAAAATAAATTATAAAAAAAAAAGAAATAAGACAAGAGGGCATAGGAGGAGGAAAAACAGACCCATAGTGAATACTTTCTGCTGATAATCCTCAAAACCAAAACTAGACTTGATGAGCTGACCATGTTACTATTTTGAGATGCATTGTTGAAAGGCACATTATAGAAATTCAAAGTCTCATTTTCATTCATTCACTGAGTCTGTTTAACACCTAGTACATGCCACCTGAAGTATTAGACATTACGCATACAATGGTAAACAAAAGTGCAAGTTCCCTACCCACACTCTCTTAGCTCACCACTCTGCAATTCCGCTTAAACTAAGGAGCCAAATACTCTAAGGCAAGTCCATAGCTGGCCTATTAACCTCTTGGAAGTACAGAGGTTTGATTGCTTGTGTGTTTATTTTTCTAAGGAATGGGTTCATGGCTTTTATTCATTTCTCCAATTCTTAACTTTAAAAGTTAACAACCAATAGCAAAAAGAATTATGACTAAAATCAAGGAATAAATAAGGAGTTATTACCAGTGAAGGGCCACCCTCTTCCCTCTTTGCCTCTCCAATATACCCCAGTCTCTGGCCACATCTTATCTGGCAAATCCCAATAGCCACTAGGGTATAGTGGTGTGATATCTGCCTTGTATTCACTTAAGTACTACATATAAATAATAGTTAATGATATGGTCATTATTACTCAGTTTGTAGGTTTCTTCTTCTACAGGCCCAAAGAAACACAAATACTGAATGACCAGCCACTGTTTTTCCAAAGACATTACTTTGTAACACAGGCCATTTACTAAGTGCAGAAAGAGGCACTCAGCACTCAAGCTATCACATGGCCAGTCTGATCTGTTTTCTATCTTTTTTCTTTCCACCCTGCCTTCCTTCTTAAGGATACAAAGACACTGGAAAAAATTAGGTTTCTGAGGAATTTTTATATTGTCATTAATTCTGAGTATTTTTAAATGGTATTAGTGCACTCTGCAGCTAAATGGGTATAATTGGTTTTTATGAGTATAAAATAAGTAAATAAAAACACATTTTCACAGAGCTGGGAATGGACATGTAGATTCCAAAAACATTTCTAGAAACTAAGGAAAACCAATGTTTTTCATCATAAGAACCCTGGCCACAGTATAAAGACTGCATCCTGAATCATACAATAGTTGGCTAGATTTTATTCTCCTCCTTCATTTGATATACAATATAGTGAAAAAAACCTCCTGAAGCATTTAAGCAAGTACTGTCAGATCACTGAAGCCTTTGAAGACTGACACCCAATAACACACACACACACTCTCTCTCTCTCCACCCGCCTCACTCTCTTTTTCTCTCTGCTTTCTCCAGCATACATTTCCAGACAGCTTCTCCTATAAAGATGACTTGTTTTTTTAAATAACTGCACTTATTTTGACTAGTCTTGCTTTTTAAAGATAGCTTAGTTATATTCATTGCAAAAGCATTTGGAAATGGTTTATTTGTTTCCTCTGTCCCAGCACACACATTATCAATTCATTTTGTGGTTATGAAAGAAATAAACATCCCACAGGAATCCTCTGCTTTCAAAGTCAGGTAGGTGTGTAACATCTCCATGTTTTTCAGGATTTAAAGAAAAGTATATCTGGGGAAAGTGCTACTATTTTTTGCTGCTGCTAAATTCAAAGTTAACAGGGTGACCTGGCTTTGCAGACATGAGAATCTCCCTTCCGCTGACAGCTTTGGTAATAGTGGTTGCTTTGAAGTAAGATCCCCAGAACGTGAAAATCAAATTCTATATAATCCGCTTACAGGGAAGGCAAACTAAGAACTACTTTTGTGAGTTTTTGAGCCCAATATATGGTCTCTTCCACAAATGGAACTTGACACTCAATCCATTCCTACCGCTAACCTGAGGAATGTAAGCCTTCAAGAAGCTTAAAATTAGCTAACAAGTCCACATGAGCAATAGATTCGCCAGTCCAAATTTAAGATTTCTGAACCAGTATAAGATTTGCAAATAGAAACTGTTTTCCATTTTTTGTTGGTAAGTAATACCTCTGGCACGTTACTTACACGTTCCAGTGGGCTGTATTATCTCAAAAACAACATAACTTTCAGCCTCTCTTTTAGTCAGTCAAAAAATATTATGAAGTCAAGTCTAAGCCAAAAATACAAGCCTGTCTGGAAGCAGCGCTGTTGAGACGCCATTTTGTGCTGCAGGTGTCACACCAACTCTTGGAGGAAGAAGAGATGACGCTCTAGTCTCCCTCACGATGACTGTCTGCAAGAGCACTTTGCAGGCTGCACGGCTGCAAATACACTAACCACCTAGGAATACCGAAGAGAGGTTGGATTCTTTAAGCCAAGTGGAACTCTATCTGGAGACACTGAAGATTTATTTTCTATTACTGCATTAGATACATACTAACAGGCAAATGTCTCTAAGTGGTATAGCCTAATGGTTAAAATTAAAAGCACAGGTTTTGCCTTCAAACAGAATACTTTCCAACCTCATCTCTGTCTCTAGTTAGCTGTGTGGCCTTGACCAGGTGCTCAACCTGACTGTACACAGTCTTCTATTTTCTGATGTGAAAATAACAATGGTCTCTCTCTCACACAGTCATTGTGAGGATTGAATTATATAATGCTATCATCCCTCCTTGTTCGGCTATTTTTGGAAAGAAGACATTCCCGGGCTTCATTACAAAGAGTGTTAGATCTTTCCATATCTGGCTGTTGCCCATAAAAAGTAAGGTGCAGGGAAGACTTCTTCTGACACATCCAGAAGAGCTACCAGCCCAGCTAGTTCATAAACAGAAACAATTCCCTCCTTAAGAGGAATGCTACTTTCACCTTTAAATGAAATCAGTAAAAGCATCAAGCCCAGCGTGTAACCCATGTTAAGTTCTTAGCGAATGTGCACTGAATCTGAAGCTGTAGGCTTCCCACTTTGCTTCCTCAATTCCTGCTGCAAAATCTTTTTGCCATTATTCAGTCAGTTGCATGGCTCTCTACCTCCCTGTACCCAGCTCTGGCACGGATAAACAACAGAATCGGAAATTTTCACATCACTGTACCAGGAATCAGAAAGTCCATGTTTTAGTCCTGGATCCATTCTTATATGATCTTGGCAATAATCTCTTGATATGAAGTCACTTCCTAAACTTCACTGACAAATTAGTTTTCTAGGGCTGCCATAACAAAGTGTCATAGCCTGGGTGGCTGAAAGAATGCACATTTATTGTCTCAGAGCTCTGGAGGCTAAAGTCCAAGATCAAGGTGTAAGCAGGCTTGGCTCCTTCTGAGGGCTATGGGGAGGGGTGCGTCCCAGGCCTCTCCTGCAGCTTCTCATAGCCTCCGCATGCCTTAGTTTATAGATGACCATCATCTCCCTGTGTCTGTTTACATCATCTTCCCTCTACATATGTTTGAGTTCAATTTTCCCTTTTTATAAGGACACCAATGATACTGGATCAGGAGCCTAGCCTACTCCATTATGACCTCAGCTTAATTAATTACAGCTGCAGTGACTCTGTTTTTAAATAAGGTCACATTCTGAGATACTAGAGGTTAGGATTTCAGTATGTGAATTTGGTGGGGACAGACTAAATTTAACCCTTAACAACTGGTAATCTCTGTTCTACCTACTTGCCAAGTCTGGGGGAAAGACTGAATATAAAAGCATTTTGCAAACTATAAAGTACTACAAACACAAGGAATTACTAGGACTTAAAATACTTGGGAGTTTGATTTTTGAGACTTTCAGCACATGCTACCTTAACGATTATCCTGCACATAAGAATTGTCCAGAAGTAGCCTTGCTGCTTCAATAAAAGTAAAGTTATTTTCCTGCAAGTGCTGTTTCCTTCTCACTTATTGATTTGCATAAAATGCTACTTAATGTCTTAAATATTTATATTATGTGGGTTAGATAACAGCTTAATTTCCGCAAAACAAAAGGTGCATTATCTCTTACTGAGTCCTTTTCCATTTCCATCTCCCCAAGACAGAATTTATGTAAACGTATTAGTAGCATAGAAACAGAATATCGTTCTTGCAAAGGACCATTTGACTGGAAAAGGGCTTGTACCCTGAAACTGTCCGGATCTTTTCACTCATAAGAGTTTTTCCAAAGCCTAAGTTGGTGAGGAACAGTTGAAAATCAAACAGCTGAAATGATAGCAATATATTATTTCCCCTAAGGAAGAAAGAGGTTTCTGATTCCATTGGGGTGCTTATCCAAGATGTCAATATTAGGCCCATCTTCTGCCCAGAGAGGGGATGACAACAGTCAACAACTGTTTTCATAGAGAGGAGCTACAGAAATTTTTAGCACCTTTGAAAACATGTTTTAATTGAATGGCATATTAGTTTCCTGTGGCTACTCTAACAAGGTACTACTAGCTTCATGGCTTAAAAGGACATAAACTGATTCTTGCACAGTCGTGGAGGCTACAGGTCCAGAATCTGGCAGGACCATGTTCTCTCTGGGGGCTTCAGGGAAGAACCCATTTCTTGTGTCCTCCAGTTCCTGGTGGCTGCCTCAGCATCCCTTGCCATTCGTGGTGGCCTCACTCTGCCTTCACATTGCCTGGTCCTCTCTGTGACTGTGCCCTCCCCTCTCTGCCTGAAATCTCCCTCTTTTCTCTTGTGTAAGGACACTGTGTAAAGGTGATGGCATTCAGGGCCAACGAGGGTAATCCAGGGTAATGTCCCCATCTCAGAATCCCTGACTTTATCACATCTTCAAAGACCCTTTGTCCACATAAGGTAACAGTCACAGGATCCAAGGACCTGGCATGGATTTCTTCGGGGGTGGGGGGCATTTTTCAAATATCACATATAAGGAGAAAAAAGAAGCTTTCAATATATATTTTTAGGTCATTAGTTTTCAAGCTGTTTCCAAAAAGACTTGTGGCTCTGAGGTGGAATAGCAGGGATTACAGAGGAAGGAAAGACATGACTGAATCCTGAGGCCTATTCTTCCCCCACCATCATGAACCTCTTTGCCTTTTTTCTGTTTCAGAAAAGGGGATCTTGTAAGAAATGTCATTTCAAGGAAGAACTCAATGGCTTAAAAACAAGCCTACCATTCAAGACTGGTGACTCTGAAAATGCTTTTTGGCTATACAAAATTCAAGTGGAAAAGAATTTTCTTAACCAGAACATATACTCCCAGAGTGGGAGATTCTGAGCCTTAGGTGTGGAGAGGAACCTTGGAATCTTTATCTTAAGAGGCACCACGGTGACTTGATCTTGTCACCAGAATTAGGTGTTTTACAGCTTCAGGTAAATCAGGCCTCTCCTGGGGCTCATTGTTGATTCAATGAGTGTTTGAAACTGTTGGCAGGAGTGAGAGTTGTCTCTAGTACCCAGTAAGGGTAAGAGTGGACTGGAGAAGTCATTTATATGATACAAACATTTCAGGGGACTAATTTTTAAAAGATTATTGGCCCTTGTTTACAAACATTATAGTTTCCCCAAAAGAAGAATACTGTATGATTCCACTTATATGTGGTCCCTGGAGTAGTCCAAACTCACAAAGAAATAAAGTAGAATGGTAGTTGTCAGGAGCTAGGAAAAGGGAAGAAAGGGAGCTATTGTTTCTTAAGTAGAGTTTCAGTTCTGCAAGACAAAAAGAGAGCTGTGAATGAATGAATAGCAGAGTGAATGTACTTACTGCTGCTGACAACTTACAAATGGTTAAGATGGTCGATTTTATGTTGTATGTATTTTACCAGAATTTAATTTTTTTTCTTATGAAGGAGAGTGTCACAGGCAATGTTGGTGTACCACTTAGATGCCACCAGATTCCTGTCTGACATTTTTGTGCACCCTTTTCCTGTATGATTCTGCTTCTGACCACCAGCACTCACAGCTTATCTTTAGAGAGCTCCCCTGAAGCTAGCTGAGCCACTCTGCACTCACAACGTCCAAGAAGTGCCTGAGTGGCTCTCGGCCAAGAACTCACGGATGTTTCCCAGTCAGAACAACTCTGAGGCACAGCTTATGATAGCTCCAGATTCCAATGGGATCAGGCTGAAACAATCTCTGAAAGATTTTGCATGGAGTCAGACTTTTGCCTGGCTTCCTCCCAACATTGCCTGTGACACTCTCCTTCATAAGAAAAAAAATTAAATTCCTGGTTCCCTGTCATGCTGCCAGTCTTCTCTGGGAGACCCTCCTCAGTAAATCACCTGTGTGCATGGACACACACACACACAGACACATGAACAGACACACACACACACACCATTACTGTTCCTCTTGGGACTGAGTTGGCAAGAACAAATCCACATACCAGGACTGACCAGATGATTCTTCCATCAAAAAATATAAAGAATTATGCTCTCCTTCTGGAATTTGTCAAGATTTTTTAACTACATAAACAGCATCAGGAAGTATATGAAGAAGGCCATAGGAGTGATACAAAATGTTAAGGTACTTCAGGCCAAGAAGAAAGTAATTCAGCCAAGGATGGTTGCATGGAAGAGCGGGTTGGGCCTGGAAAGATAGGAAAGATTTGGGTAGGTGAAGACTGGAGGAGAGTAGCTCAGGAAAAGTAGAAAATGGTGCCAGAAATGAAGATGACAAAATAGAAAGTATGTCCTGGGAAAAGCCGGTAAAGAAATCGTGTTGGATGCTGTGCTTCTGGAGGCTACCTGGCCCACAGGTATTGCAAAAAGGGTGTCCTGAGACCAGAAAGTGGTTGGTTACTGCAAGATTCAGACTTAAAGGTGCTGAGATGGATGAGAAAGAGAAGCCAGAAGCTGGAAGTGATAGGCTACAGGACAAGATGCACAGATAATGGGAAGAGACCAAATTTATAACAGACTAGAAGCAAAATGAAGTTCTGGGTATGAAAGGATAATGTTTTAAAAAGAGAAAATTATGCACTTTTTACAAATATAGAAGATAGATGTGTTAAAGATATTATTTAGCTCATTAAATAGGGAGGGACCAAATAAGATGTAAGAGTACAAAGGAGAATCAAAAGAACAGGAAGGGAGGGATAAGAGGGAAAAAAGGGCATTATGATTAGCAGATGTAAGGTTGGGGGGGCATGGGGAGGGCTACACAACTCAGAGAAGACAAGTAGTGATTCTATAGCCTCTCACTACACTGAGACAGTGACTGTAATGGGGTTGGTAGGGGGGACTGATGAAGGGGGTAGTTTAATAACCATAATATTGCACATGTAATTGTACATTAATGATACCAAAATAAATTATAAAAAAAAAAACCAGAAACACATAGTGCTATGTTTCTGACAAATGCTGACATAAATTTACTAGCAGATGCATCTATGCGACTCCACCAGAGAAAAATGCGTTCGCATTTCCAAGAACAAGAACCATTGGCGTTACCATTAGTTATCTACAACTTACATATCTGTAAAATAGCTTGGTCAAAGACAATGAAAGTCCAAGACCTCCATAAAATCAAATAATCCAGAGGGATAAGGCAGTTAATGCCTCAGATTTAACTGAAAGGACACCCAGAAATCTCTTTTGGCCATTTCAAAGTCTTTCAACTTTTTCTGACAGTGGTCAAGTAATTTTGAGACATTGAGTTAAACAAAATTATTACCAGTTTTTTGTTTTTGTTTTTCCTTTCAGAGCCTTTACCGGGTAATGTATATTTAGAACCAATAAGAGCAGAATATAGCAGGGACCAGTTCCAATATTTATTTGCTCATGGGACTGTTTTTCATGGAATTCTTTTTAAGATGCTATAAAATATTGATACTCAATGGTACTGTTTTGGGAGCCACGCACTTGAGCACCACAGCCTCCCAGAGATAACAGAAGAAAAGGTCAGGAGGCCATCACTCCCTTTGCCTGAGGATCTAGGTGACTCTCAGGGTGTTCCCTCACTGCTGAGTGAGCAAATATTTTCATTAGGTTTCCTGCAATTTGTCCTTACCTTTCCTCACATTCCCACCTTCCTACCCCACTAAATGGTACACAACACATTCAAAGTTGCACGTGAAAGGTAGAAAGGATTTTATCTGGGATGTTAGGGAGAAACTATTCTTGTCCCTTCCTCCAATCCATCTCAGACTTTTATGTTGACATCTGTTATTTGTGTCTAGCATGTCATGGGCTCAATTACAGGCTGAGACATTTCTCAGAAGAAAGGAATTGTGGCTAAGATACACCTGCCACATTTTTGTCTGTCAACTCAGCTGGCTATTTAGGGCCTTTAAGAGCACTCACTGAAGAAGGAACAACTGTTTTAATCAGCAGTAAGCTGTTTAAAAACAAAGACATCTTCTTCCACCATGACTGAGACAATAAATCAAAAGGCCCCAAGCCCCTGGAAGTACCTTCTTTCTGGGGCAAATAGAACTTCTGGTCATTATGTGGCCCACTGGGCAAAGCTTGGCATCTGAAATCAGAAGACATAAATTCAACTCCTTTTTCATTCACTAACTGTAACTTTAGGCAGGTATTTTCCCTTCTCTTAGCTTCTAGTTTTTTTTTTTTAACTCTAACAAGTATAAAAATAACACTGAGCTCAGAGGTTTGTCGTGGGCATTAAACTATTCATTGAGATAACATACATGAAGCACCTATTGTGTACTGGCATATAATAAGTGCTCAATAAAGATTAATTCCCCCAAATTTATTTCATTTAACTGATTATAAATCACTGATATTAAAAGTGCAGAAGTATGGCATGCCACCCTTAATGTCACACAGATGCTTTTATCTGGCACATGTATTTATTTTTATATATATTGTAAAAAAAAACAAATCTCATCCTTCAAACACATGGAGTCACAGGTAATTTTGCTTAGGACAAAATGAAAGTATTTAAGTTAAAAACAAGTCAGTTAAGAAAATATTAAATTGATCACATTATACATAATGCACAGATATTGAACAATTGTAAAAGTGGTGCATGAATGACCAAATTTTAGGAAACATTAAGATACATATGCTAAATGGCCCAAAGAGGTTCTAGAAGCAAAAGATCACAGCTTCTGGAAGAACAATTCACCATGGAAGAACTTTCTAAGATAGCTGAACAAAGATGGACTGGACCAGGAAAGGATTCTGTTACTAGAGACAGTCCAACAGAGACTAGCAGGCCTGTTTGCAGACATAGCGTAATGGGGATTCAGACATTAGATGGATGATTAGACCATGTGTCCATTAAGGTCCCTTTGAATCTCATGAAGCTATGTTCCTATGATTAGAAGGACTTCTGTTGTGGGAGCTTACAAATCATAGGCAAAAATATTTAAAAAGACATTCCTTGGGCAAGGTAGTGTCTTTAGTAGTTGAGGTTCTCTGCTAGGTTCCGAGAGTCACCTGAGGAAGTCTCCATGGATTGCCGCTGTCTCTGTCTGCAATGCCAGTTTCTATCACATTTCACAAATTTTGCACTTTCAATTCACCAAATGTTGCCTTTGAGATCCTCTACTGCAGTAATTTCCTTCGGGTGTGAACAGTCGGAAGGCACAGGTTAATTAAAGCCCAGGTGCGCAAGCGTGTCCAGCTGACTGATGTGTATTCCCCTCGGATTGGGGTCTGATTTGAATAAGATTGCCAAGCTGGCAGAGGCAGGAGAAAGCAAAGACAGAGGAAACTTTTCTGAATTCCAAAAGAAAATGTCAGACCGGGCAGGGTTGGCATCGTCATCCATGCTCCTCAACTGCCTCCACCGACACAAACCCACCCTCAAGCGGAGACTCTGGTGCACAGCCCCAGGGGTTCCAGAGGGCATCTGGCAAAAATACCCAACCTCCTGGCCTCACACATGCATGCTCCACACAAAACGTGTGTTTTCGTTGGAGTAGCAGCCCAAGGGGCGTGCTTTCCAGGGAGCTTGGAAAACCACTCGAATACTTTCTTTTGACTGAAATCCCTTTAACAGCTAACCACATCTTTATAAAGCAACTCCCCCCATGAATGAAATTTGGACTGAGGTAGAACTGACCAACTTAATCCTAGATAAGAGAATTTTAAATTAGGAATATTACTGCTACTCCTCCTCCTACCAAAAGCACCTGCTAGGCACTGTCCTAAGAAATGCTTCACTTGCATTGATCCTTTCTCACCATAACGTGTGAGTGAGGGGCTTTCATTATTCCCGTTTTACAAATGAGGAACTTCAGACTTGGAGAAAGCAAGGGCTTGTCCAAGTTCACACACCTGACTGAGTTAGAAGCTATCATTTTAAAACAACGAAAATTTACTGACCATCCAGACCAGTCCCTTCTTTTTTAAAAGTGCAAAATTGAGATGCATAAAGTAGAAGTGATGCATCCACCAAGATGCAGATGTTAAGTGACAGAGCTGGACCCCAGTCCAGGGATTTCTGGAGAATCCAAATTCTAGGCTGTTTCTAAGAAGGTATAATAGGGAAAAGGGCAGAGATTTCAAGGAATTTAGAAAAGGGTGACACTGAGACAATTGAGCACATACTTCACAATTTCACCTCGGTGATGGCGCAGTGTCCTAGAGCTGAACTTACTGAGCCTTTACTATCTGCTGGCACCTGTCTAAAAGGAAGAAACATGTGTCTTGATACCAACAAAGAAAGGCACAGGACTGACTCCTAGCCAGGGCACATTAGCCACGTGGCCTTCAACAACACGCTTATCCTCCTTAACTGCCGGAGATGCCGAGGATGGGAGAGCGGAAGACACCTGCCCAAAGTCACATAGCCAGGGACTAGTGGGACAAAAGTTCAAATCTAGGTTTTCTATTACAGCAATTGGCAAAGCAGAATGGAATGATTAACTATGGTTATGGCTGTCATTGTTTGGAGTTTTCATTGTTGTTTGGTTGGTTTTACTACAAAGAGGAGAGGAAAAGTGAAAGTGGTTGTGGGCTTTCTAGGTGCTGAAACCTAGCTGTGACATCCTGCTAACTGGCACAGTCCTGTGGCCTATTGGTGCTGAGACTGCTTCCCAGCTTTCCCCCGGTGCCTGGTGCCACCCTCCCCACCAAGCCAGCTCTCAGGAAGGAGCCATCTCTCTGGCTTCCCATGGGAAAGGGTGCCTCAGTGCCCTGGACCAGATGAAAGGGTCACCTGGAGAATGTAGCAATTAGCTTCCCCAGGTGAACTGGCTGTCATCAGTGACCTGGCCATCCTGCTACTGCAGCAGTCAGGAGGGGAGGCAGGGCTAGGAGGAGAACTTTACTTGGAAGCTGACAATCCTAGCTGCTGCCATTACCCAAGATGCTCGGTCCTCCGGCTCTGCTACAAGAAGCAAGCCAGTGTTCCCAGGTCCTGCAGGACTTTGCAGAGAGGGGATCTGCTGTAAGTAACCAGCTGGCTTAAGGGATGAGCACATCTCAGGGCCTGGGGCATCTCTGGGCCCTAGTGCCCCACCACTTCATGCCAGGTTTCCACACGATGGATTGTAACCATTAATTAGACACCTGGGCAATATTTATGGCCCATAACTTGAAGCCTTGTTAAGGATTTTTGTTTTTTTGTTTTTGTTCTTTTATAAACCAAACCCTTTGGAGCCATCTGCCAACAGAGGAGGAAGAACTAAGTGAGAGTCAGGTAACTAAATGATTTGACAGAACTCTGGCTCTGCAATCTCACAGACCTGGGTTTAAATCCCCAGTAGCTATCAGTTTGTGTTGCCCCTGGGCCACTTCTCAACTTCTCTAAGCCTTGGTTTCCTTATATGTAAAATGGGAATAATGATTTTTAAATTTTTATTAGAATTGCTTTGAGACTACACAATCACATTAGCTATTATCATTCTGTACTGAAAATTCCCCATCGTTGTGTCTGTATCCCACACTAAAGAAAAAATTATGTAAGAATAGAAACTACAGTTTCCATGCTCACCCCTTGACTTAGGTTGAGTTGCCTCAGACATAGTCAATTAGACAAGGATTTGAGAATAAGTAGTTCATTTAGAAGTGACCCCAGGAAACCCGAGTAGTGGACTAGGAAAATATGGCAAGACTGGGGAGGGAGCCAATCAGGAGGGCATGCATTATCTAGCCAGTGACTGCTGTGGGCAGCTGAGCCTCCACCCCATTAGGAGCCTCTGAGAGGTCAGGCCTCTGAGTTGTCCCCCTGGAGAGGCGATGAAGCTGGGATACTTATCCACTGACTCCTGTCCACCATTGGTGAGAGCTGCTCCCAGGGGCATTAACTCCCACCTGCCATGAATAGCTGGTAGAAAGCCCTAGGGCAGAGACTTGTGGCGCTTGCATGACAGCCCATCAGAATGTACTGCAATAGTGAGAGCCCACAGGAAAATAGGGCAGCAGCACGTCTGCTGCTCCTCCACTATATGGAGCATAATGACTGATACATGATTGGTGCTCAATAAACATTGAATGAATGAACGAATGAATGAATCAACAAATCTTGATAACTATAATACAAGATAGTACCTGATCAGAATCATCAAAGAGGCAATTAAATTAGCAGGTGAGGTTAATAGAAGGTAAAATTACTTTAATCTAGAAGGTATTAAGAAGGTCTTAAAGAAGAGGTAGCATTTGAGTGGGGGCATTTAAGGATACGTTATGGGCTGAATTATATCCCCAAAGAAATTCATATGGTGAATTCCTAACACCCAATATGTGAGAATGTGACTGTATTTGGCAACAGGCTCCATAAGAAGTAATAAAGTTAAACTGAGACCATAAGGATGGCCTCTAATCTATTAGGATTGGTGTCCTTAGAAGAAGAGATACATAGAGAAGGAAGACCCTGTGAAAACACAAGAGAATACAATGAGAGAATTCTGGAACAGATCTTTCCCTCACGGTCCTCTAAATGAACCTATCCTGCTGACACTTTGATCTCAGACTTTTAGCTCCCAGAACTGTGAGGAAATACATTCTGCTGTCCATACCACCTAGTTCCTGGTACTTTGTTACAGCAGCCCTAGAGAACTACACAGGGTAGGTAGCTCTCATCTTCTGCACGGCTGTATCTTCAGCACCTAGCCTATTGCTCAGTACATTGTATTGGCTTAAAATATTTTTATTCTGTGATAATTATGGCCAAGTGGCAAATAGAGGAAAGACATTATAACAGAGACAAGTGGATGAATGATGGCATGTAGACCAGAAAGTATGGTGGCTACTAGAAACAGCAAGTTCAGTTTGGCTGGAGCATAAGTGCTAGTGGTGTAGAGTGTGGGTATGGTAGGCAACACTCAGAATGAGTTAGGAGCATCTTAAGGAATTTGGACCTTATTAAAGTGGTGTTGTAGTGATGACCTCCTGAAACAATCACAGCTTCCAGTATCCCTGCTTTGATTTGGGGATTGGCCAATGGTACACTAGCAAGTGTGATGCAAACAAAGTCATGAGAAGCACTTGTGCATTGGCGCTTGCCCTCTATGACTGCTTTTATTAACCCTGAGATCAAGGGTGAAGATGCCACGGTAAGCCTACTTAGAGAATGAGAGATGGCTTCAGACAAGTCATGCCAGATAAGCTTGCTCACCTCCAGGCATATGAATGAGGCCAACCAAGACATTCTAGCCCAACAGAGCCAACCCAGCCCAGCTCAGTCCAAGAAACAACCCACAGATTTGTGAGAAAAAGTAAGTAGTTATTGTTGTAGTCCACTAAATTTTGGAATAGCCTTCAGTGAAAGCTAACTTATACAATTGGAAAGTCATTGAAGGCTTTTGCAAGTAGGAAGGCAACATAAATGAGGCCTTAAGATGAATCTGTAAATAGTGTATAGGATTTAGAAAGCAATTGCCCTAACTGCTCCCTAATGGGAATAAGCAAAACATTTGTTGTTCTCCTTTCTCTGAATATCTCTAGTACTGAGACCAAGATGGGCCACACAATCAAGATGGAACCCTTGATTATATTATGAATTCAGTGTCTAGAGCTATTGTTCACAATACTGTGAGATTTGTTCTTTTGGATCTAAATTTCTCAAGCAAGAGGCAACTGCCAAAGGTAAGAGTTCAAGCAAAGAGAACAACTGAACTATTATCAAATGCTAAAACAAGAGGGATTGAAACAAAATAATCTGAAGTTCATGGTGGCTGTACTAGAGGGGAAAAGAGTTTAGAGCTGGAGTTCAGGTCAGGATAAAGGAATGGTTCTCACTACTCTAATAAGAGATACAGCCCATGTCTGAGTTGATCATTGCTGGTTGCCTGTAACTGCTTGGCCTTGACTCTTTCACCCTTGGAGACAGCCAGAGTCACATGGCATTACTGGAATGTAATGAAGATCTGAGGAATTATTTTGACTTCAAAACTATGATAAAAGGTTAGGTGAGAAGGATGCCTAATATTAGCCATGATAATCTCCTCTCCAGCTATTCTAAGAATCTGATGCATTATGTCACACAAATAAATTCAACATAAAGACAAGGTTCCATAGCGGTGCCCTTGGCTTTTGAAGACCACCATATTTACAAACCCACCATGGTAACCCTCCCAGCACCTTTGTGCTGCAGCTCTGGGCTGTGTGTTTCTGGAATTTTGCAAATAACCCAGTCAAGGTCACAGGAACCATGTGACTTCCCAGAGTGGTGGGGTGGTCAAAGCAAGCCAGAGACAGAGCCTAATTTAGAAAACACACCTCCAAATATCTTGTCTATGGCTTTATCTATAAGGCCAGCTCTGCCCTCACTTAACTGTTCATAATTCCCTCAAAGATGAGGATAGGGATAATTTATGAAACTAGAAAAGCTGCTTGCTTTGTTTTCCACTGAATTCCAATGAACTCTTCAGCATGGTAAACCACATGAGATTTCAGCTGAGGTCCAGAGCAGGGAGAGGGTGAAAATTTTGAGGTCTGGTTCTGCTAATTTGCTTCACCTTAGGAAAAATAATAATCTTCTGTAATCATGATAAAGAACCCAGAAATGATCCTCTGTTTACCCCTACAACCCCCTACACACACACACATGCACACACACACACTTTTCTGACTTCAAAGAGAGCAGATCCTCTGATTACCAGTAAGCAGTATCTCTTGGGTATGTGTTAAGAACAAGAATCTTCGTGTCTCTATGGAACCAATTATCTTTAGGTCTAGAAAATTAAGAAGTTATGTTTCCATGCATGCACATTCAGATGCCAGATGCTAGCACAGAGTTGATAGTTATAATAATCTTCTCTAGAAAAATCCTCATCAAAACACAAAACCTCCATAGTCTGTTCTCTTCACTTGCTCAGATGTAGCACTTCAGGTCTGGGTAGGTATCATGTAAAAGGCCTATATTTAATGACCATTTCACAAATGTTCTCTCACAAAAGTTCACAGATGTCTCAGCAGACTATAAGGCACATTTCCTTTAAGTGGGGACTATTTGGTGTCTGAACTTGCCAAGCTGCTCAAATATAGAGGGTTGGTTTCACATTCAGTTTTGAGTGAGAATAAGAGGTTTTTAAGTCTATGACAACCAAGTCCCAGTTGTAGCATAGTGGATGGATAATAGCACATGCTTGGAAAAAAATAAACAATAGCTCTAAATTTTGTTATTAGTAATAACAGTATTAAATAGTATCGCTAATAGTGTTATGATAATAGCAGATAACAATAACAGTTACTGAGCTCTTAATAGGCACCTGTGTCCAAATATTAGCTCTTATCACTTGCTGTCAGTTTGACCTTGGAAAGTCACTGTATTAGTTTCCCAAGGCTGCCATAACCAAGTTCCAAAAGCCAGATGCCTTCAACAACAGACATTTATTGTCTGGCAGTTCTGGAGGCTGGAAGTCTGAAATCAAGATGTCAGCAGGGCCATGTTTTCTCTGCTGGCTTTAAGGGAAAAATCCTGGCCTCTTCTTGCTTCTAGTATTTGCAACCCTCAGTGTTCTGTGACTTGTAGATGCAGCACTTCAGTCACGTGGCCCTTTTCTTCCTATGTGTCTCCCTCTCTGTGTATAAACTTCCTCTTTTTATAAGGACACCAGTTATGTTGGATTAAGGCCCACCCTAATAACCTAATTTTAATTAGATTAACTCTGTAAAGACCCTATTTCCAAACAAGGTAATATTTTGAGACACTAACAGTTAGGAGCTCAACATAGCTTTCTGGCAGAGACACATTACAGTTACCTAAACTCTTTCCTAACCTCACTTCCCCTTACAGAAGAAGGATACAAGGAGTGCTGGCCTCACAGGGTTGCTGATAGGATGAAATGAGATAACGTACATAAAGTGTTTAACAGAATGCCTGACACATAGCTGGAAGGCAGTAAATGCCTATTATTATTATTACAAAAGTGGAGATATAGATCCTTAAAGTTCAGTTTGTTTTGCTTTGCTTCACAGAAGAGAAGCCCATGCCGGTAATATTTCCCTCCATGTCTAAAGGGCATAATGATTTTTCTTAACAGCGTGACTTGATTTTCACATCTTGTATTTAACCAAGGAACTATGTGCTTGAAAAAAAATCCACTTTTTTAATTTGAATATTGCCATTTATTCAAAAGTGATAAAAATCACTTTGAATAAATACCTTACTCCCAGCAAGTAAATAAACCTTAAAGGTTAAAAATCTGATCAATTTTTAAAAGGTTAGTAAATGCTCCTTTTAGATTATCTCTAAAATACAAGAAATAAAGCTCTAAAATGTAATATTAAGGACTTCTGTCCCCCAACCATGCCGATATGAGTAAACTATATTGCAGACATTGGGAGAGAGCCTCATACTCTGAAAAGAGCATGCCCTTAACATTCAAGTATATCTGGGCTCAGCTTATAACTCTACGCTTACGGTTCTGTGACCAGGAGGAAGTTATTGTACATTTTTCATTCTCAGTTCCACCATCCATGAAATGAGGATAATAGGTCTCCCTCAAAAGTGACACAGCCTTACCATTTACAGACGGATGGATTACCAAAATGTGGTATATACCTATAGTGGAATATTCTTCAGCCTCTAAAAAGAAGGAAATTTTGACACAGGCTACAACATGCATGAGACTTCAGGATATCATGTTAAGCAAAAAAGCCATTCACAAAAAGATAAATACTGTACGATCCACTTCTATGAGCTACCTAGGGCACTTAGATTCATAGAGACAGAAAGTAGAACAGTGGCTGCCAGGGGCTGTGGGGAGAGGAGAAGGGGAGTCAGTGTATAATGGGTATAGAGGCGCAGTTTTGCAAGGGGAAGAGTTCTGGAGATGGATGGTGATGATGGTTGCACAACAATGTAAATGTTCTTAATGCCACTGAATTCTACACTACAAAACGGTTACGATCGTAATTTTTATGCAGTGTATTTTACTACAATTTTAGAAATGATTTTTAAAATACATTTTTAAAAGTTAAAAATGAGATGGCCTAAGTACAGCTTTAATTAATGCCTGGCATACAGCAGGCAGCAATTACACACATTCCATCATTAATACTCTTCCTCCCACCACCAATACCTACAAAAAGAATTGCACAGCATGGGATTCAATGTAAAAGATGGCAGATAATCCACTAACCCTTAGTTTTGAAATGAAGCTAATTGTGTGAATGACATTGGATAAAGAGGTAAGAAAACGAGTCCATATGCTGCCATTGCTGTGTTCTGTGATTGTGAGCAAGTCACTTAGCTTCTTTGGACATATTTTCCCATCTGTCAAATAAGAGGTTGAACTAGATGATCCATATTAAACCTGAGTCCTTGGAGGTTTTATAGACAATACAGCCAAGACATGGTATTTAAGAATGAAGAGTCATAGTTTACAATGCAAATATGTCCTCTTCATGCAAATAATGGGAGAGGGGAAATAAATATCTTTTATCATGGTAGCATGGTAAATTGGCCAGAGGGAAAGAGATTCAGAAGCAAACTGAAATGAGCAATTAATAGCAAAATGTCATACTGTTCAAGTGTTACTATATTTAAAAGAATATTGTTTTGTAAGATGAATAAGATGGTAATTTTTTATGTGTTTGTTTACCACAATAATAAAGTAAAAGAATATGGGCACATTTCTTTATTTTCTCTCTTTAACCTCTTCTCAAAAACAATACCAATGGTTTGCAAAATTTTCTTTAGATAGCAAATCCATTCTTCAAAGGAAGTTTCATCGGAAAATGAGTGTTTAAAAAAAAACGGACTTTAAAATGGAGTACTAGATAGGGTTTACTAAACAAAAAGTCTGTCCTTGTTCCCTGCACCTGCCTCTGAGCCCTCTGAAGATGACTCCAGCACCAGTAGGCAAGTTTGAAAATCAATGCCATGTACTCTATTAAAAAATGTAAATGCCCTCTCAGTGCATTCAGTTGGGAATTAATCAATAATGATAGAGCTTTAGTAGTCTAAGCCCTACAATCCATCTAGCCATTTATTGTAAGTAATGTTTAAGTGGATTTTAGAGGAGGCATTTCCATCCATTTTCATGAAGATATAACAGAAGGTGAAAGAAAGCATCAGTGCCTAATGTCTTCACTAACCCCACAGTTTAGCACATGCTCAATAAAGATATGTATAAATGATTTCATTCTTGAAAGGACCCAAGCTCTAGGAAAGGCATAGCAGGGAGGAAGTTCATTCATTCATTCATTCAAAAACATTTCTTTGTCATCAACTACATTCTAGGCAATTGTTAAGCACTAACATGAATCACACAGTCTGTATACTCAAGGAGCTTGCCGTCTGGTATTGTAAAGAGCTGTGGAAAATGTAAGGAGGATCATGCACAGAATGTTATGGCAGCACCAAATGCTTGCTGAGTGGAGCAGGGAAGTTTCCTGAAGAAGGGAAGGAGAGCTAGCAAGCTATTGATGAAGGAAATCATACCAGGCAAGCCAAAATCATAAAGCACATGTGAGAAACAGCTTGGTGTGCTGGGAAGCACAACACAGAAAGGGGGTAACTGGGCAGGTGACACTAGAGAGCAGGGCTGTGAAGAGCCCTATGCATGAGTAGGGTCTGCCTGGCTTTGCTGGTTCCCTTTCGTCCTATCCCAGGGAACCTCCAGGTGACACTTTCATGGAACCTTGAAACCCTATAATCAGTACTTCACTTGTGCCCTATGGAAAAAGCAGGGAGAAAGAGGAAAGAAGAGGGTCAAGAGGAAAAAAGCAAGAGATATTTCACCTTCTCTTTGGAAGCCACTGTAAAAAATCTCAACATTACTTTCACTCATAGAAGAAAGCAATGAGGTTACTTGTTGAGAAGAAAAACTTTTGCCTGACCAGAAGACACTGTGCTGAAAGGGCCCCTCAGGAACACCTACTCAGCCAGCTCTCCAGGACTGAGGTGTTGGGTGCCCTCGGTGTCCTGGGCTGGTTCATGTGGAATCAGGCAGCCCTGATGCCCAAGCCTTAGCTCAGTGCCTTCATGCACTCTCAGCTCAAGATTTTCCCTTCTTCAGACATTCCACTTCCCAGCTCTATTTAATGAAAATGCTCACTTTTGATCCTATTTTTCTTACCAACCGTTAGAAAGCTCAGGTATCATTTCCAAAGGTGGGGGCTCTTTAGAGATTGAGTCATGCTGACTATTAGGCATGGACTTGTTGATACCACCTTTCCTTTCTTGTGTGAACAGCCACTAGGTAAACATTAAGCAAGCACAGAAAATGAAAATGCTGACCTAGGGCAGAGTTGAATTAAAAAATGATAGTAACAGCCTCAGAATTCTCACTACTGCTTCTAAGACCACATATATATTCTTTCATAGACAGATAGATAGATAGATAGATAGATAGATAGATAGATAGATCTCCCAAGTTTTAAGTTTTAAAATCTTGTAGTTGATAAAAATCAAAGCAGTGCCTTGTTCCATGTGCTCAAAACTACACGCACCATCCTCATATCAAGGCGCACCTCAGGAACCCAATGATATGCGACCACAGGTGATAAGAGAAGATGGACTTCAGAAACAATGAACATCAAAAGCACTTATTCTTTCAGAGTTTCCAGATCTATGTTCTAGAATCTTCATTACATCGGCAACCAAACAGAATCAAGCATTCTTCTTTATTGCCCAAAGTACTGATACTCCCCTTGTGGGTAACTGATTCTCAATTTCCATCTACTAAAGAAGGGGAAAAAAAAAATATTGAAATCTTACATTCTCCTATTTTCCCCCTTTTTATTGTCCTGAACAGCAAAGCACTACATTATTCAGGACAAGATTCTGCATACATTATCAGATAAACCTGAAACTATTTTGTGACTAAATTTAGATTTTTATTCAAATGATACTTGGGGGAAAGCCTAAGTGATTTTGTACCAGTACTCAAGAAAAGTGTTCCTTCATTTTCAGTAAAATTACAACAAAATTATTTGACAAAATTGGAGAGACATGTAAAAGTTTGAAAATAAAAATTCTAAGTCTTACATTCAAAAGCAAAAGATGAACAACCACAGTTCTTTGAATTAGCACAACTTTTTTTTTTAAAGACTTTATTTCTTAGAGCAGTTTTACATTCACGGCAAAACTGAGCAGGAAATAGAGTTTCCATGTGGAGCATGCGTAGCACTCCTGACCCGGACAATCCTTCACCAGATTGCTTTATTTGTAACAGTCAATGAATCTGCACTGATACATCATGGTCACCCAAAGTTTACATTACAGTTCACTCTCGGTGATATGCATTCTATGGGTTTTGACAAATATATCCACCTTTATAGTATCAGACAGAATAGTTTCACTGCACTGAAAATCTGTGCCCTACCTATTCATCCCTCCCTCCCAACAACCCCTGGCAACCATGGCTCCTTCTACTGGCTCGTAGTTTTGCCTTTTCCAGAATGTTATATAGGTGGAACCATACACTATGTAGCCTTTTCAGATTAGCTTCTATCACTTAGTAATATGCATCTTCGTTTCCTTCATGTCTTTTCATAACTTGATAGCTCATTTCTTTTTAGTGCTGAATAATAGTCCAGTCTGGATGTACCACAGGTTTACTCACTCACCTATTGAAGGACATCTTGGTTGTCTCCAAATTCAACAACTCATTTGTAAACTCCATCTTTGAAGAGCAGCCATCTGAGATCAATTGCCATCTTTGGTCCCCCACTGAATTTTAGAGATGACCCAGACAAGCTTTAAACTAATAGATGAATTGCCCTCAACAAGAAACTCAACATTCTACCAGACTGACTTAGTTTGCTTCCTCTACCTACAAGTTACTCACCATTTTCATAAGGTAGCTCATTACAGGATACCTCTAATATTATTAATAGTTCTTCCTAATAGTGGCCTTTTCCTACACCTTTCAAAATAGGCCTACTTCCTATCCATGTGCATTTCCAAATGTATCTTTAAAATTAAAATCTCGGTATTTTTTCTACTGTTTAAAGGAAAAAAAGTAACAGAAATTGGTTTTATTATTATTTTTGTCCACCTTTGCAATCTATTCTCTTAAAATATTCAAAACAGACAGAGACTTTCAGACAATGGACATGACCCCTCACAGACTTTTTTCTCCTGGACAAGCATTGCTAATCCCTTGAACTTTGCCCTAATAATATTATTTTGTGTCTCTGACTTATTCTGCCCATCCTCCTTTGGATATGCTTCCTTTTCTATATTTTTTCTTCAGAATTGGGCACAATCTTCCATGAATGCAGGGGAGAAGGGAACAATTATTTCTCATGTAGTGTGCATACATTCCAGTTACTACAGTTGGAAGCTCCATCAGCTTTCCTGCCACACTGTCTGAGACCACATTAAAACTAGTTAATTAAAATTTGCTCCTTCCCCATCTGCTCTACTCTGTTTTCTAAGTTTTCTTCAAATTTTCCCCTCTTCACTTTCCTCTTGTTACATTTGACCTACTGTATTACTCTGTCAAGATAATTTTTAAAACTGTATCTACTATACAAGTATCAGCTCCCTTAGCCTGTTTTATGATACTTGTGATTTTGATCAACTGCATCTAATTCATTTCATTCATTCAACCAATATGTACTAAGTGTGAATTATAGTGTCAGGTTCTGGGGATACAAAGAAAACATCAGTCTCTACTCTTAGGAAATACACGGTGTAGTGAGAATGACAGGTCATAACTACTCAGATTAATGAAAATGTAATTACAAACTGATATAACTTCTGAAATCTTAAAAATACAATTTTATTTGTGACTAAAACCACGTAATCTAATGTACATAGAAGCAGGGTGCTGGTAAGAAAAGGCTTTGCTCAATTAGTGATGGTCAAGTTGAGACCTAAAGGATAAGTGAAAGTTAACTAGATAAAGGGGTGGGGATGGGGAAAAGCATTCTAACCACAGAAAAGGTCCTGGAGGAGAAGGAAGCAGAGTATAATTCAGGGATCAGAACCAGGGGCAGGGTGTCTTGTCTGGAAAAAAGAAGAGCGGTCATGGTAGAATCATGCACAGTGATGCTACAGATGCCTAGCCAGACCATGCAAGCTCTCGGTAGGCCAGGTTAATGATTGGCTGTACTCTAATAGCCCAAGAAGAGTCTCTCTAAAGGAGACTCTTCCATTATGAATTTTAGCCTCACTTACCCAAATTTTTCAGAGCCCTCTTCCTCCATTAGTTAAGTCCAAACCCTCTAGTTTACAAAGTCCCCAAAATCTGATATTCCTTTCCAACGTCTCTGATGACTTGATGTGACAGAAACAACCGATCAAGTATTTAATTTTCCCACCCCTCTGACATCATCTGGAACATGCTATCTCTCTGCTCTACCTCAATTATGGTCCATAAAATGGATACATGATTAAATGCACAGCCACTTAGCATCTCCTTAGACAGTGGCTCGGTCTTCTCAATGAGACTGTAATTCCTAGTGAGCAGGAAATATTTTTGTTACTTCTTTTGAATGCTACATAGCTTCTGCACAATTTCTATGTACAATACATAGCTAATTCATGCTTACAGATTATATAAATAGCCTCCCATAAGGGCTCCCTACTGAATAAGGTTATTGCTGTAAGATTATCCCAGCACTGTGTTCTGTATAGTAGGCACAACAGTGATGCCGAATGATTATGAGACTCAGTTTCCTTAGAATAGATGCTGTGGATCTTCTGTTAGGAGTCTTTATACAGTGCAGGAGCCAAATTAAAGTGTGTGTATTTCCTTTCCCTAATGTCTTAGGGTAGTGTTTTCCAGTGTTTTTTTGAGTGACACTCAAAAACTTGAGAAGGGGTTCCTTGTCCATATATGCTTGGGAATATCAAGTTAGGTACAAATTTGATGTGCAGAACTTCTCAGAACACTAACCTATTAGGTGGGTATTTTGACTGTCCAAGAGCCACTAATTCATTCTCTAACAAATATTAAGGATGTACCATATGCCAGGCAACATAGTAACAGAAGTATGCTGGCAAATTATTATTTTTCTATTTTATTATTTTATTTTGGTATTATTAATGTACAATTACATGAGCAACATTCTGGTTACCAGACTGCCCCTATTATCAAGTCCCCACCACACACCCACTACAGTCACTGTCCATCAGCGTAGTAAGATGCTATAGAATCACTACTTGTTTTCTCTGTGTTATACTGCCTTCCCCGTATCCCCCACCCTGCTACATTATGTGTGCTAATCGTAATATCCGTTTTTGCCCCTTCTCTCCCTTCCCACCCATCTTCCCCAGTCCCTTTCCCTTTGGTAACTGTTAGTTCATTCTTGGGTTCTGTGAGTCTGCTGCTGTTTTGTTCCTTCAGATTTTTCTTTGTTCTTATACTACACAGATGAGTGAAATCATTTGATACTTGTCTTTCTCCACCTGGCTTATTTCACTGAGCATAATACCCTCTAGCTCCATCCACGTTGTTGCAAATGTCTGGGTTTGTTTTCTTCTTATGGCTGAATAATATTCCATTGTGTATATGTACCATAGCTTCTTCATCCATTCATCTACTGATGGACACTTAGGTTGCTTCCATATCTTGGCTATTGTAAATAGTGCTGTAATAAACATAAGGGTGCATACATCTTTTTGAGTCTGAGAAGTTGTATTCTTTGGGTGAATTCCAATGAGTGGGATTCCCGGGTCAAATGGTATTTCTATTTTCAGTTTTTTGAGGAACCTCCATATTGCTTTCCACAATGGTTGAACTAGCTTACATTCCCACCAGCAGTGTAGTAGGGTTCCCCTTTCTCCACATCCTCACCAGCATTTGTTGTTCTTGGTCTTTCGATGCTGGCCATTCTCACTGGTATGAGGTGATATCTCATTGTGGTTTTAATTTGCATTTCCCTGATGATTAGTGATGTGGAGCATCTCTTCATGTGTCTGTTGGCCACCTGAATTTCTTCTTTGGAGAATTGTCTCTTCATATCCTCTGCCCATTTTTTAATCGGGTTATTTGCTTTTTGGGTGTTGAGGCATGTGAGTTCTTTATATATTTTGGATTTTAATTCATTGTCAGATAGGTCATTTACAAATATATTTGCCCATACTGTAGGATGCCTTTTTGTTCTGTTGATGGTGTCTTTTGCTGTACAGAAAGTTTTTAGTTTGATGTAGTCCCATATGTTCATTTTTGCTTTTGTTTCCCGGGCTCAAGGAGATGCGTTCAGGAAGAAGTTGCTTATGCTTATACTCAGTAGATTTTTGCCTATGTTGTCTTCTAAGAGTTTTATGGTTTCATGACTTACATTCAGGTCTTTCATCCATTTCGAGTTAACTTTTGTGTACAGGGTTAAACTATAATCCAGTTTCATTCTCTTGCATGTAGCTCTTCAGTTTTGTCAACAACAGTTGTTGCAGAGGCTGTCATTTCCCCATGTATGTCCATAGTTCCTTTATCATGTATTAAGTGACCATATATGGTTGGGTTTATATCAGGGCTCTCTAGTCTGTTCCATTGGTCTGTGGTTCTGTTTTTGTGCCAATACCAAACTGTCTTGATTACTGTGGCTTTGTAGTAGAGCTTGAAGTTGGGGAGCATATTCCCCCAAGCTTTATTCTTGCTTCTCAGGATTGCTTTGGCCATTTGGGGTCTTTTGTGGTTCCATATGAATTTTAGAAGGATTTGCTCTAGTTCATTGAAGAATGCTGTTGGTATTTTGATAGGAATTGCATTGAATCTGTAGATTGCCTTAGGCAGGATCGCCATTTTGATAATATTAATTCTTCCTATCCATGAGCATGGGATGTGTTTCCATTTATTGGTTTCTTCGTTAATTTCTCTCATTAGTGTCTTGTAGTTTTCAGGGTATAGGTCTTTCACTTCCTTGGTTAGGTTTATCCCTAGGTATTTTATTCTTTTTGATGCAATTGTGAATGGAATTGTTTTCCTGATTTCTCTTTCTGCTAGTTCATTGTTAGTGTATAGGAATGAAACAGATTTCTGTGCATTAATTTTGTATCCTGCAACTTTGCTGAATTCAGATATTAGATCTAGTAGTTTTGGAGTGGATTCTTTAGTGTTTTTTATATACAATAACATGTCATCTGCAAACAGGGACAATTTGACTTCTTCCTTACCAATATGGATGACTTTTATTTCTTTGTGTTGTCTGATCACCATGGCTAGGGCTTCTAGAACTATGTTGAATAAAAGTGGGGAGAGTGGGCATCCTTGTTTTGTTCCCCATCTTAAAGGAAAAGTTTTCAGTTTCTCGCTGTTAAGTATAGGTTGACTGTGGGTTTGTTATATATGGCCATTAGTATGTTGAGGTACTTGCCCTCTATACCCATTTTCTTGAGAGTTTTTATCATGAATGGATGTTGAATTTTGTTGAATGCTTTCTCAGCATATATGGAGATGATCATGTGGTTTTTGTCCTCCTTTTTGTTGATGTAGTCAATGATGTTGATGGATTTTTGAATGTTGTACCATCCTTGCATCCCTGGAATAAATCCTACTTGATCACGATGGATTATCTTTTTGATGTATTTTTTAATTCGGTTTGCTAATATTTTGTTGAGTATTTTTGCATCTCTGTTCATCAGGAATATTAGCCTGTAATTTTCTTTTTGTGGTGTCTTTGCCTGGTTTTGGTATTAGAGTGATTTTGGCCTTGTAGAATGAGTTTGAGAGTAATCCCTCCTCTACTACTTTTCGGAAAACTTAAAGGAGGATGGATATTAGGTCTCCACTAAATGTTTGATAAAATTCAGCAGTGAAATCATCTGGTACAGGCATTTTGTTCTTAGGTAATTGTTTGATTACCAATTCAATTTCTTTGCTGGTAATTAGTCTATTCAGATTTTCTGTTTCTTTCTGGGTCAGCTTTGGAAGGTTGTATTTTTCTAGAAAAATGTCCATTTCTTCTAGGTTATCCAGTTTGTTACCATATAATTTTTCATAGTATTCTCTAATAATGCTTTGTATTTCTGTGGTGTCTGTAGTGATTTTTCCTTTCTCATTTCTGATTCTATTTATGTGTGTAGACTCTCTTTTTTTCTTCATAAGTCTGGCTAGGGGTTTATCTATTTTGTTTATTTTCTCAAAGAACCAGCTCCTGCTTTCATTGATTCTTTCTGCTTTAATCTTTATTATGTCCCTCCTTCTACTGACTTTGGGCCTCATTTGTTCTTCCTTTTCTAGTTTCATTAATTGTGAGTTTAGTCTGCTGATTTGTGATTGTTCTTTCCTGAGGTAGGCCTGTATTGCAATATATTGATCTCTTAGCATGGCCTTCACTGGGTCCCACAGATTTTGTGGTGCTGAATTATTGCTGTCATTTGTCTCCATATATTGCTTGTTCTCTGTTTTTATTTGGTCATTGGACCATTGATTATTTAAGAGCATGTTATTAAGCCACCATGTGTTTGTGGGCTTTTTCATTTTCTTTGTGTAATTTATGTCTAGTTTCATACCTTTGTGATCTGAGAAGCTGGTTGGTACAATTTCAATCTTTTTGAATTTACTGAGGTTCTTTATGTGGCCTAGTATGTGAGCTATTCTTGAAAATGTTCCATGTGCACTTGAGAAGAATGTGTATCCTGTTGCTTTTGGATGGAATGTTCTGTAGATGTCGGTTAGGTCCATCTGCTCTAATACACTGTTCAGTGCCTCTGTGTCTTTACTTATTTTCTGTCTGCTTGATCTGTCCTTTGGAGTGAGTGGTGTGTTGAAGTCTCCTAAAATGAATGCATTGCATTCTATTTCCCCCTTTAATTCTGTTAGTATTTGTTTCACAAATGTAGGTGATCCTGTGTTGGGTGCATCGATATTTATAATAGTTAAATCCTCTTGTTGGACTAACCTCTTTATCATTATGTAATGTCCTTCTTTGTCTCTTGTGACTTTCTTTGTTTTGTAGTCTATTTTGTCTGATACAAGTACTGCAACTCCTGCTTTTTTCTCCCTATTAGGTGCATGAAATATCTTTTTCCATCCCTTCAGTTTTAGTCTGTGTATTTCTTTGGGTTTGAAGTGAGTCTCTTGTAGGCAGCATATAGATCAGTCTTGTTTTTTATCCATTCAGTGACTCTATGTCTTTTAATTGGTGCATTCAGACCATTTACATTTAGGGTAATTATCGATAGGTATGTACTTATTTCCATTGCAGGCTTTAGATTTGTGGTTACCAAAGGTTCAACGGTAATTCCCTTACTATCTAACAGTCTGATTTAACTCACTTTGTATGCTATTACAAACACAACCTAAATATTCTTTTTTTTCCTCCTTTTTCTTTCTCTTCCATTCTTTTTATGTTATGAATCATATCCTGTACTCTTTGTCTATCCCTTGGGTGACATCTATTTAGCCTTAGGAATACTTCCATCTATAGGAGTCCCTACAAAATACCCTGTACAGGTGGTTTGTGGGAGGTAAATTCTCTCAGCTTTTGCTTATCTGAAAATTGTTTAATCCCTCCTTCAAATTTAAATGATAACCTTGCTGGGTAGAATATTCTTGGTTAAAGGCCCTTCTGCTTCGTTGCATTAAACATATCATGCCACTCCCTTCTGGCCTGTAAGGTTTCTGTTGAGAAATCTGATGATACTTGGGTCCCTTGTGTTGGGAGATCTGTGAACCTCCATGGCTTGAGAGACTATCTCCTTCCCCAGATTGGAGAATTTTTCAGCAATTACCTCCTCAATGACACTTTCTATCCCTTTTTCTCTCTCTTCTTCTTCTGGTACCCCTAATATGCAAATATTGTTCTGTTTGTATTAGTCAAACAGTTCTCTCAATATTCTTTCATTCTTAGAGATTCTTTTTTCTCTCTGTGCCTCAGCTTCTTTGTATTCCTCTTCTCTAATTTCTATTCCATTTACCATCTCTTCTACTACATCTAATCTGCTTTTAAATCCCTCCATTGTATGTTTCATTTCACATACGGAATTTCTTAATGATTTATTCTCCATCTTAAATTCGTTCCTGCATTCTTGAATATTTTTCTGTACCTCCATAAGCATATTTATGATTTTTATTTTTAACTCTCTTTCAGGAAGATTGGTGAGTTCAGTTTCATTTGGCCCTCTTTCTGGGGTTTGTGAGATTTTGGTCTGAACCTGCTCTTTTGATGTTTCATATTTCTTTGTGGTGCTGTCTAGTGCCCAGAAGCTCCTGTCTCTGGAGCTGCTCAGCCCCTAGAGTGCGGTTGGTGGTCATAGGGGAGTGGAGCTGGTGCCTTGGGGGAGGAAAGATCTGTTTCCTGATTCCCGTCTGCTGTGCCCATATCCAATATCAGAGCTAGTGGGCCGAGCACACAGGTGTAAGCCTCTGTGCTTTGTGTGTCTAGCTGTTGTAGGCAGGGCCTCCCTCTACTGGCCTGACATCAGTGACTGCTGGTTTGTGAGCTGGTGCTGTGAAACCAGGATGAAGGCGCAGCAGGCTGTGAAACACAGTGAGGGTCTCGGAGCTGAGCAGCCAGCCAGGGAGATGGTGCACCTGAAGCTCCTCAAAGTTTCCAATCTGCTTGGCGGAGTACACCCAGACAAACTTGTCCCCCCATCTCTTCTCTCGCATAGCGAGCTCTGTGCAAACTCTGCCCCTTCAGCAACCCTCTTGCTGCTAGGAAGCCTCTCAGATTGCCTGCCTTTCCCTTGTCCCAGAGAGGCCAGGTATGGATCCTGTCCTCCACAAATGGCCCGAATCTGTTTCTCAAGCACTCTGCCTGTCCCAGCTCCCCATCCTCCAGAGCACCACACAGTGTAGATTTCTGCTTGCAAAGAAGATCTCCAGGGCTAGGTGTTCAGCAGTCCCAGGCTTCCACCCCCTGCCCGCTCCATTTCTCTTCCTCCTGCCAGTGAGCTGGGGTGGGGGAAGGTCCTGGGTCCCACTAGATCAAGGCTTTGGTACATTACCCTGTTTTGTGAGGTCTGCTCTGTTCATGAGGTCTGTATGCAATCTGGTGCAGCCTTCTTTCCTGTTGCTATTTTAAGGTTACTTTTATTAACTATATTTTTGCACTATCTGTGGTTTTGGGAGGAGTTCTCTGTCTCACCTCTCATGTCACCATCTTGAATCTATCTATGCTGGCAAATTTTAAAAGTATAAAAACCAGGTCTTCAAGGAAAAGGAAACCAAACACCCTGACTTGTAGTGTTTGCCAATTTCTATGATGAATATATTCCCATGTGGTTGATTTCAAACCATCAATGTGATATCACTGAACACAGAGTAGGGACAAAATGCACACAGTCAGCCCTTTCTAGCCAGCTCAAGCTGGCCTCAGCACACTAGGTGCTAACTGACTAATAAAATAGCCATGGTGTCTACACTTATAGAACTTACAGACTAATGGAGTTGACAGAAAATAAACAAGTTAATAAGCCAATATGTAAAGGTTAATTGTAAAGGGTATGGCCAAGGGAAAAAAACTGAGCCCTCTGAGATAGAGAACCTCTGGGAACTGGGGAGGTGGGCATGATTCCTCCCCAGAGAAGGGATGTTCTAGCTGCAAAATAATTTATGAGAATAAGCCTGCCAAAGGAGCAGGGGGAGGAAAACTGCATGAGAGAGGAATAGCATGTGCAAAAACATAAGCCTACAAAGAATATGGTGTTTGAAAGGACCAAAAAGGCTAATGTGTTTTGATGGAGTAAAGTAGGAGAGAGTGTCAAGAGATGAAGTTGCAAAGGCAAGCAGGATCCACATGGCCTTGGACCTCCTAGTAGGGAGTCTGGATTTTTGTTTTAAGAAGGAAGGGAAATATCCTGAGCTATTTTACAAGCTCGCTTTGACTGCTGTGTGGAGAATGGCCTGGAGTATTTCCCACACTTATCTGAGCCCTGCTCTGTCTAAGGACCTTTCTCTGGAGTGCCCCCTCACAGCATATTTTGGAAATGTTATATTGGAGTTTTGAAGAAGCATGTAATTAGTTAATATTATTTTTCAACCTCTCCCATGCAGCAAGAAATAAATATTTAAGTGTGTTAGTAGAATCTTCTTTGCTGCTCCCTACCACACCAGCCTAGGCTTTCCCAACAGGCTCAATACGATCTCAACTGTCCATACATGTAATGAAAATGAAAGCACCTTAAAAAACAATGAAGTGGAAGACCTAGAGACACTGAGATCCGGGTCAGATGTCACCATTTTTCGTGTTTCTGACCAAGGCCTGGTTATTGTCAAGAAAACAGGTGAAGCTGGTTGTAAAGCAGCACCGTCTAATAGATGTTCTCCGATGATGGAACGTTCTGTATCTACACTGCCCAGGATCCTGTCACTAGCCACGTGTGTCTACTGAGCGCTTGAAATGTGGTAATGTGACTGAGGCATGGAATTTCAAATTTTATGTATTAATTCATTTATGTAAAATTATGTAAAATTAATTCATCTAAGTTAAATTTAAATAGCCACATATGGCTTTGGCAACCAAAACATATATCACTGTTCCAGAGGCTATTAATGGTAAAATAAAAAGTGGTGACTTCCCCCCTTTTATAGCTAGATGAAACCCCTGCTCTCATATAAACTTAGTCCCATAGGACAGCAGTGATACAATGAAGGCATGTCAAAGGTCACTCTGCAATTTAGTCTTCTGATGCTCTGCCTATTCAAAGCCATGCATACACAGGAGAACTTGTTAATGTCTCTAAATAATAGATTAGTGTTATTTATTACTTGTGCTTGTTTATTCATTTTCTCCTAAAAGTACCACCACATTTTGGACATAAGGGCTTCCTCTTTGATGGAAGAAAAAAGTTGGAAGGCAATAGAGAACAAAACAGTCCTGTGACTTTCTGTTTGTCAATACACAGTGGCAACCAGCCAACACAGCAACTATTACCCAACACTCCTATCCTTCATGCCTCTCAGAGTTCCTTTAAATCTGCTTTAAGCATCTAAGCCGTTTTAACTTACATCATATCAAGTCGATGGATGGGAAAAATGGCCAGGAAAATATGGTTGATTAGAAATTCCCCACTGGCCTTCCATTACTAGATGCTTCTCAAACTTTCTATTTTTTTGCAAGGTAAATCTTTCTCACTGATATCACCCTTTAACACCCAAATCATGAAGAACTGAGCTTATAAATGGTCCAACACATGGGGTTGCAATTTGCTGTGTTCAGGTGATGTTGCCCATTGTTTTCTAGGAGGGCTTGCTTTCCTGTCTTCCTTCCTTCATTTTTATCCCTCCCTCTTTCCTTCTTTCATTTGTTTAACAAACTTCTCCTGAGAGCTACTATGTACCTGATACTCAGGCAGGAGCCAGGGTTACAGCAGTGAAGACAGAGGGTGTCCACGCTCATGCAGCAATGGAATGCTGCCACAGGACAGCACGTTGGGCAGCACAGGAGGGCTACAAACAGGAAGGCTTGGAAACAGATCAAAATATCTGTCTGTAAGGAGAAAGGGGAAATGAAGAGATGGGCTTAGAGAATCCAACACACTGGGCTCAAAAATTTCATCTAGAAATTTCACCTTTGTAAAGGAAAAGAAAAATATTTCCCAGAATCATCTTCAAGGACTGCCAAAAGAATTTTAAAAAAATTATTGAAAATAACATCAAGGCAAACCTCACCCCATCATCAAATAAAGCAATTACCTACGTGTGAGTCAAAGGATAGACAAAATCTCTTTCAGGAGACTTACAGCTTAAAATTGATTTGTGGACCATTAAAGTTTCCCCGCTGCTGACTAGTCTGAAATCCTTAGCTAGGGATTCATGAACTCCCAGAATTTAGCTCCATCTTACTTCTCCAAATTTACATCTCTCTGCTCTTTTCAGAATCCTCAGTTACAGCCAGATGGGTCTAATTTACTGTGTACTGAAATGTTCAGGGGTTTCTTACTTCTGTCCCTTGTTTTATTCCCAAATTCTTAGCAATTCTTCAAAGTCTAATTTAAGTCTTATCTCCTATATATAGCATTGCCTGACCACCTCAATTTCTAAAGTATGCTCTCTTTCTCCACAGAACTTATAAGGCACCTTATGAATATGATACTTTTTTGGCAATGGCAATTTATTACTTTACAGTTAGCAAATTAGCTATGTCTGCCTAAGTCATAAAAGCAATGTACCTTATACTCTGCTTTTCACTAATAAAACATTTGTGTTTACATTTATAGTGTATAAATAGAATTTTGAAAAACCTTGTCTTGTTAAATTTAATCCTCACTGCAATCCAACTAGGTAGGTATTTTCTTCCCTCATGCACAGAGGAGTAAACAGGGCCCCAGAAAAGGAAGCCAATTAATCTGAGATTGCACAGCTAGTAAGATATGACTGAACTTAAAACAAGGACTTTTGACTCTAAGACTAGTGCTCTTTTTTCTTAACAGTGAAGAGTTGTTTTAATATAGGACCCTTGGTGTTATGCCTGTATGTTTTCCAGACAGCTTTAATCACACAGTATGTGTTTAGTGGGCATGTATGGAAAGACTAATAGAAAAAATAAGGCCTCCTTAAAAATCAGCTTCATTAGTAATGCAAAAGAAGTGAGGATGGAGATTATACTTTCATAGTGTCACCCATAGTAATTTTTGGATTTTAAAAAACAGCTACAAAAAGAATTGACTGTGATTGTGGTCACGGTTGCTCCACATACATCTGAGTCACCTAACCTTTGGATCTGCTCTGCCCATTAGTTTCAGGCCAAGCCATCCAATCCTTTACAGTATAACAGCTCCATAAATGGAGACAGACCAAAACAAACTATTAATACCCAAGCAGATGCAGAAACCACTCAGTTGGATAATTTCAATGTTAATACAAAAATATTTAAAAGAGCTAAGAATGTCACATAAGGAATACCAATACGAAAGATATAGATGGCATTAATTTTTGGAAAAACTTTTTTCTGTGTAATACTTGTACATTTTAAATAGAGCTTCTACAGCTTACCTATGAATTCTACTTTCTAAGCAAGAGATAGCTTGCATAGTAGGCAAGCATATCTATGGTTATGCATCCTTAATCATATTAGCTCTTCCGTTTGCCAAATGTGTTTTCTGTGCTGTGTACTGTGATACTTCTTTACTCCTCACAATGACCCTGCAAGCTACATGTAACTAGAGCCATGCTACTGAGAACACATGTGTGTCTTCCACACCAAGCAATTCTGGCACTAACTGCCTGGAGTTAGGACAGACCCCACAGGTTAAGAGCTCAGTCCCATGACACTACCCCTCACTTCAGACGCCAATCATAAGTAATGGCCCCAGGTTACTCATGCTTCTGATTGACCTGGATACAAACAGGAAGTTCCCATGACTCCTTCCCGCAAATTTAATCATTTGCCAGAACAGTTCACAGAACCCAGGAAAAAAGTTTGCTTATTACTACTTTTGATTTATTACAAAGGACATGTTAAAGAATATAAAGGAACAGCCAGGTGAAGAGGTACACAGGGCAAGGTCTGGATGGTCCTGAGCTCAGGAACTTCTGTCCCCGCAGAGTTGGGGTGCTCACCCTCCTGGTTTGTGGATGTGTTCATTAACCTCAGAGCTCTCCAAACCCTATATTTTGGGGATTTTTATGGAAGCTTCATCACAAAGGCATGATCAATTATCAAGCCCATTTCCAACCCTTCTCACCTCTCTGTAAAATGGGGAGTAGGGCTGAAAGTTCCAAGCTTCTAAACATGGCTTAGTCCTTCTGGTCACCAGCCTGATCCAGGGGCCCACCAAGAGTTATCTCCTTAGAATAAAACATGCTCCTACCAACCAGGAAATTCCAAGAGATTCAGGAGCTCTGGGTCAGGAATAGAAATATTCCACAGGAAGAACCCCCACAGTGACTGCAGATTGGTGGAATATAAAACTATGTAAGGATGATAATAGAAATTATACAATTTCAATATGGTTGAGGGGACACGTCTTTTTCCAATATGAAGAAAGTTACTTAGAAAATCATATTTAAGGGAAGGTTGAGTAAGAGAATAGCTAAGTTGGAAAAATAAATATGAACTCATGTTCCTAAAAGGAAATATATTTTTTCAGTTTTTCCTCTAAAAATGACCCATCAATGTCAGCAGCACTTTGACCCCATCATCTCTTTATGTGGGTCTCTGGAGAACAGACATGAGTTTCTAATATGTTTTTCCTAAAAAGAAACCTGGGATTCTCAGAGGGTAACAGCTCCCTGCCTTGGAGCTGAATAATAGCAGGAAAGCCTGTAGCATCCGACATTGCCAGAAAACAATGATACCCTTGAGAACATCAGGGCAAATGACCAGCTTAGAGACCCATACCAACCAACTCAAGGCAATTTGAACATTAAAAAGCAAGAAATAGTTAAGGCTAGATGGAACATGTTTGAGTCTTTGAAAGGCCATAATTCCATCCTGATAAAATGGGGAAAGTTAACACAAAGTAAACTAAAAAGTAGCTCTAACGCAAAAAAGAAGAGTGACTATAAATACATATTTTTTTAACTGGGTGTAATCATTAAAAGAGATTATATGTAGGTGTGTAGTTTCTTCTATTTATTCTTCTGCACATCTGTTCATAAGGTGTAGATATTGTACTTGCTGTATAAGTAGAGAGGAGTAGATAAAGGAATTATGAGTCAGCCAAGTGGTTCCAGGGACCTTTGGAACTAACCCCCCAAATATGAAAGGTTGATTATGATCACAGGTAATGACCAGGTAAAATGAGGCCCAAAGAGTGGTCAGACTCAATGACCAAATAGAAAGAGGGTTCAACAGGGAATTTTGAGATGACTGGTTTGCCAAATGCCATCGGAGAGCTAGTTGGCCCTACTCATAATAAAATATTAATGAAGCATAAGTAAGTTGCTAATAATATGTATAGGACTGTATAATGTATAATCATTGGCAAAATAATTGATGGCATGGTGCTGGCCATGCAAAACTTAAAGAATGCCTTTTTCCGGAGAAAAAACACTAGGTGAAAATATCTGAATCTATGAGAAAGAAACCTGACTAAAACAAACCGTGCCACTAATATAACAAAGTATAGTTTTATAGGGACCTTCACAAATGATCAGTGGCTCAAGTTTGAATTAATTTGGAACATACAATCAGACCCATTGACAGATCAGAAATCAGCTTGTTGATAATCCAAGTCCTAGATTAATAATCAACCTTGTTGATAATCCTTGGTCCAGAACTGAGGTGGTGTGAAAAGATACTAGGGTTACCTTTTTTTTTTTAACCAGCAAAGATGTTGTCATCCTGGGAAGATGTCAATATAAACCCTATTATAATTTTTAAATTAAATTAAAACAAACACTGTTGTAATCCTACAAGGGTACTTAAGACTATATACAGTAATAATAAAGAAATAAATCAGACAGCAACAATAATTTTGAACAGTTCAAGTGTAATTAGTAAACATTGTAATTATAGTTGTTTTGTATACTTTTTACAGTATTTATAGTGTTAAAAGTTTTAGGCACATTAGTATTTTAATTGTAATTTGCACCATAAGAGTTCAGTTAATTGCATTTGTAATAAATTTTAAATGTTCATTTTGATGTTTCAAGGTTTTGTCTATTAGATATGTGCATTGAGTAAATTGAGCATATTCAAGAAGTATAGATAGAAGTTTATGTTCCTCTCTTGTTAAATAAACCCCCAGAAAATCAAAGAATCTTATCAGTAGAAACAATCTCAGAGAGATTCAGTAATTTGTTCAAGGTCAAATTTCAAACTCAGATCTGTATGAATCCAAAGCCTGTATTTATATCTATACATGCCAATTCTTTACAGACATTTTCTTGTAGTAGCTTTTCTCACATTATTTAGGCCACTATTTTTTTTCACTTGACAGTAAATAATTTGGGGTTTTACACAACTGTCAAAACAAGTTACCTATGTACTGAAATTCAAACTATTGGAACTATTGTCTGGGACCACATAAGTTTTTCATAACAAAAAATAAAAGAATTAGTTGACAGTACTTTTAAGTAGAAGAATTTCTCACAGAAATGTAGATGTCTAGCTTCTCTTGAAAAAATTGGCAGAACTGGCAATACTGGACTCTATCTAATATGATAAAAATCAACAGGAACTGAGTGAGGGCTGTCCCTGGAACGAGGGACTCAAGTCCAGTTTGCCTCTGTCCCGACCTCACCAACTACACTAATTTGTTACTTGTCTAGCCCCGTGTGCATGTAAGCATGTGGTTTCCACTGCATGCTTGTATGAAACCAACTGCACAAAAACCCTCAAGTTACTGCATGCTTGTAGAAGCCATCATCAAAGGGGGATTTTATAGCATCATGCACACACAGAGATAGAACCAATTTCAAGGCCTCAAGGACTATGTTTCTCTAGTTTTGGCATGAAGACTCTAGAATGGTGATATAACCAAGAGATATGACAGTTCTCCTGAAATGCAGAGTAATCTGAATTTGTACTCTTAAATATATAAATACAATTAAACATTAATCAAAGGAGAAAGCGGCAAGCTTTTCCAGAAAGCTAGAAAAAAAAGAGCAGCCAAAGAGGTCAGATAAAACCAGAGAGTTCATCCATTCATCCATCTATCCATTCATTCATTAACAAAGGTGCTCCATCAGGTACCTGAATACCTCCCGACGCTCTTCAATTCATCATCCATCCACCAAGCACTGTCCCAGGTACTGTGGAAAATGCACTTGGCATATAGCAGTGGACAACATACATAGGATCCCTTACATTACCCACTGGACCCTAAATGGATAATCACATAAATAATTAAACCTCGGGTAAATGTTATAAAGAAAAAAATAAAGGATGCTGTGAAAGCTTATACCAGGGTTTGCCTACCTAATTTGGGGATTCAAAGCAGGTTTCTCTGAAGACATGGCATTAACTAATTAAGGCCCACAGGCTACTGACCATCCCATTCCAAACCCTGGTCTGCTTCAATGTGTGTTTCCTTGCCAGCTGAATAAATAATAATAGTAGCTAACTTAAACTAAGGACTTGTCATGTGCTCAGCTTTGGGGTGAATGCTTTACACAGATTAGCCATTTAACCCTCATACTAATTTTACTTTAAGACAGATGCTCTTACTATCCCCACTGTGTAGATGAGCAAGCAGGAGCAGAGCCCTACAGGGATTCAGCACTTGCCCAAAGCTAGAAACTAAAGTGAAAATTCAAATCCATATCTGCCTTTCTAGAGCTGCCATACTCTTAACTCTTGACTTTCCTATAATGGAGCCATACCTTTCCTGAAAAAGCCAATCTAGCTGATAAATAGCTGCATATTAAACACACACACACACCCCAAAACAGTTTTTCCCAAAAGAACAAATGTCAATATATCTTAATCCACTTTTATAGTAGAGAGTTGATCTAGTAAGAACAAGCATATTCCTCCTGTAGGAGCTTTTTATTAAGGACAAGTATGATTTAGGAGATACGGTACAGCATCCAATCTCAGAAAGCAATTTCAAGGATTGAGTATCTCCACTTTATATTGCAAAATAATGAACACACTGACACCCCAGAATGCTTATCCAACATAGTTTGCCATGTTAGCATTTAAAATAGGCAAACACGTGCTGAGAGATATAAAGAAATGTAACTTTACAGATGATTCTGCCCTATTTAGCTCAACATTGATCATTCGCTGTTAAACACTTTAAAGTAAAAGGAGTCAATAGAATTTGGATCTTTCAGAAGAAATTACATAGCAAAAAGCTCACTGTGGGGAGGTAAGAAAAGAGAAAGCAAAGAACCTTTAGTAGCACTGAAGGAAAAAGCTGATAACTTTGAGAAAACCCTTTCAGAATGAGTCATTTGCATATGCAAGGAAGATCACTTTTTATGCAGTTGCATTATGAAATTTGGAGGAAGCTTTTTCCCCTTACCCAAGCACAAGGAATATGATTTCCTAGGTTAACAGTAGAAGCATATAAATATTTTCTTCCCAGCTTTCCTGCAAGTGTCAAGTTTTCATGGCCTTTCTTAAAAGTTCAACATTCACACCTTTGTAAATATTCATTCCTGAGAAAGTCTGTAATGTCGCCTGAACCACAGTCCTTAAAAACTTTGCAATGCGTGGGATCAGCCAAGACCAAAATGCCTTGGGAAATCCTGAAGCTCTTCTTCCTTCCTTCCCCCAAAGACAACAAAACCTCACTGAAGCTTAAGTTTCCTTTACAGCTTTCAGAATCGGGAAATCTGTACCCACTAACATGAGATAGTATGTACACACTCTGCTAAAATTTAAGAACATTTGAAAGGTTCTACAAAAAACTGAATCAATAGAACAGGTTTTTTTGTTACTGTTTTGGGTATTTTTACTTATTGAAAAATGGAAAAAGAAATGTCAGATGTTTCCAAGTGCTATGATGTTGCATAAAAAATTAGGGCAATTACTTCTGAGTGTATTTAATTACAAACTGGCTTGAGCTTTCAAAAGAGACAGTGTGTAGATAGGTATGTCCTGAATATGAAGCATTACTATATTAATGATGTATTAAATCATTTTTATAGAACAAAAACCCACTGCTTCTAGAGTACAGAACAAAGTATCCACAGCTCTTCATATGTACCATGTGGAGGAGAGGGTTTTTTGCAAAATTTCAAACAACAAAGAGTTCAAGAGAATGGAATCATCTAACTAAGCCTTGTGAAGGTCTGCGTCTTCATTTATTTATCCCACAATTCTTACTGAGGGCCTGCTAGGGCTGGACACTCTTCTAGGTCCTGAGGACACAGCAGTGAGTGAAAGTGTGTGCATCCTCTCCTGGGGCAGGTGTTCTCTTCTACAGGATGAACAGAGAGCAAATACATATGCGACGAAACGTCAAGGTAGGATATGGTCTGAAATGAATACAGCAACAGAAGAGGAAGGTCTGTGGAATACAGAGAGAAAAGAGGGGGTATGTGAAGGAAGAGCTCATGAAAATGGTTTGCCATCATCTTATCTCCTGCCATCAGTCCCCAGAGGGAGTGGGGAATCTGAGGAAGAGTTCTGGGTTAGGAACCAGGAGACATGGGCTCTGGTTATAGTCTTCTCAGCAAGGGCTCACTCTTGTTAGGATATGTATATTCAAGACCATGGGCAAAAATTGAGAGGGCCTGAAAAAAATTCAGCAACTAGAAAGACATCCTATTGCACCGTCTGTTTGAAGGTTAAGTTTGTTGCTTTATTGGGAGGCAGGAAAGGACATGGGCACTGGAAACAGAAAGACCTAGTTCAGTCTCTGGGCTGTGTGACCTTGGGCAAGCTGCTTTCTCATTCTAAGCCAGTATCCTCACCTCTCAGATGGAAATACATACCCACCTCAGGACCTTTCCATAAAGATGAAATGGGATCATGCATGCAACATTAGCTCAATGCTTGGCTCATGGTAAGCACTCAACGAATGGGATATGGTATTATTATAATAGGTAGCAAATAACACTATGACTAATGCCTTCAAAACAGAGCCAACAAGCCTTTTTATTTTCTCAAGATGACCCTTCTTTTTCTAGGTGAAAGAACCTGATTATGGTAAATTGCTTTCTTTAGGCTGGTGAATAGCACTTATCTGTTATACACTGGGCCACTATATATTTTCATTTTTAAAATAATAGAACTCATTTACAGCTATTCAGAGAAGCAGAAAGAAAAAAATCCACCGAAAATTAATGCTTGTAATTTAGTTACCGTGTTTGAATCACTTGAGTTGGCAGAGGCCAGATTTTCCTAGATCTAGACTCACATGCAGACAAGAGGCATGAGAGGAGTCCTGGATATTGAGTGGATATGTTTACATGTGTCTGACTGCCTGCATTCTAAATACAAAGATAAAAATGAACTTTGACTCCTTCACAGATCATTATTACTCAAAGCTCTCTGCTAAAGCTGACAGATATTTACATGTTGACTTGTAATATATTTCTGTCATTTATATATCCTGCTCAGAAACAAAAAAGAAAAAATTTTAAGCTTTGCAAGGACATAACATGCAACAAAGAGAAGATTAGCCATTTGGCAACCAAAGACACAGCTAGAGGAAAGCTCACGCCAGGAATGTAGACAGAATATCAGAATAGAAGGAGGTCCCAAGAAGTATCTCATATGCTTGATTCATGAAGCAACAGGTGTTCTTGGAAATAGGATCCTGTGTTTGGCTCACACTGTGTCCTCTCTCAAAATGGGGACAAAGGACTGGAAAAATCACCACCACACTGACAATTCCCATTAACCTCTGGCATGGAATAACATGCTCTTATCTACCGGCAACTGCGCCCCAGTCTGCAACCTGCCTCTTATCTTCATTTGCAGGCCATCAAATTACCTTGGCCTCTGCAAATGCATCAAGAACAAATATTGCTGCAACCTGAATCTCTTTGGTGATTAAGAAACTCCCTGAGGGCCAGAAAGGAGTGCTGCAGATAAATGTTTATCTTGATGAGCACACATCACATTGCCGGGGTTTTTTGAGAGAGGCCAGCAATTATTCCTCTCTGTTCAGAAAACTCACAGGGATTAAATATCAGTCAAGCTAGGAGAGGAGGAGAAAGAGTAGTAGAGGTAGGTAGAAGTTTGTTGTCATATGCCCGTGGCCACCCGGCTGTCTTAGCCAGGAATGTTTAAGTGTGTTTGGGACCGAACTGACATCCTTCTCTCACCTTTAAAAAGTCTCTAAAGAAGGACTCTCACGTACAGGGCATTGCTCAGTCCCTGACCTATGACAGACACCTCACATCGCAAGGACTCTTTTACGTGTGCATCCATAAATAGCCAATATCAGCCCAGTAATCCAGGTAGTTGCTTCCAATTGAGCAGAATGGTCACAAGAGAAAAAATGTGCTTCATATATTTTAGATAAGGGCACAGTATAATCACCATGCACCCTCTCCCCTATAAGGGATGAAATACTAAAACAACCTTAAGCTTAGGAATGTTAAACACCATTCCTAGCTTGATTTTGATTCACATGACACCATTTCAGAAACCACATGGTCTATAAAGAAAATGTTATCACAAAGTAGCAGATGTGAAGCCTTGAAATGTCAGACGGGTTTAGAGAAAAATTGTACTCCTAAATGGCAACAGGTGGCTTTACTTTTCATACTCATTTTAAGAAAGAAGATCATAAAAGAAAACACATTATCCATGTCAAAGCGATAATGGATAATCAGGCAGGAGGCGAAAACATAAATGTTAGAATCAAAACTCTTGAAAAGGTTGAAAAAACTTTGTTTTTCATGTTAGTCAGTGGTTTTCAGTCCTTCTTTGGGAGCAGGGTGCATGAACATGCATTCTATCATTTGAAATATGATTTCTCTTTCTAAGTAGAAAAAAGTGGGTTTCGCAGAGAAGGAGCAGTTTGTATTTTGTGAGCAAAAAATGAAGATGGTAAAAGAATGAATGATAAAGAAATGCTCAGGTGACAAATACTGTATGTATCTTATCTACACTAACTTCCTCTTTGAGGAAAGATGAATTTATTCACATTTCAATAAATTCCCTGGTGACTTCCTACCTGGAAGAAAACTAAGTCTTCTAGTCAGTAAGAGGCTCACTGTGAGGCCAAGTTTGTTTGGTTTCGTGTATAAGCTATTGCCTTGCAGCTTTTTATTGGCTGTATTTTCGATTGCTCAGATCTTGCCATATTGAGAAAGCAAACATTTTCTCAGTACTCAGTATGGCAAATTAAAGTCTGTTACCAAAATAGATAACTTCAAGAATGGAGAAACTGGAGCATCTAACCCATCTTCCTGCCAAAGCAGAGGTCTTCTTGGCAAGTATTTTCTAGTGCTTTGCTTAGTCTTCTTTAATATATCAAGGAAGGAGCCTTTCACTCCCTAAAACCTCTCACTGTTCAAGAGATATCCTTTCTTACCTTTAAATATACATTAGACTATGTTCATCCCATTATTTCTTTTTACTGCTTCCCACTAGCACCCATTTTATCCCCAATAAAAGTAGATATGGAAAAAGGGCAAAAAAGAAAGAGACAGAGAATTGATTGTCTTTAAAAAGAAAACACAAAGAGAGTTGAAGAAATAGCTCTTAGCTCTGCTACAGAATTAAAAATGCATGCAGTGCTATAATCATCAGCTAGTTGACCCCCTGCAGTAGCAGATGAACTTCCTACCTGGTGCCCCTAAGTCTTAATGCCTTATTGTGCTTTCTTCATTTCTACATGTTTCATATTCTACAGTCTCCAGATGTTGATTCCTATAACTGAGTTAACCCAAGACAAACAGATCAGAGAAATATAGAAAGGGGAGGATTTATTATGCCCATTTGAGGGTTAGGGATAATTTTTTTTGTCAAAAACCCCTAAAGAGATTATTCATACTCATTTTATTGGAGTATTCATACTCATTTTAACAATTTCAACAAATGTGCCTTTTTTTTTACTGTTTTGTTGTATATTTAAATTCTTTACATAGTTAATCACAAAATGAATTCACAGGCTAGGCAAAGCAATGCTTAATTTTTATACTGTTGCATTCATGCCATGTTTAATGAATGACATCCCAATAATAAATAAATGAATCTTAAGCAATAAAATCATAGTCACATGACAATGATGTTTCTAAGGTCCAGAGAGATCTCAAAATTCTAAGATCTTTTCAACTTGCAACAATTTTGAATTTAAGAGTAAAGAGGCATGACTTTAACATAATAAAGTCATTATATGACAAATACACAGCTAACATCATATTCAGTTGAGGAAAACTGGAAGCTTTTCCTCTAAGATCAGGAACAAGACAAGGATGCCTATTCCCATCACTTTTATTCAGCAAAGCACTGGAATCCATAGCAATCAGGCAAGAAATAGAAAAGACATCCGAATTTGTGAGGAGGAAGTAAAACTGTCACATTTGCAGATAACATGATATTACATATAGAAAACCCTGAAGACTCCACCAAAAAACTACTAGAATTGACAAAGGAATTTAGTAAAATCATAGGATACAAAATCAATACATAGAGATCTGTTTCATTTCCATATACAAATAATGAACTAATAGAAATGTAATTCAAAGAGAAATTAAGAAATCAATCCCATTTACAGTTTCATCAAAAAGAATATAATACCAAGGAATAAATTTAACCAAGAAGATGAAAGAACTATACTCTGAAAACTATATGACCCTGATGAAAGAAACTGGAGAAGACACAAATAAATGGAAAGATATTTCATGCTCATGGAGAGGAAGAATTCATATTGTCAAAATGGCCATACTATCCAAAACAATCTATAGATTTAATACAATGCCTATCAAAATACCAATGGAATTTTTCACTCACCTACACCAAATAATCCTAAAATTTGTATGGAACCATAAAAGACCCCAAATAACAGCAATCTTGAGAAAGAAGAACAAGCCTGAGGGTATCATGCTCCTTGATTTCAAACTATACTATGAAGCTACAGTAATTAAAACAGTATGGTATTAGCACAAAAACAGATACATATACCAATGGAACAGAACAGAGAGCCCAGAAATAAACCCACACCTATATGTTCAATTAGTATATGACAAAGGAGGCAAGAAAACACAATAGGGAAAAGGCAGTCTATTCAATTAATGGTACTGGGAAAACTGGACAGCTACATGCAAAAGAATGAAATTGGACCATTGTCTTATGCCATACACCAAAACTTGAAATGGATTAAAGACTTAAATATAAAGACCTAAATATAAGACCTAAAATCATAAAACTCCAAGAAGAAAATATAGGCAGTAAACTCCTGAACATCAACACTAGTAAAATTTTTCTGGATATGTCTATACCCAGGCAAGGGAAACAAAAGCAAAAATAAACAAGTAGGGCTACCTCAAACTAAAAAGCTTCTGCACTGCAAAGGACACCACCAAAAAAGTGAAAAGGTAACCGATTGTACAGGAGAAGATATTTGCAAATGTTATTTCCAGTAAGAGGCTAATATCCAAAATATATAAAGAACTCATAAAACAACACCAAAAAAGAAAATCTGACAGAAAAATGGGCAGAGGACTTGAGTAGACATTTTGCCAAAGAAGACATACAGATAGCCAACAGACACAAAAAAAGATGCTCAGCATCACTAATCATGAAGGAAATGCAAGTCAAAACCACAATGAGATATCACCTCACACCAGTCAGAGTGGCTAATATCAACAAGACAAGAAATAACAAGTGTTGGCAAGGATGTAAAGAAAAGGCAATCCTTGTACACCACTTTTGGGAACATAAATTAGTGAAGCTCCTATGGAAATCAGTATGGAGGTTTCTCAAAAAACAAAAATAGAAATGCCATACAACCTGGTAATTCCACTTCTAGGAATTTACCCAAAGAAAACAGAATTCTTGATTTTAAAAGATATATGCACCACTATGTTTATGGCTGCATTATTTATAATAGGCAAGGTATAGAAGCAACCAAAATGTCCAGCAAGAAATGAATGGATAAAGAAGAAGTGGTACATATATACAATGGAATATTGCTTAGCCATGAAAAAGAAATCTCACCATTTGCAACAACATGGATGTATCTGGAAGGTATTACACTAAGTGAAATAAGGCAGACAGAGAAAGACAAATACCACATGATTTCATTTATATGTGGGGTCTGAAAAACAAAACAAATGAACAAACAAACAAAACAAAAAGAAACTCATAAAACACAAAGAACAGATTGGTGATTACAAAAAAAAAAAGTGAAGAGGCATGAAGAGTAAACAGGCATGAGGCATTGACTATTGAAGAGTCCACTTCTCAAGAATTTATAGTAGCCAACATTCCATCTATTATAATTTATGCCTTTAAAAATACTCATAATGTTTCTCATTTTTCCTTTCTAGTTCTCACCCTGTTTCTATCTTGTATTCTTTTTAGTAAGCACATGCATTTATGGGAGAACACAAAAACACTAATAATAATAATAAATGACATTTGGTGAACATTTACTCCAATCCAAGAAGTTTAAGCTGTTCATGTGATAATGTATTTCACTCTAACAAAATCTCTAAAAGTTTTATTATTTTCCTGTTTTATGAATGAAGAAATTGAGGTAAAAAAGGCTAAGTAACTTCCCCAACCACATCCAAACACAAATGATGGGTCCAAAGTCCAACTCTAGAGACTATATTCCTAACTACCCCATTTCATTGCATCCCTCAAAAGGGCAAGCTACACTGATGTCATCAATTATTCCCTGTTTTTTTTCTATCTTTATTCAACATTAAGAAGCAAATAGTAGCACTCTGATATTTGCTTCCAAATGCTGCTAAAGCCATAAAACAATTATTAAATTGCTCTGCCTAGTTTCATGACTCCTTGTTGAATATTACTGCACTCTAACTAAGATGATATTCCACTTCAAAATAGTGTGCTTGGACATAATTGGTGATGTCTTGTCCATTTCTGAAATCAAAGTAGAAGTTAGGACTCCTCATTAAGGGTCAAGGCAATACTCCAAAGAAGACTGGCAGTTATCTTGCACTGACACTGACCTTGGAGAGGATTAAAACATCAACGAGATAAAACAAGAATAAAAAGTATTTCTAACATCAACTTTTCTCTGACACCCACAGTCTGACACCCACAGCTCCCTCCCTTCTCTGAATTCCTGCAGAGTTTATATGCCACCCTTATTTTTGCTGCCATCTTTTGAAATTTGTGTAGTTACTGAATGATACCACACATCTCTCTCCCTATAAACTCCTCTGGCTTTTCTTGTATATGCTCAATAGATTATTTATGATGTTTTTTAGAACAAGAAGGAATTCATGGAAAGTTTCTTGTTGAACCCAGTATGTACAGAGGAATAAACTGAGAGGTTGGGCAGTATAGCTTATGACACACAGTTAGTTAAGTAGCAGGTGAAGCACCAGTGTCTAGATATTTTCATGCCTGATCCTGAGCTCTTAACCCCAAATCAAGTTTTTCAGCTGATGAGAAGCCTCACAAAAAAGAAATTACACAGAAATACCTAGTTGCTTCCACATGCTCATATCCACATATGCAAGCAAATTATATAATAGAAAGCCTGAAAACAAAAATATCATCAGTAATATTTAAGGATTTAAATAAAAAGAGATTTGTCAATTGGAGGAAAATATGTAGGATGGCAAATTTCAACCAAGAGTAGACTGTAGGAACCACAGGACAGTATATATAAATCAAATGCATGCAAAATGCAAGAATCAAGGATCAAAAAATGATACAGCCATGGTTTTGCAATATTGAGGGTCTGATTACAGACCATCACAATAAACAATTAGCACAGTAAAGCAAGTCAAATGTATTTCTTTGTTTCCTAGTTCATATAAAGTTGTGTTTATGCTATACTGTAGTCTATTAAGTATGCAATAACATTATGTCTAAAATAGCAAGGTACACTAATTAAAAAATGCTTTATTGCTAAGAAATGCTAACCTTTATCTGAACTTTCAGTGAGTCATATGTCTTTGCTGGTGGAGGGTTTTGCCTTGAGGTTGATGGCTGCTGACTAATGAATGTGTTGTTTGCTGCAGATTAGGGTGATTGTGGCAATTCTTTAAAATAAGACAACGATGAAGTTTGCCACATCAATCAACTCTTTCATGAACAATTTTTCTGTAGCATATGATGCTGTTTTAGAGCATTTTACTCATAGCAGAATTTCTTTCAAAATTGGAGTCAATCCTTTCAAACTCTGTCACTGCTTTATCAACTAAGTTTATGTAATATTTTTAATCCTTTGTTGCCATTTCAACAATTTTCATAGCATCTTCACCAGGAGTAGAATTCATCTCCTTCTTTGCTCATGCAAAGAAGTAACACCTCACCCAATAGTCTTATTACAAGATTGCAGCAATTAACTCACATCTTCAGGCTGTACTGCTACTTCTAGTTCTCTTGCTATTTTCATATCTGCAGTGACTTCTTCCACTCAAGTCTTGAACCCCTTAAAGTCATCCATCAGAGTTGCAATCAACTTCTTCCAAATTCCTGTTCATGTTGATGTTTTGACTTCTTCCCATGAATCACAAATACTCTAAATGGCATCTAAGATAGTGTATCCTTTACAGAAGGTTTTCAATTCACTTTTCCAAGATTCATCATAGGAATCACTATGTGTGGTAGCTAGAGCTTTATGAAATGTAATATTACTTAAATAACAAGATTTGGAAGTCAATATTACTTCTTGATCCTTAGGCTGCAGAATGGCTGCTCTGTTAGCAAGCAAAAAACATTAATCTCATTATACATCTCCATCAGAGCTCTTAGACAACCAGGTGCACTGTCAGTGAGAAGTAGGATTTTGAAAGGAATCTTTTTTTCTGAGCAGTTCTCAAAAGTGGGCTTTGAATATTCAGTAAAACATGTATAGAGATGTGCTATCATCCAGGCTTTGTTGTCCCATTTATAGAGCACAGTAAGGGTATACTTAGCATAATTCTTAAGGGCCATAGAATTTTCAGAAGGATAAATGAGCACTGTCTTCAACCTCAACTCAGCAGCTGCATTAACCCCTAAAAAGAGAGTCAGCCTAATCTTTGAAGCTTTGAAGCCACGTTCTTCTTCTCTAGGTATGAATGCCCTAGATAGCATCTTCTTCCAACTTAAGGCTATTTGATCTACACTGAAAATCTATTATTTAGTATAGCCACTTTCATTAATGATCTTAGATAGACCTTCTGGATAACTTGCTGCTTTCACCTGGCATTTTTATGCTACACAGACAACTTCTTTCCCTAAACTTCAGGGACCAACCTAGGATAGCTCCAAATTTTTCTTCTGCAGCTTCCTGACCTCTCTCTGCTTTCCTAGAATTGAAGAGAGTTAGGGCCTTTCTCTGGACCAGGCTTTGGCTTAAGGGAATGTTGTGGCCAGTTTCATCTATCCAGACCACTAAGACTTTCTCCACATCAGCAATGAGGCTGTCTTTCCTATCCTTCATGTGTTCATTGGAAGCGGTACTTTTAATTTCCTCCAAGAACTTTTCCTTTGCATTTACAACTCGGCTAACTGTTTGGCACAAGAGGCCCAGCTTTCAGACTATCTCAGCTTTCAACATGCCTGCTTCACAAAGCTTAATCATTTCTGGCTTTCGATTCAAAGTGAGAAATATATGACTCTTCCTCTCACGTGAACACTTAGAGGCTACTGTAGGGTTATAATTGGCCTAATTTCAATATTGTTGTGTCTCAGGGACTAGGGAGGCTCAAGGGGAGGAAGAGAGACAGGGAACAACTGTTCAGTGGAACAGTCAGAACACACACACCACTCAGCAATTAAGTTCACTGTCTCTTATGGGCACAGTTGGTGCACCCAAAACAATCAGAATAGTATACTATCAAAGAACACTACTCACGGATCACCAGAGCAAATATAAAAACAAAGAAAAACTTTGAAATATGGTGAAAATTACCAAAGTATGGCACAGAAACACAAAGTGAGCAAATGCTTATGGAAAAATGGAGCTAACAGACTTGCTTGACACAGGGCTGCCACAAACCTTCCATTAGTAAAAATGCAGTACCTGGGAAGCATAGTGAAGTGCAGCACAATAAACAAAGTATGCCTGTATGTGGGCATTTAGAAACAAATTTCTTCTTCACAGGATGCCATTGTGAATTCACTGAGAACAAGTCATCCTAAAATGATCTCATTCCTTTCTTGATAATCTCATTGCTAATTATAATAAAAGCTATGAATGATGGGGGAGTTGCTGTGTGTAATGCCATGTTCTGATTACCTTAATAGTGTACCTATCAATTCATCGAATCCTTACCACTGCACCGAAGGTTAGACAAGCACTTTCCTAACTGAAGTGGCAGCACACAGCATTTGAACTCAGGTCTCTCTGACTCCAAAAATTTCTCCTTTGACCCTGTCATTCTCAAAGACAACCTGATGGGAACCTCTAAGCTACTGAACCAGGGGAAGGGCTTAGATACAGTTCATATCCATTTTAGCAAAGCACTCAGTCTTCCATAATCACCTGTTGTTACAGGAATTGGTAATTATTTGAACCATTCCCAATGAGTGCTGCTTAATCAGTCAATACTGAATTGGAAAGAAGTCTCCAGGATGGTGCCACAAAGCTCTATTTGGGGTCCAATTCTCTTCAATATTTTAATCAATACAGATTAAAATGTGAAACGTGTCTGCAAAAAAATCTTTAGGACAACACAACTGCGGGAAAGATAGCAGTACAACGGGTGACAAAGTGAAGTTTCAAAACCATCACCACGGGCTGCAAATGTTGGGCTGAAATCTATCAGAAGAAATTTAACAAGTATAAAAGCAGATTCTTATATGCAAGCTTTAATAAAAAAATAGAAACAAATACAAGATGAGAGAGGCCCAGCTTGAGAGCCACTCCTTTCAAAAACATTCATGACTTTTATTTCCTCACTGTCTAAGCCCTCCTCTTTTCCAAGATATGGGATACTATTATGGGCTGACTCTTTGTGTTCCCCCATAATTCACATGTGGAAATAATAATCCCCAATGTGATAGTACAAGGAGGTGGAGTCTTTGGAAGGTGCTTAGGTAATGACGGTGGGGCCTTATAAACGAGATTCATACCCTTATGAAATATGCCCCAAGGAGCTCTCTTGTCCCTTTTCACCATGTGAGGACATAGATGGCTGTCTGTGAACTAGGAAACATGGCCTCAGCTGATCGGGAATTTGTCAGTGCCTTGATCTTGGATTTCCCAGCCTCTAGAACTATGAAAAAGACATGTTTGTTATTTGAGTCAGCCAGTGTTTGATATTTTGTTATACAGCCCAAGCTGATTAAGACAGACACAATACTGACAGATGAGCTGGAATCAGGGGTGCCTGACACCAGATCATGGCCTACAGAGCCGTCTTGAACAGCTTTGGGATCTGGTCATGTAGAACACTACTGCAGTGTCACACAAAAGGATCTGGAAAGGACAGAAATACAGATGCAAGGCCAAGGGACATAACAGGAACAAGAAGTCTTAAGGTGGTGTTGGTGGATTCAGAACTGTAAGGAGCAGGCAGAACTCCTGAGATACTGGACTGGACTAGACTAATCATGGGGCTTTTATAGGCCATGACCACCATAGATAATATGCACACAGATGAGTGTGGCTGTGTTCCAGTAAGACATAATTTGAACACTGATATTTGAATTTTATATAATTTTCACATGTCACAAAATACCATTCTTCCTTTTTTTTTTAATCAATCATTTAAAAAATTTAAAAACATTTTTAGTTTGTGAGTAGTACAAACACAGGCAGGGCCTTCAGTTTGTTAACTCCAGTAGATTGTAGTTGAATAATGAAGTGACAATGATTTATTAGGTGTTTTGGGAACAGAGACAGAGACACCAGAAGCAATGGAAGGTGGACTTCAAGAGGAGAAAATAATTCTACAATAGTCCAGCTATTTTAGGAAGATTCCAGGAGGAATATAGGCTAATCTGTAAAAAACACTAAAAAATCACAACTGTATGTTAATAACCAGAACCAAAAAAATCACCTCAGGAATGTAGAACTGTGTCCTTCAAGAGAGGAATTTCATCCTTCCATAGCTGAAGACATTCCTTGAAGTTCAAGTCAGGAGGGATAAATGAGAGGTGGACATATGCAAAAGTCAGGGAATGGCAGCTTTTCCAGGACAGGACTAGATTCCCAGTTACATTAATTCAGACTGGCAGCAGAAAACTTTTTCCCCCCAGGAGAAAGGCTGTTTTGAAATAAATACAAACGAAATTATCTTCTAGAACACTTTGGATTACTATAAGGTTGGTTTTTAGTTTTTACCCCAACTCATTTGACTATTTTGATTTCATCCTCCTTGTACTTAGATGCTGAGTGAAACTTAGCAGCAGAAATGGCAGCTGCCTCCTTGTTGAAAGAGAAATATGAGAGCAAAGCGAATAGGTTTCCTTATTAGATGTGTGCTTTAATGAAAAATGTGCTCCCTAGTTCTAGTACCATAAAATTAATCAGAATTAAAGATTTTCCCATGAATCATGTACTGCAATTAAACATCTGAATGCTATTTCCAACAAATACTGCTATTATGTCAAATATGATGTTTGTAAATATGGCATGTAATTTACTAGTCTCTAAATGAACAATGTTAATACATATTCTAGGGCAAGAGTGACAGACTGGCTGTATATTACACTGCAGAGTTTGCTATTATCCTCTTTACATTAAAAAATAATAAATCTGGTCTCATTTGCAGGTTCTTAAAAGCAAGCAATAGGGGGCCACTTGATAATATGAACCCACAGCTCATAAATAGTAAATGCAAACAGGATTTTCTAATCTTCCTAAACAAGTACAACTGAAAGCCTTCAGCTCCTCCAGGTACTCAAACTTTTTTACAAAAGTTTGGAAGTTCAGGGAGAAAATTTTTTAAAAAGAAAGCCTGTGAGGAGTGTGGCAGATCAAGGATTTGTTTCTCTCTCTTTTCCCTGTAAATTTACCAGTCATTCCATAGTTACACTAGTTTTTAAAGAGGAAAAACGTGGTATCTGTGGAAAACCTCAATTTGCTCATTTTGGGGAGTAAGTTTCACGAGTTTCCTTTTTTTGTTTTTGTTTTTGTTTTTGTTTTCTAATTTTGGTATCATTAATATACAATCACATGAGCATCACTGTGGTTCCTAGATTCCCCCCATTATCAAGTCCTAAGACACACCCCATTACAGTCACTGTCCATCAGCGTAGTAAGATGCTATAGAGTCATTACTTGTCTTCTCTGTGCTGTACTGCCTTCCCCGTGCCCCCACACCAGCCCATATTGTGTCTGCTAATCATAATGCCCCTTATTCCCCTTATCCCTCCCTTCTCACCCACCCTCCCCAGTCCCTTTCCCGTTGGTAACTGTTAGTCCATTCTTGGGTTCTGTGAGTCTGCTGCTGTTTTGTTCCTTCAGTTTTTGCTTTGTTCTTATGCTCCACAGATGAGTTAAATCATTTGGTACTTGTCTTTCTCCACCTGGCTTATTTCACTGAGTATAATACCCTCTAGCTCCATCCATATTGTTGCAAATGGTAGGATCTGTTTTCTTCTTATGGCAGAATAATATTCCATTGTGTATATGTACCACCTCTTCTTTATCCATTCATCTATTGAAGGACACTTAGGTTGTTTCCATTTCTTGGCTATTGTAAATAGTGCTGTGATAAACATAGGGGTGCATATGTTTTTTTGAAACTGGGATCCTGCATTCTTAGGGTAAATTCCTAGGAGTGGGATTCCTAGGTCAAATGGTATTTCTATTTTGAGTTTTTTGAGGAACCTCCATACTGCTTTCCACAATGGTTGAACTAGTTTACATTCCCACCAGCAGTGTAGGAGGGTTCCCCTTTCTCTGCATCCTTGTGAGCATTTGTCGTTCCTAGTCTTTTCTATGTTGGCCATCCTAACTGGTGTCAGGTGATACCTCATTGTGGTTTTAATTTGCATTTCCATGATAATTAATGATATGGAGCATCTTTTTATGTGCCTGTTGGCCATCTGAATTTCTTCTTTGGAGTAGTGTCTGTTCATATCCTCCACCCATTTTTTAATAGGGTACAAGTTCCCTTTTTTCTAGAGTAACTTTGGGAAATCATTGTCATTAAGTTTAGCATTGTACTTGTAGTAATTTCCTAGGACCACCATAACAAAAAACTACAAACCGGATGGCTTAAAACAAATTAAAATATATTCTCACACAGTTCTGAGGGCTACCAGTCCAATGTCAAGGTATCAACAAGGCCATGCTCCCTGACACTCTGGATGGAATCCCTCCTTGCCCCTTCCTAGTTTCTGGGGTGGTCTCAGTCCTTGGTGTTCCCTGGCTTGCAGCAGCATTGATTCAGTCTCTCTGGCATTGTTTGGTGTTCTTCTTCCTCTTTCTCCTCTTATAAGGCATCGGTCATATTGGATTAGGGGTCCAACCCAACCAGTGTGACCTCACCTTAACTAGTTCCAGCCACAATGATCCTATTTCCAAAAAAGGTCACATTCTGAGTTCTGGGGGTTACAATTTCAATGTTTTTTGTTTTTGTTTTTGATTTTCAGGGGCACAATTCAATCATCACAGTGCTTAAAAAAATCTGACCCCAGAAGATTTCAGGCCATGTAAATGTAGAATACTGAAAAGAGGCCAAGACCAGATCAACAAACATTGGTGATGAATTCCTTCCATGCAACAAGAAGCCTGCCTTCTTCTCCTGAGGATCTTTTCCATCATAGGCACTAACATCATGTCTCTCATATAACACTGTTACTCCTAGTAGTACACATTTCAGTTCAGGCTTACAGATGAGGAAAATGAGCATCTAATTAAGAGGTACAATGACGTGCCAAGTTGAGAGCAAGAGAAGCAAGCAGGATTCACATCCAAGTTTCCCTGACAGGCAAAGCAGTGAATAAACTTAAGAGAGCCATGTGGTTAAATAACAATAAAATAAGTTTTTACTAATTGACAGTGGAATGGTTTCATTTAGAAGGGTTGTAAATGTTCTGAGAAATCAGTGTGTGGGCTAGAGGTCTTTATGATGTTTTATTCTGAACCCTCTTGGACATCAGAATTACATAAAGAATTAACAAATTACTGAGCCCTTATTATCTGCAAGGCCTTGCACTTGGACACTTGAGATACAAGATTGAACAAGATATAATCTTTTTCATCAAGTTGCTCATAGCCTAGCAAGTTAAAAAGATAAATAAATGGACAATTAAAAATTGGTGTAGTAAAATAATAATTAGGCAACATTTATAAGGCATTTATTCCATTCCTGGGTCAATTATAAGTACATAACATATATTAATGCATTAATCCTCACATAAGTCCTATGAAAATGTGCTTATTTTATTTATTCACTTACTTATATTTTTATGTGCATTGTCTACAACTCTTTCCCTTTTACTACATTGGTAATAGCAATATACCCTGGAGACTGAGTTTGTCTTTGTGCTTTGGGTGAAAAATATGGTTAACTTCTTGTTTGTAATATTTTCATTTTAGACATTGATTAAACATATTTTCTTTTCTATAATATCACACAGAAAATGAAATAAAATCGAAAGATCCAATCAGATGCAGAGAACATATCCACACAGAATAATATATGACAAAAGGAATAAAAGATGTATCCTTTTAACTACTCTTTCTAAATATGAGGTAGGAGGAAGTGCAGAATAAGGCTTCTGTTGATAGTAAAAATGGTAATAACTTTTTGCATTACTTTTTAAGAAAATGCATGATTAGTGTTTTCATGCCAGTGTATAGGCATATACTAAATAATCTAAGTACTAGTTGACTTTGGTTCTCAGGGATTCCATATTTAAATACTCAGTCTTGAGCTTGAGTTTATAGACAAATGAAATTACACAAAAAGAAATATAAATATTGTGTTTGCATGCTCTGTAATGGAAAAAGTGAAGCTTATATATTTGCTAAAAGACTGAAAGTAAATTGTTATGTGGTAACTAATATTGTTTTTTAAATCACTAAGTTATCACCTTTAACACTGGTTCAATGGGTCAATGTTCAGGGGGCTGGTCTTTTGTATCATGGAAGGGAGACTAATAAAAATTGAAATAGTTTTTTTTAACTCATTTGCCATTGTCATAGTAAGCTGAATTCCATTCTCTTGCACATTTTAAATCAAATAACAAACAATCTTGTTGGAAAAGAAAGAGATCTGGAAGCATTAACTCTTACTATATAACTTTTAAATATTTTCTTTGTCCTTAACTCAGTTTAATACAGTGACAGTTTCTGATGTTCAGTGAAAAATGAAACTCAGAGGAATATCCTCTTTTGTATTTGTATTTGCTGTTAATGTTGTATAGCTTTTGATTAGTGTATTTATCTTTATCAATTATATACTCATGATTTCATTTTTAAACCATACTATAGTTAGGTATCTATTAACAGTTTATATAAAAAATTTGTTTTGGTTCAATTACATGATTTATAACTTTTTATTATAGATGCAATCTGACACATGATGGTTAAAAGTGCTTCCACAAACCGTACTTTTGTATAATTATTTTTAAAATTCACTTTATTAAAAAGAAGTGGGACTTCCGGGAATATGGTGACGTGAACGGACCAGCAGAAAAATTCCTCCCAACATTATATTTATTCACGAAAATACAGCAAATACAACTATCCCTAAAAGAGAGACCAGAATACACAGGAAAGTGCACAGCGTACAGCTACACCTGTGAGAACTTGGCAGCCGGTGAGGCGGACGGGATACGGAGCG
>JAQQAC010002837.1:87178019-87333558 GCA_029783875.1 Phataginus tricuspis | reverse complement strand
TGAGATTTGGAAACTGCTGAACTCCATGACCTTTACTTTTCCATGCCAGAGATTCTATGACTGCCAACCTAACATTTCATATTGCATCTAGACATTTGGACAAACTGATAAAACTAGAAAAGAATGAGGCATGAATATTACAGTGCATTAAAGGCAACCCAAATGACGCTCTGACACTGTTATTTTGGCATGGGACTTTAATGCTGTTCAAAGCAGAAGTCATCACCTGTTATTTTAAAAACCACCCAAAAACATACCATCCTATCTATCCAATGCTAAGCTTTAACCCAGGCCTGAAACTCACTCTGTCTATGAACCGGACCTTACTCCTCACCATATACTTGAATCTCACCATTACTGAATCGCACTCTGTACCTGAACCTCACGCTGTCCTTCAGTTTTGTTCATAGTAAGGGTGCAGGGAGCACTCAAGGATTAAGCACCCTCAAGCATACCTGTTATGTATCATCTTTAGGGATTATATATAGTATTTTTATATGTGGCAGAGCAAAAATTATTAAATATGAAAATGCCTAGCCTTATGCTCCTAGGGAATACTCTAATATGAATCCTGGGATTTAGTGAAGGAAAATCTAGGTAATGGCTAGAGAGAGAGGCAGTACTTTAAAAAATAATCATGGAAGAAAAGAACAAGTAGTAGACCAAAGAGTAGAAGAAGAGGGAATACTCCCAAACTCATTCTATGAGGCCAGCATCACTCTAATACCAAAACCAGGCAAAGACACCACAATAAAAGAAAATTACAGACCAATATCCCTCATGAACATAGATGCAAAAATACTCAACAAAATATTACCAAACTGAATTCAAAAATACATCAAAAAGATCATCCATCATGATCAAGTAGGATTTATTCCAGGGATGCAAGGATGGTACAACCTTCAAAAATCCATCAACATCATCCACCACATCAACAAAAAGAAGGACAAAAACCACATGATCATCTCCATAGATGCTGAAAAAGCATTTGACAAAATTTAACATCCACTCATGATAAAAACTCTCAACAAAATGGGTATAGAGGGCAAGTACCTCAACATAATAAAGGCCATATATGACAACCCCACAGCCAAAATTATACTCAACACTGAGAAGCTAAAAGCTTTCCCTTTAACATCGGAAAGAAGATAAGGGTGCCCAGTCTCCCCACTTCTATTCAACATAGTACTGGAGGTCCTAGCCATGGCAATCAGACAACACAAAGAAATAAAAGGCATCTAGATTGTCAAGGAAGAAGTTAAACTGTCCGTGTTTTCAAATGACATGATATTGTACATAAAAAAATCCTAAAGAATCCACTCCAAAACTACTAGAACTAATATCTGAATTCAGCAAAGTTGCGGGATACAAAATTAAATCTGTGGCATTCCTATACACTAACAATGAACTAGCAGAAAGAGAAATCAGGAAAACAATTCCATTCACAGTTGCATCAAAAAGAAAAAAATACCTAGGAATACACCTAACCAAGGAAGTGAAAGACTTCTACTCTGAAAACTACAAGACATTCATGAGAGAAATTAAAGAAGATACCAATAAATGGAAACACATCCTGTGCTCATGGATAGGAAGAATTAATATTATCAAAATGACCATCCTTCTTAAAGCAATCTAGAGATTTAATGCAATTCCTATCAAAATACCAACAGCATTCTTCAATGAACTAGAGCAAATCCTTCTAAAATTCATATGGAACCACAAAAGACCCCAAATGGCCAAAGCAATCCTGAGAAGCAAGAATAAAGCTTGGGGGAATATGCTCCCCAACTTCAAGCTCTACTACAAAGCCACAGTAATCAAGACAGTTTGGTATTGGCACAAAAACAGAACCACAGACCAATGGAACAGACTAGAGAGCCCTGATATAAACCCAACCATATATGGTCACTTAATATATGATAAAGGAACCATGGACATACAATGGGGAAATGACAGCCTCTGCAACAACTGGTGTTGACAAAACTGGACAGCTACAAACAAGAGAATGAAACTGGATTATTGTTTAACCCCATACACAAAAGTAAACTCGAAATGGATCAAAGACCTGAATGTACATCATGAAACCATAAAATTCTTAGAAGACAACATAGGCAAAAATCTCCTAAATATAAGCATAAGCAACTTCTTCCTGAATGCATCTCCTTGAGCAAGGGAAACAAAAGCAAAAATGAACACATGGGACTACATCAAACTAAAAAGTTTCTGTATGGCAAAGGACACCATCAATAGAACAAAAAGGCATCCTAGAGTATGGGAGAGTATATTTGTAAATGACATATCCGACAAGGGGTTAACATCAAAATTATATAAAGAACTCACATGCCTCAACACCCAAAAAGCAAATAACCCGATTAAAAAATGGGCAGAGGATATGAAGAGACAATTCTCCAAAGAAGAATTTCAGATGGTCAACAGACACATGAAAAGATGCTCCACATCATTAATCATCAGGGAAATGCAAATTAAAGCCACAGTGAGATATCACCTCATACCAGTTAGGATGGCCAGCATGGAAAAGACCGAGAAGAACAAATGCTGGCGAGGATGCGGAGAAAGGGGAACCCTCATACACTACTGGTGGGAATGTAAACTAGTTCAACCATTGTGGAAAGCAATATGGAGGTTCCTCAAAAAACTAAAAATAGAAATACCATTTGACCTAGGAATCCCACTCCTAGGAATTTACCCTAAGAATGCAGCAGCCCAATTTGAAAAAGACAGATGCACCCCTATGTTTATTGCAGCACTATTTACAATAGCCAAGATATGGAAGCAACCTAAGTGTCCATCAGTAGATGAATGGATAAAGAAGAGGTGGTACATATACACAATGGAATACTATTCAGCCATAAGAAAGAAACAAATCCTACCATTTGCAACAACATGAATGGAGTTGGAGGATGTTATGTTTAGTGAAATAAGCCAGGCCGAGAAAGACAAGTATCAAATGATTTCCCTCATTTGTGGAGTGTAACAACCAAGCAAAACTGAAGGAACAAAATAGCAGCAGACTCACAGACTCCAAGAAGGGACGAGTGGTTACCAAAGGGGAGGGGTGTGGGTGGATGGGTTGGGAGGGAGGGTGGGAGATGGGGCTTGAGGAGTATTATGTTTAGTACACATGGTGTGGGGAGTCACAGGAAAAACAGTGTAGCACAGAGAAGGCAAACAATGAATCTGTGGCATCTTACTACACTGATGGACAGTGACTGCATTGGGGTATGGGTGGGTACTTGGTAATATGGGTAAATGTAATAACCACATTTTTTTTCATGTGAAACCTGATATAAGAGTGTATATCAATAATACCTTAATAAAAAATAAAAAAAATAAGAAGTAGTAGAAGGAAAAGAGATAAGATATTGGAAACAGGGACTTGCTAAACCTATAAAAGAAAGAAATTGGAGTGTTGATAGGAGAGAGAGAAAAATTTAAGGGCAGCTACAGATATGAGAGATATTTTTGAGAGAACTATGAGAAGATGATTTTAATAAAAAAGTGATGGGACTTTCATGTATCCGCCTTGATATTATTCAAGAGATTCCAGTAAAGATTCAAATTCTCTAAATTACTTTTGATTCATGGATTATAATTGTCCTTTATGGCAACACTGACAAGGACTGGACTGTGTAGAGCACCAGCTTTTATTTGAGTTACACACATTTTGACATAGACAGTTTGATGAGATCAGACCTAAATAATGGGCCTAAAAGATTCAAGAGTCCAGGCACCTGGATGGATTCTATACTCAAGCCTCAGTCTAGATCTTCATAAAGTAAGAGTACAGATCCAACTACCATTCTCCATAAGAAAGAAGGTGATTTCTACTTAGTTATATCAGTTAATTTGCCGCAGGGCACTGGTATTGATTGTGTTCCTGTTACATTTTAAATTTAATGGACTCATGGGTATGTGCCATCTCTTTGCCTTTCAAGTGTTAATTTCCCAGTTTAAATGTATTTGCTAGAAATATTTGGAATCAACTACGTTCTGGGTAAGTATAAATATAAAAGTAATTTTTTTGAGTCTTGAACAAGCTACATGGATATTTCAAAGCTGTCAGTGTAATTATCATAAGAATAAGACAGAGTTGGGTTCAAATCCTGCTCTTTAAAGTTATTAACAATAATATTTCAAGCAAGTTGCTAATTACGCTAAGCCTCAGCTCTTACAAAAAAGCAGGATAATAACATGAGATTGGTGGAATCAATAATGGGTTATTTTTGTGAAGTACTTAATGCTTAGAAAGCACACACTCACAAAAGAACTTTAGAAAACACACTGCATAAACAAAGATAAAAAGGGCACAAAAACTTCAATTCCCCATTGGAATAAAATTATAAATGTTGAAAATGAAAGACTTGTCAAAAGTACATTATATTACCTACAAATAACTGTGAAACATAACTTACTCTTCTATTTGTTATACAAAAGACATAAAAATAACAGTGTCTTTCATTAAGAAAATAAAAATAAAGATGCAAAGTTCAACACCTGATAATGCTTCAGTTGCTCATCTCATGACTAAGTATAAAATGTGTTCCCCACTCCTCCAGCCCTTCCCAAAGAATATTAACCATACTCTACCTATGATAATATGGGGCAGCCTGGTTAACAAGAAAACTGCCTAATTCAGTTCAATCATAAGCAAAATAGTTAACTTCAGTTTCTGTGTGGGTAACAGGGTCTTCCTGAATTCTAACTTTCCCACTCTAGGAAAGACAAATCTTAATAAATTTGCCAGCCAAATTTTCACTACTTTACAAATAGTGAATGATCACCCTTCTTTGATACTAACAACGATTACTGCATTTATTTTACTTAGCCAAAAAAAATAAAATGAAGTGCATGCCATCTACCTTCTCTAGTCCACACTAACATATAAAATGCTAACCATTATCAGATTTGGTATTGCAAATTTTTTATAGATAATAACTGAGGAGAAAATAGTCCATTTCTTCTCTCAGTAATGGGACTTGCTCATGTATGTGGTTAAATTGAGACATGTCTATTTTTGGCATGATACGGACAATAGGTGAAGACATGAGATGTGGTTATGGTTCATGAGAAACAAAAGTTCCATCCAGGCAATTCCAGACTTGACTTGAGAACCACCAACCCAGTAATTGAGCACATGCATTTCTTTTTTTGACAGGACAAAGAGAAGGCAACCTCCTTTGTAATGGATATGATGCTCTGGACATCAAGTTTAAAGCATCAACAGATAATTTGGCCTGCAGGCATCATTAATTTATCCTGAGAAAGCTCCAAAGAAATAGTTTTAGTCAGTCTCATATTGGCAAGTGAAGTCTAGGAGTTTGTATTCCCTTTACCTGTCCCAGTGGAAGTGTGAAATGCTTCCAGGTTGCAGGCAGCTGAATATGCTAAAAACTTTCCACTGTAAGTGAAGAACCAAATCCATCCACCAAAATCATATATGGGCCTAAAAGAGTGACATATGTCACTCTTTTATGTTCACCTACTATTTACATGAAGTAAACTGAGTCATTCTTATTACAGAGTCCTGGAAATCTATACCAAATGTTTATTTACAGAGTCTCACATTGAAGAACCCCTCTAAATATTAGCAAATATACCTTGATTGGGTAAACTTTACTGATCAGAGCAGAATTTATAAGTTGGAAGCCATGAGCAGGGAGTAGCCCAAGGACGTATAAGAATACTCAGAATGTTTAAACACTTGAATTAGCTACCATCTTGACAACATTTTATGATGAAATATTTCACATAAGATTCTTGATCTCCAGTTTCTCTTGACAAAACCAGATCCACATTCTCACAAGATGGCAATCTAATTGCACTGAATAGCAGCTGATCAGTTTAAACACGGCTTAGTATATCCGATTTGGCACAGTCTCCATTGGGTCTTTTTACTCACTTATCAGCCAGCCTCATGTAGACATCTTGGTTTTTGATGGCTGTAGTAAATACTGACAGTCCCATGAGCCAAACCAGAAAAGCAGAAGTCCCCTCACAGAATTATCATTTAATATGATTTCTATCTGTCGTAGGGTGCTACTTATTATATTTGTATCTTTCACAGCCCAGTGCCTTTTCACAGAATAGGTGTCATACATTTTAGTTGAACAAATGAATAATTTAATTTGAAGACAGCTACTCATGGTCTGCTAAAACTCCTCCTCCCTTGTTTCTAACACACTACCTTTTTTAATACAGCCTGAGGTTACATTAGCTCGTTTAGCAATTATAAACATGCTGTTAAACCCTCTTCACTTCTCCCACCTTGAAAATAAAACACCGTGAATAATGTTTTATAATCTATGGGCACAAACTCAGGAACATCCTTCAAGCATCAGAAGTGGATAGTTCTAGTTTGTGATTTTCAGTACATCTCTCCAGTCTGGTTTAGGGGTTGAGCGCAAGGACGTAGTGATGAGCCAGCTCTCAGAGTCTGTTGCACCTTTAGCCATAAGGGCACCTGGCCCAGCTGATTCAATCACCAGGAGGAGACCTCATATGGAGACCAGCACAACCACTGCACAACAACATGTACAAGGGATGCCAGATGATCATTCCATATGAAAACTGGGGCAGAAACTGCCTGATGTGAAAGAGATGGAGGGAGGCTGGAAAGAGAGACAGGGAATTAATACAGGAAGAGTCAAGCTAGCTGATAATGGCTGACATTTTCTCTCCTGACTGGTACGTTTAAAGAAAGCTCTTTAAGATTTCCTAAATGAGCAGGCCCACTAACCTATCACATTAACAGAAAAATAGAAATTACAAAGAAGTTAACCACCATTTGGCTAATGTGCGGTTGTATGTGCTGGCTTCTTGCTGCTTACAAACTCCACAAACCACACTGTTAGGTTTGACATTTCAATTGTGTTTTCTCAGGCTCATGGGCTTGGAAGGATTTCTGCCTACTTAGCATGGCAAGGTATACATCTGTTCTACCTCTGCCACCTTTCCCCTCCATTAAATTTGCACATGGCAAGGGAATCACAAAGGTAAAGGGATTAAAATGTAATAATTTAGCTAAGGTGGAGTCTTCCAAAGGGTATGGTCTGAGCAGGCTCCTTTTATCTATGTAAGAATAACATTCGTGGTAGTAGTCTTGTGGTCTAAAATGCAGATAAAAAATAAAGGCAGTATTAGCTGCATATTTTATCCCCAGGGCATTCGAAACTGACCTAAGCACTCTGTGTTCCTCCAATTCGACCATGCTATGTTTAGAAGCTTTTAGGAGATACCCAAGACATTAAAAGATCATTCTTGTACTTAGGGAGTTTACAGTTCTGTTAGTAACTTAGAACACAAACAATGGAAACATTAAAAGAGCCTTTCCAGGGCAGTACAAGAAGCACAAATGATGGAAAGCTAAGGCAGACAAGTGTGGACATGAAACTTATTATTTTTAAGCTACCATAGTATGTTTTCCTTATGTAAAAATACAAAATTTTAAAACATTATCTCATTTAACCTGTTCAAACAAACACCCATGGGGTAGGTATCCCTACTTCTCTGGATGGGGGTGTTATGGTGCAGAGAGGTGATTAATTTGTCAAGGGTGATCACAGTAGCAAGAGCCAGGGCCCAGGTCTCAGCAGCTCTCTTAAATCCCATTCCAGACCTCTTTGTATCACATCACAGGGCACATTTTCTCATTTTGAATGCAGGGAATTAAATTCCTCAAAGATAGAGAGATTGCCCAATGACGGGACATAAAATCTGTCAGTATGACCAATTCGTCCTGGGTTAGCCAGAACCTTCCTGGTTTTAGCACCAATATATCACATATGGGAAAGGAAATCACTCAGTCCTGGTTTAAAAAGGAAAAAGTTTGTGCACCAGGCAACCCCTCAGTCCCAGGAAAACTGGGATGGTTGGTTACCCTACCTGTGGTTTTCCCACATATATAGGGGTAGATTCAATCCTAATATCTACTTCTTTAATCATCCCCTCATGTCTCTACCATGGGCCATTTGGGTCCTCTAGGAGCTAGCTAAAGTTCTGAGCTAAAAACATTCCCTAAAATAGTAGTAGAAATTCAACAAATATTTGCTGAATTAAGGTCCTTGTTTATCCAGTCTGTCAGTTCAAAGGCTTTGCATGAAGCCAATGCCTGCCAATGTTTACTGAAATTAACATAGATGAAATTGGCCCATAAGACAGAGCAAGAATAATTAAAGAGTTAAACAAGACTCCAAGGAAGAGAGGTGATTCGTCTCTGTCTTAGTGATAGTGGAGAACTTGTGGGTTGACTACACATTTATGAGTATCACATCTCTCTTCTCTAAAAGATCAACTGGTAGGGCTGCTTTTCCTCACAGGCAGCAGCCTCCCCAAATCACTGCTTAGCTGCCAACACCAAGCGGTTTCCAAAGGACCAAAGGCCAATGTAGTGTCCCTGTGACTGAACAAGACAACATCTTTTATGCCCTAGGCAACATGCAAATAATTTAACATGTTATTCCACTGCATTTGCAATAACACCATGCAGCCTTTATCATTATTCCCATCTAACGGGTAAATTAACTAACGATTGTAAAGGGAATGAATCCAGAGCCCAAGCTCTTAGGCATAATAACATTGTACATCCCAAGCTATCACAGTTGATGGACATACCATGCCTAGTAATACGGTACTTCACTGATCTCTGATGTTGTCAGGGTGACTCGATAATAACTAGAAAAGTCATTTTCTAGTAATTGAGAGATGTTAGAGAGCAAAAGATTACATAAATAGATATCTGTATAATTTAAGGTAGCTTAAGTTTGCCTTCTCTTTCTTTTGATTTTTGGAATTTTATTCTTAGAGCATGTAGATCTGAACCCGTGCCAAACACTATAAGTGCTTCTCCTATAACTGCATCTGCAAGTACTCGCTACTTAGAAATATTCCCTTGAAGGACTCAAAATACACCCTTCTGAAAAGAATACCCATACATCTTTGTTGAATGATCCTCCTTTTCTCCCTTGCCCTTACCTTCTGTTTTGTGTGATCGGATGTTCTTGTACTAATACACCTGACTGAGAAATTCAACCAAAACACAAATGTACATGAAGTCATATTCCTTGGGTATAATATTCTTAATTACTGGTAATTACAGAGAATATCTTGGAAGTAGCTAAGCCCTACAGGAAAATACTTCTTGAAACACCTCTACTTTAATTTAACCTTGGAAATGCACAGGGTCAAGAAATTCTAGCAGTAGAGAGAAGCTTAGAAAAATCTAGTTGGAAGGTTTTCTAACTTTGGTCTTTAGAGCTCTGGGAGCCTATTTAGTGAGTGACCAGCCAACAGGATCCCTCATCATCAAGGAACAGTGATGGTCAAGGTTCAGTAGGGGCTCCTGCTCCGGCCATCTTCACTGAGCAATGATGGCAAATATGGTGAGCTGGCCTACCCAGCACCCAGTCCAACCGCTTTCTAGCTGGCTTCCTGTCCTACCCAGGGCCTGGGTTCAGTCAAGCAACACAGAAATACAAGAGAGCTACATGAAAAGGCAGCCACAGGCTGGGGACTCAGATCTTCTGGCACGGACAATGGCAGCATCATCAGGGAGGGCTGCACGGAGTTCCTGGATTCTATTCCATGGTGTCTAGGGTATCAAGTGATGGGCAACAGTGATAACGGGGAGGAGGCACGCAGTGGTAGGGCATGTTCTCTGGCTGCTTAGTTCCTGGTTGTGGCAACATCCATGCCCTGAGACTCTTCCAGAGCCCATACAGGCTAACTAGTTACCTTTAGTAATCCTCTTCCTACCTACACTACCTAGAGAGAGTAGATTTGTCCAAGAACCCGGACAAATTTGCTTCTGTCTAAAGGTGTTATTTCCTTATGATTTAACTTAACCAAAGAATTCTGGAGGGAAGAAAATGTGAAAAACATACATTAAAACAACTGCCTCATTTTATACATAAAGTAATTGGGGTTCGGAGAAGTGAAAACTATCAGTGGTAAAGCTTACTCTAGAATCCAGTTCTCGTTATAGGCTCACCAAGTAACATTTCAGGAATCAGTCCTTGGCAAACTATGTGTAGTATGACCGTTCAGCCCTTAAAAATAAACTAGGTAGCCCAAGGCTGGCCCTACCTGCATACCTCTCAAAAACCTCCAGTGTTACAAACTGAAATTTCATTGCCTTTTACATTTCACAAATTTTCAAATGCCCCACTGTCAACTTTCAAATCTCACTATGTTGTGACTATCACTGTTATTCTAATTAAATGTGAGTAATGTTCCTCATAGTCCTACTTCCTCAGAGTATTAAGGTATTTGAGGGCAGTTCCTGGCACACTACTTCACTTTTTTCTATTTTTTTAATTTTCAAAACTTTTTCCCATCAAAATGGTGCAGACCCTCCCAATTACACCACTGTAACATAAATAGGATCAGAGACTATATATCATAGCTAAGAGCATGAACTCTGGTACCTGGGGTAAATTATCTACAATCATTAGGATCTCAATGATCTCATCTGAAAAACTGACAGTAATAATCCTACTTACCTATCTTTGGGATTGTCATAAAATTACATGGGATTTATGCAAAAATTGAACCTAGCATATATGTGCTTATTAAGAGTTAGCTGCTATGCTTATTATTACTACAGCAAAAACTTAACTATGATGGGAAATATTCCACAGAAAATTGCCTCTTGCCTTCCAATCCCAGACTCCTTTCAGACTTCAAGAGAAACTGTCCTAGAGGGCAGTTAGCCATTTGTCCCAAGTTCTGCTGGTAAATTGTTTTCTGCCCAGGAATGAGTGGGAAAGAAGCAGGTACAATTAGCCAGTGTACTCTATATTAGACACATCCACATCATCCAGGCTGCCACAATCTGTAGGAACCTCATTACGGAAACCCACCTCTCAGAGAGCTGTCCACTCTCCTGGCATCATGAAAAAAATAGTCTACATATTCCACAGTTTGCAAAAGGCTTCCCTGAAGAGTTTGATTTGATCCAGAAAACAACCCTATGAGGAAGAAGACTGGACAGATATCTTTACTCTGACTTTTCTGGGGCACATTAAAGCTGAGATGGTCAATGGCACAATGAGAGGTATACGACTTGTCAGTGGCACACTCTTATCTTCTGATTTTTGGTCCAGGACTCCTTAGAGATTTATACACATGCAGTGTGTGAATAACATTGTGAATAGCCATTTCTGAACCAATTTATAAATCAGAGATTGCACATTCAAAACCATACAGTTGGGTAACATAAGTGTATGAATCAAGCTTTGTGTAAGGCAACACGCAGGGTGGCAACTGTGACCTAAGAGTTCCTACTTCCCTTAAGGAATTCACCTTCAAGAGTTTTTGATCAAGTGCAAGTCATATGGTATTCTCACACACTGGTGGTGGGAATGAAAAATGGTACCACCATTTTGGAACACAGTCTGGCATTTTCATAAAAAGTTAAAAGATACATCTACCACATAATTCAGTGCCTTCATGTTTGGTTATTTATCCAAGAGAATGAAAGCATATATCCAGAGAAAGACTTGAACACAAATATCCAAAGCAGCATTATATATAACAAGCAAAAACTGGAAACAACTCACATGTCCATCAATGGGTGAATGAAAAAACTTATTGGTATGTTCATATAATAAAGTTCTATTCAGCAGTAAGAGCAAACTTTAATGCACACAACATCATGGATGAATCTCAGAATAAATATACTAAGTGCAAGAAATTCTAAGAAATACAGATAAGTCTATGATGACAGAAAGTAGGTAAGTTTACTGACTCTACCGATGGGCAGCAAGGAAGAGGGCATGGTGGGGAGGAAGGAATCTGGTACAAAAAGGCACAAAGAACCCCTTGAAGGTGATGGATGTGTTCATTATCTTGATTGGGAAGATGGTTTCTCTGGTGTATACAAAGGTCAAAATTGTACATTTTAAATATGTGCAGTTTATTGTATGGCAATTGTATCAGTTTGCCAAGGGCTCCTGTAACAAAGTACAACCAACTGAGTGGCTTAAACAACAATAATTTATATTCTCATAGTTTTGAAAACTGGAAGTTGGGGATTGAGATGTTGGCAGAGCTGAGTGGTTCTGAGGCTGTGAAGGAGAATGCTCCAGGCTACTTCGCTTAACTTCTGGTGGTTTGCTGTTAATCTTCCTTAGTCTGTAGAAGCATCACCGAGATTTCTGCCTTTGTTTTCACAAGGCATTCTCCCTGTGTGTGTGTGTCTGCGTCAAAATTTACCCTTTTTATAAAGACACCAGTCATACCTACTCCAGTGTGACTCACTAATTACACCTGCAATGACCCCATTTCTAAATAAGGTCACATTCTGAGGTACTGGGGAGTAAGGACTTCACCATATGAATTTGGTGGGGACACAATTCAAGTCGCACCAGCAATTATATCTAACTACCTAAAACTGTTAAAAAAAAATCTACCAGATCAGTTAAACACAAATTCAACCATCAATTTTATATAATAGTTGAACTTTTTTCCTTCCTTTTTTCTGAAATTAAGTCACCTCTTGGAGTGTGAATATGGTATTGATAATCTATTTTTTTTCTTTTTTTGCATGCTTAGACTACTACATGTTATAGGTGACTCAGTTTTCTCACCCATGTTTTCCTCTCTTCACCCTAAACTCATGAAATTTCTGTGGACCTTTCTTAGAATACATGCAGACATCATTTGGCCTTCACCTGGTGAGAAGACATCATTTATACATCAAAACCTCTCTGTTTTTCTCTTGTTAACTCCAAACACTTTAAATGGTACTGTTTGGCATCAACATAATCATAAACACAAACATAGACATTGGTGCTAGATGTCATTGTCTGCATTCAATTATAAGAAGGTCACTCAGATGATTCAGAATATGCTTATATTAATTTTTTATATTATCACTGGAATCAGACATATAAAGATTTCTTATAGCAACCTAGCTGACTTCTGAGAGTATATTCACAAACTTCTGGGAGGCCTGAGGATCGCCATTATGGTCATGCTAATATTAGAGAGAATCCTGATCTGAATATTAAGAGAACTACACTTTAGGCTTAGTGCTCCTGTTAAACAGCAGTATGACCTTGGGTCAATTTCCCAGATGCTCTGAAGTATATGGAAGTGTTAGTGTCCCCAGGACTTGAGTTTGCTCATCTATAAAATGAGAGGATTGTGCCAGATTATCTCTAAGGTTCTTTTCAGCCCTCGAACTGATGGCACTGGTTGAACTGAATTACAATATGGACTTGCTTCTAATGACTAGCATAAATCACCATTTATATATCACATATCTCTCTGCAGCTTTTCTTTCCTAAAGTCACAAAACTCAAAAATTTAAGTCCATTCTCCAAAAGACAGAATGTGTTCAGTGCAAGGTTTAAGCACACATACAAAAATCAAGGGTAAAACTTGAATCAAATTTAAGAGAGTAAGGATTTCAACATATGATTAGTCTGGTAAACGAGCACTTAGTTCTCCATGAAAATGGAATATGGGCAATGTCTTACCAGAAGAGACTATTAACATGCACAGAGAAAAAAGTGTGCGCATCTCTATTATAAAAATAAATTGAAGTGCAGGCAAAATGCAGACAAACTTGACAGAGGAAGGTTTTAGATAAAATGTAGGGACAATTCTGTGAGCTTCAGTGTTTCTGCAGAATGTATATAAACCAGTTGTGTCTACTCTACCTGCCAATCTTTCTTTTACAGCCTGGTAGGCCTCTAGGACTAAAAGTAAATGTGGATATTAAATTTATGGTAATAGGGACACTGAATTCCAGGGCAGCAGTCTCTAAGCATTATCTTATGAGGAACAATTCTGAACTTCCTTAAGGTTTTATAGGTCCTGAAAGAAAATGGAGTATAAATGACTGATGGGGCAGCTGACAGTCTTATTATCCTTGCTTCAGGTTTCTGGGAACTTTGGGAAGGCAATGTGGTAATGGTAATCAGGTTGGCAAACAGCCAAGAACAGTTTTAAGAGGAACCAAGAATTTGAAAGCCCTGTCTACTAGCTGTTTCATATGTATTTTGTTTGCTATAATGATGGGCTTTTACTTGCTGTATGATCCTGATCCAGACATTCTCTCCCTCCTACTTTATCAGATTCATTATGAGGATTAAGTAAGATAAGAGCTTACAGGAGGAGAGAGTGCTGTATTTCTAAAATACGTTGCTGTAATTTTAATGTAGATGAGTATATGCTGCAGAAGTTCTTCCTCTACCATTTAGGCACACACCTCTACATTCCCCGTCTTCCCTTGCTGAAAGGTGTAGCTATGTATCTGAGTTCTTGCCAACAGAATGTAGGGGAAGGTGATGCAAGCCATTTCTTAGCCTAGTTCATAAGGTTTTCCCATGTGGTCCACTCTTCTCTTTCTCTTTTTTCCTCATCCTCTGTGGGAATGGAAGGAAGTCAGCAGAAACAGAGGAGGAGGAACCAAAGATGGAAGCAGCCTGGGCTCTGAATGACCATGTGGAGTCCACCCAGTCAGAAACACACTTGTTATGTGAGTCTGAAATAAACTTGCCTTATTTAAGCCTCTGGGCTTCTTCAGTTTATTTGTTCCAGCATCTAACATTATATTAACTAATATGCTAGTATTAAGTGAATGCTAGGCACATACACATCTTTTTAATCCTCACGAACCCCATAATATAGATACTTTCATAAACACAGAAAGTTTATGTCACTTTTTCAGATTCACACAGCTATGTGGAGCTGGAACATCAATCTCAACAGCACAAATCAGGAGCTCATAACTATTATATTATACTGCCTCTCTCCATATAGGAAATATTAACAAGTGTAGTACCTAGCTAACAAATTAAGTACTTACTCTGTGTAAGTACTTAATTTATGTTAGCTGTTATTATATAGGCAAAGCAAAATGGAAAGCAGATAACTGAAAACTGAGAAACTTGATTCTAAAATTCTCTTACCAACTAAAATATTTACATTATAAAAGCAATAAACCTAAATAAACTTTTATTTTCTTAGTAAAGTCAGGCTGTCTAAAGGTAAATAGCGATGAAAATAGAAAAAATTGATTATATTAAATTGGTAATTCATACTGAACTTTATGTATCTATAGCTCAATAAAACAGACATTTCTAATAAGTATTTTAACTACATATATGGTATGTATATTATATGAAATAACTGATAAAGCCCTTATTTCTCCACAGAAGATTGGTGGAAGTATATAGCAATTAAGCATTATAATTTCAAAGACTTTTTAAGAATATGAAGAAAATGCTCGTGATAATGTGCCCTAATTACATAAAGGAATTCATTTATTTATTGGTTCAGTTCATTTGTTCAAAAAATGTTTACTGAGTACCTATTACATGCTGGGTGCTGGACTAGGAGCTGGCCATCTGACCTCTCCCTTCAAACGGCAGTCTATCTTTTTAGTGTACGCTTTATTAACAAACCAGCAGAGGCCCTTTCTAGGGCTTATCTATAAAATGAGAAAAATGGATTAGGTAACTGTCCAGGGCTCTGCAGCAATTAAGTTCTACAAGTGGAAACAGGATTCTTGATCCAATCATGCATAAGAATGCTATTTGGTGTACCTGCAAGATTATATCTCAGCTAAAATCACAAAGTACATCACTTATTAATGTGAGTTCTATTTAGGGCAAAGAATTATCTTGTTTTGCCCCAGACTGAGGGGTTTCGTGAGATGTGAGACCTTTAGGACTAAATGAGGGTCTCAGGCAGACTGAGATGGTTGGTCACCTGAGTTCCATGTCAGATTATTAGATACAAATGCTAAAGTAAACTTAGTTACAAAAACCTCAACAAATAGCTTTTTTACACTGGAATGATTTTGCATGTGATACAAAACTAGAAGAACAGGAACTATGTATATATAGTAAACCCACTCATGTCAAAAGTTTTTAGAGAAACACATTTGATATGGAAGTTAATAATAATCACAACAGTCACGTAATTATGAGTTGTACTCTCACCATCCTCTACGAGTTTGGTGGTGGTCATTTTAAAACTATATCAATTCAGAGGTTGGAGGGAACACTGACTACCAGCACTCTATTAATACTTCAATTAGAGAAAGACATATTTTCAACTTTAAAAATCATGGTTTTAGATGTCATATTATAGTTTTGTTTGCAAAATACAGACGTTCTTTTAAAGATTATTCTAATATGATCACCATCTAAAGTTTCAGGTTTCTTTTTTTCCCCTCATCTATCACATGGATCAGTACAATTAGGCATATACAATTACAATGCTCTTTCAAACTGAAGCTAAAGAACCTCAAGGGGATGGTGGGGGACTCGAGAGGGATTTGTAGTTATCTCGACGAGGCCAGCTCCAGGAGCAAGAACTCCTCTTAGATCAACAGTAAGATATAGCTCTCTTGGGAAATCTTAGGCCTTTCTATCTACTTTCATTCTTCTCCAAAGCCTCCAAGGTCTTCTACAATGACTGAAATAAATAAATATTAAGATAAAGTCCTGGACCTTTAAGCGTCAGTTGGTTAAAAGAATCCAGAAATCTGTTTGCAGAGTCACAAAATTGCTATTCCTAAAATTTGGACCAATTAACCATTTAGGCAGTTCACCAAATTTCCAGTCATTGGACCAAATTTCAGACTCCTTTGCAATTGCTAAGCCTGCATTTGTCCCCTTCTATCCCACAGCAATGTGTCCAACACACAGCAATCCCCATCCTCCTGCTCAAACCCCTTCCCCACCTCTGACACATACATTTCTTTCTAATGATAATGCTCCTTCAGTCTGGAGCCAAATCAACGGAGTGGTCAAGCAGAAACAGCAGAGCTCCTTTGTCACTCTTGCCTCGGGGAAGAAAGAAATTAGTTTTTAAAAGTGATATGCTGATTTAAAAAGAAATGGATTGAACACTGGGGAGACAGAGTCTGCTTCTCTCATTGGAGCTGCTCGTGCCTTTAAGATACTTTGTCACCCATGTCAGTTCCTTGAAACAATCAGCCCGCCTGTCTGACCTGGTGTCTTGCTTTGGTCTTTGCTACCTGGTTAATAATGCCTGGTGCTTATACTTGTTAAATGTTTACTATATGCAAGAACTTCACAAAGCATTTCACATGCTTCCTCTTCCTTAACCAGCACAACTCTTTTGGGATAGGTGCCATTATTAACCCCACGTTATAGCCAAAGAAACTAAGGCTTAAAGAGGTAAAGTGACTTGCCCCAGAGGGACACATCTCATAAATTGCAGCACTTGGGTTTAAAGCAGGTTGGGGCTGGTTTCAAAGCTCATATGCTCATGTCTGACTTGGTTTCTTCTCAGCTAGGTGTCATACCGTTCTCATGGTGTCTCTTCCCAAACCCAGAGGCTGTGACAGATCTTGCCTCCTAGAAAGAAAAACTACCTACCACCATTAACTGCTTCAACTGCCCCATAGGATATACCTGTGTAAAACCCTACTATGTAGGGTACAGAATCATTTTCCCTCTACTCCCAGAAAGAGTCTGTGAAACTTAATGGAGACCCCCAAGAAACACATGTTCTAACTTTCCCTGATCATTCAAGTTCTGTATTTCCACCAAAGGCCCACCTTCTTTCAGACAAACTCCAAGCATCATATAATCAAGTATGAGAAAGGGGGAAAGACACACAAGAATGGACCTGGGGAAAGGTTCTAGACTCAACTTGCTTTGAAAGTTTTAAAATCATTTATAGGCAGCACCCTCCCACCCTCATTACAATGGGCCTTTTTGTATAGCTGTTCTAACTTTTCACCTACATTCTACCCTGAATCCTAATACGTTCTTTCCCTGGAGTTTTGTAAGGCACACTGTGATCCGTTGGTATTTACATGCCAGTTTCAGGATTACATAAAGTTGATGGACATACAGGAGCATCAAATATTTAGCAGACATCTATGAAAGACTCCAGGAAGTGCTATAGGGATCAAGGTGTAAGATTATAGTTATTAAATTTGTGTCTTCAAGGAATTCAGAAGAGGATTCTGTAATAATGTATCTTTCCAAACTTCCAGAAGTTCTACGCTTGGGTATCACCCGGAAATGTCACCACATTCTCCCTCAAAGTTGTCTAGAGCTGAGGGCTTAATAATTCTCTAGTTTAAAACAGATTTCTCAATAGCAAGTACCCAGAACTTCTCTCGAGCCTGGCTTATGCTCCCCACTGGAAGTGGAGAATTAGGTTCATGTGCAATTTCCAAAGACCCATTCTCATTCCTTGATCTCAGAGATCCCCCACTCCAAACAAACGGCATCCTCAATTCTCTTTATTTAAACACAACTTTCACACCAAACAAATCAGAAAGCTGTAATTACAAAGTTTCAGAAACGTTTTCGGAAACTCTCCCTAAATCAGAAATGTCTTCGCCATTCATTTAAATGATCGCAAATACTACTTTACGCGGCAAGGGCGAGGATCAGTTCACGCATGCATGCACACTGAGGTATGTACGCAGGGCATGCACACACAGCCGCAGGAATCATCATGCAAAGACGTAGGGTGAGATTTCATCCTGAAACTTAGGTCTCCCCCGGGTTGAATTTTGTCTGCTTCTCAGCCCCTGAGCACAATTACGCTGCGCAGAAATCTGACCTCTTTGCGCCTGGCTGGCCTCCCAGCACGGGCTTTATTTTTGTTGGTATGTCTTTTGCTAAGAAACGGCAGTGTGCTTGCCTCCCTAACCCAGCCACAGCCTGTCGTCCCCCAGACAAAAAGCGGCGGCAGGTTGCTCCCTGCAGCGGCAGCGGCTGCGGCGCAGGGCTGCCAGGCCACCCGGGACCCGAGGCGCTGCGCCTTTGTTGGGCGGACTACAGATGGTGCCCCAGCACTGGGCTGAGCCGGGGGCGGGAGGCCGGGAGGGGGAGGCCAGGAAGGGGGTCGGGCGGGAGGGGAGGAGACCGCGAGGCAGCCAATCAGTGCACAGCCCATCAGCTGACCGCTTTTGCTTACACCAGGTGCACGCCGGCTGCGGGGAGCACAAAGCAGGGCGCACGGAGGGCGCCGGCAGCAAGCCGGGAGCTGGGCGAGGCCCGTGCGCCCGCGCCTGCAGCGACCTCCGGGTGGGGAGAGGGGCCGGCGGCGTTAACCCGGGCGGTGGTATACGCGCGGTGGCATCCCTAGGTGCCCTGGGCACCTTCCTCGGGACCTGGCCGCTCTCTGCCCCGCCCTCTGTACCCCAATTCTACCCTCCTTCCCAATCCTGCCTGTCTGTGTGCCCCGGCCCGCGAGAACCGAATTGAGTCTAGGCCCGCGCAGACCCTGTTGCTCGTGTCACTGCCTCGCATCCCATCTCGGTTCTCTGCTGGGGGGCCCCCAAGGAGCCGGTGCGCGCTGCGGGTTGGTGGGGAGGCGCCGTTCAGCTGGTCCTCCTCCTCTCCCTCCTGCTGCCGCCGCGGGTGCCCGGCCCGTGCGCACCCCGACATCCCCGCCAGCCGAGCCTCGGGGTAAGTGCGCTCGACCAACCGGGCGGCGGTGGGAGGTGTGGGGGCAGCGAGGGGAAGTCAAGGCAAACTTGGCGGCGTGGCGAACCCGAAGTCTGGGGAACCGCGGGATAAAATTGTGGGCCTAAGGGGTACGAGGGGGCGCGGCTCTTGGAGCTGGGGAAAATGACCAAGTCGAGGAAACGGGAATCTAGTATCCCCACGCCTTCCTCAGCGCCAAGGAAAGGGTTTAGGGGGACAAAAAACACTGGGGTGGGGTAGAGCGATAGTTCGGAAGGAAGGCCAGACAGAAAGAGGTAAATGGCTGTGTCAGGAGGCAAGCCCGCTGAATTTCAGGTACCATAGCGGGGGAGCGTGGTGCCCGCGGATCCGGAGAAGTAGGGCTGCTGGGGTGGGAACAGGGTAAGCAGCCGGGGTCTCAGAAGGGCGCGAAAGGGGCCCCAAGGAGTTAGAAAGTGGACGGAGAGAAGGGAAAGGGAAAGGAAAAGGAAGATGAGATGTGGGAAGAGAAAAGAGGATGTGTTGGTGGTGGCCTTGTTGGTTAAAGAAAGAAGCAAAGGGCGTAATTTACAAAGCGTTGAGAGTATTAAGTCAGAGCATTCAGAACAATCTAGTCAATTGTTGGGCGGTCTAAGTGGAGAAAAGACCTCACTCCACACGTTTTGAACCTAGAACTGGTGAACACCTCAAGAGGTTCGCCGGAGATGCTGAAATGTCAGGAAAGCCTCGGTCGGCTCTAGAAACGGAGCCCGTGCTGGGTTCCCCGCTCCGCTGGGGTCGGTAGAGAGGAAAGTTTGCCAGCAAGTGTCCTTTGTGCTGCGTGGAGGGGTGTGGGCAGCCGTCGTCTCGGTGCTTCCCAGGGCCCCGCCGCGACCGCCTTCCGCGGAGGGAGTCCCTGCCTGGCGGGCTGCGGTGGGGCGGAAAGATCCAGCAGCTGGCGGGGCGCTGCGCGCCCGAGTCAGGTGGGAAAAGCCGTCCTGGGACGGTTGCTAGGGAGCCGGATGGATGCTTGGACTGGGAGATTAGGCTGTGGTACATGCACTGGGAGACCAGGACTTTACCTGCTAGGTTCACCGCTTTAGCCCCTGTGCCAAGAACAGTGTCTGGCAATGAATGAATGAATGAATGAATGACCAGAGTGTGAATGGTTTTTGAAGCATTTGAACCGCACAGGCAAAGGAAAATGGACCGTTCTCTTAAGTTTCATACCACCATTAACATTTTCATTCCCAGACCTAGATAATAAAGAAGTGGGATTTAATGAGGGAACAGGTATTGTTGACTTGGGCTTTTGCTTGTAGGATTTTCTGAAAGTATGTTTTGTTTTGCAATTTGCTTTGCCAGGACGGTCTAAATAATTATTACTTGAATATGCTTACTACTTCGTTTTTAAGAGCTAGGGTTACAGGAGTGTGAAGTTCAGGAAGGTACTTTGATCAGTGTTAAATCAAGAGTAAAAGTGGTGGTGTTGGCTCTGGGGCCATGTGTGTTCCCAAGTCTCTGATTTGCATGCAAATGTAAGCGAATCCTGGCAGATGTCTGGCCTCATCCATTCACATGAAGGAATTTGAAAAGACAAGGAGTCTTTAGTTGACAATAGACCTTAAGAAAATGGAATAAAGGCGCAGTGTGCGTTTTTCTGTTTGGGAATTCCATGGCTTGCTGACACCTTTATTCAAGAGCCAAATTCTCTGAGTGCTATTGTATTGAAAGTTCAAAGTATTGCTTGCTCTTTACCTGGCTATGTGTTTTTGTGCAATATTCAAGTTGGATGTTCTGTGCTAATGAGGAAAATGTTTATGTGAAGCAGACAGTAACTTTAATCCTCTTCTGGTGGTTTGAAGTGATTTCTGAATTGACCTCTCAACTTTTAGACTTTCTTTTCTTCTTCTTTTTGTAATTCTACCAGCTGCTCACATTTGCTTTCCATCCTCAGAGATACACAACATAGGAGATAGTTGTAGTTAGCTGACATGAAGATCTCACTAGAATGTTCAATGTCCAGTCAAAATTATTGTAGTTCTTAAAGCACCAAACTTATGGAACTGCAGGTGATGAAACCTTCTCCTACTTAGTCACCTGAGAGGTTGTTGGGTCACTGAACAGAACAGTGAATGGGGAGGCAGTCACTCAATGGACCCCAAAGCAGGGAAATTTCTGCCTTGTCTAACATTAGCTAGGAGACCATTGCACTGCTCACCTCCTGGCGCTGATGACCGCTGAACAAAAGGCAGGCGGTGTGGACTGCACGTGAGCCCTAGGGATTATACCTACTGACAAGCCAGCCTAGTGGCCTCTTTTGTCAGTCTCAAACACTGTTGAAGGGAAAAAGCCTCTATTCACTGAACAGCATTTGGCCCTGTATTCTATATAGTCACTGAAAAGGACGTTAAAGTACAACCAAAAAAAAGACAACATTGTTTTGAGGGCTCAGTGTTTGGTGGGGGAATGGGCAACAGATGTTAGTCTGCTATTTTACATGTTTCTTTAAGTTATTTTTTGCTGGTTCAGTGACTTTTACACATAAGGTAGTATTTTCCCATGAGAGGAAAAATGAATGAGTTAAATTTAAGTAAGTGAATGTTATAGCCAAGATTACATTTTCTGTCTTAAAGCTATCTAGAAGTTAGGAGGTAGCAAATCATTATATAAACGCTTATGTGACTTAAGCCTGGGATTCTGTCTTCATTATGGTCTTGAGGACTCACAATAAAACACAGTTGACATTTTAAACCATTTTATTGTAAAGTTACCACCTAGGTATTTTTGAAAAAAATTAATCTGGTAACTTTAAAAAGACCAAAGCCTCATATTTGTGAGAACTTATCTTTGGCTATTATTGTGTCTGTGTGAAATCTTTATTCTGCAAGTCTAAGGAAAGGAAAGATTAGAGTTCATTCCTTGGTAAATAAAAGTGAAGAAGTACTAAATGTTAGAAAAGAATCACTCTGCTAAATAAAATCTTAGATCAGATCAAACTACAGACCCAGTTCTAAACAATAACACAGGTAGCTCTGGGTGGTATCTGGAATTTCAAAAACACAAAAGAAAACTCAACCATTGATCTTTCTCTGATCAGACACTGCTAAGCTAGCTTGTTGATCTGAACTGCTGGGACAATTACCTCATATTCTAAAGCAGGGATACTCATGGGAACAGTTAGGCACTAAAGAAAATCTGCCCCTACAGAGTTATATTGCTACTTCACAAGCCAGTTCAGTATGATTATGAAAAAATCAAAATGGTGGGCTTTTTATGCCACAATAAATAAGCCATATGCCATAAACAAAATATGTTAAATAATAGGACCTAGATGTCATATTTTACCAGACTTTCATTATGCTTTCTTAAAACTTATTTTTAGGCTACAAAATAATGGTTCTTTGAATGAGTCACTTGAAAACTAATGTAAGGTTACTCAAATGTTGTATTTAATTTTTCAAATTTATTATGCTGAACATCTATTTTGGGTTAAGCCAGTCTGGAGATAAAGCCATTTTAGAATTATATTTTGGTTTCTGGGAACAATGGAAGGATCTTTAACTCATGAGGAGAGCTTTGATTAGTATCTTATTCAGGCTGAAATTATAATTATATAGATAAAGTCTGGAAAACATGTATTTTCTCTTGTTTTGGCTGAAAATACAGAATAAAGATAAAAATTGAACCCTATTTGTAAAATTCAATACTTCAGTGACCATTCATTCTACATATCTTCTTAAATGAAGTTTTCCTTTTTAAATTTTCTTGTTTTAACATACTACCATTCACCTACTTTATGGATATATCACAGAGTATAGCCTCTGAGTCTTGAAATTTAGACAAATACAATCAATGGTTTATTGCCACTGCAGTTACAGTACTTGATAAAATAATATAGTATCTATTTCCAGAATTTACAGCCACTCTATGGAACGATTAAGCGTATCATTCAATATGCTTTTTTAAAAGAAATATTATGCAGGCTTACATATTATTTTATTTTTTACTTCTTAATATTTTCAAAAGGTCTAGTAAAGGTAGAATGGTATTAGCAATTTTAATAGTTATTTGTCTGGTAAGCAAGCTATTATCTGCTCATAGCTAGCTGAGCTTGGATCAGTTTCTTAACCCCGCCAACCCTGAGTTTTCTCATTTGTAACATGACAGGGTTGAGTGATTAGAACTGGAAGGACTAAGTTAATCAGTGAAACTGTTAAAGGTTTGTGGAACCTGTGCCTCCAGTACCACAACTAAGATAAACATTTAACTTAGATGAACGATTATACTTAATACACTGAAAATCATCCCTGAGATTCAGTGAGTGTAGACTTAACCATGCAATGATACACACCGAAAGCCTGCCCTCTCTGACATGGGGGTACCCACAGATGCCTCACCAGCTACTTACCACGCTTCCTTTGGAAAGCTGTAGAGGAAGGCTGCTTTTATAGTGGCTTTCTGCCTTCCATTTACACCCTTTATAGCCCAGGGGTGAGAAAATTTTTTGAAACCTCTGATCAATATAAATGAGTTGTGATTTTCTGACCCAGGCTATCCTAACTCACATCTATTATACGACTGGCAGACATGTGGACTCCACAGCTGGACCCTCATTTGTGTATGAAACAGACACACTGGTGGCATTTTTTGGTTACCATAGTTACATTAGCACTATACATGTGACATGACATCCTTCTACATGAAAGGTTTTTGTGGCAGACGTTTTGTAGACTTGGGAGTAAAGGACAACTATTGAAAGTTGGGGAGATATATAAATTAATCTGCCACTGTTTTCTGGAGCCACCATTTCAATCATGGGAAGAGAGCTGTCCTATAGTGGTGTCCAGGAAAGGGATATCGCAAGCCTCTAGCTAACAAAGATTTCCAAAAGAGGCATTTCCAACAATGCCTCCCCTCTACAGGAGATGTCCATTAAATATTCATTTCAAAATATTTGTTCTTCCTATTTATGATGGCCCTTTGTGAGGAAATGTATTAGCATAGTCATTTTCAATCCATACAGGAAAAATGGACAGCATCCGTCTCAGTAAGACCTAAGAGACAAAAACTCGGTTTGCACTATTAAGCAGTAAGCACAAAGAGAGAATCTTCATTTAGGAACACTAAAAAAGCTTTACAAAGAAAGAAAGGTTGCTTAATTGGTTTCATGCCTATAATTTTCCCCTCTAGAAAAAATGTTAGCATGGCAATAAAGAATATCATTAACCTGCATTGTTATTTCACAATAGTAATAAGTCTTAATTTGCATCCATAATAATCACTGTAATCAGTATGGTACAGGGAGTCAGGAAGGCGCAGGCTCATTTCCCAGCTCTGACACTAATGACTGAATGAGTGACCTTCTAGATGTCCTGTAACCCTCCTGGTGCTTCGTGTCCCTAACCAAGTTATGTTTTTAAAAGAATCCAGGAATGCTAGATGTTTCTAGTATCACCACTGCAAACGGTTTTGTTTCTGCCCCAAATGCCATGACTAGCTTGAGAGCTAAAAGTCTGGGGGACACAGCTGTGATGCTCTTTTCTGCAAGGTGATTTTTCTGGTTCTAATTCCACAGCTAAGAGATTTGTTGTTCTTTTTTAAATGTTCTCCCTCTAATATGACAATTGTCCACCACCTCACCTAGACCTTGAGGGAAAGAATTTTGGGAACAGGAAGCTGTTTTTGATCACAGAACCCTCGTTTACCCAAGGAAGATAGGTAGATAGGTAGGTAGGTAGGTAGGTAGGTAGATAGGTAGATAGAGCCCCAGCTGTGTGCCAGGCATTGTAGGAAGTGCTAAAGCCAGAAAAAATTTAGCTCTGATTTTTCTGCAGCTAATACTTTAAATTCTTCATAAGCATTTTGTTTCTGTCCATCATGTATTCTACAAATATTTATTGTGCTCAGTATGACAAGGGCACTTTGCTAGGTATAGCACAGAGGTTTTCAACTGGGAGTGATTTAGCCCCCCAGGGCATATCTGGCAATATCTGCAGACATTTCATCAACTGTCACAGCTGAGGGTGGAGGGTATTACTGGCACCTAGTGAGTAGAAGCCAGGGGTACTGCTAAACATCCTAAAATAGCCAGGACAGCCCTCAAGAGAGAATTATCTGTTCCAGTGTCACTGAGGCCAAGGCGGAGACACACCGCTCTAGCCAACATCAGCCCTGCCCACCGGGAGTTTAAGTTTATAGGGTTACAGAAAGGAGAGTGACAAGTGCAGTGAAGTGTGCCGTGATGGTGAAAGTGTGAGCCTCTAAGGTGCAGTAGGAGGAGCCTTAATTAGATTTTGGCTGTCAGCAAAGGTTTTAGGACAAACCAGTTAACTCACAGAAGAGGCTATGACCTGGAGCCCAAGTGTTCAGTAGGAGACAATTTGAGATGTAGGCTCACTGAGCACAAGTGAGCGGGATGGTTGCTTGAGAGAAGGTACACTCCTTAAGTGTGTTGAGAACTCTTAACTGGGATGGATTTGTAATTCCTTGTAGGACTCAGTCAGAATTCAGAGTGTCAAGAGCAAGCAAGAAAGGAGGCTGGAAACAATATGAAGGTTAGTAGCAAGAAATATAGAACAGCAAAAACTGCGTGAAGAGAAGATGGGGCTGAGTTCACAAAGAAAGTGAATCATGCCTCATGTTTTAGAACAAATTGTGCAGAGTCCTGAAATATGTATCTCATTTGACCTGTAGCATTCTGAGACACCAAGCATTCTCATTCTTTCCCCCTTTTTTCAATAACTGAGGGTCCAGGGCCATAGAGAGGTTCAGTGCGACCTTGGACAAGTCATTTAATACAGCTCTAAGGTTTAACTGTAAAAGAAGAGGGGTAACAAGTTGCCTCTTGCTAGCTCAAGTTGAGTTTGTCTAAGATCACACATCTAAGGGGAGGCTGAAGTTGGGATAAGCCCCGAGGGTCTCTGCCTCTTTCAGACCCAATGCCTTTTCCATTCACACCAACGCTGCTTCCTAAACTGTGGAGTCAGAATGCGGAAGGGTATGGCAGTGAATCAGCATTCTAGCGTTCCGTTACCAAAGAGGGCAAGGGCCTGGGATGCACTGAATAAAATGTATCATGCAGGGAAACTTAAACTGGGTTTCCCCAACACCCAAGGACTAATCAGACTTTCTCTCTAATATCTTATCATAAGATGACCTTAGAAGCTTTAAAAAAAAATTCTGTGACAGGCTGGGAAGAAAGGTTCACAGGAGAGTGATATTGGGTAAGAAAATGAGACAACCCAGAACATGTGGAAAGAACTGAGGGTATTCTGCCTAGAACAGAAATACAATAGCAGTGTAGTTTTCTGGTTTTGTTTGATTTTTGTGCTTTCTTTTTTTGGCAGGGCTTTTTTAACTTTGCTTCCACATGTTCATGACCAGTGTATTCATACACACAACAGGGGAGGCATATTAGTTTCTATACTGAGAAGTTTATGTTTTTGTCTTTAATAGTAAACTTGCACATCAAAATGAATTTTTAGGAGAGCCTTCTCTCAGGATCTTAAAGATGTAACAACTCGTCACTTCTCTAGGTTGGTGTGGTGTTTTCTTGTGAGAAGGAAGACTGAGAAGATGCATGACCACTCACAGTTCTCTTCATCTTCATAATTCTGTGATTTCCAAGATCATGGGTGAGAGTTATATAGGAGTTCAGCCGTGACTTGAGTTTTCAGGACACTAATGGAATCTACATTAACTCATCTAACCATGATAGAAACCACTGAAGACCCTGGGGTGGCAATTAACTGGATTTTCTCTGCTTGTTCTTCCAGCTGATTATGATTCCATGCAGTAAGGACTATATGTAAGGTTTAATCCCCAAAGGACCAGTTAGCTTTGCTGTATCCCATGGGGAAGGCCTTTCTCTGGAATCCCAGCCAACCTCCTCACATACTCACAAACTCACATTTCTCACTTGGGAGGCACAGTAAAAAACTTGGATCTCTTCAAAGGCATCCCAAGAAAAAACACAAAGTGTGCTGGAAAATGCTGGTGGGATATTTCTCTCTTCATGCATAAAGGATTGCATTGTCAAAATAGAATCCTAGGTGAGGAAGTTTCCAAATGGCTTCACCCTCAGGACTAGGAAACGGAGGGAGGATTTGCTCCATGCAAATGAGATGCTTTAGTAATAAGGAGGAAAATATTACATAGGCCTCCCAAATTATATCCCCAGGGCCACCCTGTTACCTAGTATAGAATGTAGAGGCATGTTATTATTGTGCCTTTCCAGTGTGCTAGCAACCATCTCTTGCACCTTATATGTATTAACTCATTTAATCCTTGCAACAACTCTGTAAAGTAGATCCCACTTTACAACTCAGGAAACTAGGCATAAAACGATTAAGTAACTTGCCCAAGGTCACACAACTAGTGTGTATTCAATAAATATTTGCTGAATGAATGAATAAGTGAACATGTGTTTTAGAGAAGACAGTCCTTTTTCCACTTCTCAGTTTATGACAGTCCTGCTTTCTAGGCAGGGCACTTTCAAGAACTGGCCCTGTGACTAATGGACAGATAAAGTGTCAGAGCTGGTAAGTGTCAGACCAGGGAACTTGGGTCTGACTGACTCTGAACCTGCACTGTTATAGCACTGGGCAGTGTTTCTTTTTAATTGCAGCTATAAAACAAAAGGATTGGACTAGACTAGCTCTCATAGCCCATCTGGCCCTAAAAATTCTATAATCCCATTGTTAAAGTAAAGGTTTATGTAAAATAAAGCATGATGTATTTTTTATTACTTGAAATTTTGAACTCGATCTTGGTATTTTTATTTAACCAATCATCATTGAATTATCCTTTAAAATTATACTGGAATTATTAACAGCATATTTTTAAACTGTATTTAAGATCAAATAATTTTAAATGGATGAAAACATGTACTTAAAGATTGCATTCTCTTAACCATTGCCCTCATACTGCATATTAAGTTATATCATCATTGTCTAAATTTAGGTTTTTAAAAATTGAAAAGTATCTTTCTGTTACACAGAGAGAAGATATAAGTAAAATGATAACTTTTGAAAAAAGTCACTGTCTTTGGTATTTGCAGAGATAAGCATATTGCTGAATCCTATGAAAAGTATTAAATGATTGTTACAAGAGCTTAAAACTGCTAGCAATTGTGAAAACTACTTGAGATTTGCTTCTTACGATTGTTTTGCTTTAAGGGATCCTTCTGATATGCAAGTAATGTATCAGAACAATGTGAGTCACTACCATGGTGTTACAGGATGTACAGCCCAAGGCAGGGCAAAGAAGGTGGATAACAAGTAGAGCTGGGAAGAATTAGTTCCAAAACTACCTGTTAGCTCTGTGGTCTGGAGTGATTTCAGTGAACCTCAGTATCATCACCTGTATAATAGGGATAATAATCGAATCTACTTATAGAATCATTAGACTTGTTCAATGAGATCATGCATGTAAAGCCCTGGGCACAGTTCCTGGACTAAGATAAGTACTTAGGAAATAGAAACAATGAGTAGAGTTGATATGGCTGAAATAGAACATTTCTGACTGCTATGGTGTCTACATGCCAAGGATGCTTATCCAGAGGTAAGTGTAGAGATTTTAAGAAACAAGAAGATTCAGGCTGGGTGTTTGTGAGATCAGTAAGTCACCTGTCTGTTAGTAGACCCCAAGGGAACTTTATATTTGTGACATGCAAGAAATCAGTGAGTTGCTATGCTTTGAAAGAACTGGCAAACAGATGAATATACTAGGTAGAGCCTTTTATGTTTCTAGATACTCTTCTGTATCCACTCTCTATTAGAAAATCTCTATGATCATACTGTAATGCCCCTAAGTTGTAATTCATAGAATCACATTGTCTAACCAGAGAGAATAGGTTTGGTTCAGAGCTACCATTCCCCAAAGAGGAACTGAGTTCAATAGATTATCAGGACTAGCAGTTCCAAAAGCTCCAACTCTCTAGGATCTACTGTTATATAATAAAGTCTTGGGGGCATGTAAAATTCTTAGGACAATGGCTAGCATCTTGTAAAGTGCTCAATAAATCAACAACACAATGCTGTCCTTGTAATTGTTGACTCTCAGTACTATTCCTTCCCCATCATCAATTTGCTTCTTGACCAAAATGCAAGGCTTCTGTTTGGGAATCATGTTAGAACCCAAAGTAGCATGACCAAGAGTCCTCCTGGAAGCAAGGTCAGTCACCAAGCAAGAGAACTTGGTCACCAGGCAAACCAAATCAAGTAGCCCTTAAGGGAGACCCCTGGTACACTGACACAGGGACAGGTTGCCATGACTTAACCTCTACCCTGTTACAGCTAGCAGATTTTCATATACACATGAAGGGAAGAGTTGAGACTATTTTATTAATTAAATGCCTCATTTTCTTTGAATTCTTTCAGAACTAGAAATAATAATTATTTACAGAGAACTTCACTTTCATTGTCTTCCTTAATCTTCCTAATCAGAGTTTCCCAACGGGTAGGTGGCAATATTTACAGGTAATTGCAGATATCAATTGTCTCAGCTCTTGGGGGCAGCTGTTACCACCCAGCTAGTCACCTCTGGCTATGCTTGTGGGCCAATAGATAGCATTTTCTAAGTGTGCTAAGAGGAGTTCATAGCAACTCTCAGAAACAAGTATTATCTCCACTTTAAAGATGAAAAAAACCCTGAGACAAGTAATTTGCTCAACATCTTACAGTTAGTAAATGTGTCAGATCAGTGCTCTTTAACTCTGGTTTTCCTCCAGGATGAGTTAGTCACTTGTTCTTGATTGTTCCCACATCTAGTTACTCTTACTTCAAGTATAGCATGTGTTATCTTAACTGAGGATTATTTATTCGCATTGCTCTAATACCACCACCCACCACTACCAATTCCTTAAGGGAAAAGACTATGACTTATTCAGCCTTGGGTCACTAGCACCTAGAAAAGCATGTGGCACATAGAAAATGTACTTCATAAATAAATATTCAGTGAATGAAGTGGAAATGGATTTTCATATGCCTATTTCATTGTGTCCTACTGCTATTTCTAAATAATTTTTACAAAATTTTTCCTTACATAGTTTGGTAGAAATAGTAGATCATAAGCCTGCATTATACCAGAGATATTAGTGCATTATTACCTTAGAGGGGTTATTATATTATAGAAAACTGAATTCATTTGGGAATGCTTTTATGATATTAAGGCCAAGAGAAAGTGTTACTAATCAAAAAGTATTCATTAAATGCATATAGAATATCAAATCCTTTTAAAAGAAGGGTGTGGTGGGGGATGAAAAAATGTAAATGGTGTTATTTCCATCCCAAATGAGTTTCAAGACTCATTGGGGAGATAGAATAAAAAGAGACAAGACAGAAAATAATTAAGTGATCATCTCTGGAAATTCCACAAAACAGAAAAAAAAACGAGCTCGGATAAAACAAGTCTGGGTTTGAATCTCAACTTTATCACATACTACCTGTGTGATCTCAATTAAAAGACTCAATTTATTTAGCTCCCAAGCTCTCTCATTTATAGAGTAAAGGAATGATATGAACCCACAGGGTTGCTATGTGGATATGTGGGAAAGCACTTGATAACAACACTTAGAGCATAATTGTCATTCACTTCAGTCATGTAGCAAATATTGACAGCACTACCTCCTTGAAGATCTTTTTCTGTGGGCTAGGGATACAGTGGTGACCAAAACATGGAATGGAGTCCTTTCCCATGTAGGGCTTGTCATCTGATCGGGGATAAAAGCATTAATCCAATTATCACACAAGTAAATGTGAAAGTATGGCTCTTTTACAGCTGGTGAAAAAAGTACATGAGACCAGAAGAGAACATTAGTCGGAGGCTTCTAAGAGAGAACCTTTCTAAAGTGATAATTCATCCAAAATATCAAGGGTGAGAGTTACCCAGGCACAGGGAGTGCAGGGGGAGAGCTTGGCCTGGAGGTTGGAAAGAGCTTGGTGGGTTTGAGGAATAGAAGGAGACCAGTGTGGCTTAGAATAGAACAAAAGGGGCTCATTCATCTCGGACCTTCCTTTCCCCCCTTATTGCAGAGCACACCTGGAATTCAGAAAAGACTAGCATGAAATTCCACAAAGGGAGAGTTTGTATTATGTACAGAAGGTTGGGATGTGTTGAATCTAGTCATGGAAGAGGAAAGACAACAGAAGGCTTGAGTGCCTGGAGAGATGAATTGCATAAGCAAGGGTTCAGAGGCCTTGGCTGCTTCAGTGGCGTGCCAGTGCCTGGCATAATTGGACTGGCACATGCCAAGCTCCAAGAGTTAAACAGCACATCACAGAGAAAGTTTCTCCTTCATTTCTGTGTGGTTTTGTGCATATCACTTAACTTCTCTGACTCTTGGTTATGGATAAAATGTACATGAAAGTGGATACAGTGTATATAGTGTTAGTTTACCTTCTTTAATCTTCTGCTTTCTATTGCATTTTCCCCCCCATATAATACATTTTCCTTTTATTATATATGACCCCGATCATGACACTAGCTGATTGACAACACATCACCTCTGCTGCCCAGAGATACAGGTATATTTTTTAAATACCAGTTTGGTCATATCTCAAAAAAATCCCTCTTGCTTGGCATGCAAATGCTTCGCATATGTGGAGTATCATCCTTGTTCACAATCTCTATTATGGACACTGCACTTAACCACATCTGGCTGGTGACTGCATGAAAGAGGTGACTGATGCCCAGTGTGTAAGATACTTCAAGAGATTTAGATGGTGAGTAATTTCATTAGGGTGCTAATGACCATAAAACCTAGTTGTTATTGATTTGTCCTCCATAGAGAGATCTACTTTTCTGGCTGATCTCAAGTATTATGATTCATAATACAGAGATAATTTCAACACTGAGTTAGCAGACTGCCCCTGTAATAATTTGTTTTAACTCCATCTTTGTATTGATATATAACAAAACTGAGACACTATCACCAAATAATTATCAAAGGAGATGGTGGAAATAGAGTCACTTATTTTTCAGCAAGATGCAGAGTTTAACTGAGCTTTAGGGCAGTACCCTCTGGCTCCCCTGAACCCTTTCATTATTAAGCTGCTTTTCTCTCTACGCCTCTTGGGATTTCAGTCTTCAATACTAGACCTTTATGAGAAAAACACCCAAATTTCTCTCTGGCCTTAACCTCACTCCCAGGGTTAAAGTCCTGTATTTCCAAATGCCTACTGAATATTTTCATCCTAAAAATCACACCAACACTGATGGGTCAGGAGGAGGCAGTGGTTTCTAGGACCCAGAAAGAGCTGTGGCTATACAAAAGGATACCAGAGCCTTCTGCTGCAACCTGGCCCAGCAGAGAGGATACCAAGGGGAGAAGTACTCCAACCTCTCTCTCTTCCCACCCTCTAATCATACAAATAATAACTCATCTGACTTTCAAAATGAGATGTTGATCTTGCGTGCCCCTCTCTTGTTTTGACAACCACTATCATCAAAACCATCAAAGCTCAAAACCTAGGCAGTCTTTTTAACTCTTCCCTCCTCTTTCTCCACGTCTAGTCAACTAATATCTAGTAGGTACCCCTCCCCTGTAGTTCTCTAATGTCTCCTAAATGTGGCCTTCTTCTCTGTATCACCACGATCCTAAGTCCAGGTCTCATTACCTCTTATTTAGCTTGTAAGTGCTTCTTAACTGGGTTTCCCCATGTCCATTATGTTCCCTCTTCAGTCTCTCTTACACAAAGCTGGTGGGTCAATCTTTCTGAATCATAGAATGATCCCATCGTTCCAGGCAAAAGACATTTAGTGGTTCCCCACTGGCTCTGGGGTTGTACTGTATATTCTCCACACCCTCCAGATCCACCCTATCCTTCTCCTTTGGTCTGTGCTCTGGAATCAGACTTGTATGGACTGCATCCATGGGGCCTTGTCCTTGGCTCCTACTTTCTGCAGTAGCTAGCCCAGGGGGTTTGGCCATCCTTTACGAGTTTGCCTCAACCTTGTCCATGCCTTGTAAATGATTCCTTCTTAAATCTTTCCTTACTCACTTCCTTTTCAGCATACCATCTGTTTTCTTCTAGGTATCTCACAAGGATAATAAATGAGGGAAAACTCCTTAGCAAATCATTAAAGGCCCTCCGTATGTAAGTACCATCCTACCTTTCTGTCATGATTTTCACCCCTTTCTTGGCAGACCTTAAATTCCATGCAAAATGAAATAGCTCCTATTCCCTATGCCTATTCCAGCTCTGCTGCTTTGGTGCCTTTACTAGTAGTGTGATGGTCGATGTCTAAAGGGAGGCTCTCCAAAAAGATAAGCCCTGAATTGCAGTGTGTGCCAATTTCTGTGATGTAAATATGCCTGTCATGACCAATTTTAAGTTACTAACATGATGTCTCTGAACTTGGATTTGTAAAGAAATGCTCACAAATGACTCAAGATACCACTGCTATGCATACAACTTCCTTCTACCTAGGATGCCCCCCTCACCTATCCAGGGCCTTACACAGAGTTGCTGCTCAGAAACTACAGTTGACCCTTGAACAACATGGGTTTGAACTACTCAGGTCCACTTATACAAGATTTTTTTCAACAGATACACTGGGAGATTTTTGGAGATTGGTGACAATTTGAAAAAACTCTTTTCTCTAGCTTATGTTTTTATAAGACTACAGTATATAATACATATAACATATATAATATGTGTTAATTGTGTTATCTGTAAGGATTTTGGTCATCAGTAGGCTATTAGTAGTTATGTTTTGGGGAGTCAAATATTATATGAAGATTTTTGACTGCACAGGGGTAGGGGAGTGGGATTGGTTCCTCAAACCCTTGTGTTATTCAAGGGTCTACTATATTCTAATTGATTACTGTCACTCCTGCGGGAATTTGGAATGGTACCAAATTACCAGCAATTACATCTTGATGGTAATACTTTTTAAACTAGAATTTTCTCTTGAGTGCTAACGTGGGTGCTAGCTAGATTTTTGAGACTTAAAATCCCTGAAGCAAAAATAAGCTACCTGTCCACATTGTGTGCCATGTTGCCAAACTTAACCACTTTAAGTTGTTTAATTCTCAAAAAAAAATTATTCTCATTTGCTGGTTTTGTTTTCAAATTATGTCTTCATTATCCTCATTTAATATATCTCTCCTCTCCATTGTAACCATTTGAATATTCCACAGTTTAAATTGTGACCCTTTAAACCTAAACACCTACAGAAAACTATTAAGTGCATGTCAGTCCTAAATAGGTAAGATTGCACTGCAATTTATTCTAAAATATATTTTATTATATTTTATATTTATTTATTTTGTTATATTTTATTTAGTCAACTTTCTAAGAGATAACTTTAATTTTGCTTCATTAAAAAAATGATTCCTATATTTAAAGTTCAAAAATCAACTATAATTTCTATTAGAAAACTAAGAGGTAAAGTAATAAAGATGATCTTATTATAGCAGTGGATTATTTTATGTTTTAATGGTTATGAATGACAATATGGATATTCAATTAAAATTATTCTTTGAATTTAATAAAACATGTGAATTAAAAAGAGCCTATAGAAAGAACATGATTTATAATGCCTGCTGGCATTTTAATGTTCTCAGCTGTTCCTTTCCACCATTTGATTACACAAAGCCTAAACTGTGTAATTAAGGACCATCTCACTAATGTGCTCTGGTGGATTTATGGCACATCCAGGTCATCAACGATCTGAGCACTTGGAGCATTGGACCATTAGTTTCAAATGCATACGAACATACGGAAACACATTGGCATCAAGGAGAATCTATAAGAAGCAACGATTTCAAATTCAGGGAGGTAGTTTTCACCTGATTTTAATTTACCAAAACAATTTAAAAACCAGATTACCAGACATCCTAATTAACTATATATATTTTTTGTTTTCTTCTGGAGTCCATTTTTAGAAGAAAATAAGTTAATATCCACGACTTCAGATTTGAAAAAAATATTTTCCCATATGAGTTTAGTAGCGGGGCCTTTGAAGAAAAATGTCCAAAAAACCCCAAAACATAACCACCCTTATCAAAGACAGGAAAATGGGTATTAAAGAAACTTAAAGCTTTCTGGGGAACCTTCAGCTATACAGAAAATTAAATTTGCAAATTCCCTGAGTCTAATTTTCTGGTTAACCACGGTTTTACTGTACAAGTTTGTTTTCTTGTGTGTACATAAGAGAATGCTGCGGTGCACCCACGACCTTTCCCAGAGGTCCAGTCAGATGACAGATAGGAAGTATCACAAGGGCCCGACTTCAGAATGCAACAAACTAGGTTTTAACTTCAGTTCTTTCACCAAATAGCTGGGGAAATTTGGACAGGTCTTACTCTGAGCCCTAAAGCCATTTGTAAAAGGAGATCAACCATGTCTACCTCCATCGAGTGCTTTGAACTTGTACGTAAAGCACTTTGCACCGTGCTGTCCCTTCTGTTCTGTAGCGTGCTCTCCATCCCTGTCCTTTAGCCATTGTGACACATTCCCTAGAGAGCCACTGTGGCCCCCAAGCCTTCAGAGGGAAGGTGTCAACAGGCAGGCACACTTTTTATTGTATTCATCCTCTCCAAGTGGTGAAGAAAATCAAGTTCTTTAAGTCCTTGTTATAACAAACTGTCACATAAAAATAGTTTAGAAAAAGGACGTGAAACCATGTGTATTTTAAGAGTTCAGAGACAGATGGCTTTATTTTGCTTCTTTAAAAAAGATGGCATTCTGTAGAAATACAGTGCTTGAGGTCTATCAAGTCGAAGGGCAAATACTGTCATTGACTTGAACACTGCTGTCTTTAACCTTGAGTAAACGGGAACTTTTATGTTAAAAATATGTATGCTTCCATATATTGGTCTTCAATTTTTAAAGGAACATTTTAATATGGAAGGGATATGTGTTTGACATTTTCTCAGTCAAAAATTTAAACAGTACTTCGTCTTCTAATTGGCAAATTCTAAGCAGTCAGTCACTTTGGAGATATATCACTAGATCAGGGCTAAAAATATAGGCTCTCATCTTAAGGACATCGGATGTTCTTTTTAATAAAATTTTTGTTGCAGTGTCATATATTTAATAAAGATGACTACTGGGTTAAAAAAATATAACAAAATGCAGTACAGAATGGGGCAAAGAAAAATGCAATAAATATTCTGAAATGGATGTGAAAGTGTTCACCATTTTGTTGACGAGAAGTTATTTTCACTATTATGGACTAAACTTTAATTTGGTCTGGGAGCCAAAGCAAATCTGAAACAATATGATGGAATTGCTTACCTTGGTTAGCATTCAAAAATCTACAGTATTGGTATTATCAGCCTACATATTGGCACTTTCAGTGATGAGTCTACTTTTTCACTGGCCTAGCTATAGTTTTGAATGTATAATCAAGAGCCACTGTAGCATCTGGCTCTGTATGCAACATTTATTAACATGGTATGGCAAAAATCTGTGTCTGCACTGAAAACACTAAGCAATATATAGTGAAGTAGTTAAAAAGAAGTACTGAAACTGAGACTTCTAGGCATATTAAGGCTTCCAAACTAAATATTTTACATTTATTTAACATTTAATCATGTCAGTAATTACAAAGCAGTTATTTCATATAGATATATTATGGGAGGAGAATTAAAATAATTTGTAAAAAGACTGAAAGTAATTGATTTCGTTTTTCTATCACTGCACTCGCTGGTACTAAAAAGGAGCAATAAAAACAGCCCAGTTGTTGGTTCATGTTTTGTTCTGTTTAGCCTTCTGTCAGTTTTTCAGTTCAATAATGTTAAATTGCTACTTTATGATTCCAGCTATGTAAATAGCTAATTTCTTACAAACAACAAAAAAAGCAAACTCTTGATCCTACAAGTGATTTAAACAGAATTTTATTTTTTCCTGGTCTTACTCCCCTTGCCTGTCATCAGGTTTAAAAGGGATTTTAAAGACCATAGGTACAGGAATTCTTCAAACTGTATCTGGTATATGACTTTCAAAATAGTGGTGGAAAAATGATTTTGGCAGAGAGCTGAGATAGTTTGTGAATAAGTATTAGTCTTGCCAGGTCCTAGAAAAAGAAGCTGCAGAGATCACCAGGCTTACCACAGCTTTTAAAATTAAGAAATTGATACCTCCCTACCCGCAGGATTTACAGGCCCCAGTAGAAAACAACCTCCTTTCATAATCAGTTCTTACATGTAGTAGGTATACAGTGGGGAGAAGGAGGGTGAGGAGAATCGGAACTTAAGTCTTTAATAATACTTAGGAAAGTAGTTGATGCATATTTAGCTGGCACTGCCTTAGTTTCCCAGGGCTGCCATAACAAAGTACCAAACAGCTGAGTGGTTAGACAACAGAAATGTCTTGTTTCACAGTTCTGCCTGCTAGAATTCTGAAATCAAGGCAATAAACTGTCAGCAGGGTCGTGCTCCATCTAAAATCTACAAAGGAATCCTTCCTTGCCTCCTCCTAGCTCTAGGGATCTATTGGCTAATTTTGGTGTTCCTTGGCTTACAGCTATGTAATTCCAATCTCTGCTTTCAGTGACACATGGAATTGTCCCAGTAGGTCCCTGTCCTCTCAGCGTGCCTCTGTCTTCACATCTTCCTTCTTATAAGTGCACCAGTCACACTGGATCAGGGACCCACTCTATCTTAGTATGACCTAATCTTAAGTAATTACATTTGCAACAACCCTATATCCAAAAAATGTCACACTCTGAAGTCCTGGGGATTAAGAATTCAACATATATTTTTTGGGGGAAGACACAGTTCAACCCATAACAAACACTTTGTTCCAGATGATAGGACACATGGTAAGTATTCTAGGCATTTTATATATGTTAACTCATTTGAACCTCTTTTAACAACCCCACAAAAAAAGAATGCTGACCCTGCTCTGAGAAGAAGATGTGGAGACTAGAACAGTGACACACATATATATGCAGAGGTGGGTTTTCATTCAATCTGTTGGCTTAAAAGCCTGAATTTATGCTCATATTCTGAAGAGCTCCCTTTTCAGGTGTCACAATTCCCCATACCTTTTTCTTCTAGTGGGAAATAAAGAGATAAGTTCTCGAGTTCCCCAAAACCATTTCCACCTTTGCCACAATAATATGAATTGGCCTTGCTAGTTTTTAGAATTTCCTTTACCTCTTATCTCCTGCAAATACCTCACCCAAGGATACCATCCTGAAATGACAAATATTTTTGATGGCAGGCAGTACAAAAGAGGGACATTATCACCTACATAGGCTTATTCATTCATGAACCATGTTTGAGTGCTTATGCTATGCCCAGCACTCTACTAGACACTGTGTAGCAAACTTTCCATCAAAATTCTTAATTTCTAATGTTTCTCATAACCAGACTTTCTTTTAGGAAATACGCTAAGAGTCATGGCATTTGGTACGGGGTTAAACATATTTTTGCTTAGGTTATTTTCTATGCAAAATGTTCTTTGTCAGCTATTCCTTTCAAAGATGGTACTAAGAACAAAGTTGCACTCATACTTGGTTTGAGTACAGGAGTTGTGTTCTGATGATGACAACTTTGTTCACCTCATCCTAGGATTCTGGACAAAAGAATTCTCTTTTTATAACTTCCCTTCTCGATTCAAATCATAAACCTTTTTAAGAATGCATTGGCTTTCTTGTGTTTGATTTTTGTAATCCACTGTCCATAACACCCATTTCAGGTGGCCTTTGTTCTCTGGTGTAGCAGACCATGTAAATGGAAGACTGTCTAAAATGTATCTTGTGGCATAACCTTGGTTGTTTCAGCCAACATTCACTAAACACTCAGAGGCCAGGCACTGTATCAGGCACAGTGCTACTAGGACAAATAAAACATAACCTTGGACCCCAGTGACATATTACTTGGTGTTTGGGTCACCTCTGAGAATACCAGGATGAGTGGGTAGAGAAAGGAAACAGTGGCATAGAACAAAGCAAAGGCAAATCACATCTTTGCAATTATCAGTCCCAGGCCAACACATTTGCTAGACCCTCTAAGCCTGTGTGAGTGCTGGTAGGGCACAGCCACGCCAGGATGACCTAAGGCCAGAGGGACTGAGATTTGGTCTGCATTGGAGCCCTCTGTGGAGCTTTTTTATATATACATTCCCAGACTTCATCAAAATCGCCATAAGCTATGAGAATTCACAATCTTAAAAAGCTCCTCTAGTTAATGAACAGCTGGGTTTGGGGATCTAGGGCTGTGGTGCCCAATACAGTAGCAGTTGGCCACATCTGGGTATTTAAATGTTACTGAAATAAACTGAAGTAAAATAAAAATCTTAAATCCATTTCTCATTGATACCAGCCACAATTCAAGTATCGAATAGCTACCCTATCAGGCAGTGCCAATACAAACATTTCTGTGATCAGTGAGAACCATACTGGAGAACACTGATAGAGAAATCACAGGCCGGCAACTCTCATCTCTTCCTCCCAAGGACCTACATATCTACTCTTTCGTTCCTCCCTTCTGACATGTATGCTCAGAGTCACTTGTGTATTTTCTTATTCTCTCTTCACAGAGTTATAAACTCTTTAAGGGCAAGGTCAGGTCTTTCTGGCCCTGTGACAAAGTAAACACCCAATAAATATTTGTTCAATTAAATTAATCTAATTAAATTAGGCACCAGTTCATTGGACTTCTTCTGCATTTAGACTGAATCCAGATTTAATCAGAGTCTGGAGTAAAGGATGAGTCAGAGAGCAGGTTTTTCCTAAGTTACAAGCTTTTTCAAAAAAAAAATAAGAATATAGCTTTTAAAGGCACAGAGTTTGTATCAGCCCATATGCAGAAGAGACCCAACAGGACTGTCAATATATCCAAGCTTATGTGAACATCTGGAAAGCACATCTTAATTGATTCCATCCATTTTTTAATTTATTTATTGAGTGCCCAGCATGTACATACCAGGCCAGTGCCTGGCCCTGAATGACTCAAACTGAACAAGACAGAAACATGGACCTTGTCCTGGGAGACTCATTCTAGTCCTGGCAGATTAAAACATTGCCAAGGACTTCCCCTGGCCAGAAAGGTTGGGACAGAAGAGGAGTATGATTTGGGATCTAGCCTTGGATGCCTGGATTCACACAGAACCTGCCCTGCCCTATAGGCTCCAAGACCTTGGCCAGGCTGTTTCATTTTTCTGAGTCTCCATTTTGTCATCCATAAAAATAAGAAAAATAATGGCTCTCACCTCATAGGGTTGTGAGCATTAAATGAAACAATTGATGTAAAGTGCTTAGTGGAGTGCATGTTGCATAGTAAGAGCTAACTGCTGTTATTCTTAGGACTACCACTCAGCCAAAGTTACCCTGCAATGAACATGAGATTTAAAAAGTGAAAAGTGTAAGGCTAGAAAATTCCTCATTATTTGGAAAGGATGCATCCGGTCTTTCTTGGGCTAACCATTTTAATTCCCTTTGCTTATTGTTTATATCTTTGCACCCAGAGTAACTAAGATTGACATATAAATATGTTAGTAAATGTCCATTTCTTGTTTTAATTTTTGTTTCCTTGCTTGGTGAAGGATTTAACTTGGAATACTTCTTTCCAAGACAATTAGGAATGGAAATGCTTTGGGTTTGTCTTTCAACCTCTTGGTGCAAGAGGTATATACTTCTTAACATTGTGCTTGCAAAGGAGAGTCCTTTAAAGACACTTACCATTAAACTGCAAAATTGAAATCCTGAGTAACTAGCATGCAAAGATTTAATTAGCATTGTCTCATTAAAATAAATGTGTGACTTTATTCTTCCAAAAGTGACATAGCCTTCGAAAATACATTCCGGAAAGGAGCTGCGAAAGAGAGGGGATTGAACTTAAAAGGTAGTCATGTACCTGGGAAGATTGCAGGTTGAGCCTTTTCTAAGTCTTGCCCATTGTTTGGTCTGAGGGAGGACACCTGCTTATATACCTGTATATCGTATTAAAATAAAACAAAATAAAAACCTGGGGACCTTCCAGATTATCTCATAAGATTCAATACAAACCAAACTGCAGAAATATTCCTGTGCCTTGCTTCAAAACCTTTCTAGGGTTCTAAACATCTCTTCCATCCTTACATGAGGGATAGAGGATGTCTCAGTGGTAATCAAGCTATTTGGCAAAGAGATGACCCATCCCTAGATCTTCACTGTGATTTGTTGAGCTCCAATTATGGGAAGAATCTTCATTGCCTTCAAGAGCTATAAATGCTTCCAGCCAGGAGATCTAGTCTTCTGACTTAATTGAAAGTCCTCTTGGGGGTTCTTTGGGATGATCATGTGACATGTGGAAGGTGGTGTTTAGGGTATGGATCATCACTCTCTTGCTATATGTCTTAGGCAAGTCACTTACTATCTCTATGCATTGGCTTCCCCAGTGTGAAAAGGGACAATCATACTATTTAACCTCCTAGGGATGTTGAGAAGAAAAAATAAAACACCAAATGGGGGTTGAGTTTAAAAAAAAAACAAAGAAAAGAAATCTGTTCTAGATCATTTTCAGGAAGTACATTAATTTCTTTGTTGGGAAAGCAAATATTAACTTAGGTTTTCAGCACCTGGCTCATTAGAGGACTCCAAAGGAACTTACGATTGTTGAGAATCTAGTATGTACCAAGCCCTGCTCAAGAAATGTTCTCTTATTTAATCTTCACAACATCCACATGAAGCAGATATGTAACTATCCTCTTCTAACAGATGAGGCACTCAAGGCCTAGAGAAGGGGACTCATTTGTCTAAGGCACCAGAGCTACTGCCAGGATATGGACTTAGCTCTGCTTGCCTCTTTAGACCATGCTTTTTAAAAAAAGAAAAAATGCTAAACACAATTTCTCTTTAAAAGCTATAACCGAGTGTTTTGAGCCTAGTCGTAATGAGAGCCACTTACATGGGTACCTTTAAAAGCAGCAACCCAGAAAAGCAGCATCAAATGCCTAAAATCCTGGAGCTGGAGGAGCCCTAAGAAATCATCAGTGAGGTTTAGCCCAGCCTCATCACTTAGGAGGTAGGGAAGATAGCCAGCATGAGCTGAGCTGGAAACAAAACCAGAGCTAAGAACTTGGGTCTCCCAGCTCTTGGTCCAAGGCCACACTGCTTCTCAAACTACATGTAAACCTGATAGGATTCAGAGCTAATAAAGCATTAGGGCACAGGCCTATGCCCTTGACTCACTGTCTCACTTGAGATCTTGGACAAGTAATGACTCCATTGTGAAAAACAGGGGTGATGATACTTTATAAAGACGTGTGAGCCACTCACTCTAGTTGTTAATACAGAGTTTTTATTTTAGTAAGTCCACTAGTAAAGTTAACTATATTCATATTATTATAATATTATTCAGGAGGCTTTTCCTTTGTGAAGGGACATGTCCAACTCATACTCATTCTTCAAATCCACTTTACACTTCTTACATTTGAAGTTCTATGCCCTTATAGAGTTTGCAACACACTATCCATCATTGAATTAAGAGAAGTTTAATTTATGGATTTTACAAATTAAACTTGCAATTTGGCCATGTTTATGTAGATCAGGCATTATGATCAATTCACTGCCATGCTAAAAAAAAAATCTCAGTATCAGTTGCTAAGTTGACCTGACTTAATTTTTTGGAATAAGTTGGCTATCAGCATAATTGGTTGAATTGTCCACCCAATTTCTGATCTACCTAAGCAAAGGTCAAGATGGAGGTTATTAAACAACCCACAGCATGCTCCCTAAACTGAATGATGTACTCCTATGCTTCTAATAAATGGTAACTGATTAATGGAGTGCTAAAGGCAAATATAGCCTTCAAAGAGTTAGGACCCCATCCAAGAGAGCAGGGACACAAATGCCAACTAGCCCTCAGCTAAGTAAAGCAGTATGTGATTCTATAGGGTGAAGGATTGTGTGTGGGGGAGTAGGAATGGAGTCGAGCTTGGCCTGCAAATATGGGACCTCACCCCACTGAGACGTCCTCCATGAAGTGAGAGGTTGTTTCAGTCAGGTGATCTCTAAGGCCTTATCCAACCTTCAGATTGTGCTTTTCCTATTTCACAGGGAGGCTGGACTGCTTGCCTTTGATCAGCTGAAGCCCAATCAGAATCTGAAGCAGATGTTATTCTCTAACGCTTCTTCCACAAGCATCTTTTCCCAAGCATGCCAAGCCACCTACTTGGATTTGGATTTAGGCCAGCTGGCTCTGTCTGGGCTTTTTGGTTTTCATTTTCCTTATTCTTTTTTTTTAATTTTCTTTTGTGATTCTTCAGTCCATCCAGTCCAGCCCTGCCCTCTTTACCCTGCCTGGCCAACACTCCTGCAAGGGCTAATGTGCTCTCCATGCCCGCTTCCTCTCAGGAGCTGATGAATGGTGACCCCAGTTTTTATGCTCAGCTTGGAGACCAGCTATGTCTTTGGGCTTTTCCCAAAGATTCTGGCTGAGATTGCACCTGCAGGGTGATGGGTTTGCCCTGTTCAAAAATGAGGGTAATCAAAAAAAGATCATTTTGTTCCTCCTCTTCTCATTTATACCCAAGCATAACAGAGAATGTTGAGACTATTAATAAATAATAATCAAACTGTGTGCCTCCATAACAATTTAGTAACAAAAAAGGGAAAAGAATGGAGTGAGGGAGAGAGGGAAGGGCTGCCTCTCTGAAAATGGCTAGAAGTATAGGTTTTCACGACACCAGGAGAATGGATTGATATGATGACTTCCTGAGGTTCCTTTTGGCCTGGGAAGCTGTGACTACCTTTCCTATCAACCTATTTTCTTTAAGATAAGTAAAATGGGACACAAAGTTACTAGACTTGTTCAAGGTCACATGGGAAGTCTGTGGTGAAGCCAAAATTAAGAACCCCTTCCCTGGCATCCTCATTCTGTTGCTCAGCCCACTCAGACGTGCTGCTTCGCGGCTTGCTGATGAATAATGTGGGCTCTCAGGAACAGTTCCTTATGCAAAAGAGCCTCAGCAAGCTCTATTATGTCCTTGCAAGGGGATACACTTTATTGTTTCCTTAATGCATTATGGAGACTATTATAGCTCTTTCTCCCATGCACACCCTCCATCTGTGATCACTAACACACACTACAGAGTGTTTCACCTTAAATAATGTGCGAACAAGGAACATAATTTTGGAAAATGGTTGGTGAAAGAAATTCTAAGAGTCAGATAGGGTTAGGGGCCAGACGAAAGTCCAAGAAACTAAACATCTTTAAAAACAGGCCATGCAGATTCAGCATTCAGGATGCATTTGCAAGACCTTCTTCACTTCCCAAGGGAAATAAAATATATCCTTCATAAAGAATTTGCTGTAATCTCTCTGGCTCTAACTGCACTAGCTATCTATATTGTTAGAAGACCTCTGGCCATGCACTTTTCAGAACTTGCAGTTGCTAATAATACCACAAAAAGCACTCTCTATTGATTTCAACTACCTACTCCTTCCTTTCATCCTCAATGCCCATAAAAAGATCCAATATGATATATCAAATCTGTAAATAATAATAGCTAACATCTTTGGGACACCCGCTATGTGCCCGGCCCTCTGCCAAAAGCTTTACATTCAACAACTCATTCTCATTTTAAATATTGCAAAGTAGGTTTTATGATCCACTTTCTAAAATAAGGAAACTGAGGCTCACGAAGTTTCGATAATCTGCCCAAAGTCACTGAACTGAATTGGAAACCAGGCCTCTTTCCAGAAGCTACACTCTTAACTCTATGCTGAACTCATCTGCTTCAAAAAGCTTACAGGCTTTGTAAGTGTAACAATCAGCCACTTGTACCTGCAGAAGTCAGGGCTGCCTTCAGAAACAGGGATTCTTTTCTGGAAGACCAATACATAGAGCTGAGTCTGGCTCCAACTTGCTGTTCCCCACCCCAGGGAGAGTGGCTAAAGGGAGGATTTTTATTGAGGTGATTAATTTTTTTAACCAGAAGGAAAGTTACTTGAACAAAAATCCCATTTACCCTTGATTGCAGACATTCCCAACAGATGATAAGCAAATTTGAGTCCTGCACTGGCCCTGGATCTATTTAGGGACCAACAGAGATAAAAGAATTATTTTTGTAAACATTATATACATGGTATAAATTTGGTCACCAAAGAAAGTATGAATAAAAGCACATGTCATCAGAAGGCATTTTCATTCATATTTTGGGATCAAAACTTTAGTTCTTCATTGCTGTGACTACAGTATCTATGAGATGATGTTGATTTCCAGGTTGAAGGTTTGTATTTCATAATTTGCTTTCCTGCATAGCGTTTCATTTAGCCCCAGTATAATAGTTGGTCTGTAGATTTCAAACACTTAATTATGGTAGTGCCCAGTTGAAAATATAACAGAAATGGTAAACAATAATAATGGTGACTTTTGTCTAAATACCTGTCATGCCCAAGGGTTATAAAGAGATTTGTTTATTCATTACCTCCCAATAAGCCCAGCAGGTGGAAATGAAATTTAATGGTGAACTTGATGTGGTTTCAGATGTTCAAATACACATTTGAAGGCTCCCTCTATGCTGGACCCGTTTCCAGGTTCTGAGCTAAATACTTTCACATAGATTACTTTATTTAGTTACCATAATTTTCATATATGAAGTATGCATAATGAGCCTTAAATGAGCTATGGAAATTGAGACCACAAAGAATGTAAATAGTTTGTACAAGGTAATGCATATAATAAATGAAGAAGTCAAGATCTGAATACAGATCACTTGATTCCCCCACACCAGAATTATTTGAACAAACTGAGAGCTCTCTGGTTTATAGTCTAACTAGAATTCACATAACCATCATGAGATTGTGACTGCTTATTTCCTTTTGCCCAATTCCATTAGAACCTAATGCATAAGGATCCTAACCTGAAGCCCTATCAAATATTGTGATTTTGTTAAAGTAACATCCCCTCTGACATGATTCCATGGGGCAAATGGAGGTCAGTGCCAGATTCACTGGTGGTGCTGGCCATGTGGTCCACTTCCTCTAGAATTTTACATTCAGAGCACAGTGTCCCAAACATATCTTTTTTGGGAAAAGAAGCATCAAATGTAATTATATAACTGTTTATGGGCCTCTTTGAAATGTGTCCCTTGCCAATTCTGGGCCTTTTAAGTCATGGTTTGTTATTTAAGGGATTGTTTCTTTACTGGCAGACTTGTTTGTGGAACGTCATTCTCATAGCTAGACATTTTCTTCTCACATTTGACTGACTTAACCCAGTAAGCCCTAGAACAAAGCAATTCCACTTCAAAAAAAAATCGATACCAGCCATTTTTTATTTGTTGGCAGAATTTTAAATAATTAATTTGTGTGTGATATAAGTTGTCCTGAATTATAATGGACTTACATTTTTAGTGATTAAAAACTAGCATTAATTTACCGTCTTTCATTTTTAAGTATGCAGTTCAGAGTTGTTAAGTATGTTCACATTGTTGTGCAACAGATCTCTCACGTTCTTTCATCTTACAAAACTGATACTACATCCCTTAAACACCACTCCCACTCTCCTTCCCACAGCCCTTAGCAACCACCATTCTGCTTTCTGTTTATATGATTTTGACTACTTTAGGTACATCATATAAGAGTAATACAGTATTTGTCCTTTTGTAACTGACTTATTTCATCTAGTATAATGTCCTCAAGCTTCATCCATATTGTAAACATGACAGGATTTCCTTCTTTTTAAAGGCTACTTACAATTCCATCTTATGTTGTATGCCACATTTTCTTTTTCCATCCATCCACCCAGTGGACATATGGGTTGGTTCCACCTCTTGGCTGTTGTGATTAATGCTGCAATGAACATGGGTGAGAAATATCTCTTTGAGATCCCGCTTTGAATTCTCTTTGGTAAATACCTAGAAGAGGGATTGCTGGATCATATGGTAATTCCATTTTTATTCTTTTGAGGAACCTCCATACTGTTTTCCATAATGGATGCACTATTTTACATTCCCACCAATGCACAAGAATTCCAATTTTTCCACATCCTCACCATCACGTGTAATTTTCCATTCTTCTGAGGGTTGCCATCCTCATGGGTATGAGGTGGTATCTCACTCTGGTTTTGATCTGTACTTCTATGATTAGTGATGCTGAGCATCTTTTCATATGCCTCTTGGCCATCTGTGTGTCTTTTTTTGGAGAACTGTCTATGCAAATCTTTTGCCTATTTTTTAATCAGATTATCTGTTGCCTGTGTTTTTGGTGGCATACCCAAGAAATCATTGCCAAATCCAATGTTCTGAAGCTTTTCCCCTATGTTTTCTCCTAGGAGTTTTCCAGTTTAGGTCTTACATTTAGGTCTTCAATCCATCTGAGTTAATTGTTGTACATGATGTAGGATAAGGGTCCACCCTCATTCTTTTGCATGTGTATAACGAACACCATTTTCTGAAGAGGCTATCCTTTGTAGTCTTGCCACTTTGTCAAAGATCATTTGACCATATATGGAACAGTTTATTTCTGGGCTCTCTATTCCATTGGTCTATGTGTCTGTCCTATGCCAGTACCACACCATCTTGAGTATTGCTTTGTTGCATTTTCTGAAGTTATGAATTGTGTGGATTCCAACTCTCTTCTTTTGCAAGATTGTTTTGGCTCTTTAGGATCCCCTGAGATTCCATGCGCATTTTAAGATGTTTTTCTCTACTTTTGCAAAAATTGCCAATGAGATTTTGATAGGGATTGCATTGAATCTGTAGGTCATTTGGGCAGTGTGGTCATTTTAATAATATTATTAAGTCTTCCAACCCATTAACATGGAATATCTTTCCATGTGTTTGTACCTTTTATTTCTTTCAGAAATGTTTTGTAGTTTGTGTACAAATCTTTCATCTCCTTGGTTAAATTTATTCTTAAGTATTTGATTCTTTTTTATACTATTTAAGTCAAGTTGTTTTCTTCATTTCCTTTTTGGATTGGTCATTGTTAGTATACAGAAACACAACTGATTATTACATGCTTGTTTTTTGTCATGTAACTTTGCTGAAATTGTTTGTTTTAATAGTTTGGGGTTTTCTGTGTCAACTTTAGGGTTTTGTATACATGAGTTCATACCATCAGCAAATAGGAAAATTTTATTTCTTGCTTTCCAGTTTTGAGGTTTTTTATTATCTAATTGCTCTGATTAGGACTTCCAGTACTAATCTGAATAGAAGTGGCTAGAGTAGGCCTTACATCATTCCTGATCTTAGAGGAAAAGCGTACACTCTTTAATCACTGAATATGATTTTAGCTGTGGGATTTTCATATACGGCTTTTATTATGTTGTAGCAGTTTACTTTTATTCCAAGTTTATTTAGTGTTTTTATCAGGAAAGGGTGTTGAATTTTGTCAAATGCATTTTCCATATCAACTGAGATGATCATATGGGTTTTGTCATTCATTTTGTTAATACGTTATATTACATTGATTTTTGGTATATTACATCGAACCATGCTTGCATGCTAGGTATAAATCCAACTTAATCCTTTGAATGTGCTGTTGAATTCAGTTTGATAGTATTTTGTTGAGTATTTTTGTATCAATATTCATCAGGGATATTAGTCTGTAGGTTTCTTCTCTTGCTGTAATAATGTATTTACTTTTAAACAGTTAGTGAATAGCTCCTAAGACATGCCTTATGTTTTAAACATATAAAATGGTTTAAAAACTTTATGAAGTTTTGTTCTATGGATAATGTCATGTACAAACATTAGGCTAGGGAAATATGCTAATGAGAATTCAGAATGGTATATAAGTAGGAACATCTGAAACACCTATTTTGTGTTAAAGTAAATTTCATTCTCTGCTCCCAAAGGAGCCAAATGCAGGTTTGGGAGAGGAAAATGTCTTCCCTCTAGGTTTGATATACTTGTCATTCTGAGCTTGTATGGTTTGGTTGGTTGGTTGTTTAAAGAGATATGTGTGTATATCACAGAGAAGTTTGAGTAGTGCAATACAATTACCCCAAATCATATGATTTAATCTAAAATGGAGATATCACTCATGACAATATTCAAAGTATAGCCCCATAAAATATATTTTTCAATGTCAACAGATTGTTTTGAGAGTCTCACATAACTTTAATACATGTTACTTTTCACTGTTTCCTTAAATTCAATCAAAACATAAAAGTTGGTTGAAATTCCATCTCACAGTTATGAAAAGTAGATTTATTCTTTTGGTTTTTTATTTTGAATTAAGATAAAGGAATAACATGTAGCAGAACTTTTCTTAACTGATCATTTACTGTGGTCAATGAACCTGGTTTAGGATTACTCTAAATGGAAACAAAAAGACTGAACTAAATTTGGGAGATAATACTATTCAGAAAATGTTATACTTTATGGCATTTCCTGGTAAAAGTTAGAATCAAATAGTTTTATAATATTGTAAAGTTTTGCACATACATAATATATGGTAAAATAACCAGATTAGGGGAAGGAAAATGCCAACATGTTTACTTCCTGCAGAGAATAGCAAGTATCCAGCATTATACAACACATACTTTTCCTTATTTCTACTAAAGTATGACAAATACAGAACTTTTAGGACTGTCAGGGTCTTTGTATTATTATCCTTCTTATTCAATCACAAGGATAACTATGTTTTGCAAAGTAAAAAGATACTAATAGCAACTAGTAGGTATTGAGAGCTTGTGTTGACCACTAGGCTTCAAATACATTATATGCTGAATTTTACTGAATCCTTACAGTAATCTTATGAGGGTAAAGAAAACACTAAAGTCACTAAAGTTCCCTTAATACTCAAAGCTGAAGTTCATTATAGAAAGATAAATATAAGGGAACATACAACTCTATTTTTAATATCTTAGCAAGTGACTGCCCTAATCTTGAGAAAGCAAGATAGACACTATATTCATAATGGCTTTTTACACCTGATTGGAATCCAGAAAACTTAGAACCATTAATACTAATATTATCTTTATAAGCAAGTGAGCAATATGTATTTGACCTGAGACCTTATTAAAGCCAAAGGAATGATGGCTAGATAAAATAGTTTGCCCAGCTTTCCTTCTTCTACTTTCTTCCAACAGCTACTCTTCAGCTAAACCTAAAATGGATGAAAGACATCCATTTTTTAAATAAAATAATAAATTTTAATAATAAACAATTATTATCATAAGGTGATAATAAATATAATTAACTTTTATGAGCACTTAATATCTGCCAGGCACTATACTAAGAACTTTACAGATTCCTTTAATTCTCTCAGTAACCCTATGAGAAAGATACTTTTAGGACAAACCCTATTTTATAGTTGAAGAAGCAAAGGCTTCAAGTGGTTAATAACATATTCAGTATATCCATGGTCTATAATTAGTGAGTCACCAGTGACACTCCCAAGAAACTGATGAAATCATACATGTGAGATGTATGTACACATATGTGTTTTTAATAAAAAGACAGGTGGTATGGGGGAATAGTCCTTTACTATTTTATTCAGGCAAGATTTATTAGAATATAAAAAAACATTCCTTTTGTAGTTTTGTTATCTTGCATAAGAATAATTGAGCTATAAAAGCTCTAGCTGAATATGTCTACAGAATGTACTGTTTGTAAAAGAAAGAATTGCTGAAAATAAATGAAGTGTTAATTAAAGTATAAATAACTAAAAATGAATTTGGGGACTTTAATAAACCATGTTTTGCTCTTGACCTTTTGGTTTTTAGGAGCTATAAATACATGTAATTTCTGAGGTCATCTTTGTTTTTAAAGAAATGATATCTTGGGTATTTCTGAGTGTTCCTATTAAAAGTGTGTGTGTGTGTGTGTGTGTGTGTGTGTTTGTGATGATTTTGCCCAGTAATACAAAAAGTCTCAATTTGATTGTAAAAATGGAAACTAGTTGTAATGTAGTAAGTAGAACATGGTATAAGTGTCCTGCAACTTTAAATCATGTTTAGTCATTTTGAACAGTCTGTTATTGGGTTTGTAAGTGATTATGCCTTTTTAGTAGACAAAAGAAAACTATAATGGAAAAAGTGTATGGAATAAACATAACGTCTGTTCTAATTTAATTTTCAGGCACATCTCCAGACTTTGTGGCTGAAGCCCACGCCACAGAGCTGTGGGCATGCCTGAAATTGAGAGACACAATTAAAGCCTCCAAATCACTTCCTGCCTTTGGAAAACTCCAGAAAACCATCCCTTTGGACTCTGGAATTCTACACATCTCAGCAGGGATTTTGCTTTGCTTGAATGTTTACATTTTCAGTTTGCTGTCCTACATATCACCAGATAGTGTCCACCTTCTGTTAAAACTTTCAAGTGCTGGGGGTTGATCTTGCTCAACAAGCCAGCATGGCTAGGGTGAGCTTTATTTTAGCAGCTTGCCAACTGGGGCTGGGCTTGCTAATGACTTCATTAACTGGGTCTTCTCTACAAAATAGTGAGTGTCCACAACTCTGTGTATGTGAAATAAGGCCCTGGTTTACCCCACAGTCAACATACAGAGAAGCCACCACTGTTGATTGCAATGATCTCCGCTTAACAAGGATTCCTAGTAACCTCTCCAGTGATACTCAAGTGCTTCTCTTACAGAGCAATAACATTGCAAAGACCATGGATGAGCTTCAGCAGCTTTTCAACTTGACTGAGCTAGATTTCTCCCAAAACAACTTTACAAATATTAAGGAAGTAGGGCTGGCAAACTTGAGCCAGCTTACTACTCTACATCTGGAGGAAAATCAGATTACAGAAATGACTGATTACTGTCTGCAAGACCTCAGCAACCTTCAAGAACTCTATATCAACCATAACCAGATTAGCACTATTTCTGCTAATGCTTTTTCAGGCTTAAGAAATCTTTTAAGGCTCCACCTGAACTCCAATAAATTGAAAGTTATCGACAGCCGCTGGTTTGATTCAACACCCAACCTTGAAATTCTCATGATTGGGGAAAACCCTGTGATTGGAATTCTGGATATGAACTTCAGACCCCTCTCAAATTTGAGAAGCTTGGTTTTGGCAGGAATGTATCTCACTGATATTCCTGGAAATGCCCTGGTGGGCTTGGATAGCCTTGAAAGTTTGTCTTTCTATGATAATAAACTGATAAAGGTCCCTCAACTTGCCCTACAAAAAGTTCCAAATTTGAAGTTTTTAGACCTCAATAAAAATCCCATCCACAAAATCCAAGAAGGGGACTTCAAAAATATGCTTCGGTTAAAGGAATTGGGAATCAACAATATGGGGGAACTTGTTTCTGTGGACCGCTATGCCCTAGATAACTTGCCTGAACTCACAAAGTTAGAAGCCACCAACAATCCCAAATTATCATACATCCACCGCTTGGCTTTTCGAAGTGTTCCTGCCCTGGAAAGCCTGATGCTGAACAACAATGCCTTGAATGCCGTTTACCAAAAGACGGTAGAATCCCTCCCCAACCTGCGTGAGATCAGCATCCACAGCAATCCCCTGAGGTGTGACTGTGTCATTCACTGGATTAACTCCAACAAGACAAACATCCGCTTCATGGAGCCCTTATCCATGTTCTGTGCCATGCCGCCTGAATACAGAGGGCAGCAAGTGAAGGAAGTGTTAATCCAGGATTCAAGTGAACAGTGCCTCCCAATGATATCTCATGACACATTCCCAAATCATTTAAACATGGATATCGGCACAGCAGTTTTCCTAGACTGCCGGGCCATGGCTGAACCAGAACCTGAAATTTACTGGGTCACTCCCCTTGGAAATAAGATAACTGTAGAAGTGTTTTCAGATAAATACAAGCTAAGTAGTGAAGGTACCTTGGAAATATCTAACATTCAAATCGAAGACTCAGGAAGATATACCTGTGTTGCCCAGAATGTTGAAGGGGCAGACACTCGTGTCGTGACAATTAAGGTTAATGGAACCCTTCTGGATGGTACCCAGGTGCTGAAAATATATGTCAAGCAGACAGAATCTCATTCCATTTTAGTATCCTGGAAAGTTAATTCCAATGTCATGACATCAAACTTAAAATGGTCATCTGCCACCATGAAGATTGACAACCCCCACATAACGTATACTGCCAGGGTCCCAGTAGATGTTCACGAGTACAACCTAACACATCTGCAGCCTTCTACAGATTATGAGGTGTGTCTCACAGTATCTAATATTCATCAGCAGACTCAAAAGTCATGTGTTAATGTCACAACCAAAAATGCCGCCTTTGCACTGGACATTTCTGATCAAGAAACCAGTACAGCACTTGCTGCAGTAATGGGGTCCATGTTTGCCGTCATTAGCCTTGCGTCCATTGCTGTGTACATTGCCAAAAGATTTAAGAGAAAAAACTACCACCATTCATTAAAAAAATATATGCAAAAAACCTCTTCAATTCCACTAAATGAGCTGTACCCACCACTCATTAACCTCTGGGAAGGTGACAGTGAGAAAGATAAAGATGGTTCTGCAGACACCAAGCCAACCCAAGTTGACACATCCAGAAGCTATTACATGTGGTAATTCAGTGGATATTTTGCTTCTGGTAGTAAGGAGCACAAAGACGTTTTTGCTTTATTCTGCAAAAGTAACAAGTTGAAGACTTTTGTATTTTTGACTTTGCTAGTTTGTGGCAGAGTGGAGAGGACAGGTGGATATTTCAAACTTTTTTAGTATAGCGTATCGCAAGGGTTTGACACGCTGGCAGCATCTCTAGGCTTCCAGTTTGTGTTTGGTCTTTATTCTTATCATTATTATTATTATTATTATATTATTATTATTATTATTGTTTTGTTTTAGTTGTTGTGCTAAACTCAATAATGCTGTTCTAACTACAATGCTCAATAAAATGATTAATGACAGGTTGGGGTTCCCCTGTACTTTTACCAGTAGCATGACCCCTTCTTCAGAAGCCATCAGCAGAAAGTACCATGTCCTACAAAAAGCTAACATACAGTTGCAAAGCAGCATTGAGCCTTTTTGTAGCAATCTGGTCTGCAGACTTTTTAACTAAAGAAGCTAAGGCTAGATTTGTTACCTTCTTTGAATGATGTTAGTTGACTGTACTGTAATGTTGTATCAACTGAATTGAATGTTTGCCTTTGAACAATGACTTTCCTTTTTTTTTTTTGTAATGGTTAAAGAGGCTTAGAACAAACTAACAGGCAATAGAATATGTATATCAAATTTTTTAATGTAACAAACTACATGTTAATTGTTACCTTATTCTTTTTATCTTTAGTAGACACTTTTAAAAGAAAAGACAATAATTTTGTTGTGTTTAACTCACCAACATGTGGTGTATAATGAAGACAGAACTATAATAAATTAGTTTTGTTCTGATTTTTTAGAACACTTGCAATAATGTATCATTTATAGTTCTTGCTAGTTGCAGTGGTGGTATTTTAAACGTCCCTAAAAACAATCACCAAAATCAGCTACAGCATGATGCTTTTTACAAGTAGGCCCTAGAAAGTTTTGAATTCTTTTTTAAGGGGGGAAATTTCTATTTTAATGAAGATATTTTAATGAGCAGGATTTCTATATTTTAAATATTACCAGCCAGACCTAATGGAGGAAAAGGTTCATATTTTTTAAAAAGCTGTATTAATTACTGTATCCCATGCATAACTAAACATGGTAAAAAAAATAGAGATTAGGTATGTCTCACATTCTTTTCTTGAAGGGTTTTGTTAAAATTGGATTTCTTTTAGTATATCCACGCTCTCCATCAAAGTCTAAAACATATAGCTATGTAGTACTCTGAAGTCTATTACATGTTATTCCTTTTTTAAGAGCTGTCTATAAGATTAGACCCATATTAGTTCATGAATCAGTGGGGAGATATCCACTAAAACAAATAAATGATTAAAAGAAAATAGGACAGCTTCTGTACAGTTGGCATTTTTCATCCAAATAATATAGAGAGACAGTTCTGCAGATTTAAGTGTTTCCTGGGAAATAAATGCATGTGTGAAAACTAGAACAAAAGAAGTTAGATGTAGGTAGGAGGTCAGTCTACAAAGTGTGTGTGTGTTTTTGGTTTGGGGTGGGTGGTGCATATAAAGGTACAGTTAGAGGAAAGGAACCATCTGAAAATGTGGATTGATAAAGCAGAGAAGCAAAGAAAGGCTGTCCCAGATGGCACCTGCTGCCAGGGACATACTGTTATAACAGGAATGATGAGACTATAAAAAGGGACTGAGAGCAAGCAGGTGTCAGCTGAGCAAAAGCTAGCAAAAGAGGAGAAAGAAAGTGCAGGTGAGGCAGGCTGAAGGATGTCTTTGTTTGTAAAATACCTTATTTCATGAGTCACTTAGAAAATAAGATCATCATTTTCCTTCCCATTTCTAAGGAGAAAAAAAGAATTTCAAATTCTGAAGCAATGAGCTCCAGTAGAAAAATTAGTATCTGAGCTGGAAGCATCTCTTCCCACGGCCTTCATTTGTTGCTGAGAGAAACCTAGGCCCAGGGAAGAACTGTAGCTTCCCCTAATTCTCCTGGCCACTGAGGACCCTTTACTCTGCCTATTGCTCTGAGGCCAGGAGCCTTCCAGATTCCCATGGAAAACTCATCTTTTACAATTCTTAACAAGCTCTGGTGCCCATGCTTCAAAAATACACTATATCCTCAACTTCCTGTTTACTCACGAAAAAATTTTAGCACAAGGGCAGACTGGAGGGTCAGGAAAGCATCTACATTGTTGGTGCTGCAGAGCACATGCAGGAAACAGAGAATTGGAGATGCTTTGGATGCCACATTGAAGGGTTTCCCACTGGAAGATGCTTGTCTTGAAATATCTCCAAAGAGTACTAGACATCTAACCAACTCTCCTGCTAACTCTGCAAGCAGTGAAAGGGGAGCGACACTGAAGCATTAGGCCCAGAGCAGGAAGGAGGCATTGTTTATCCCATAAAGCACCGGTTTGAACCTGGCACATAATCAGTGCTGATCAGTGCTCAAATATTAGTGGAATAAATGACTGAAAACAGCCATTCCTTTATTCTGGATATAGAGCAGGCACCAGGGTATCTGGGTGCTTCTGTCAACTACGTTTTGCCAGGCCATTTTGGGGAGAAAAATCCCTTGTAACTTTTCCTCCTCCAATAAAATATTTGAGCTTATTTTTCCTTGTCTGTGCTAATTCAGTTGGTTTTCAGTTGATAGATAGCAAAATGGTATAGTCTTCTTTTCCCTAGCCAAGTATTTCCTCATTTGTACTTAATTTAATTTGGTAAGTTAGCCAGTGAAATTAGGCATCAAACGGGGTCCTGATTGATAATGGAGCTCGTAGTGCCTTTACCAACAAAGTGACTATTATAGGCCACTTTTTAATTTCATATTTTCCCTTTTGCTTCCTGCTGCCCTTGGGACATATAATGCATCTCTAACCTGATTTTACAAGGTTATTTTTGGAGCAGTTTCTTAAAACAGGCTCTCCCAAATTTGCCCATTTACTTAACAACAAACTGAACTGATGCCATGAGTATAAAAAATGCAATCTATATTTTTTCTAATTTGGCTGTGTGATTGACAAAAAGCAATCAGCTTTAATACTGAAGTCCATTATTTTCTCTCTTGTGGATCCCTACTTATTTAGTCATTCATTCATTTGCTAAGGATACCACAATCAATCCTTCCTTGGTGTTTGCTTTCTATCCCTGCATTCATATTCTGAGTCATTTTTTTTTACTTCGTTATTGTTTTTACCATTAGAAAAAAATCATTTCAGATCTTTAACACTTTACTGGGAAAACCATACTTTCTGCTTTTCTAGTCACTGAAAAGGAGAATTTAACTACTTCTGATGCATTCCAACTACAACTGAAAATGCTTTCTTCACCTCAATTCTTTCATTCTCACCCTGCCTGCAAATAGGTTTTTTTATTATTATTTATAAGGGATTAGCTGGAAGAAAAATGTTTCTTTAAAGGTGAGTTTTAGAATCATCATCCTGAGCTTGAGCTCTAGAATGATTTTGGCCTAGAGTCTCTGCAGGACTTGATCTAATCTGGTGTGGGAATGATTTCCCTGCCCTGTCCTCCAGCCTCCCCCATGCACTGACACCAGCTCTCCTCTGTACTCCAAGTTAGGCGCCTGGAGGAGGCGGTAAGAAGAGGGAGATGATAAGGGAACTCATTAGTTCTGTACTTGCTGGATCAGCACTGCCTAGAACAGGTGAACAGAATTAAGTGGTTCTTTTTTTATTGTAGAATTTCTCGGAGATCTGATAGAATGAACATAAAGTACACAGCATTTCCCACAGCCATTTGACCACTGGTGTAGCTCAGAGGACTATATATTCTGAGAAACTGAGGATTTAATTTAATCCCCCAAAATGGTCCTGGTAAATTGGGAATTATTCTTCCTAATTTGCAGGTAAAGAAACAGGCCCATAGGAGTCATCATTTGCCTGAGACCATACAGCTCTGTAAGCTGGTGACCAGGATGGGGTCCTTCACATCTTTTTTCCTCTCTTTCCCATCCAGTGCCCTTCTGTGGTGGAGGGAGAAGCATCTGTTCGAACGCAGAGATCACAGGGCACATGGGAAAAGCAAAGTAAGTGGATAAAGGAGAGCTCATCAGAATTAACCTGGAAAGCTTTCTTTATTTCTTCAGATGTACTTCTGTCTTCCCCCTAAGTAGCTTTATGTGCTGGGGATCTGTGGCATACACGATAAAACTATGTCTACATCAGCACCAAATTTAATTCTAACTTCCAGTTCTCCCTATACTCTCCTCTCTGCTACCCGCTCAGATAATTTTGAAGATTTTGGGGAGGAGATTCCAAGCCCATTCTTTCCTTAGCAGTAAACCATGAAAGGCTATGTAAAATTAGTGACAAACTCAACTGTTAGCTCCAAAGCTTAGATGGGGAAATGTGGAGTTCATATAATTGAGCAGTTGCAAGAATGGTATCTGACATCCGGAAACAAATGACTTTTGCATAATCACCAAGTTTGCAGGGTTTGTGGGATATTTATATTCAGGCAACCATTCCCCTGAATAAGTCCATCTAGAGGCCATAGGACATTAAAGGCTGTCTTTTAAAAAAACAAACACACAGCCCTCCCTTTAAAAAATACATGCCCCATTTTGTCTACTTGATATGACACAAAACCAGTTCCATACACCTCACGGGAGTAGCGCTGGGTGCAAAATGGGTGAGCCCATGCCACTCTCCTCCTCTCCGCCTTGGTCTCCCTCTGTCTCTCCCCTAAGATTAAACTGACAAGGTAAGTTTCAGCCTAGATCCTGACAGAATGGTCATGAATTCCTAATATGGGGGCTGTCCTGAATTAAATAGTATTCTAATTCATCAATCTTCAAGTTAGCATGTCTCATTTATATAAATGGGAGACAGGTTGGTCATGGGGGAAAGGAAAACAAACTATTTAAATATTACTTATGAAGGACTAAGAAGGGAGAGACATTTATTGTGTACAGAGCCCTCTGCTAGAGGTGTCAAAAAGATCGTTTACATTTAATCTGCTTAATTGCCCCAGGAGGTTAGTATCCCTGTCCCTCCATTAGAGAGAAGAAAAATGAATACTCAACCTCAGAGAGGCAAGCAACTTAACCTGAAATCCCACCGCTGGTAAGAAGCAGAACTTAAACACAGGGTCTATATGACTAAAGTTTGTAGATTTTCAGTTATAAAGTGGCCCGTCAGCTAAATCTGGATCAGGAATGTAGAACACATAAACCAATATCCAATTTGACACTTGAGACAGAAGGAAAAGTGGAGTAAAGGGAGGCACTGCCGAGCAGTGAGGCCTCAGAGTACAGGCATCTAATTTAAGGCCCCAACCCAAGATCAGTGTATGGAAATAAGAGCAAACCAAAGAGGAAAAAGTAAAAGACCAGTGGGGTACAGTGGATGTCAGAGTAGATACCATATATTGTCATTACTGCGAAGTTGGAATGTTTTAGATGTGCTGAGAACTTGACCTGTGTTATCTCATGTAACCTTCAATAACTTTATGAAGTCAGTATATCCTGTTTTTAACATGGAGAAACTGAGTGTCTGTTCATGAGTCATAAGTTACAAAACCAAGATTTCAACCCTGGCTATCAGACTCCAAGGCCCAAGACTAACCGCTAAACCATTTTCTAGATAAAGAGGAACAGAGGGTACTGTGCTGGGCATCTCATTTGCTTGATTGATTTAGTTCTTTCCTGAGACTGGGGAGAAGGAAAAAGGTAGGATTCAAGACTTCCCAGGATCTTTCACGGTCCTTCCCATAAAAGGTTTGTTAATGTGGGATCAATGCCACAGGCTTAGGTCAGGAAAAACATCGCCTCATTCTTTTTCCTTTGTAACTGTTAAGATTGGTTCTACATTTTAACCACTTCTCTGATCTATTCTTTTAAGCTATACACATCATCTGGAGCACAGCCTTGCTCTGATGCCCTGTGTAACCTAATGTTAACTTTCCTGTAAATCATTCCTGGCTAAGGATACAGGGAGGATAACTCCCTGGAACTGCTAAAAGGAAAAGTTTTATGCCTAATCCCTTATCTCTGTGATCTCAATAGGCTTTAATTTAAAAATATATTACTTTCTATCTTCTAAGAGCCAAACTGGTTTACATATCTCCTGTTCTATTGATGAAAACTATGAAAAGAAGGCCTCTATGAATATTAACTAAAATTCATGTCCCCATATTATTTTCCCTCCTGTTAGGATACCACACACTTATAACAATGTTTGACTTCAACAAATTTTATTCTAAGTGCTTAGGTGTGGCCCCCCCCATAAGACAGTTCCTACATGTCATTCATTTTAAAATGGTATTTTCTTCTTCTGATTATAAAAGTAATATATATTCATCATAGACAATCTAGAGAAACATATGTGTTAAGGAAAAATAGTGTATGATTCCACAGTTCCAAAATAACCAAGTGAGTATATTTATATATGTATACATACATATATAACCAAGTGTGTGTATATTTATATATGTATACATACATATGATTATACAGATATATATCCTTATGAATATACAATTAGAATCCTCCTAGTATACATGGTTTTATATACCAGTTTTTTTTTCCATTACACAAAAATAAGTAACTTCCCATATAATTAAGTTATCTTGGAAAGCATGACGTTAAAGTCTGTACCTATGTAAATGACCACTCAGTATGGAAGTACTACCAACAGCATGAAATGGTAGCACAAGAGCACAAGGAAGAAGGACCTGGCTGCTTTGGGAACTCAAACTTCACATCTCACTACAGCTCAGAATTTAAAGATGAGGCAGCACTCAGTAAGCCAACATCCAGAGGGAGAGCATTCTAGGCAGAGGGAGCAACTCCCTGTTATCCCAGTTTCCAAGGATAGGGAAGAAAGTTTCCCAGAGGAGCTGGGGATTCTGGAGGCACTCTGATGATAGAGAAAGGGCTACTATACTAAAATTATAGGGTAACTAATAGGAATCCAAGGTACAAGAGAAAATACAACATTTTGTACAAGGATGAGAGGTTGAGGCTGAGTTATACAATAAGGCTGTGGGCCCCAGAAGGAGCTTTGTTCCTGACTTTTTTTTTTTTAGCCATTGCACATAATCCCTGGGGGAGTGTCTTCCTGGTGAGATAAGAAGCCTGCAAGAGCAGCTTGATAAACCTTCCAAGCTCTTGGGGCATCAATGTGGAATCTCAGTTGTGGTAATATGGAAAACCCAAGCTTTGAACAGATGAGAGGTTGCCCTAAATCCTGATATCTACCCCAGTTAGTACCCTGCAGTTAATACAGGTTTCCATTGGTGTCTGTGGTATCGAGAAAATAGGGAACGCATGTTTGGAAATGGAAACTGATTATGTGGGGTTTTAAAGCACAAATTAATCCTCTTTTCAACTTATTCCTAGTCCATTAATATAAACATTTATAGTTCAACTGCTTAGAAAAAAATGCTGACTATTTGTATTGTAACAGACAAGGCCTTGGGCTGGAAATAGCAATAAAGAACAAGGCATATTTTGACACATCTACTCCCAAACTCACACATTGCTCTCTTTGTCCCCCAAAAGTAAAACAGGTCAAAGACATTGTAATACAACCTAATACAAAATATTTCCAAAGCTAGAATCTATTCCTATGGGATTTCCTTTGGACTCTTAATTTGATTAATTCCTGAGAATAGAAATTCATGATACAAGAAGAGATTGATTTAAAAAAAAAGTTGCTTTGTCCTAATTCTGCTTTTAACAAATATATTGGTGGACATAGCACATAATGGTGTTTTTATAAATGGGAAATTTCGCCAAGACTGTCTATAGATTATACCAACCCCCCCACCGGCCCACTCCTGAATTATTTGTCTCTTCCGGAGAAAGATTTAAATAACCATTCTACAGATATCTTCATTCCAATCAATTTCCCCAGACAGACAATGTAAATCATAGTTAGCTTCCTATTAGGTACATAAAGTGAGACAAGCAAATTTGTGGACAATGAAAAACATTGGACAACCCAAGAGTCAACAGAGCTTTTTTGAATGAATGAATTCATTCATAACTGTGACTTTGGAGTAAATAAGTTGCTAAAAGCAGATTCATCTTCCTAGTTAGATTCTGTTTTGTCTGATAATAGAGCTTTGGACTGCTGCAAAGAGCAAGCTGGCATTTGGTTGATTTAGGAAATAGAATGCATTTCCTGTATTCTCCATTTTTTTTTCTTCTGTATTGAAGCCTGGGAAATTTTGCCTTAACTTCAATCCGAGTTTATAGAAACCAAGCAAACCAGGATATCTGTTTGGGCTGAACACTTTGGTAACCCAGGATCACTGGGATTTGTACTTAGCCCCCCAAGGTAGTATCCTGGACACATGATACAATGGCTCACATTTTCTGGGCAAATAGCAATTGTCATTGAATGTGGTAGCTTCATACACTCCCCAGGCAGATAAGTACATACTCTCTGTAGTTCAGCGAAGTACACTTTCCCAATTCCCAAACTCTGGAAGCCTTATTCAAAATAGCACAGCCATCCTTTTTGTTTGTTTCTTCCCAGAAAACTTTGCACTTTGAAGACAACTAGCAGGAGTACATAAGTAATCTCCCTCATATTACACAACTACCAATGGCCAGGCTGGGAAGGAGTTCGGGGAAGAGTAGGGGAGAAATGGAAAGAAAATCATGTAACCGCCATAGGAATGCTAAACAATGGGGACAGTACAGACAGAAAACTGCGTTGTGGCAGAGTGCAGGCAGACCTCTACTTCCCTAAAAGCTCTGTACTATGCAACCATGGTAGGAATGGAGAGAGGACATATCAAAGTGTGCTGAAGGAGGAGCCTTTTAAACTGATCTTTTGTGTTTCAGTCTTCTTTACTCTCTCCTTCCATCCTTTTCTCTGACATTTCTACAATTATTCCCCAACCTCTCTCTCACTTGGGTTTTCTTCTCCAGAGGCAACATCAATTCTGGGGAGTGAAGTGAGCTTCAAGTTGGACCTAGAAGAGTGGAGGCAGGATCCTGGTCTTTACATGTTCTTTTAAGTTGCCCTGTCAGTTCTCCAGGGAATATGGAAAGGGAAATCCATAGTAAAAGCTCTTCCCATGAATTCTAAGAAATTGCTCGTGGCTGGCTTGAGCATCCCTTGGCTATTCCTCTTGGAGAGAAGAGCATGACTGATATGATCAAGAATAGCCAGCAGGCAAAGCCAAATGGTTGGATGATTCTATCCCAGTCCTAGTCTTGGTCTCTTCCTCTATGAAGCTGCTTATCTTTTCTAATTTAGTAGCTTCAATTTACACATCCCTGCTTCTTGCTCTCAGCCCTGCAACCATTCTAGGCTACTTTTCATAACCTCGATCAGACCTTGCCACCTTCATACATACCCTCTCCCTAAAACACTGCCTCCTCTTTCCCTGCTTTAACTCTTACTCTTTTCTTGGAGCTTCATTAGACAAGACTTCCCCAAACTCTCAGACTAAATTAACTCACCCTGTTACAGCCTATTTTCTCCTTACCAATCATGAAAGCTGCTGACTCCAGCACTAGAAGACAGAGGGGGAGGAATCACATTGTCCTCAGTCACTACTGAATCCCTAGGCCTAAGACAGCACATGACCCTGGGTACCTTCTTAATTGTTATTCCTCACATAACCTGCCATTACCACCAAGTAATAAGTGAATATATGTCCAACTTCTGCCCCAAAGACTGGGTACTTAGGAAACAAAATTTTAGGGGTAGCCCCTCAAACTATTTCCTCTCATTTTAATTTTTCTAAAATCCTCCCTCCTGCCCTCTAATAGAATTTCTACTTACCTTTAGAGAACACAGAGTCCTTGTATTGGTTTTCTGTGGCTACCATTACAAAGTACCACTGACTAAATGACTTAAACTTAACAGAAATTTATTCCCTCACTATTCTGGAGAAAAGACATCTGATGTAAAATGTCAGCAAGGTTGGTTTCCTCTAAGGCTTCTCTTCCTGGCTTTTAGATGGCTGTCTTCTTCCTGTGTCTTTACAGAGTCTTCCTTCTGTGTGTGTTTGTGTCCTCATCACCTCTTCTTATAAGGGCACCACTCATATTGTATTAGAACCATATACATGTCCTGGTTTTAACTTAATTACCTCTTTAGAGGCCCTATCTTCAAATATAGTGACATTTTGAGGTACTGGGAGTTAGGATTTCAACATATGAATTTGGGGGGACACAATTCAGCCCATAAAAGTCCTGCTTGGATGGGTAATACAGTTAGCCAGCTGTCATCATGAACTCTAGGTAGGGCACATTCATTAAAATGACATACAAAGCAGTTCTGCTTCCTCACTTACCAAGTGGGTGCCTGCAACCTGACTGTATCTCAGAAAGGCTTACTGATAAATGAAAGTTGGAGGAAACTTTGGAGACCATTGAGCTTAATACCCTTCTTTTGCAGATGGAGAAACTGAGATCTAGGGTAAAAATATCAACTTGGCCAAGATCTCTCAACCAGTGAGTGAAGAAACTGAAACTAGAGCCCAGGTGTCCTGAATTTTAGAAATAGGAAAACTTGAGATTTCCACCCAATTTTTCTACCTTGCAATATCAGGATAATTGTCTCAGGCTTACTTCATTTAATCTGTCAAGGATGAATAATCTATGGTCACATACAGTTCTGGTTATGAAAGTCTTGCTTTTAGCTCCTATAATATATGTAGGTAGTGCCCTTCTGTTTTTACCCCGACACCTTGACCAAATCAATGGTGCTAAGCAAAACCACAGGCAGCCGCCACCCCAAGGCCATTTCTATTCTTCTTGAAAAGAGACATTTTTTTCAAAATACAGGGTGCTTCATCTTTTTTCTGCCATTTTGTGAAGGAAGAAGATGACAAGATAGAAATAATCCATAATAATCTTTTCAAATACCAAAGCACTCTGTTCCCCTTGCAATCATTTTTTACTTGGGCCATGAATGCAAACAATCACTGTCATAGGGAAAAGAACTAATAATTAGGAAAGATTCAGTTCTCACATATAGAATCCTCAAAAACAACTTAAATTTATGAGCCATAAGATATATCTGAAATGTCACCAAATTCTCCACAGGCTTAAAGTTCAAAAGGCTCCTGGAATCTCACTTTATACACTTTCTGAAGAATTTCAATTTAGGATGAAAAGAGGTCTTCTGATGGACTGATACACATGGTAGCCACAGAAAGTTCCTTTCACTCTACAGAGTTCCTTTCCCTGAGTAAATATTTTTGAGCATCTACTGTATGCTGGCCATGATCGCTTAGGGTCTGACAACACCTCGTCCCAGAGACGCATAGGAAGGAAAAACATTCTCCAGCTCTCAACCACCTAAGAGCATCCTTGATTCAAGTGCTGCCACTTTCACCTCGGAAAAAATGTCAAGGGAATTTAGAGAAAGGAGAGATCACTTTCAATTGTGAAGAGCAGGAATTGCTTTTGTAGAAGCATTTAGAGAGGAGGCAACCCTGTGACAGGGCGTATCAGTGAATGAGGAACATCATTCGAACTTGGGAAATGGGGGAAGGAGTGAGGAAAAGTGTGAGGCTAAGGAAGTCTGAAAGAAAACGTAAATTATGGGGTTCTTACAATAGTGCTTACAACAGTGATTAGTTCTGTTGCTGAATCAGGAGAGAGAGGTAAACTTTTATAATATAACCTTTTATTGAGCCTTTACAATGTCCTAGGCACAATGGTGCACACTGCATATGTATAATTTCATTTAGTCTTAAACGACCCCATGAGACAGCTTCCACTGTTTTCTCCATAAGGAAACTGAAAGCTTAGAAAGGTGAAGCAATTTGCCCAAGATCACCCAAGAGGCAGAATCAGCTATTTCATCACAGTATCTATGTTCATAACCAAGACACTATCCTGGAATTTGATTATGAGGAAAACTGAGTGCCAGAGTGAAGGCCTGAGACTTTATTCTGCAAGTGTTAGGGAGCCAGTGAAGAGTTCTGAACAATGAGAATGATATAATCAATGTAATTCCTCAGAAAGGCAAAGGGATCTATGACCATAGATCAGATGTCCTACATATATACAAAAATAACCTCCCTAGAATTCAGAAAGTGTAAAAAAGAAGTACAATTTCAAGAACATTGTCTATTTTCCAAATTCAGCTACCATTAAAGCATTGATGCAGTCAATAAAAAAGCCTCCATCTTTCCCACGACCATTTCATGCATGGCTGCTGGTCACCAGACTCTGGGCTTCAGCACAGAGGGGACTGGAGGAGCTACTGACCCCAACCCTCACAGGTGGCTGTTGGAAGGTTTAACATACAAGTTACCTCACCTTTTAAAGCTATATAGGAGCAAAAATCACCCATAGAAGAAATATTCAGGTTGGGCATTATTTAGGGCAAATGATTAATCCCAGTGTACATCCCTACTGCCCCCCTCACCTCCTTTCTGCCTTCAGCCAATGTGGGCTGTTTAGCTTTTCAAAAATGACATAAAACTGAAGTAGTTTTTACAGCAACTTAACACAACAAAATGTGAGAGATTCTTCACCAGATAAATAGATCACAGGTTACTTCACAAACCTAAAAAGAATCCACATTTTGAGTTATCCATTTCACTTGTTACCAAGTATATATGCTGAAACACCTTAAGAAGTGGCCATGGATATATGAGAGACCGACATATCAGGTATCATGTGCTAACCTATTTATCTGTTGTCCATAATTGGTAAAACTACATTCATGGGAAATTGTTTGGTTACTGAAATCTGAAAGCTCATGGGCGGTTGTAAGTAAGTACCCTGGCAAATGTGGTCAAATCCTGTCATAAAGAATAGCAAAAACATATGAATTATATAATTAATTCATTTGTCACTAAATTAAGTCTTTATTGAGCTCTTTCTATTGGTCAGGCAGTGTTCTGGGCTCTAGGGACATGGGGTGAACAAAGCAGATTTGGTCCCTGCCCTCTTTGAACCTATGCTCTTGAGGGAAACTCATGAATAAATAGGTTAAAAATTAACTAATTGCAGCTTATGACAAGGGCTATGAAGAAAATTTTAAAGTACTGCAAAAAGAATAACTGGTGTGGGAGAGAGGGCAGTCTATTCCTTTCCTCTTGCAAGGCTATCTACCTTACATTCTAGATCACGCTAATGTGAAAAGACTGTCCTTTGGTGCTGGCTTTGTAGCGAGCTGACTGTACTCTGATGAGGGTGCTTTGTTACTTAAATATTCCCAAGCAAAGGACGCACAGCAGTTAGCAAATGGCATTTCCATTCATCACTGCAGCACTCCTGAGAGCGAGAGAGAGAGATTCAAGCCTCATTACCTCTATTTAAGATAGAGGAAGGGCAATGACTAGAGAACTACTCCCAGCCAAATATCAAGGAGCAAAGCAGCTGTGGGGTTGATGCTGTAACTGAGCTCAGATCACCCTGTTCCTAGCAATTTCCACTAGATTGTTCATTTCAGACTTCAGTGTTAAGTTGGGAACTCATACATGCCTGGAGATTTTAGAAGCAAACCAGCTCAGTCTCAACTCAGCAAAAAGGGCTGATTTGTTACACCAAGAAAATTGTTCCCAACAGTCACTAATATGAAGTTTGTTTACCTACACTTCTGCAATTTCTTATGTGAGAAATCTAGCAAACAAATAATCCTGCATTGGAAATATCTTTGTTGTAAATTCATAGTAAATTTATCATGAGGCAGAGTCATCATGAATCACATCCAGAAGAAAAGATTCAGTTATCTAAATATCCAAAAGACATTAGAGAATCATAAATAAGTGTTCTGGAAGGAATAAGGAAGAACCACTAGTTCAAACCTTAACATTCCAGGCATGGTTTGAAGCCAAGAAAAGCAAAATGACTTATCAAAGGTCTCACAACTCTTGAGTCAGAACTCAAATTCTAGTTTCTTGATTCTAAATCCAGTGCTCTGTTAACAAGTATTAGAAACTCAATTCAAGAGTCAGCGCTTTCCTGAGATATGGTGAAGACAGAGATGTTGTGGCTTGAGAATGTGGAGGACATTTTACTTATAATGACAAAACAGCCTCTGTAGGTAAGCAGAGCAATGAACCCAATGACTTAAATCCCTTGTACTTGTTTACATTTTTTAAGTTTTCTCATAATTAAGGTATACATGGAAGTTGCAAGAATCATACAAATAATTCCCAGATACTTTTAACCCTGATCCTCTAAGTGATATTTTACTACATTTAAAAAATACGCTCTCTCACTCTTCCCCATCCTGTTTTCTGAACTAAGTTTCTGATGTGATGCTCCTTTATCATTAAATAATTTGGTGTGTATTTCTGAAAAATAAAAATATTCTCTTAAACATTCTAAAAAAAAAAAACAAGAATATTCTTGCATATAACCATAGTACAATTTACAAAATCAGAGCAATTAATACTGATAAAATACTATTATCTAATCTCCAGCCCTTATTCAGATTTTTTCAATTGCTCCAATAATGTTCTTTATAGCAATACAAAGATACAAGTGCATATGTTTCACTTAGTTTTCACATATTTTTATTATCCTTTAATCTGGAATAGTTCTTGAATCTTTGTATTTTATGACACAGACATCTTTGAAGAGGACAGACCAGTTCTTTTATAAAATGTCCCTCAATTTGGTTTTGTCACACCTTTTGTCACAATTAGATTCAAGTTATGTACGCACTTTGGGCTGGAATGCCATACAAGTGATGTTGAGGTCCTCTTAGTGCATCTTATCAGAAGCACATGCTATGAATGCATCCCATTAACCAAATGGATCATTTGGTTAAGGTGATGTCTACCAGGTTTTTTCCAAGGTTTCTCCAGTGTAAAATTACTCACTTACCCTTTGTAATGATCCTGTAGGAAAATACTATGAGAATACAAAAATACCTGTTATTCTCAATCCTTCACTCCCCGGTTTTAGCATCCATGGAATATTTTTGCTTGGATCAGTTATTATTATGACATTTGCCAAAAAATGATTTTAAAAGTCCATCCTCCCTTCTACATTTATTAGATTTTTACAGTAAGGAAGAGCTTCCTCTTATTTATTTGTTTGTTTGTTTTGTTGTTTATTTATCATTGAACTCTTAATTTTAGTTCAGTAGATTGTATTCCTTTATGACCATTATTTTTCTGATGCTCTAGCTGTCCCAGATTTGGTTAGTAGGAGTTCCTTCAAATTGGCTCTTCTGCCCTTTTGACTTGTTCTCATTCTTTGAGAACATAATGAAATTCAATCTTCTAAGGGTTTACAAAAGTTAAGAAACTGAGCTATGAGAGCAAACCCAGGAAATAGGAAAAGCAAAAAAACAATAAAGGGAAGGAAACCAGGAAAGGGTGTATTGTCAAGTGAGTAAACAAATGAGGACAGCCAGAGCTAAATGCCGCTGGGCAACTCTGGGAAGTGTTTACAACACATGCTCAGGGTTAACCCACTCAAGGAGTGAGGGAACTGGGGTATTTATATATTGGGGTAAACAGAATGATGACCCCAGAGATGTCTACATCCTAATTCCAAGAATCTATATGTTCCCTTACAAGGCAAATAGGACTTTGCTAGTATGATTCAGTTAAGCATATTGCAATAGGGAGATTATATGGGGTTATCTAGGCAGATGCAAAGTAATCATGAGGGTCAGTTGTACGAGGGAACTGACTGGGTCAGAGTAAGAGAAGGAAATGTGACCATGGAGCAGAGGTCAAAGTGATAAAGGGCCACAAGCCAAATAATTCTAGAAGCTAGAAAAAGCCAGTAGATCCTCTAGAAAGAACACAGCCCTGCTGACACTGTCACATTAGCCCCGTGGAACCTGTGATGGACTTCTGACCTCCAGAACTGTAACATAATAAATCTGTGTTGTTTTAAGTCACTGAGTTCACAGGGATTTGTTAACAGCAGCCAGAGGAAACTAACACACACCCCAGCTCCTATCAGTCACTGGTTAGGGATGACTCCTGGGGTGTTAATTTTACAGCACTTTCAGCCTACAGGCAGGTGAGTGTATTAAGGTAATCACAGAAAGCCCTCAGGCAAAGAGATGAAGGTGTAGACATCTGCATCTCAGACTGTGTGCATTCAACAAGGTAAGGGCGGAACACTGCCTCTACTGCATCACCAAACTGTGGCCCATTCCTGGTCCCTTCCCAGAGCAACAAGCTCCCTCTCTCCTGCCGCAACAACTCAATCATTAAATAATCAATGAGGAGTATTAGTAAAAGAGGCAAAAGAAGCACATTTTGACAAGTCTCTCTGGGGATCTCATCTTAGAGTATTGCTTTCTTGCCGTGGTGTTCTTGGCAATTTGAAATAAATGGCCTTGTGTATTACCACGTAAAAAGGTGCCAGATAAGGAGGGCTTATAATATATTGTTGGTGGTAAAGCTTAGCTTCACAACATCCTCTGCAATGTTTAACATCCAACTATCACAGATAAGACCAAAGGTGAGTTTACAGACATCTACAGAACAAGCCCAGGAAGAGCTAAAGATCTCAGTTTATATACTAAAATCACAAAGAAAAATTGCAAGAATAGAAATTTAAAAAATAAAACAAAAAAAAACAGAAAATTGGAGAATGTTGCTATATGGCACTATCCATAGAAGGAAATACAGAATATAATCTGTATATAAGGAAACAACTCAGAGAAAAGAAGGTTAACCTGGGTTTGAAATGCCCACAAACTGTCAACCTCTGATCATTAAGTCAAGTGCCCAATATGGATCCTTGAAGTTCTTTTTGAGCATTTTCTACTAATCCATGCTGCCTCTTTCTATATTTCTTCTTCATCTATGTGCATGCCTGGAGGGCAGCATTATAGTGAGATTCTGATGTTTATGTCAAATGGAGAACCACTCCATATAAAGAGAGGACAAACAATAACAAGTGTTGGTGAGGATATGGAGAAACTGAAGCCCTTATATACTGCTAGAGGAAATGTAACACGGTGCAGCTGCTGTAGAAAACAATCTGGCAGTTCCCCAAAGCTTAAACATGCAGTTACCATATGACCCAGCAATTCTACTACCAGGCATGTAACCAAAAGAATTGAAAATGTTCATCCACACAAAAACTTATACATGAGCATTCCTAGTGACAGTATTCATAATAGCCAAAAAGTGGAAATGACCCAAATGTCCATCAGTTGATGAAGGGATAAACAAAATGTGGTATGTGTGTACACAGTGAAATATTATTTTGCCATAAGAAGGAATGAAGTACTGATACATGCTCCTACATGGCTGAATCTTGAAAACATTAATGCTACATGAAAGAAACCATTTACAAAGGACCACATATTGTACAATTCTATTTATTTGAAAAGTCCAGAATAGGTCTAGAAAAAAAATCTACATACAGTATATTAGTGTTTTTCAGGGACTGGGGGAGGGAGGAGAGAATAAGGAGTGACTGGTAAGAGGTACGGGGTTTCTTTCAGGGTGATAAAAATGTTCTGGGATTAGTGGTGATGGTTACACAACTATGTGAACATACTAAAATAAAAAGCACTGAAGTAGACACTTTAAAATGGTGAATTTTTTGGTATGCAAATTACATCTCAATAAAAACATGTAAAAAATAAAAAACAGAATAAGTGGACTACACCTTTATTTTAAAGGTTGTAACTTTTACAACAACCACCATATGTATAAACTAGCTTAGGTGTTGTCCAAAAATGCTGCTAAATTTTCATAAAGTATGCTATTTTCCAGAAATTCCTAAAGGAGAAAGTGCATATTGATAAGAAATTTATCAGTCTCTTTTTAAATTAATTAGGTTCATGTTTTATCTTCCCAGCACCAGCCTGACTCTATGTGAGGGTTCAAAAAAAGGTAGAAGGAATATTATCTGGTCATATTATTTCTCACCTAAAAACTTGCGGTAATTCCCCATTCCCTACAGGATAAAGTTTGTCCTTCTGGTGTGCCATAGTAGCCCTTCACAATTTGGTGCTTGTCCATAGTATTTAGCCTCCTCTGCCCACCACTTCCCAAGCAGCTCCCTCCCTCCCTGCAGGACCACCTCACCCTCACACCACCTCTACCACACACACTCTGCCTTCAGCCACACCGTCCTCCTCCATGCAGCATGCCATTGCAAAAGCCCAGCCCTTTGCTGGGGTGCTCTTCACCTTCCACCATGTCTGGGAAACTCCTGCTCAGGGAATTCTCTGGGCAGACAAGCCCTGAGAGCATTCTGTACACACCGCTGTTAATGCTCACCATGTGTAAGAATGTTTTCAGGGAATGTTTCATTCCATGCCTGAGTTCCTTGAACCACAGCTTATTCTTTGTACCTCATACCAAGACATGCATGGCACACAGGAGACATTCCACAGATGTCTGTTAGCTAAATGAAAGAATATATTTTAAGAGATTTTTAAAAATCTAATTTAAAAGGCAAGAGGAAGTTTGATATAGTGGCCAAACTCCTAATCTGAAAGCAAGCAGCCCTGCCTTCTGATCGTGGCCCTGCCACTTGTCTGCTGTAGGACCCTAGGAAAGTCATTTACATTCTCCTACGTGAAAAGGAGGGACCTGGACAAATGGTTTCTAAGGTGTCTCTTAGTCTTAACTCTCTAAAAAGATCAGAATCTTAGGGCATCTTGCAGTTATGAAACATCTAGATAAACACAAAATGCTAAATTGTATATTCTAGATTCCTATATCAGGAGTTCAGAGGAGGAAAGAATGGATAGGGAAATTTTAAAGAAAGGCAAAGAAAATATCAAAGAAAAGGCTCTTTTATGACCTACTAGAATCTGCTTCATATCAAACCATGAATATAAAAGAAACAGGCCCAGATGAGCATTACTCTGTCTAATCACCCTATTCTTCCAGTGCCTCTTTCAGGTTTTGCTCCTTTTCCCATCTTTATAGAAATATAGTACTTCTGGGAGTTGACAGCTAAGTTTTCAAGAAGAGATGAAATGAAGTGACTTTATTTTGCTAAAGAAATAAAGTTGAAAGGCAGCAATAACTGTACAATGTAAGAGAAGACAACAGACTTCTGCACTGCAGGGTTTCAGCAAATCCTGTTTTTCACAAAAATGTTCTGCAAAGTTGCCTTCTTGAAATATGAACTAGAGATGCTCAAGATAAGAGTGCTGTATTTAAAGTCCTCATTTTGACTGCAAAGTTCTCAGGAGTTTAGGCTCTGGAGTTAAACTGTCTAAGGTCAAATACAGGCTCTCTCACTTACTGAAACCTTGGACAAGAACTTAACCTCTTTAAGTTTTTAACTCATCTGTAAAATGAAGATAATAATAACAATCACCCCCATGGGATACTATCGCAATTATTTAAAAGATAATTCATGTAAAATAATCAGCACAGAGCTACTGGCAACTTATATACCCAAACAGTAGTTCTTAGGCATGTACTACTTTTGAGGTACTGTAGTAGCCATTGGGAATACAATTACAAATAAGACTCATCTCTACCCATAAAGATCCCATTATGTAACAATGAAAACACTTATACCCCCCACTATAATATGACATTATGGTCAATACAAACATAACTGCACACACAGAATGCATTGCAGAGGAAAAGCTGGGAGTGAACATCTTTTAACAAGGACAATAGAGAAGGTTTCAAAAAGGACAGTATTCTTATGGCTACCATTTCCTGGTCTAAATGTATTAGTCCCCACCTCTACCCCTATCGTTTAATTAAGAAACTCAGTTTTTCAGCCTTTTTAGGGACTGCACGGTTTTAACATAAATCCTTAACTATGAGAGTTGTAACAAAATGAAAAGCCCATCCCTTAAAAAGGTCTGGGATGCAAGCCATCAAGCCTCACAATTTGGATTTGAACACTTTTGTCTTATTTCCTCCTGCCTCCATTACTTTCCTCTCCCAGAGCAGGGAGTATTGTTTGTAAATTCTAATAAACTGAATGTAGCAAGTTTCAGAATCTCATTTTACCTTCAAGGAAATGCTAAAGATTAGAAGGTGTTGTGATGTCTCTGCTTTGAAAAGTTTCAAATAAGTGTCTGGTTATATCTGGATATTTAGCTCTTCAGTTTTCATTTTCAGTTGCCAACTTAGTGGGACAATCACTAGTCCTGAAAGGGTGACCTGTTAACCACATAGAGATATTATTCTACAATCCATTTCCCTCTGCAGCCCTTAAATACAATAGAGACTGTGATTAGTTTTTGTTTTGTTGCTATTGTTATTCAGTTTTCAAATGTTTGAATGAATTCATCTGGGCACATAACACATTTAAAAAATGAGGTTGTTTTATGAGTGGCCTTTGAAGCAAAGTAGAATTTTGCGGTTTGGAAAAGCAGGGGTAAAATTCCAGTTGATGGAGCAATACAGGCAAAGTACAAAGGTGTAAAAGTAAATGATGTGTTCCTGGAAATGCAAGTAGTCTATTATGGCTAGATCATGGATTTTAAGATGGGGAGCCGTGAGAAATTAGGTAGGTTGGGAAGGTAGACTTCTTTCAAGTAGTAACAAACTGACTGATGGATTCAATGATTGATTTATTGAACAAATATTTATTGAGCACCTATAATGTGTCAGATATTATGCCAAGTACTAAGAATAAAATGGGGAACAAAACAGACATAGCCCCATTCTGATAGAACTTGTCTTCTGGTGAACTGTTAGCTACAAGGTTGTCATGGGAGATTTTGTTTATAAAAAAGCATATAAAAGTTTCAGATTAGGACAAGGGCAAAACTTTATGAACCTTAGTTACAAAAACATCAGTTTACCCAGATATTTGGGGAAAAGCTCATTTAAAATGTATAAATGGCTAGTGTTAGTAAAAGTAATACAAAGCTCTTATATTTACATAAATAATATGGTATACAATGTAATTCACCCTTATCATTTGATTCTTCATGTAATCCTGAGTTAGGTAATAGAAGTGTTATTATCTCGGTTTACACCTACAGAAACTAAGGTGCAGAAGATTAAATGGTTTGCTCAAGGTCACAAGTAAATTTTCCTCTCAAATGAATAGAGGACACAACCTGCCATACCAGCAGGGAGAGGAGGTACATCTGGGAAATCTAACAGGCCCTCATCTCCCCTGGTGGCACCTACTTGAATTACAAGTACAGTTCTTGAAAGGAATGAACCAATTGCCAATTTAGGGAATGGATGTATTTTGTAAAATAAATCTTACTGAATAAAGATAAACATCACAACCTGAATTTTAAAAATAGGAAAATTTACCAAATACATAATATATTCAAGGCCCTTAACTTAGATTATTTCCCTTAATCCTCACCATAATCTGAGGAAGCAGATACTACTATTAATTCTGTTATGCAGATGAGGACATGGAGGGCAAAATAGGTTCAGTGATTTGCCCACAGCCACACAATTACAAAGCAGTGAAAGGGGCATTTGATTATAGGATTTTCTAGTTCTGGAACTGAGGGCTTTCACCAATGGACTGTATCCTCTCCAGCATCACCTGCAATCATGCGTCTATTCAAGACACCGAGACCCAAATATGTCACAGTGCACAGTATTGTTTTCAACTGACAAAAATCATGACTGATACCAATTCTATCAAGTGGGAAGCAGACCCAGCCCTTTTGCTTCATCTAGAAGGAATCCCCTATAATGGAAGTTAGGTGACACCAAAGGTGTTTAGAGAAAGAATTGGTCCTGAGGTGGCAGGAGCTTCACCCTACTTAGACACTTGTCCTTCCCTCCTCCAGAAAACATACACTATCTGGCTATGCCACTTACCATTTCTCCTTGTTACAGGCTTCTACAGACCCCCAGCCACTCCCATTATTCCTGGATATTTTAGGTCCCAACTTGTTTGTCACTTTCCAGTACTACTCCTGTTATAATTTCTGATGACTTTAATATCCACATAGATAACTTCCAGTTGCCTGGCATTTTAATCCCTTAACTTACTTCCTCTCTTTCAGTGGCTTTGTCCCCCACATGACCTCAGCCACTCACCCTCATAGCCACACTCTAGATCTTAGCAACTTTCTATACTCTCAATCTCAAATAGCCCATTCCCATCCACCACCTCCTATCATTCCAGCTCACTCTGATTATTCTCTGTACCTAACCAGGACAAGCAATCCATTAGTCCTAATGCTATTTTCCTGTCCCTTACATCTCCCAGATCCTCATCTCCTTCCTACCAAGCTTACATTCCTGTTACATCATTACATACACACAACCCCCACTTCCTCGCCCCTCTTCTTGCTTTCATACTGTCCAGCCAAACCCTACCCTAGCTGACTCCAGCTCTTTGCAACACTGAAAGTATCTGTGTAACTAAACATGGCTCAGGAAAAATTACAACTACTAGAAATGTTCTGCCTTTAAGTTCATGATCATTAATCTCAAAAGGGCCTCAGTGGTCACGAATAATCCTACTGCATTTCCCAATTATCCCCTCTCCCCCTCTCCTGAATTATTTCATGCTTTCTCTCTCCTCCCACCTCCAATTCCTTCCACTGCCTCACTCTCAGCTAATGACCTTGCTTCCTATTTCACTAGGAAATCAGACCCAATCAAAAGAGAAACTCCTTAAGCTCTCACTGTCACATCTACACACCCATTTGCACTGTGTCCTGTTATTCTTGTTGGCATCCTGGAATAACTGTCCTTGATCCTACCTAAATTGCTTATCCCTGTTTGTGCACTAGATCCCATCCCCTCTTGTCTACTTTAAGATATTGCCCTAGCAATTGTTTCCTCTCTTTCATGCATAATTAAATTTTCCATCTCTTCTGAATTATCCTTGTCAGCATTCAAATGTGCAGTAATTTCTTCCATCTCAACAAAAGAAAACAATCTTGACCCACTTCTCCCCCTAGCTTCAGCCTCACTTCTCAACAGCCCTTTACAGCAAAACTTTTCTACTTTCTCTCCTCCCAATCTCTCTTGAATCCAATTCCCTGAAACTAATCTTGACAAAGACACCTCCACTGTCACCTCCATGACAATGGCATCCATGAGGCTAAGACAAATGACTGATTTTAAGTCCTTATCTTACTTGAAAGTAAGCAGCATTTGGCACAGTTGATCATGTCCTCCTCCTGGAAATGGTTTCTTCCATTGGCATTCACAGCATCACACCCTCGTGGTTTTCCCCCTACCTTACTGTCCAGTCCTTCTTAGTCTCCTGTGCTGGTTTCTCCTTATCTCCCTGACCACGTCACAGTAGAGTGCTCTCGGGCTCAGTTCTCACATCCCTGCCCACATTCACTGCAGTCTCGGGGGGCTTTAAGTGCCATCTGCACATTCATGACTATGAAATTCATCTCCAGGTCAGAACTCTGTCTCGAATTCCAGCCTTCAATATGCAACGGCTTACTTGGCATCTCTATGCTGATGCATAACCAGTATCTTAAAGTTAACGTATTCAAAACTGAACCATCAATTTTTCCCCCATGTTCTACCCAAAATCTTCTCCATATCAGTTAAGAGCAACTCCATCCTTCATTCATTCAAACCTCAAAACTTGGACTCACCCTGGAGTCTTCCATTCCTCTCATACCACTTACATACTCCACTGGCAAATCCTGGTGGCTCTGCCTTCAGCATAAAATTGGAATCCAACTACTTTCACTACCTCCGATAATACAACCCAATCCACATCATCATCACTTCTAACTTGAAATTACTGCCAAATCCTGTGGGGTTTATCTTTAAAATATCCAAAGTCTGACTGGTTCTCACCTGGATCAAAAGCTGTCATCTCTTACTTAGTTGACTATAAAAGTCTCTTCACTGGTTTCCCTTGCCCCCTACACTATTCTTGACAGAGTAGCTAGAATGATCCCTTAAAATAGAAGGCAAGCACATAATTCTTTAGCACAAAAATCTCCAGTGGGTTCCCATCTCCCTAGAGTGGAAGCCCATGTCCTTGCAAGATAAAATCCTATCATTCTGCCAATCACTTTTGCAAACTCCTCCCCTCCTATTCTCAATCTTCTGCTCCTGTCATACAGGTCTTTTTGCTGTTGCTCAAAAAGCCCTCTTTCATCTGAAGGACTTTGCACACTGCCTAGACCTTCTTCCTAACCAAGAAAAGTTCTTGTGATGATGGACATCTTGTAGACCTGTCTAACATGTCTAACACTATAGCCACTGGACATCTGTGGCTAACTGAGCATGTGAAATTCAGTGAGCACAAGTAAGGAAAATCTGAAAGCAGGTCTAGAATGTTCTTCCTTGACACGCCCACACGGCTCATTCCCTCTCCTCTTTCAGGTACCTGCTCAAATGTCACTTTATCAGTAAGGCCTTCTCTGATCAAGCTACTTAAGAGAGCATGTCACCCCTCATCTGGTAATCCTCTTACCCCTTCCCTGTTTGGTTTTTCTTAATTTCTAGAGTTAAGTAGTTAGAAATGTAAAGTAATTAGAAATAGCAAGCATACTACATGTTTTATTTGCCCATTTATTTTTTGCCTATTTCTACAAACTAAAATTTAAGATTCATAACATTGGGTCTTTAATCTGTTTTGCTTTCACTGCTATATCACCAGTGCCCAGATTAGAACATGGTACATAGTAAGAGCTCAGTAATTCAACAAACAATCCCTGTCAACCATTAACTTGAGTGGTCTAGAACAAGACGTGATCCATCTCTTGGTCCCAGCTTTGTGCTTCCTCCTGTTATTCTTTGATACTGTTCTTGTTAGTTTTCATCTTAGTACTTAAAACAATTTATATGCTCTCTATTTGTTTATTTGCTTATTGTCTGTCTCCTCCCTAGACTGAAAATTCCCAAAGGGCAAGAACTATATTCATCTTACTAATTTAGCATCGTGCCTGGCACACAGTTGTTACTCAGTAAACAAACAGCCTTCCTGGGTTATCAGGCAATAAAGTCCGATACCCAATAGAGGCTCAGTAACTATTTGTTGAAGATTGCATTAATGATTTAATCTTCACAGCAAAGGGTTTTAACTAATTGAAATGAGTAGGTCTCTTCTAACTTGGGCATCCTGTGGCTCTTAGAGAAGTATTCAAATACAGGTCCATGCCACTACACAGACATCAGGTAAAGGCCAACTTTGCCATGACTTAAGACTTGTAGGATTATGGGCCCTGGAAGGCCCTGGGGGTGTTCATGTGCTCAGGAAGAGCTGGCATTATACTTGCCTATCAGATGTCACTGGGGGCCTACAATCCACCACTTCTCCCTTCTTTCAATGACTTGGGAGGCTTTTTGTTATGGTGGTAGTTGTTGTAGCGGTTTTGTGAATAGGCTCTGGGGGGCCTTTCTGTGTTGTTAACTCAGCCATCTTTGTAACACCTGCTAACTTTGTTAAATGGCTATATACCCCATTCAGTCTCATGCTCTCCTTCCACCCTCATCCATGGCTCCAAGGGGGCAGTTCCTGTTACAAGGCCCTTCCTTTCTTTACTATGTGCCCCTTTAAAAAACGGCAGAGACAGGACACTAAATCGGCAGTAAACCTGTCCACTCACCTTTAACAGTTCAAGTCCATAAAGTATGCTTTACTACTGGCAGAGGGTGGAGACTTGTCCTCCTTGCTTGACAGAATTTTTAACAGGAATTCAACATTTTCTAATAGGCACCCACAAAGCTCCCAACAGCTCTTCCATAAGATAGAACTGGATCCTAAGGTTATTGTCTTCATTTAGAAATCCAGCTTATCAGGATCAATAGTATAACTTGCTTAGTCACTTAAGAAAAGTGTACAATCATCTCCAAGTCATTTTACTGTAGGAAAAATTACACTGGGACTTATTTTGGTATCTCCCAAAATTACTCTTCTTTTTCTTCTGAACTTAATGCTACTAATACTAATCAATAACTGAACACATATTTGTAATATTATTTTTTTAGTTGTGAAAATCTAAGTTTACTTTATAAGTTTGCAATTTACGTTTCTAATTCTGAACTGGAGCTCTCATATTCTATTGTTAAATCAGTTTATAAAATGCTTGAAATTTCAGGGAACCTAAACCTTGTCTCTGATGCTCTACTGATGAATTGCAACATAAATCGCAGTTTTCAGAGATAACAGAGAAGTGCCATCACTTAAACATGTCCATTTTCAAAGGGTAATTTGTGCAGCTGTCCCTCCACTCCAAGAGATGGTGTAACAACCTGGGCCCTCAGTTAACCAACCTCAGGGATGACTGTTGGCACTGCCAGCTATTTACTGTCACTAAAGTGAGTCATCTTTAAAAATGTGTCCCTATAAATCTAAAGAAGTATTGAGCTTCTAAGTCTCCTATTGGTCTCCCTTCTGATTCTCCTCTGATTTCTTATTTCTAGCAAGTTACTGACAGCAGTGTACAGATTAAGTTCCTGAGGAGGATCCCCTAATGATCCATTAACTTAGGATAACATTGCTACAGTCTTGCTACTTGCTAAGTAGCTTGAGTCTACAATGAACTCAGTCATCTTAAAATAAATTTAGTATTCTCTCTCACTGGTAGTAAACCTTATACGGTTAAAATCTTGGTGAACAAAGTGAATATGAAATGGAGAAATAGATAAACTTACAGAGTATAATGAATAATTGGTATCTTCTTATTTCCAAGGATAGTTAACACAAATTGAAGTTCTAATGGTATTGCCAAGAAGAGTTATGGATCTAATCTACAGAAATAAAAACTCCGGAATTATCTGTATTTGTAAGTGCTTTTCTAGAAAATTATTTTCTTTTCTAGGCACCAAAACCCATCACAAATTCCTTAATTTCGGAGGAAAAATGCCTAATGTTGTACTATACTTTACATTAACCTCTGGATAGGTTTTGTGATTAGACTGGCTACCCAGGAGGAGTTTGTCCTCCCTTTAGCCTGTCTCAATGGGGAGACTGTGAATGAGGTAAATTCTTATCTAGCAGACTTGAAAATACTTGACACGTCTCTCAGGCTTTTGTAGTTTATATTCATGCAGTATATGAATACAGAGTCAGGAGAAGTGTTGTGGTTTGATGAAAATCATCCTGGCTTGAGGTCAGAAGACCTTGATTCTAAAACTCTGACAACCTCTAACTACCATGTGACTCTGTACCAACATCTGCCTGCCATTTACCTCATCTACTAAATTAGAAGGGTTGGAAAAGCTGTTCTCTAAAGGTCTCTTCCAAATCTAAAATTTTATGATTCAATGAAACATAGTGACTTATATAAAAGTGCAGAGATAGTTCATTCAATCATTGCCTTACCTAAATGATTATATATTTCCAAGTTCAGATGTAATTACAAAGAAATAGAAGGGACAGAAACAAGTTGCCAGTTAAAACTAACACACATCCCAGGCACAGCTCACTTTCCTGAAATGTACATTGACAATTAGCAATTAACATCTTCTGGAGGTGAGCAAATGATCAGGAAGCCTAATGGCAGAAGGGAATCGTGAAGTTTTCATTGTACCACTTAGCAGATATTTCATCACATGACAAATTAGGTGCCTTTCCATTCACTGTAATAATATATTTCCTACAATAATTAAAGATGATTCAAGCCTGATGCACTTTGGCTGGGCCTGATTCTGAAGAAATTGCTTCTTCAGTAAGATTCTGGTAGATTTCTGTCAAAAAAAGAAAAGACCCATAATCTCATCTTATTTTTCAGTGGCTAGTGACAGAAAATTAAACCCCAAAAGGGAAAACATTGGCTTAATTATCTGGAGAGCCCAGCTTTAGGCCTGAATTTAGGTAAGGCTGGGTTCAAGGGATAACACAATGTCACCAGGACCCAGTCCTTCTCTCTTTGGGCTGTGCTTTACCCTGGGTTGGTTAAGTTCCACAAGTAGCAACATGGAAGAATGCAACATGCAGAATGACTGCCTGCATCCTCCAAGATGCAATTTTAATATAAGTAAGTACTTTTTTCCCCCCAAATGTCATAATAAAAGCCCTGGGTATGATTACTACTAGCCTGAATTAAGTTACATGACCAAGCCTGAATCAAGTAGTGAGGCCCAAGGATGAAATATGAGACCAGCTTGGTCCTGGGTCCAGGCCACTTCCCCTCCATAACCCCTGCAAAACTGCCAGGTAAGAGTATAGGTGAGAGAGTTTCCTCAGTGAAATTGGAGTTGCTTTTGCTAGAAGCTGAGTTGACTGAAGTTAGGTTACAAATTACAGATATCAATTTCATGCCTGAAATAACATGTGTTCTTAGAGAAGAGCCACACACTTGGGAAGCATTCTAGAGATCCTAATCTCATCTCTCCATTTAAGAACAAAAATGCTGAGACTTAAAGAACTGAAATAAAGCCTAACAGTTAAGCCCATAAACTTTGGAACCAGACAGTTCTGGTTTTGAGTTCTGATTCTGTCACTTATTAGCTCTGTGACCCTGGGCAAATTATTTCAATGACCTGAGCTTCATTTTATTCAACTGAAAACAGGAATAGTCATGGCCCCACCTCATGGAGCTAACATGAGGATTAAATGAAATAATGAATGTATGGCACCTAGTAAAGTACCTAGCACTTAATGTCCAATAAATGATAGCTATTACTAATAGAGAAAGGAAAAGACTTGCCCAAAGTCAACACAGCTAATTAATGGCAAGGCTGGAACTAAAACTGAGTCTCTTATCTTCTAGCCTAGAGCAAGTAGTGAAACAAGGTGAATTTAAAAGCATATAAGTCAATTATATCTGAAACATCATAGAATAAGTCAGTTTTTCTTCCCAAATTGCTACCTGGAAGCTTCACAGTTCCCATTTCACAGAGCAGCCATGTAACGTTAACATCACCAGACCCTCTTTAGAAGGGGCTGAGACAGGCCTGTCATGTTTTGCTCTCACAGTCATGACTAGGCATATTACAGAAAGACATCACTGACCTGATGGATACAAGCTGAGACCCTTTGGGTATCTTAATGGCTACCTGTCTCATCAGCCAAGCATTTGCTGAGCACTTTCTGTGCATCCAGTAATGTGGGGAATAATTAAAACAGAAAGCACACTCTCTGCATTCAAAGGTCTTACTTTTGTTGGGAGATGGGTCAATTAGCTGGTGAGATGAAAAGTGTTAAATGTGCTAAGGAAGAAGGAATCACTATGGGCAGGTTAGTTAAATGCATGACTGGCTAGGGCAGATTTGATTAAGGAGAAAGGGACAGGTAAAGGGGATTCCAGGTAGAGAGCTCAGCATAAGGAAAGATGCAAGAAGAGACTAATATGATGTGTGAGAAGAGCAGCATGAAGGATAGAGTAAGGAACAGTAAATTAAAGTTAAATGAGAAACAGTGACTCTGGACTCAGGACTGAAAAGGCAACATGTGAGCAGAAGGCAGCTCAGGAGCATAACCAGTGAGCAATGACTCCAGTTCACTGATCTATTCCAAACATTCACTGGGTCTCCAGCTCTTTACCTTGGCCCTCAAGGTCTTATGTACTCTGACTCCATCCCCCACTTAGCTCTTCCTCTGCTGAATAAGTTTCATGAGTGTCCCAACCACAATGTCCACTGTTCGCAAAACCTGCCCCAGTGCCCGTGTCTATACTCATATCCACATGCTTTTTCTTACTCTTACAATTCCTTTCCTCTCTCATATCTGCCTGACATAAGTCTACCTACTATAATGCCCAAGTCATATAACCTTATTCGTAAATAATCATTCCTTAAAATTGACAATAGAAAGAAGAGTTTACTAAAGGCTTTCATATGTACTATCCCATTTAATGACATTCTTCCTGACCACATTCCAAATTAGTTATAATCTCTCCTTTGTCTGAATCTCATGCACCAGCAGCAAAAATAATAACAGTAATATATAATAATATTGATAGTAATGATAATACCACCATCAATAAGTACTGAGCACTTTACATGCACTACCTGGTTTAATATTTGTAACAACTCCACAAACAATTGTCATTCCCATTTCATACATGAGAAAACTGAGACTCAGGGAGAGTAAGTGAATTGCTCAAGATCACAGAGTCACAGTCAAGGTTGGAATTCCAAAGCCCATGTTCCTAAGGCATTGTGGTATCAGAGAAGATTGCTCTTCTGTAATGGCACTGATCATGAACTGCTTTTGATATTTATCTACATGTCTGTCTAAACTTCTTCATAAGACTTACTGCTCCTTGGGGTAATGGAGCATGTATTTATCTGTATTAATAATAAATAACACTTGTATAGTAACTTTGTAACTTACCAAGCACTTTAATATAATAGTGCATGGAATTTGTACCACAATCTTGTAAAGCAAAATTCATCTCCAACTTGCATATGAAAAAATGAAGTTAAGATGACTTAAGTGATTATCATCAAGGATTGATTGCTAGTAAGTTGCACACTCTTCCCACAAGCGGCTCTCAACTAAAATCTGGTGGCAGTTGTTGGAGCTGTTATATAAATACCACAGCTCTCTCACCCTCCCTTGAGACAGCTTGGAGGCTGTGTTCTATGCCAGTTCCTGTAGTTCCCCAGTGGAGATAAGCTCCAGGTAACCCCGTGGTGATTTACTTCATCACACACCCTTTATTGGTACCTTCCTTGTCTCGCTTCCTCTTCCTCATTGTATTTTCTGGGATTATCTCCCAAATAAACCACTTTCACTTAAATTTTTTTTTCTCAGGGTCTGCTTCTAGGGAAACCAAAATCGAAACATTCTTCCTGAAGCACTGTTTCTCCCAGTGGGTTAGAGGTGTTAAGTTGGGGAGGTAAAATAATCAGGAATTTTAGACTATGTGATTTCTATTTTCAGTTATTTAAACAAAGGAGAGGGGGCTGTGTTATAAAGAGAGTCAGTCATTTAATAGCCTGCAGCCTGTTAAATTCACTGCAAGTCAAAACTTCTGCTTAAAGGGGCCCTGATATTAAATTGACAGTTGCCTTGGAATCTAAAATAGAATTGGTTAGGACAGACTAGAGAAAGATTTTTTGCATTTCTGTGGTTATTTCCATTACAGATAGAAATACTCTTGACACTTTCTTCTTTACTCTGATTACAGCTTAAGGCAATTTCTGAAATTCTTAGATTGAACTGGAACCTCCATCGCTTATCCTCAAAGTCTCAAAGCCTTAACATGAAATCAAGGATCTTGATGTAGTCAAGGGATATTGAAAGGAAAAACATGAAAACAATTTAATTTTATGAAGAAGTATCCAGGCAAACAGCTTAAAATGCTTGGTATAAATGCATGCACAGCAACATACAAAGCCCACAGTATAACTAGTTATTTTGAGTTCACAGGGCATTTTTTGGTCCAGGGGATTATCTAAATCCTGTGGTGGCTTCATTATTTTTACAAAACCTCTGGCCCTTTCCCTAGAGGGGAAAAAATGAACACAGAAATTTTAAGTCAAGTAGCAGAGCTGGGCTGATACCTTAGTTGTCAGTTCTTGAAGAATACTTCAATTGGAGAAAGCATATCCCCCAAATTATTAGCTTAATTTTATGTTAATGAATGAGGAAATGCATTTATATCTAAAAAGGTGCTACACAGGTATAAATACTTGTATTTCATATGACCATTTAAATCATCTGTCCAGGTAGAGTCCTGTTGAAAATTGGAGATAGGAAACCTCTTAGAAGCTCTGGTTAAGATGTCAAGGAGGATAATACCTCCTTTAGAGATAGAATAAGCCTAGCACAGAGCTGAGATGTGGTGTTCACTTGGCCCTACAGCTGAACTTATGAGAGAACTGGGAGTAAAACCTTTTTATGTTTACAAGCCTCAGCAATAGCCTGGCACAGGAGAGTGAGGGAGTCTAGACTGTGTGACTATGTATTAAAGCTCTGAATTTCATCTAGATTCTCAGGGCCTCTTTGTTTAGAGGCTTACCTCAACACATAATGGTTTCATTTATTCTCAGGAGATCCCTAAATGAGTAAACTGCTATTAAAAGACACTGCTTTTCTCCTCCAAAGAGGAAAAAGAACATTAGAATTGAAAAAAACACTGTCATGGTCCCAAGTGGGACTGTGAACTGATGGAGGGCAGAGTTGTGAAGATTTTTACCAATGATATTCTGTGTCACCCATACCAAAATTCTTAATTCTGGAAAAAAAATTAGAAAATTATGGATTTGGGTATACTGAAAAGTGGATGTCCAAGAAAAGGTAAAAAAAATTTCCCCATTGCATTTTTAGAAGAGATAATGGTAGCTAAAGCTAATTTTACCTGCTCAAAAAAAGGGTTGAATGAGTCCAGTCAGTGCTAAGATGGGCATTTTTTATGATGCCTTTGTGGGCAAAGCAAGTGTTAAAGACATACTCTTGGGTTCACCTGCTAATTTCTTTCACTCAGTTATCCTGAATTTAGGAGATTAAACAAAAGTGTTGTGAATCTTTTTCTCATCTTAGACAACATGACTCTTCCTCCATAGCCTATGTGGATCTGGGAGGCTTCAGTCAACACTTAAATAAAATAGTCTAAAGAAAGGCAAATAGAAATAACTCTCATCTCTAATGAGGGAAAGTCACAACAGAACTCTAACATTTCACTCAAAGCCACAGTGGTCTCCCAGTATGGTCATTTATTAAACTTGTATTTATCATATAAGGCAGGCTCACTAGGTCATTCTATTTCCACTTTCCAGACGATGAGGTTACAGTTCATCGTAATGAAAAGATACCAAGTAATTCTTCAGATTTAATAGCATATAGTTATGTAGAAAATACCACTTACTACAATGGAAAAAAGGCACTGTTTGTATAATTTCAATTATATTTCAACCAGAGGAGTCAATGGTTTGGTTTAGATATTTGATATTGACATGTCTGTTTTTCTCATAGGCTGTGATGCTGACTCTTTTCATTCCTGATTTCTCCATCTATTTTCAAAGGTGGACTTGTAATTGTAATGGTAATTGCCAAAGTAATTCCACTATTATTTCTCTGCTCTTTGGGTGCCCTTTTCTTCAGCTAAAGGTTACTGCACCTACTAATCAGAAATATGGAGAACGCCCTTAAAGGTCATTTTTGAAGTCTGTCTTAAAGAGGAATCTCTTTTGCAGTCCAGTCAGGATCTTTTGCTATTCTCCCAAGAAAAATGGACATTTGTTCTTATTTACAAGAATTACCAATATTAATTGGAAGATTTCTGGAGAAAGAAATTAAACTGGGAGTCAAGAGACCAGCCTTACATCTTTCTCATTTGCAAATAAGCAAATTGGAATGGATATCTCTCAGGCACATTCTAATTCTCAATCTATTAGAATTATATGACAAATATGTTTAGTTATTTAGAAACATGAAAAAATACCTTACAATGGATTCTAATGAATTGTTGGTATTCTATAAACTAGAGGTAAGGAATCACTGACGTCTCTTGGGCTATAAAGGCTTTTTGTGGGGATCTGTTTCTATCTCATAGAGACTGAGGTCAGGAAGAAAGATAACTCTGGGCTTGAACAAAAGGCAGGCTTAATTGATTCATCTTGGTTACTATCCCTTTAACTAGTTGGCAGGTGCTTCATTCACCCTTGAGAGCTTTTACTAAAAGGGAATCGCCTAGGTCCAAACATAATTTATCTCTTGCATAAAAATGGGGTACTTTGGGATGGGTGCCCAGTTTTCAAAATAGCAACATTTCTAACCTTTTGAGAAAACTAGATGTCACATTTTTATCCTCAGTGGTGAAAAAGCAGGTTAGAAGTGAAGTTGGTAGTCCCAGAAAATAGGAATTTCCAAAACTGATAAACTCAAGTCAGAGACCTATGAAGATTTACAAGACAGAACAAATTGGTATTAAACAAGCCACTCAGCAAAGAAGAAATGAAGTAAAATAGTGGATGGCTGTCTTAGAAAATTTATGCTTCTACCTGTGGAAGGGAAACATTCAACCTCCTGGGGAACCCTCTATCTCTAGAATCCTATGATTCTGTGGCTCTATAATATTCCTAGATTGTTTTATAGATGAAAAGAATAGAATTATTTGAAAATGTCAACCTACTTATAATTATCCTGTTCTTTCAGGCATAGCCCCTTTCATTTAGAATTTAGATTTCTGTTCACTAGAATAACAAAATAATAGACAACCCAAATATATTAATATCATGAATTTTCAGATCTTCCTGTGTAAAATGGAAACTACAGGGACCATCAGCCTGAGTTCATTTATCATAATTACCAATTCCAATGATCCCATTTTACAATTATTACCCATTGTTTTTAAAATCCATTTGGTTTGTATGATGTTTTCCTTAATTTAGAAATATAGAATTAGATCTCAAAGTAAAGTTCATTCATTACAATATTTTGCTTTTCCATAATCAAGTGAACAGTGTCCTTTGGATACTGATTACCATGAATTCTGACCCAGCTTTTGTATACTTGGCACTAATAAAGTGAAACAGTTATAGCTTTTTAGCTTTCCTTGGTATTTCTTTGGTTTGCTAATACCTTTTTAAGTAGATTTTAAGAATGTATTTTAACAGTGTTTTACATCTTTGAATGAAAAATGTATAAGATAATTTTAATTTACAAGGTTATTAGGCTAGGATTAAATTAGGTGTTTATGAAAGCCTATTGTAAATTGAAAGGTACTTCTCCAATGTTAATTATAATAATAAACATTTAAGGCAATGTAGGGTGGTGGTTAACAATATGGGCTTTTAAGGCAGAGTGATCTGGGTTTGAATCTTGCCTTGATTCATGACAATTCTATGAGATTGGCAAGTTTCTTAACCTCTGAGTGCCTCTTTTGCTGGCTTATAAAATCAAATAATATCAATACCTACCTACCAAAGCAATCCTAAGTAGTAAATATACAGAGTACTTGTAAAGAATTTACATAATGCCTGCTCAATTCATGTTAACTATTATTAATTATATTAGCTCAATATTTATTGATAAGAAAAAAATGTACTGATCAATTAATTAATCAATGGATTATTGTGAGAACTAAATGAAAAAAATGTATGCAATAGACTTTGTACAAAGCCTAGTCGATGTCCTATTTCATGTATCTAATAAGTCATCCTTACACCCACTGGCAGCATTCAAGCAGAAAGGTGGCCCAGTCCACAACATCCCAGCAGAGGCTCACAAAGGAAACTAACGCAAGCTGCCAGCTGCAGCAGACTGAGATTGGCCACTGTAGGCAGATGAGTAGAGGGGCAGCCCCGTCCACAACGATTCCTGCAGAAGTGCCACTGCACAGTTCACAAAGGGCCTCTGGTGACAGAAATCAGCCACTGCCAGCAGTCAGGCAGAAAGGTGGACCCATAACAGCCCACCAACAGCAACTGAAGCTCCACCACAAAGGAGAACCAGGCACAGGTGAACAAAGACTCTTAAGCTTCTGGGCACCACAAGACACCTTATTCATAAAGCCATTACTTTCTAGACTAGGAGGCATAGCAGATCTGTCTGATACAAAGGAAAAAACAGAAATCCAGACAAATCAAGGAGACAGAGGAATGTGTTCCAAACAAAAGAACAGAATAAGATACCAGAAAGAGTGCTAAATGAAATGAAGATCACCAATATTCTTGATAAAGATTTCAAAATAAAAGTCATAACCATGCTCATTAATCTGCAGAAAAGTATTGATGATTTCAGGGAGGATTTCAAAAGACAAGAGTTGAAAAGAGCCACTCAAAGTTGAAGAGTACAGTAACCAAAATGAAAAATACAATGGAGGGAATGAATAACAGATTGCTGCAAATAGAGGAAACAGTCAATGAGATGAAAATTAGAGAACAGGAAAACAACGAAGCTGAGGAACAGAGACAAAGAATCTCTAGAATTGAGAGGATGCTGAGAGAGCTGTGTGACAACTCCAAACAAAACAATATTCACATAATAGGGGTAGTAGGAGGAGAAGAGAGAGACAAAGAATTAGAAAGTCTCTTTGAAGAAATAATTGCTGAAAATTTCTCCATTCTGGAGAAGAAAAGAGACACTGGGTCCTTGAAGTGTGGATAGCCCCTAATGAAAGGAAACTCAGGAAGATAACACCAAGGACATATAATAATTAAAATGAAAAAACTTAAGGATAAAGAGAGAATACTGAAAGCAGCTGGAGAGAGAGGCAACAAATTACTTATAAGGGCAACACCATAAGGCTATCAGTTGATTTCTCAGCAGAAACTTTAAAGGCCAGAGGGAATGGCATAAATAAATGTACTGAAACAAAAGGACCTTCAACCAAGAATCCTCTACCCAGCAAGGTTATCATTCAGAAATAAAGGAAAGATTAAAAATTTCTCAGATGAACAAAAGCTAAAAGAATTCACCACCACTAAAGTGGCCTTACAAGATATGTTAAAGGGACTCCTGTAGATGGAAATGTTCTTAAGCCTAAATATTTTTCATCAGTGAAAATAAACTCGCAGTAAAGGTAGTAGACCAATTTACTAACTAAACATGTATGATGTTTAAAAAAAAGAAAAAAGTACTAAAATCAACTATACAAAATCAGTTAAGGGATACACAAAAATGTAGAGTATGACATCAAATACATAAAGTGTGAAGGATAAAGAAGAATAAAAAAGAAGTACTTTTAGACTGTGTTTGAATAGAGTGATCATCAACTTAATAGGGACTTATATATTTACTAAACTATCTATGAACCTTCTGGTAACCACAGGACTAAAGCCTATAATAGACACACAAAAAATTGAAGGAAAAAAAAACAAATCCAATCACAACACTAAATAAAACCACCAAATAACAAGAGTATAAGAGAAGAAGAAAGGATCAGAGAGGAACTACAAAAGAAAACCCAGAAAGCAATTAATAAAATGGCAATAAATATATACCTATCAATAACTTCCTTGCATATAGACAGGCTGAATGCACCAATAAAAAGACATAGGCTGGCAGAAAGGATAATGAAACAAGACCCATCTATATGCTGCCTCTAAGAAACTCATTTCAGACCTAACGACATACTTAGACTGAAAGTGAAAGGACGGAAAAAGATATTTCGTGCAAATAATAGAGAGAAAAAAAGCAGAAGTAGCAGTACTTGTATAAGGAAAAGTAGATTTCAAAACAAAGAAAAATATGAAACAAAGGAGGACATTACATAATAATAAAGGGATCAGTCCAACAAGAGGATATAAAAATTACAAATACGCACCCAACATAGGTGTACCTCGATATGTAAAACAAATATTAACAGAACAAAAGGGAGAAATAGACTGCCACTCAATCTTATGAGGGGACTCTAACTCACCACTTATATAATGGACAGGTCAACTAAATTGAAAATAAATAAGGAAACAGAGGCACTGAAAAACATACTAGACCAGATAGACTTAACAGATATCTACAGAACATTCCACCCAAAAGCAACAGAATATACATTTTTCTCAAGTGCACATGGAATATTCTTCAGAACAAATCACATATTAGGACACAAAAAGAGGCTCAAATTTTATTTTTAAAAATTGAAATTGTATCAAGCATCTTTTCTTACAAAACAATAAAATAAAACTGGAAATAAATTACATATAAAAACACCAAAACACTGACATTAAAAAAAAAATGGAGATATTGTCTTCATCTTGAGCAAAAGGCGGACATGCTTAATGTCTAATATAAAAGCTTCAGTTTCCCTAAACTTGAGATTCTTCTTCACTAATGCAACCCATTGCATGTAGAGGTGTCAGGTGGCCCCCTGTGGGAACTAGAGCTCAGGAAATTGGCCCAATAAAATGCCAATACTCTGACTACTGTAATTGTTGTGAGTAATAAAATCCAGGAGTTTGATGTCTTCTGCCAGCATCCACCAAACTATGGTGGACTAAATCATTAGTTTGCAAGGAAGCAAAATATTAATGTTGTTTCATAGGGAAAAACATGTGCAGTGGGAAAAATATGTATAAGAAATCTATTATTACTAATGAAAGTCTATTTTTAGACTTCTGTTATCAAAAATCTATTATTTTTGTAGCATCAAACTCAGAGACTCCAAGAAGGAACTAGTGGTTACTAAAGGGGAGGGTGTGGGAGGGTGGGTGGGAGGGAGGGCGAAGGGGATTGAGGGGTATTATATTTAGTACACATGGTGTGGGGGATCATGGGGAAAACAGTGTAGCACAGAGAAGGCAAATAGTGAATCTGTGGCATCTTACTACACTGAAGGACAGTGACTGCATTGGGGTATGGGTGGGGACTTGGTAATATGGGTAAATGTAGTAATCACATTGTTTTTTCATGTGAAACCTTCATAAGAGTGTATATCAATAATACTTTAATAAAAAAATTTTTTTAATGAAAAAAAAACAACACCAAAATAACCAAAAAACACATGGAGGCTAAACAACATGCTTCTAAATAATTGATGGATCAATGAACAAATCAAAGAAGAAATCAGGCAATACCTGGAGACAAATAAAAACAAAAAAACAGTTCAAAATATGTGTGATGCTGCCAAAGCAGTTCTAAGAGGGAAGTACACAGCAACACAGGCCTATCTCAAGAAACAGGAACAATACCATATAAACAGTCTAAACTCACAACTAAAGAAACTAGGAAAAGAAGGAAAGAAATTCAAAGTTAGTAAAGGAAAGGACATAATAAAGATTGGAGCTGAAATAAATAAAATAGAGAAGAATAAAACAAGAGAAAAAATCAATACTAAGAGCTGGTTCTTTGAGAAGATAAACAAAAATAGACAAACCCATAGCCAGACTTGTAAAGAAAAAAGAGGACAGACATAAAATCAGAAATGAAAAAGGAATAGTTACAACTGACACCACAGAAATACAAAGAATAATTAGGGAACACAATGAAAAATTATATGCCAATAAACTGGACAACTAGAAGAAATGGGCAACTTTCTAGAAAAATATAATCTTCCAAAATTTATCCAGGAAGAAACAGAAAATCTGAAGAGACAAATTACCAGTAACAAAATTGAATTGTTGATCAAAAAACTCCCAACAAACAAAAGTCCAGGACCAGATGGCTTCATAGCTGAATTCTACCAAACATTTGAAGAAGAGCTAATACTCATCCTTCTGAAAGTATTCCAAACATCAGAAGAGGCAGGAATACTTCCAAATTCATTCTATGAGGCCAGCATCACTCTAATAACAAAACCAGGCAAAGACACTACAAAAAAAGAAAATTATAGACCAACATCACTGATGGACACAGATGCAAAAAACCTCAATGAAATATTAGCCAACTGAATTAAAAAATACAACAAAAGGATCATCCGTCACAATCAAGTGGGATTTATTCCAGGGATGCAAGGATGCTATAATATTCATAAATCAATCAATGTGATATACCACATTAACAAAAAAAGGATGAAAACCCTATGATAATCTCAACAGATGCTGAAAAAGCATTTAACAAGATTCAGCACCTGTTCATGATAAAAACTATCAACAAATGGGTATAGAGGGAACATACCTCAACATAATAAAGGCCATATACAACAAACCCACATCTAACATCAAACTTAATGCCGAAAATCTAAAAGCTTTTTCTCAAAATCAGGAACAAAACAAGGATGTCCACTTGCACCACTTTTATTCAATATAGTACTAGTAAAATATGGTGGTCCCAACCATGGCAACCAGACAAGATAAAGAGATAAAGAGCATACAAACTGGTACAGAAGAAGTTAAACTGTCACTATATGCAAATAACATGATATTATACATAGAAACACTAAAGACTCCACCAATAAACTACTACAACTAATAACTAGATTCAGCAAAGTTGCAGGATACAAAATTAATGCACAGAAATCTGTCACATTCTTATATAATAACAACGAACTAGCAGAAAGAGAAATCAGGAACACAATTCCATTTACAAATGCATCAAAAAGAACAAAATACCTGGGAAAAAACATAATCATGGAGGTAAAAGACCTGAAATCTGAAAACTATAAGACAGTTATGAGAGAAATTAAAGAAGACACAAATAAATGGAAATCTATCCCATGCTCATGGATAGGAAGAATTAATATCAAAATGGCATCCTGCCCAAAGCAGTTTACAAATTCAATTCAATACCTATCAAAATGCCAACAGCATTTTTCAATGAACTACAGAAAATAATACTAAAATTCATATGAAACCACAGAAGACACCAAACAGCTGAAGCAATCCTGAGAAAGAACAAAGCTGGGGTATTACACTCTTTGACTTCAACCTATACTACAAAGCCATAGTAATCAAAATAGTGTGGTACTGGCACAAGAACAGACCCATAGATCAATAGAACAGAATAGAGAACTCAGATATAAACCCACGCATATATGGTCAACTAGTATATGATAAAGCATCCATGAATATACAATGGGAAAAAGACCGTCTCTTCACTAACTGGTATTGAAAAAACTGGACAGTTATATGCAAGAGAATGAAACTGGATTACTGTCTAAGTCCATACACAAAAGTAAACCCAAAATGGATCAAAGACCTAAATGTAAGTCATGAAACCATAAAACTCTTAGAAGAAAATATAGGCATAAATCTCTTGAACATGAGCTATTTTTTCCTGAACATATCTCCTTGGGCAAGGGAAACAAATAAAAAATGAACAAGTGGGACTCCTGTAGAGCAAAGAACACCATCAACAGAACAAAAAGGCAGCCTATAGTATGGGAGAATATATCTGTAAATGATTTATCAGATAATGGGTTAACATCCAAAATATATAAAGACCTCATGACTCAACACCAAAAAAACTAATAACCCAATTAAAAAACAGGTGGATAACCTGAATAGATATTTTTCCAAAGAATAAATACAGATGGCCATCATGCACATGAAAAGATGCTCCACATCACTAATCATCAGGGAAATGCAAATCAAAACCACAATGAAGTATCATTTCACAACAGTTAGAATGGCCACTATCCAAAAGTCTAGAAACAACAAATGCTGGCGAGGATGTAGGCAAATAGGAACCCTCCTACACTGTTTGTGGTAATGCAAATTGGTGCAGCTGCTGTGGAAAGCAGTATGGAGTTTCCTCAAAAAACTAAAAATAGAAATATCATTTGACCTAGTAATTCCACTTGTAGAAATTTATCAAAAAAACCCACAAAATCCCTGATTTGAAAAGACATATGCACCCCTATGTTTATGGCTGTATTATTTAATATAGCCAAGATACAGAAGCCACCAAGCATCATTAGATGAATGGATAAAGAAGATGTGGTACATATACACACTGGAATACTATTCAGCCATAAAGAAGGTAAACCTGCCATTTCTGACAACATGGATGGACCTAGAGGGTATTACACTCAGTGAAATAAGCCAGGTGGAGAAAGATAAATACCATATGATTTCACTTATCTGTGAAACATAAAACAAAACAAAACAAAATGAACAAAATACCACTAGACTCACAGACACTGAGAAATGACTGGAGGTTACCATGGGGGGAGGGGTTAGGATGGGTGGGTTGGGAGGTTGAAGGGGATAAAGGGGTACAAAAATTCTCGATCATAATATAAGTTGGTCATGGGGACAGCAGTACAACATGGAGAAGATAGCAAATGATTCTGTAACAGCTGTCTATGTTGACAGAGCATTAACTGCACTAGTTAGGGTGAGGATTTAATAATGTGGGTAATGGTGAACCACTGTGTTGTATACTTGGTATACATCAACTATGCTTTAATAAAAAAAAATGTTTAAGTAAACTAAAAATAAAATGATTTTGGAAAACAAACCAAGAAAAAGTCATCCATTTAAAATACACCATTATTGTATGTTGCATCCAAGAAAGAAAATATTTCTGCCAATTAATTGTAAGACACCATCAACAATGAAACACATCCCTGTTGCAGAGAGATAAAGCCTAGGAAAAAAAGGTACATTAGAATAGGTGAAATATAATGTAAAATAAACAGTACAGTGACAAAAGATGAGAGAGAAGACATGGAAATAGAAAATTCTCATTAAACTAATTTCTCAGTGACCTCAGAACCATCTATAAATTTTTTATTCACTATATACCCCTAATCATAATTCTTATTTGTAAGGAAGAAAAATTAAGGAACTTGACAGAGGGGGCCAATAAAGAATCATAAAGTAAGATCATGGTGCATTATGATAAATCTCCCATAATATCCATGGAATTCTTGCATTAAATGGGAACCGTGAGTCACTAGTCTTCTCTCCCACCCAGTGCAAGTATCTCTTCTATAGCATCTGTGGAATGCATATATTATATTTGTGTTGCAGTTCATTCCAGAGCCTCTTTCAACAGGAATTAAGTGCTTCTGTGGAAATACAAATCCCTTTACATAGGCTGAAACTGGGGTAGGTGGGGAAATAGCAGCAGTACATGGGGGTGTGCTAATTATCACTGTCAACCTTGACAGGAAGGTGGGTGACACTAGATCTAAAAAGCAAAGTGGGGAAGGAGCATTTCAAGTATAATTTAAGCAAGATCTGCAAAATAAATGACACAGAAGAAGAAGAAGAGCTTTAATTTATTTCAGAAAACTTTTCCAGCATCTGGTATAGGTGGGAGAAAAGAGAGAGAAAACATCAAGAAAAATGCATGAATGTCTTTGAGGAAAGGAACTGAGAGAAAACAACATAGTTGCTGCTGTTTGAGCGAAAACTCAGGAATAATTGAAGGACACACACTTTTTTACTCTGCAAATCAGCATGTCAGTTTTGAACAAGTCCTGATGGTCGATCAACCAGTCCTGTTAGAATCTAAATTAGTTTTAGAATAGAAGAAAATATTAGAAACTAACAGTGGTTCCTGATCCTGATCATACATCAGAATCATCTAGAAAGCTTTATAAATATGCCAGTGTTTAAGCCTTATTCCTAAGGCTTCTGATTTGGTTGGCCTTGGATGAGGCCAATGTGATTGGTGTTTTTTAAAAGCTTCCCCAGGTGATTATGATGTATATTGGACTGAGAACTGCTGATGTAATTCAACCTCTTCACTTTTCATGAATAAATGAAGACATGGAGAGGTACAGTGACTCACCCAAGAATACATAGCCAAAGGCTCAAGCAGAGCTAAGACTCTGTGGTAGATCTGATCATTGACCTCAGTTTGTCACTGCTCTGTAGTTGCATTGCACATCCACGCCCTGGTTATGGCCTCATAGTGGGAGGAGTGTATGCCTCTGCCCTTTGACTTTGGACTTAGCAGTGTGACTTGTATTAGCCAATGGTATGTGAGCAGACATGAGACAATCAGTGGTTTGAAGTGTGCTTGCAGGGTTGGCTTTGTCCTCTCATGCTTCTGTCTTTCACCATGAGAACACATCAGCGGAATTAGTTGTTGATCCAAGGAAAATGAAAAACTTGGGGAGTGGACCTGAACCCGGCCAAGCCCAGATAACCCAGACATGCATGTGTCATAAATAAATGCTTTATACTGTGAGCCACTGACCTTGGGGTGTTTTTTCATGCAGTATTATGTGGCAATAGTGGACTGAGACAAACTAAAGTCAAGTTTTCTAATGTGTGGTTCACTTCATTACTAGACCTCTAATGTCTTACTATATACAGGCTATTGGGTACAATCTGATAATGACCTACTTGTGCTTCTTAAGATAAACCAATTAGATTCCTTGTATATAGCATGTCAAACCTGGACATTTAGAAGCCAAAGATTCTTTTTGATTAGCTGGGAAAAGATAGATTTTTCTTCCACTGGGAATAACTCTTACCCACTTCTGATTATTATAACTAGCAGTTTTAGCTCTTACTATATAGAAAATTTATTTGATCCCAAGAAAAATAAATGCCATTGAAAGAGGTACTTTCATTAGCCCTATTTTATATATAAAAAATCAAGGCCCTAAAAGATAAGTAACTTGTCCAAAGTCATATAGACAGAATAGGAACTACAAAGGCTATCTGCTTAACTGTTATGCTATACAGTCTCCATCTTGACTTCATTTTTCTGATCAATGTGAACTACTCATATTGCTAATCTGGAAGAAATGCACATTCACCTCAATATGCTATTCGAAGAGAATTGCTTTTTCTTCAGGTATTATCTCTACATTTTGACTATTCTTACTTTTACATTGTCTGACATTTAATTACAGGGTGTCTATAAAACTTGAAAACATAAGTTAATTTTATGTTAATAATTGTGTACCCAATTCCACTGTGTGGGTTTTTTCCCCATGCTAATCAGTTCTCCGACACTTGGCCTATAAATTAACTCAATTCTGACACTATCTACCTGGAGATAGTGTCAGATCCCATAGGTTAAGGTCTCAGTGCTTCAAGACTGCATGTGCCCATCACCTCCAACTTCAGATGTAAGTCCAGGTGGTTACCTGTGTTTCTGACCAACCAGCTATAGATTGGATGTTCCAAGGACCCCCCTCTTTGGGTTTAATTAATTTGCTAGGGCAGCTTGCAGAACACAGAAACATTTTACTTACTAGATTATTGATTAATTATAAAATAAGTAATTCAGGAGTAGCATATAAAAGAGAAGCAAAGGACAAGGTATGGGAAAAGGATGAGGAGCTCCCACGCCCCTGCCAGGCACACCACTCTATCTGAATCTCCATGTCTGCACAAACCCAGAAGCTCTCCAAACCCAGTCATTTTGGGTTTTATGGGGCTTCATTGCATAGGCATCATTGATTAAATCATTGGCCATTGGTGACTGAACTCAATCTCTAGCCTTTTTTTTCCTCCTCAGAGGTCGGGGGACAAGGAGGTATGATGAGGGATGAGACTGAAAGTTCCAACCCTCTAATCATATGGTTTGTTACCCCTGGCAACCAGCCCTCACCTATAGGTCACCTTGGTGCTTTCCAATACTCACCTTATTAACATAACAAATGATAGCTTTGTAGCATTCCTCACTTAGGAAATTCCAAAGATTTTAGGATCTCTTAACAGAAATTGGGCGAAGACCAAATACATATTTCTTATTATAAATCACAATACATATATATGTAAAAGATTGCCTCCCCTACAGGAGCTGAAAATGCTACTACCTACTTTTCCTTAACTCCCATTCCCAACACAGCACTGTATGTGATTTAGACTCTGCCAGTCAGATGTTGGTGCCAACAGAGATCTTTCCCTTTCTATAAGGCATGTGAAAGTTTTCCTTCAGAAGCCCCCATCTCAGCACACTTCTATTCTTTTCCATGGACCAGAATTGAGGCACATGGTCATCCCTGGCTGCCAAGAAAGCTGGTGATGTGAGTATTAAACATTCTAGCTCCTACAGTGGGATCTAGCAAGAGAGAAGAAGGTTGAGTATGGCTTTTGTGTAACCTTTCAGCAGGTAGGTATTACTATCCCCAACTTACACATAAGGAAATAGAGCTCTTAGAGGAGAGATGAATTTCCTAGGGTGATACTGGTAGTGCATGCAAGAGATAAGATTTGAACCCAGTGTCTGCCAGCCTTAAAAGTCCACATTCTTCCCACTATGTCATTATGGTGGTTTTAAAAGTATACCACAATTACTTGTTAGTTCTCACTCCAAGAGGTGGAACTTAATTCCCCTTCCCTTGAGTATAGGCTGGACTTAGTGACTAGTTTCCAACAAATAGAGTGAAAAGGAAGTGAGGGTGCCAGATTTAGCAAATAAAAACATAGGATGCATTAGAGTGAAAAGGACAGGAATGGTCATCTTAAACTTTAAAAACATGGATGCCTTCTTGAATTCCCTCAAAATTAAGGTAAACAATAATAGCAAGTCATTCTGAAAAAGCTAAGGAAACAACCCAAATACCTAAGTGAAAGTTAAATATGGCTTCATAAATGTTTAATAACTTTCATGTAATCTTCATTCTATTATGAGATAAAAATGTATTTATTGAATGTGCATAATTATCATGCCCAAATCTGAATTATTGTGAAATTCTTGTGTATTGTTATGATTGTAATTCTGAACTGTATTATAAAATAATTCTTTCTGATACTGTTTTTGTGTCACCCATAATAAAAACCAGAATATAAACACACATACATCAAGTATGAACTATTCCATTTAAATTTTTAATACTTTTTTTTCTTTTTGGTGCCTATAATTGGTCATTTGGAACATTAGAAAAATCCAACATTAGAAACATGCTTTCATCAAGCACTTTAACAGACTTTGAGAAGTTATGGAAGGTATTGAAAGAAGTCATTAACTTTCAAAATTATCTCTTCTTTTTCAAGAAGAAAACAATGGAAAATCAAATTCTCTTCATTCAGTAAATCCCCAGTTTGTGGTTTGGAGATCTTAGAGACATTGTGAAATTAATATTATGTTATATTTTTCTCCTGGCTCACTCTTGCTGAGGTTTATGGGCTATATGGCTAGTGAGACATGACCCTCTCCTGTGAAAATTCTTTTCAGGAGCCAAAAAAACACAAAAATGAACAGACAAAATAATACCCAAAGTTAAACTTTTCCTTCTTTCCCCTTCCTGATGATAATTGAGAAGTATTGAGAACTTTTAGAGTTAATGCCCTTCTAACCTCCCTTTCCTTCCAAAATCAGTTGTACAGTGAACAGTAAATGCAATGGTTTGGATTCAGGTACAACACTGGCCTGTTTGCAGCAGAGAAATAAACTGATAGGAGGCGGCAGCAGAAGGAATTCCTCATATTGGTTGCTACTGACTTAAAATCTGCACCGGAAAAGAGAGCTTGATGTGCCAAATGAAGCAAGAGGGACAAAAAATGGAAACAGGACTAAGATTCCTGGATTTTTACTCTAAATGGTTCTTTTGAAGAAACTGGTGATATCCTTTTTGCTTATTACCTCATTGACAGATAGACAAAAATAGATTTAACTGCATGTTTTTTCAAGTGGAGGATAGTAGAGCACAGAACAAGGAAGCAGTAGCACTAACCTGTTTGAATCAATGTTTTCTAAAATAAAGGTATTATGGACTGGGAGAAAAATATAGTATGCCCAGTTACATTTGAATAGAGACAAATAATGAATATTTTTAGTATAAGTATATTCCAAATATTGCATGGCATATACCCATACTAAAAATGTATTGTTTATCTGAAATTTAATTTTAAGTGGGTATTTTGTACTACAGATGGCAACACTAATGGAAGTACCAGTGTGTGATCTGAAAGACTAAGTCTTAAATGCACTGTTACTTCTCCTTCCTCTCTCTTTTGAATCATTCTCTCTGGGGAAGGCCAGCTGGATTTTGTGTGTGTGAAGACACTCAGGCAATACTATGGCTAAGTCCATATGACAAAAAACTGAGGCCTCTATAAAACAGCCAGCAGGGAACAATGGCTTCCTGCCAGCAGCCACACTCCAGCCTTCAGATGACTGTAGCCCCAACTGAAATATTGACTACAACCTCGTGAGACACTGAGCCATAGCCACTCAACTCAGCAGAATTCCTGACCCAGAAAAACTGTGAGATGATAAATATTTGTTGTTTTAAGCTGCTAGGATTGGACTAATTTAGTAAGGTATAACCAATTCAGTCATATCACTTAAATAGATATATACCTATTTAGAATTCTGATCAATCTCTCTGGCACTTAATGAATCTTTTTGTTTAAGGGAAAATCTTCTCACCTTTTGCTTGGAAGTATCATATTTCCTATGAAATATCTCTTAACAGCACTATCCTGTCAAAGGTAGATCCAATATAACATTAACTGCTGAGGTCTTCAAGGAAAATTTGATCAAGAATAATGTTTTTAGAGAACATTTTATGTAAAAAAAAAAAACTAAGTCATATACAATAGATCGGCAATGTGCCTTACAGATTACAAACTTTCACACAGATATACAAGACTATGACCAGACTTTTATAGGTTAAAAAAACAAGTTCTGTAATATTTTTCTATACTGACAGATGGTAACTACACTAGTTGGGGTGAGCATCTAGGAAAGAATGTATATGACTATTGGATCACTATGTTATATACTTGAAACCAATAAAATATTGTATATCAACTATATCTCAGTTAAAATAACAAGGCTTTAAAATAACATATGCCCAAGGTCACACAGCAAGGATTCCAACACAGATCATATGACATCCAGTTCTTTCTAAAGTGCTGCCTCTCAAATCTGAACAGTGTCTTTCTTTCTGACACTGGTCATTGATCTTAAATGGTGTTCTGTTGCAGGTAGTTTTCAATATCAAAGAAGTTAAAATGAAGGGTAGAAAAATGCTCATCAATCATGGGAAGTCAAATCACAAAAGTGAGCCTCTCTTGACTTCTGAAAAACGAGTTTTAATTTTCCTCATTAATTCAGCAGCCATGGCTGACAAAGCCATTGCTGGCCAAGAGCTGACTCAATCATTCAGCAAATCCTGTCACACTATTTGATCTGACATTTCACATCTTGAGAAATATCCCAAACAACAACATAAGGACAAATATTGGGGAAAATCTGTCATAGGCAAGAAATGCAAAACAAAGAAAAGCAGGGCTAAAAGTGGAATTCTTGCACTGCCACTCTTGGAAGTATCATGTATGACTCCTCAACTCCCTGCCCAGGAGTACTAGTGTTGACAAAAGTCAAACTGTTAGTTTTGCTATACATACAACTCATCACCAGTTTGTCCATCAGCTCTCCTACTCAACCCCCATGTGGGAGTCCATGTCGAACCTTATTTTCAAAGTTGATTCCAGGAAAAGTTTTGTTTCTCCCTAAGTGTTACATATTGAATAGGAAATCTAAATGGGAGGGGAACTAGTTATGAAGAAAAGGGAAGATAATAAGATTGGTTAGTAAAAATAAAAAATATGCAGGGAAATCAGGTCACAGTCAGAAATCATGGTGAAAAAGGGGAATAATACAGTAAGACAAATCAAGAGGAACTTTGAGATGGTTTGCATTCTTTTTTACTTTAAGGGACAGAGGAGCCAAGAACATAGTAGGAAGCTGAACAAGTGGAAATACATTTCTTGCTAAATACTTCACTGTAGATACTTCACCACTGCTTGTCCTCACATTAAAATGTGAAAACCCACATTAAATTAATTGTCTCTTTTCAAGCTGCTATTACGAATTGTTATGGACTACATGGCTTACAAACAACAGAAATTAATGTCTCACAGTTCTGGAGTCTGGAAGTCCAAGATCAGGGTGCCATGGTTGGGTCTCATGAGAGCCATCATACAAGTTGCAGACTGCCAACTTCTCGTATGTTTACATGGCAGAGAACAGAGAGAGGAAACTAGCTCTCTCATGACTCTTATTTGGGCACTAATCCCACTCATGAGGGCTCCACTCTCATGACCTCATCTAGTCCTAATTACCTCCCCAAAGCCCCACCTCTTAATACCATCACACTGGAGGGTAGGGTTTCAACATATGAATGTTGAACACAAACATTCACTCCATAACATGAAGCAAACTGTAATTAGAAGCAGAGCTACAATTTATATAGTATCTCCATTTAAAGAAGAGGTCTAGGCAGGACATTGGGAGATAAAGCAAAACAAAAATATAGCAGGAAGGAGGAAAATTTAGTTATAAATAAAAAGTTAACTTGAGTTTATATCATCAAGCAGATTTCGAGATTCTATAGGCCTGTTGTATCTCTCAAGGATGCTAGTCAAAAAATAATGTGGCAAAAAGTAATGTAATTGCTTATTCAGATTCTCTCACCTGTTCTACTTGTTAGCATTGTTGCTTGAAAGGTAGCCCCAGGAGCCAAGGACCCATTTTCCTGGCACCCTGAATGAGCTGGATAAAATGAAGCAGTTGTACACCCTCCTCTCATCACATCCTAGGAACGGATGATGTCTTCGCTCTGGATATAGAGCAAACAGTCAACAGTGACATTCTTTTCTAACAAGGAAAATGCATCAAATGGTCATGAAGCCTTAAAAGATTCCACCAGTCATACTGCTCTTTTAAAAGCTATTTTAGGGGGATGTTTACAAGGTGTCTGGGATTATTTTTCCATCTATCTAGGTCAAATTAGACACAATTGGTTGAAACGGAGTTCTGTACACTAGGAAGTGACCTCTAGGGTGACATGGCTTGAGAACTCTGCCCAGTAGGAATGTTTCATGTTGCTAGTGATGAACTATTACAATCAGTTTTCCTCTCTGAGGGAACTGAATGCAAAATATACACAGAATAATACGCTGTCAACTCAGAAAGAGAGTAGAAATAAACAGGCACAGAAAAAATCTGAGTCATGAAGGCAGTTAATTGACTTAAGGTTTGCTTTTGGGCCATTAAAACCACTGCACTATTATGAACATTCAAGCTCTGGGTGAGGCATGGCTATATGGTTACTGAGAGGGTTTCTACTCTTTCCTTACCTTCTGGGACAGTCTAACAGTAAAATCTCTATTGCCTGAGGTAAAATAAACATTTCTCTTTTTTTTGCCTCCAGAAGGAAACTGGTTAAAAAAAGAGAAACTTTTCATTTTCAGTGTTTCCATTTTGTCCAGGCAACTGTAGAGCTCTTAGCCAAATCTTATGTTTAGCAGTTACATTAAGTCTAATGGTTAGAATTTTGCTGCCTCTCCATCACTCAGTCCTGATTTTTATGTCCTATGTATAAACTGCATGTGTGTGTATACGTGCTTTAGACAACAGAAGGTGCCTTAACCTAGTTGCTTGGTCTTTGGAGAGTCAGGCAGCCAAAAATCTAAGATACCCAGCTTAGCAGAACCTCCTAAAACATGCCTTCTCAAATATTTTTATGGTGGCCCTCAAACATCAAGGTCTTTGGATTTTAGCAATTTCTAATTTATCTCACATAGAAAGAAATGGAAGTATAAGTAGCAAACAGCTGTCCAAAATTCAGAAACAATCCTACGAGGACAATTCTGACCCCAGATACAGATGGAAGGCTGCAAAATTCATCAAACTTTGTTCTGCTTTTCAAAGGCTGAGGTGGAGAGAAATAGCCTAAGTGGGAGAAATAGTCATGTCTCTCTCCTTTCTCTCTGTCCGTCTCTCCCCTTACCCGCAAGTGGGACAAATAGCCATCTGTAGTGAAATCTTAGTATGGCTCCTAAAAATACCCTCATGTTTCAGTATTTTATGAATTTTATCTCCAGATTCCCAAAAGAGAGATGAAATGAATTGATGGAACAGTAAATATAGGCCTAACCCCCCAACCCAATCCTGACTAGATATATGGCATTCACTTCATTAGTCTCTATTGTATTCTCTTCTCTTACCTGATCATATGAAGAAAGATCTAGAGAAACAAAATTAGCAGCAAACTGGTTGGTAGACAGCATCATATAGCATCCTAAGTTCCTCTCAACCAGCACTTCAAAGAGCTTTGTCATCCTCCCTCTCCACACCAGCCCCAACCAAGTGGAGCTACTTGCATGCATTCAAAAAAATGTTTTTGTTGAGAGCTTGGGCCCCAGGCATCATGCTAGGTACAAGAAATGCAATATTGAGCAAGTACGTATGATGCTTGCCTTCTTGAAATTTATATTCTTCCATTGGTTCTCAACTAGGAAAAATATTCACCCATATAGGGCATTTGGAAATGAATGCTGGCATCTTGAGTTGTTAAACGACTGGGATAATCTACCGGCATTTAGTGAACAACATATGGGATAATTTAACATAGTGAAGAATTGTCCTGAGCAAAATGCCAGAAGCTCTCTGACTAAGAAATAGACAATTACAATAGAATGTGTTAAGTACTATTATAAGAGAAGTACAGGATGCCTTTGAGAGCAGATATCCTGGGCACCAACATACTTTGGAGATGGCCAGAAACATTTAAGCTGAAAACAGACCAATGGAAGGATTTAACTAGCTGGTAATAAGGTAGAGGAACTGATTTCAGATAATTTTCTAAAAGTATTGGATAACTAAGTATATGAATAAAAGATGGATGATTCTTGTTTATCTCCCATCTTTAGCCATTAATTGTTGGATGGAGGTCAAAAACACTGTAATTCTGTTTTTAGTCATAAATATAGTCATTGGGTAAGTTTACTTTTATTACCTCCAAGAAGTTAAAGGTTTACACTACACATTTCCATGAACTAGACTTAAACTTTTTCTAGTTCACCTTACTTTTCTCTTTGCTGTGTCTTTTTTACAATTCATTCAATTCCACATATCATTTATCTAAGAGCAGGGAGTACTTTATTACTCCCAAAAGTTTATAGTTTCCTCATTAATAATCAAACCTGAAGAGATGATAGGTTAAATCTGAATAAAATTTAAACCATATATTTACAATCACACATTCCCAAGAACTCCCAAATTCTTAAATGCTTCTTTGATACAGAATCAGCTATTACCCATTTTCCTCAAGTCTCCATTCTAAGTTGGCTGAAAACATTCTATTGAACACAAACATTACCTTGCTTCACCTAAGACTTGTCAAATGTCCTCAGAGAGCTGCTCTAAGACAACACATAGGCAGGTGTGGGTGCCCCTCAGGGCTAGAATGAGACACAGAAACCAGCAATGTCCAAAATGCACAGGTGGCCTATTTGGATCAGTTTAAATATATATATATATATATATATATTTTTTTTTTTTTTTTTTTTTAAAGAATGAAATAAAATCCATATAAACAGATAATCTGAGGAAAAGCAAAGAGGAAAGGAAGGAGTTAGGGAAATGAGTTACATGCTTGCAGATTCTACCAATATTTTATATGACCTAAACCACTGAATACATCCAAAACCACAGAATGTTAGAACTGGAAGAGCGGGAGAGATAGAGACCTGCACCATCAGTTTGCCTACAAAAAAAGTGAGAATGAGAGCCAGGAGGATAGGCCATGCCAATACTGGAACTGGGCAGAGCCAAGACCAGAAACAGGGTACACAGCGGTAAAGAGCATGAGCTGTGGAATCGGGCAATCTTGGGTGAGTTAACTCTGCTACTTAATTCATCCCACTTAGCTTCAATTTCTTCCCAGGTAATTACAGAATTCTAAAATTGCCCATATTGTGAGTATAAGGATTAAACAGGACATGCACATAAAGGACTTCACATAAGGCTTGGCACTTAGAAGGAGCTCAGTAAAATACTAGCTATTAGAATGGTTATCTGTGGTAGAGAGTCACTCTAAAACACAAACCCTACCATGTTTCTGAAGCATCATACTAAATCAGGAAGTCTTTCTACCCTTCACGTTATCTCGAGGACTCTGGGCTAGAATAGGTTCTGAAGGTCTCTGGTAGAGATAGTGGATGGGTTCTGGCTGCATTTCCAAACTCTTCCATATATAGGCTTCAACACCTAAACCAAGACTTCACTCTTAGATTCATCCCAAAGTTCCCTGCAGGTGTCAGAAGATGACAATCACCATTTTTGAATGTGAAAAAGACCCCAAATTGCTGAAAAATACCTTAGATATCTTTTATTCTAGTCATATCTTAATTATGGAATCCTCAAGAGCAAGGCCTTGCTCCTTTATTATTATTATTATTATTATTTAGGTTTTTGAGGGTTAGAGATCCATTAGAAATGGATATGCATTTATCATACTCAATGAATATTTGTGGGTGGTGGGAGAATTATCTGTTAGTCCTTATGCCTTATCTTTCTTACATGGGGTTACCCTGGTCCAAGAATTCTGTGAAGCAATCATTCAGTAATAATTTTTACCCTTGAACTGATGGTAACAATAGCAAACATTAAGAAAGCACTTTCCAACCAAGCAATGGACAACCATTTATCATTATCTCCTCATAACCAGTCTGAGAGAAAAGGATCATCATTCCCATTTTACATTCCCATTATTATTATTCTTATAGAGGGTTTAATTCATCCATCCATGGTCCCACAAATAGTAAGCAGTGATGCCAGGATTCAGACCCACACAATTTTGGGCTCTTAACACTTGATCTTATGCTCTTAATACCTTTGGGGTCTCTAAGTGATAAGGAACAAATTTCTAATTATTTTCATACTCTACCGCTCTGGCAAACCCCTGCAGTATTTTTACTTTGGCCAGAATCCCTACCTTCCCTAAAGAAATAACAAAAAGAGATTGCAAGCTTTATTTTTTCCATATCCTAGGTTTTCAATGCTACAGTCAGAGGTGTCACTTGAAATGCACACGCATGCCCATACCCAGTAAGTCATAGCGCATGGGCATAATGAGAAAAAAGAGAAAATGTGCTAACACTATTGACATACCTGTAAACTATCTTCCACCAAAACAAATCCACTAAGTTGAGGGTATATGTTACAAAAACAGATCAAAGTCATGTGTTTACCAACACAAGGGAAACTGAAGTTCAAAACCAAGACCAGACATTAACTATCATTATATAAGGCACCAGTGCTGTCAAGGCCTTGCAAGGCTTAACAGCCAAATTAGCAATAAATTCTGACAGCCTCATCTATCAGCTCTGTTCAGCCAATCCAATGGCAACATCATGTTTCTTTGCAGGCCCAGGGAACACACACTTGCTGAAGAAAAAAATGCACTTGATTAAATTTGGTTTTGAATAATTGGTTCATTGAAATTCTTGAGCTGAAATAAAATGACACTTCTAATTTATAGAAATCACTATTTGAAATACAGTTATGGCTGCTCAGAGAACCCCTGGAACTAAATAAATTGAAGTTGGCACATTTAAGAAAGCCATTAAGAGGTACCTAATCACAGCCCCTCCAATTATCACTCCAATAGAGCTGCTGTGGAAACCTGCCAAAAGCCAGCTCCTCTACTCTCAAGGCTATGCTATGGTTGCTGTGTGGCATGCTTGAGAGACAGACAGGGTGGATCAAGGCTTATTATGCCCACTTGGCAGCTCAGAAGCCTGATGTGGCCTATGAAGGAGAAGAACACATTTGGGAAGGAAACGAGTGAAGAGGATAAAAAAAAAATCCAGGCAACCCCAGAAGCTGTTTGGAAGGATTCTTTTATAAGTGTATACTGCTTACTTGTAAATATCCCCACTAACCTGTGCCAGGCTTGGCCTTGCATTCCAAGTTTCTTCAGCATCTTAGAGAGCCAGGAGGGGCTCCTCCAGACCTGTCTGGCCATTGCAAAACAACTTGGAATATTATTACATATGATATCTAAGTGAGAAGGGAAAGTCTACACTTCTCTTCCAACCCATTGTATGGGCACATTAGTGTAGTTTAGACTTTATCTTATCTCTTAGTTATGAGATGAAAATGCAGGCAGGCTCTATGGGAGGGAAAACATCTCTAGGTCACTTGGGTAACCAGTGCTCTGCAGGTAAGTCAGAAGACGAGCCAGGGTCCCTGAATGAGAAGAGTCCATTTTTTTCTACTTTGCATGGGCCAGTAAAGCACAGATGACTGTTACAGCTGGGATATGTGATAGGTGAGAAACATCTCCCATGCTTTTTGAATAGCATGGAATTCAACTGAGATAAACATAAGCTCTTACATTTTGGTTAATTCAATTGCATTTGATTGATGGTAGTCAGGATTGGGCATGGGGAAATGTGACTTATCTGTAGTTTGTGAGAAAAAGACCTGCAGGTGTTGATCATAATGCTGCCAACAATGTGTATGGTTGTCACCTGTGCTACTGCACGCCTGTGCTGTGCTCATAGGACAAGGAAGGCTGAATGTCACTATATGCCACTTCGGTCAAACGAAGTCCAGCATATTATATTCATCTCTGAATTCCACATTTTAAAAGGCAAGGTCTATAATGCAAGCAAAGAATAACCAACAGGGGAATAAATTTGGAAACTAAAATAAAATAATAATAACATCAGCAACAGCAATAGCTAATTCATTCTACAGAGGAGGACATAGACTTGCAGAAGTTAAAAACTTTCCTAAGGTCATACAACCAGTAAGTGATAATGCAGAATTCAAATTTGGGCTTATATGATGCATGCTTTATTGTGTCATGTGTATTTGTTTTCTTAGGCTTTATCATTTGGCCCATATTTGTCTTTTTTAAAATAAAAATCATATATATTTATGGTGAATAACATGATGACATACATATACATAGGAAATTATTACTACTACAGTCAAGCTAGTTAACATATTATCTGAGAAGAGTACACTTTTTGCCTCCAAAAGCCTGTGAATATCCCATAATTACATAATTAGTAGAGCCCAAGCCTAGAAATCCACCAGCTTCAGAAAAACAACAAAATCTGGTAACATGGTTTGGCCTCGTTGCTGTGAAGAGATCTCATTCCTGTCATGATAAAACACAACTCCTGTTTTTTGGTACAACATGGCCTATTTGCAACACTGCATCTTTAAAGAGTAAATGAGACCCTGGTTTGAAAGAAATGAGGCCAGACTGAAAAATATCCTTCTGTGAGCATGGAAATGACATCTGTGATCTTATCATTCCCAGGCTCCTACCCATTTCAGTCAAATAGGCCCCCAATCACCACTTTCAGTAGCATTCACTAGACACAAACTAGACTATGGTCAGAGCTGGGATATAGGCAGAGTTTGCCCTATGATAGATATGGAAATACACCACGCAGACCCCCTTCAAAGCATGCCTTGCTTCCTACCAGTAAGGAGTATGGTCAGCAGAAGGCCCCAGCTGTCCACTTCTCTAGGGTCTGCTTTAGCTCCAAAGAGCTGGCTAGAGCTGGCTCACTGACATCATAACTTTCTCAGGATGGCCTGCCTCCCGTGGCTAAGCAATGTTGTGGTACACAGGCCTTACCAGTCAACCAGAAGCAGGCTGCTCTGCAGGGCAATACCTACCCAGGACTCCCTGCCGGGTTGGCCACAGCTTTATCAGGCCTGCATCCCAGTCTTGCTTCTTCTGCCCAAGTATGTTTGCTCTTTCCCTTCACAAGTGTTGAGCTCCCATAAATATCTTGTGTCTCAAACTCCATTTCATCATCTTCTTCTGAAGACCCCAAACACTGACAATTACCTATGTCTGTTCTGTGACTTCAGTCCTCTTAATTGCACCCTTTTCCAGCCCATCATCCCAAATAAGATGGAAAAAAGGCTTAATTGGTTGGCAGTTTCTGGTCCAAGTTTCACACATAATCCAAAGCATGATGTAGTAGAATGAACACAAGCTTCAGAGACAGACAGCTCTGGATTCAAATCCCACCCTGGCCTTAACTAGCTGAGTGACTTTGGACATTAATCTCTCTGAGCCTGAGTTTTCTCCTCTATCAAGTGGTAACGTCACCATCTACCTAATAAGTATGTTGCAAAAATTAAATGAAATCATACGTGCAAAGAACCTAACACATGCCTGGTACACAGTAGGTGTCTAGTAATTGGTCTTATTGTCATGTTTCCTTTGATACTTAACATATATTTTCTTTGTATTCTAATTTACCTTTTCAGGTATTTATTTCTTGCTTCTCCCATGAGACTTTAAGTTTCTGGGAGAACAGACTATGCTTTATTTCATCTGGATCTTTCAAAAGATTTCAAGAATGGAATGAAATATATCAAAGGGGCCCACCATATAGTGACCAACCTGAAACTGGTTTCTTGGCATATCACAGTTATAATGGCAGGTGTGACTCTGAACTGTATATGTAGACACATGAAGACTTCAAAACAGATTTTGCCTTCTACTCAGCACCACAAGACCAAATGCATAATGGTTAATAATGTACAGAAAACACTGTGGATGGTGCTCCAATGTCCATTCTACCCAGGATGACAAGTCCAATCCAACCACCCACCCAAGTCCCCCAGGATTGAGCTGGTCTGAGGATGGACACAGGTTTTCACTTGGCCTGAACAGCCTGCAGACAAGGAATTGTACTATTGTGTTGGATAGATTTTTTCTCTCTCTTCTGTTGGATGTGGAAGAGGAAGCATATTCTTCAATTTACATGCAGCTACCAGGAGAACCAGCACTCAGGGGGATCACAGCAGAGACCGAAAGCTCCTGGCTTCTTGATCACATTGCTGAGGTACTAAATCACCACAATACAAAGCCTGCACTACCTCTAGTCTTCCTGGTAAGTGAGAGAATAAATGTCCTTGTTGTTTAACCCATTTGAGTGTGGGATTTTGTTACTTCGAGTCTGCAGCTGCAAGTATCCTAGTGAAGTGAGGCAAATATTCAGTATACAACCACACCCATCCATGGAGTCTTTTATGCTTAGGGCTATAATAGAACTATTTCATGTTTTAGCAGAAAGAGGCCATCTACTCATTTACAGATTAGGAAACTGAGGCTCGCAGAAGTTGAGCAAGTTACCTACAAAGACAGAACTCATTAGCACAACCAGTACCACACCTTAAACTTCTTGACACCCAGTACCAAGGCATTAATCCATTCATTCAACAGCATTTCTGGGTATCTACTATGTGCCAACCACTGTATTCTTGCCTAAGCATCACACTCATTCCCAAAACACATCATGGAAATGAATTCTTACAGCAATACTTGCAACTGGAGCCAGAGGACAATAACAAATGTCTCACAAGGTCCTGTTAAGGCAGAGGCACTTGGAGAATGCTACAGATACTTTCACTAACCAGAAAATAAGAGTCACTAAGGAAGATATGGGAGAAGTGTTGAGCTGATTAAAAAGGTTTATCAGATTTATAAAGAAATTCCAGTGCACTCAGAGGAGAGGTATTTAACAGGATTACCTGTACTCATTCACTTTTTCTGGCTATAGAATTATAAAATGTATTCCTATAAAAATCATATAAAAAGTGAAGCAGAAGGAATATAAATGTCATTTTACTCAAGGCATATCTATATACTGGAGCTTAAGTCAGAAGTGCCATAGTCCATTGACCTAGCTAAAGAATATTCACCTCCAAATGGAATTTAGGAAGGTATGAGGGGAGGTAAAAGAGGATCAGCCACAACGACTCAGTCACAATGCTTACCCACTCACAGCCCCTTCGGAGGGAAGCAGCTCCTCGAGCATCCTCTGTACGTAGGACTGTGGGCCTCCCTCTAGCCACAACTTTTTGAACTTTACCAAATGGCAGCCAACTTTTAGACTGGCCATTGATACCTGGAGGTAGCTGAATATGAAAATCTCTGCTTAACAGAGATGCTGAAGACTGGATTCATTGGGTACATATGGGGAGTAATGAGGGGTTGTAAGCAACACCATAAATGATGATTTTATGAGGCCATCAAGGACTTTTAGCAGATTCAATACTTTGGGACTAGTAGGAGAGTTGTCTAATGTGCATAAGGGACTTAATGATCACAATCAACCATCTGCCTCAGAATCACCTATGGGGCTTGTAAAACATTTAGACTCCTGATATCCACTCAGAGCCACTGGATCAGACTCCTGGCAATGGATTCCGAGACCCTGCACTTCAGCAAGGTAGTTTTCGTGCACAAAGTTAAAATTTTTTAAATATTGATCTAACTCAGAACCTTTGTTTTACCAATGAAGAACTCAAGGGAGAGAAAGAGACACAAAGGCAAAGCAAGACTCATTTTATGCATTTGTTCACTTTTCCCACTGGAGATGTTGGCATCCCTCTTTCCTGTATCTGATGATTTCACTCACAGTGCCTGTGCACCTGCATTCTGCTTGCAGTATATTTCCTTTCCTGTGTTTACATTTCATATTCATTCATTCAGCAAACATTTAATGAGTGTCCCTTATGGACCAAGTCTCTTCCTAAATTCCAAACAAACAGAAAGAAACAGAATCCCAAAAGCTGTGATCCAGGAGCTATGTGTTACCTCCATAAATAAAATTATAAACAGGATGTCTTTCCAAACATTTGAATCTCCCTGCTTTTTAAATACTCAAGTGCCTACTATATAATGAATGCTTATTATATGATTAATAAGAATTGTTGACAAACAGACCCATAACTTCCCAAGACCCCAACTCCCCAAAAAAGATATACCCATATCAAAAACTAAATCTTGCTTGGGCTCCCATCTAGAAATAGGTAGAAATATACCTTTCTACAATGAGACCTTAGCTAATGCAACCAGATTTCAAATTGCTCACTCACATCTAAGAGTTGTTGTTTTTTTAGGAGAAAAACAGACCCCATTTATTTGTACCATATGTTGTTTTTTTACTGCACTTATTATTTCTTTTTTTCTTTTAGATTAGAATTTTTATTATTTCAGACTAAGTTCATCTTTTTTTCCCATTTATTTATTTATTTGGTATCATTAATGTATAATCACTTGAACAACATTATGGTTACTAGATCCCCTATTATCAAGTTCCTTCCACATACCCCACTACAGTCACTGTCCATCAGTGTAGTAAGATGCTATAGAATCATTACTTGTCTTCTCTATAAATACTGCCTTTCCCGTGTCCCCCACCACTGCATTACGTGTGCTAATTGTAATGCCCCTTTTCCCCCTTATCCCTCCCTTCCCACCCATCCTCCCCAGTCTCTTTCCCTTGGGTTACTGTTAGTACATTCTTGGGTTCTGTGAGTCTGCTGCTGTTTTGTTCCTTCGGTTTTTCCTTTGTTATACTCCACAGATGAGTGAAATCATTTGATACTTGTCTTTTTCTGCTTGGCTTATTTCACTGAGCATAATACCCTCTAGCTCCATCCATGTTGTTGCAAATGGTAGGATTTGTTTTCTCTAAGAGTATCTTAAGTTCTAACAGCAATGGCCAGTAAGCATCTAACAACCACCCATGCACCAGGACAACCATTAGCCATGCAAACTGGCTTGCATCCAAAAAGGGGAATTGAGCACATAGTGCCTACTGCTGTCATTTAAAATGTGTTTCTTTTATTGCCTGAAGACTAACATGAAATGTCACCAACTAGTGCAAAAGGGCCTCAATGTATATTAAAATAAAGCACCTAAAGAGGTTCTGCAAGAAAAAAAGAAAAAGAAAAATACCTCCCCATGGGGGCAAGGGATAGGTCACAGTAAAGAGAGATATGAGAGAAAGGACACTGGACCAGGATGCTGGAGCAGAAACCAGTGGTAACTCAACTAGAAGGTTCTGAACATAGGAATGCTGTGAAATGGTCAGGCAAAAGGATACAAATAGGCTGCCATTAGTTCACTTGTGGCTTAAAGGGAAGAGGGGGACAAGGAAGAAAGAGCAGAGAGTAGCTCTGGCCAGACCTTCCAGTCTCCATTTACTTGCCCCTCATCATTAGGGGCATAACAGGGTTTATAGCAAGAAGAGTGCAGAGAAGGAAAGAAAGAGAAGAAAAAAAGTGTTAGAAGGAAAAATACAGTCTAGTCCCTTGCATAATTTCAGAGAAAGCCCACAGAATTTAAACAGTCAAAGCAATAAGGAATAATAATAATATCTGCAATCATTAAATATAGTATTTTACATCTTACAAGATGTTCAAGAGCCATATTTCCTTGCTGGCAACCTCCTCACTCCTTTTCTCCTCAGCTACTGCCTACAATCATCTGATGTCTCTTGATGTCAGTAGAACAGACAACACCTTGGTTCTTACCTACCGTCTTTACACTTTTTGTTTCCCACTAGCAGAGGCCACAGAGAGGCTGAAAGAGCAAAGGGAAGTGGGCTAGGCCTGGTTATACACAGTTTTGCAGGATAAAGTAGAACACACATCCCTTTCCCCACTATGTATACAGTGGGTAGTAACATCAGAGCTTCAAAAGATAAATCTTGCAAGTGTTCCTAGGAAATCTGTCACATAGTCTGGGTTGCTGGATAAACCACTCAGAGTCACTTATAAGAGATGCATATGGGAAGTAAACTTATGAAGAGAAAAAGAAAGCCCCTTCTAAGCGATACAATAAATGCAAAATTCACCATCAATAAAGACCAAGGAACAAAAGAAACCTGAATCAAAATGAGTCAGGCTGCTCAAGATCAATGAACCATGAATCTGGGTATTTAAATGTTTAAAGATATAATGAAACTTCCCTTTCAATCTACACAGTCTCTGGCAAGAACATCACAGGATTTCTTAATAATGGCTGACAGGTTTGCTTGCAAACAGAGTCCCATAGTCTGTAGTAAAATAGATGTTACTGGCACATATCACATTTTCATCTCATATAGGAACTTGCAACACATTAGTCTCCTGTCACCATTAAAATGATAATAGCTATTTTTTAATAATTTTTATTTTTTACAATTGTTATAAAATTCCATGCTTGCAACGGAGATGCTTTCTTCCTATTTTCCCACTTAATTCTATTTTTAGTGACCGTATTAATGATATTTTTTTACTTGAAATAGTTAGATAATCTAAACCTGAGAAATAAGCACTTTCCTTTCCTCATTGTTTTTCTCTCTTCTTTATCTCTAACAGCCTCACGAGATCACAAACATTTGTCCTTAGGGCAGTATCAGCAGTTAATGATTCATGTTCAAAGGCTCGAAGTTGTTCTAATTAATCAAAGGCAATGTTTTACAGAAACCATTTTTGCTTTCAAGTTAATAGTATACTATATGTATGTAGTATACACACACACACATATTTAATTGCTGGATTGCATGCAAGTCCATAAACTTGTGCTGTGCTATTAATTCAAAACTTTCCAATTTAATTTTATCTGACCCAAACTTCAAGTCATTAAAAATGCACCATTTTCATTTGTTTCATTCTGATTTATTAGTGTCTTTACAGTACAGTTCACACATCACATCCTCCTATAATGTGCTCATAAAATTCACTTTTCAGTTTTTATTAAAATATGTACTTGATTAATGAAAATGATATGAGCATATTTTCTATGAAGTGTATTTTTAATAGGACCCATCATTAACAAAATCAGAATCTTTTCAACAGTCCAAACATCCTCTTAATGTAAATGGTGGCATGAGCTAAGTTTTTCCTCAATAGGAGACACTTGATAAAATTTCTGGTACTTTATCACTATGACATCATGAATTTTTATAAAGAAGCTGACTTTTACATGATACAGACGTTTCTAAAACTCCACTAAGTATATGTGTTTCTAATACCAGTGGGTTTTAAATCAACAACAATCCAAACACAACAAATAAAGCTTTCATAGATTCATCATGGTCTAAGATTTTAGGTCAAAGTCCATCCCAGAGAATTAAATGCCTGGATACTTTGTATGTCATTCGTTATAAGGGCTCATTTTCTTGTTGTGTCCACACTAGCAGCAGGCATTGTATCTTTGCATCTTTACAGCACAGCACAGTCATTAAGAACATACACTCTCGACTGAGAGCTGTCTTCCTCTGAATTAAGTCTTCATGCTTACTACTTTGTGTAACTCCAATGACTTACTTAAACTCTAAATGTAGCCTCCTGATGTGATAAATGGACATAAGGGTATCTAGATATCTCATAAAGCTGATGAGAAGAATGAAGGAGATATATTTAGAGTGGCTTGCACTTGGTTAATATGCACCCAATGTTAGCAATTATTATTGCTTGCATCCCTAGTACCCACAACTCAGGGATCAGAATATGTTAAGTACTTCATGTTTATTGAAAGAGTAAATAAATGAATTAGTAAGATAAGTACTAGTATTCTTATTTATAAATGAGTTAAACCTGCCTTAGCAAAATAAAGTAACTTGCCCAATGTTAGTCAGCCAGTATGTGGCAGAGCCAGTTTTCAAACCTGGGTCCTTCTATGTCCAAACTGAAGTAGAAGACTCACTATCGCCCAAAGAGGTCTCTCAGCTTGCTTCTAAATTGAGACAACACCTAAATTTCAAAACTGAACCAAGTGGATTTTTTTAAAAGAATGATCAAGAAATTATTGGGTAGAAATGTCATCAGCCCTCTTCCAAATCACTACAAACTTATCTGTTAAGGAGCAATAGCTATGAAATTGGGATTTTGTTCCCAAATAGTCTCCCAAACTAAGAAGAATGGGGGACAGATGATATTCTGACAGCTAACTTTCCCATTTAAGACTCTGCCACTATTGATCTTTGTCAAAATGGGTTTCTCATCATTAAGAATCATGATTCTCAGAGGAGACAAGTGGCAACTCAATAGCTCAAAAGCTGCTTAAAAAAATGCCTGTGCATATTGAAGTGCCCACACACAGGGAGCATTCTTACACGTCTCTCAATCCCAAAAGCTTTGCTTAGTAAACAAAGCAAAAAACTCCATCTATGCAAGAACTCTTTAAATAGGTGCTCCCATTCTTCAGTGATGATTACTTGAGTTACTACCTTATATTATTCCTATGAAGAAAAGAATATCTTATGAGAAGGAAATGAGCTAATATCTTAACTCTAGGTAGGTGAATTCCTTCATGTTTGCTCACCTGGTACAAGTTATTACTGAGATCGATATTCTTAATATAGACACTAAGAAATATCCAGTTTCCACTCTAAAACCCTAGTGCTTTACCACATGTAACTTTTCTGCATATGGTCTCAGAAGAGGCTGTAACTTACATGTAAGAGTTTTAAATTGTATCTAATCTATCTACATTTTAAAGGACTTCATTCTCAAAGCATATGCTTGTAAGATTTATCTTTTCCTTTCATACCTTGTATTCATTAAACGGAATTGGGTGTCATTCTCCCAGAGCTAAAATAAATGATATAATTTAAAATATTAAAGAACTAGCCACTAAAAAGTTGCCTGAAAAATGTGATGGGGTGGGGGGTTCATGCACATACTTATCAATAAGTACATATTGAGCTGCTATAACATGCATGAGGCGGGTCCTAGAGTTAATGAGATATTAGTCCTCAACCCTCCTATAATCTTAATTACTACAACAATGTAGCAATGTCCCTGACGTCTGGAGATTAAAAAATAATTCTGGACCAACCTATTTGTTCACAAAATATACATCCCAGGCACCCTGGTCCTAGAAACTTTTGGGAAGTCAGAACAGAACCAAATTTCAGAAAGAAAGAAGTCTTAGTAAAAAAGACAAGGCAAAACTACCAATACTTTAATATCTGTATTCTATCTTTTCCTCCTGTTAAAAAATTACCCCAGAAATTATAAAAATAAAAAAAATTATTTCCTCACCTCTCACATTTCCACAGTAAATTATTTTTCCTACAAGTAATGTGTCTTTTTCTTGCATTATTTTCAATAGCATACAAACATGGTTTACATCCCCCATCCAACAAAAGTGTAGGTATGTAGGGTTTGAGGGATAGACTGCATTGTTGTTTCCAAGTATTCACTCCTTCCTTAGAAGACAAGTATACATACCTACCCATTACTATGAGAACACGGAGCCTTCTGTAGGTGGAGTATACCTCCCTACCTCATTGACAATTGGCTCAGCCACGTAACTTGTTTTGGCCAGTAGAATGAACATGAAGCATGGAAAGTGCAAACTGAAGACCTGAGACATTGCAGACTATAGTTCTGTCTCCTGCTCCTTCCCTTTACCATCAAAGGAGTAAATTCAAGGTTAAGAGAGCTATGTCAGCTTGTGTTCAGAAATTAGAAGACCCACAGCCCAGAGCCAGAGCTTACCTCTAGCTACTCACATGTAATATAATCAAGTTTTGTTATGATTTTAGTAGTTTTTTTGTCTCTGCAGTATAACCACTCATCTCTACCTATCCACATTTCTCTGCTCTACTTCCTAGCAAACTTCTTGAAAAAACTGTCTTTATGAATATGTTTCTGCTTCTTCACTACTATTCTCCTCTGAATCCTCTATAATTAGGCTTTTTCTCACCCACCCACCCCAATTCCACTGCAACTGCTCTTATCAAGATGTTTTCCATACTTACCATTTAAGTGACTATTTTTCCACTCTTAACTGGCTTGACCTTTCAGCAGCCTTTGCATTGGCTATCTGCTCCTTCCTTCTTAAAATACTCCCATCTTTCGGTTCCTCTAAATTTGCTTTCCACCTCACTGGCTATTCCTTCTCACCCACTTTTGTTAGTTCCCTTTCCTCTTTGCAGTTACTGAACTGTGAGTACACCAAAGCTTCCCTTTGGTCTTCTTTTCTGTCTATACATCCTCCCAAATGATCTCATCTGGATCTTGGTTTTAAATACAATCTACAGGACAATGACTCTCTAGCCCCGACCTCTTAATTTAGCTCAAACTCATGCATCCAACTATCTACTTGACATACTCATCTGCACGTCTACAGGCATTTCTATCTGAGCTTGGCCAAAATAGGACCATTAGTTTTTCTTGCCCTGTAGATCTTCCCATCCCACAACCTTTCCTATCTCAAGAAGTGATATCACTGTTCTGGACTGAATTTTGTCTCCCAAAAATCCATATGTTGAAATCCTAACCCCCAAAAGTAATGTTATAGGAGGTGGGGCCTTTGGGAGGTAATGAGGTCATGAGAGGGGAGGCCTCATGAATGAGATTAATGCCTCCATAAGTTGAGACATGGAGAGTGTGCTTCCTCTCTGCTGTATGATATAAAAGGAGAAGGCAGCCATTTGCAAACCAGAAAGAGTGTCTTCACCAGACATTGGCTTTGACAGTGCTTTGATTTTAAACTTCTCAGCCTCCAGAACTGTGAGAAATAAGTATTTGTTCTGTAAGCCACCCAGTCTGTGGCGTTTTTGTTATAGCAGTCGGAACTAAGATAGTTATTATGCACATAGTTGATTAAGCCAAAAACTGAGATCAGGGTGATGTGTCTACAAGTCAAGGAATTGACAGCAAACCACCAGAAGCTACAAGGAGAGTCCTGGAACAAATCAGTCCGGGCAGCCCTCAGAAGGAAGCAACCCTGCTGATACCTTCATTTAGCCTCCTGAACTATGAGGCAATACATTTTTGTTGTGTAAGCCACCCAGTTTGTAGTACTTTGTTGCAGTACAACTAACACAAGTGTCTGTCTTGTCAAGTTGTTGGGAGGCTCTATCTCAACCATTATAGGCATTTCCCCCATCCTCCACCCCCTGCTCTAAAGTCTTTCTGGATTTCAATGTGAAGCCCAGGCCAAGCCAAGGAGCTGACCTTGGGAAAGTGAGTCTAAGTAAAAAGGCCACCCTTTGACTAGCTAACTGGATCCTACAGTACAGACACATCACCATTCGCTTCTAAGATCCCACCACCTGGCATGCTACTGAGTTTTAGGGTGCTGGTCTCTGATACATTGAACCCACAATTCTCTGCCCCATTCCCACTCTAGGGAAGCTTCATCTCTCTCTGGCTTCTGCCTCCTCTTCCTAAATGACAATCACAAAGCCTAGTGGAAAAATTACCTTCAAGCAACTTCTATTTTAGGTTTAGTAAATGCCCCGAGACAAAGAACACAAGAGACTTGTCTACATTCTCAAAAAAATTAGCAAATATCACACATATAACTAACTCCCAGTCATTCTGATTCTTTCATATCAGGCAAAATAAAACACAAGCTAATATCTCAAATTGATCCTGCCCAAGCAAAGATGTCCAGGCAAGATTTATTTAACCAGGTATCAGTTTCATGATGCAGATGGTATTATACCAAATGGTGACTATGTGACAACTTCACAAATAGAATCCAACTGTCCCTTAATCAGAACACCAACCCAGCCATAATGCAGGAAATTCTTCAAAGGTTCAACAAGCTGCAAAGCAGAAAGAATTCAAGTTGTTTCTGGATACCCAGTCATTTCTTCTATCTCCTCTCATCCTGTTTCTTCCTCCCCTACCATCTCATTTTTGAACTTTAAGCAAATTGCATAAAATTATAAGAGGTCAAATAGCATGCTCTACATTAGTAAGTTCCCTCAGCTGTCTTTATTCTCTGCTTAAAGGAATTTCCTGTATATTACTGTACATTTTAAAGCTCCTCTGTTTCAGGAAATAAACCTGGTTGCTGCTTGATGGTATATCCATTACAATGCTCTTTGTTCCTGAGAATAAAAGTGCTCCAAGGTAATTAAATAAGAACTAGGTAGTTTCTACTGAAACAGAAACACACAGCCTACTGTTTCTCCTATTGATAAATAAATACTTTCTCAATAAGATGATTTTGTGTGGATGCTGCAAACCTGACCCTTGTCATGCTTACCAGAAATCTTCTGAGTGACTCTAGATATTATTTCGCTCCTTCAAGTGGGTAATTGGCACCAAATGTTACAAACAATGTGAAGATGTATGTATGATTCATCACATACAGAAAAAAAATCTTTGGGATGGGAACTTAGTGTATGTTTCTTTGTAGTATTACCAAGAAGGGGATATTTTATATTGCATTTTAGGACTCTCCCTTCCAGTTTTAATAAGGAGTCATGTAATACCTGTGAAGTATATGTTGCATTATTTCATTTAAAATGAATTATGAATGGATATATGGGGAAGAGAAGATTACTGGAAACTTGCATGTTTTCCCACACTAACTTTTCATGGTACGTGTAAGTAATCTGCATCTCAATCTCCTATCCTACAGGCATAAGCTGCAGGAAATCTGAATATTATTCCTACTGTGCAAAAATAAAGGCAAGAATCCATTTTGTTGATTATATAATTGCCAGAGGTGAAAAACTGCAGCATTTTAAATTTAAGTGGCCCACATATTAGGTCCAAACTTATCTAGAATTTTTAAGAATTTCAAAATCCATCATCTTCAGAGTAAAGATGAATCTCCAACTGCTCTTGGTTTGAGGGTGGTCACATATCACTAGAAAGATTGGGAGTCATGGGTCTAAAGAAGAATTAAAGAGCCTTTTAATAAAACATTAGGGATGATAAAGAACTTTTTATCATCAAATCATCTCCAAGGTAAGAGCACATTGTGGAATGATGGATCTCCAGAGTCAACTAAAAAAATATTCTGTAATGTTTTGCTCTTCACTATGGTTGAAGCTTTTCACTTAACAAACCAATTAGAACACATAAATTAATAAGCTTGCTGACAATATCATCAATGTTACTAATAAGCATGAGTTTAAGGTCAGACTATTCTCATCAAAATAATGGTTTCAGTTATATCAGACTATTTGGGCATGTGAACACAGCCTATGTGTTGCATATCAATGATCCATAACTGTGCTTTCCTTTTCATGTGCCCTGATATGAGTCCATCTTCAAAGTGATATTGATGAAATCTATGATGCATCACCCCTTTTGGAAATGTTACAAGCTCTAAATCTATCAATACTGGATGCCATCTTTGAAATGATATAGAATTGAGTAGTAATAATGTAACTTAATTGTTGGTGTAATTGCCAAAACATTAGCATGCCTGATGACTCCCTCCATCTTCACATTAATACCCTGCAGAGAGCAAAGCTCTATAATCTTCTTCTGTACTAGGGAGACACAATGTCATCCAGAGGACAAAACGGCTCAGAAAACCTTGTAATCTTCCTCCATAGTGACTATTTCCTTGTGATCATCAATTCCCAGGACACCAAACACTTACAATGGAGGTATTATTACCTCATTTTATATTTGTATAAATTGAGGCTCAGGGATGTTACATAACTACCTGTGGCCACTGATAAGTGATAGAGCCAGGTTTAGAACCTAGTCTGTCTTTCAATGAAAGCGTTTAGTTTTAGACTATTCCAAGCCTCTTACTGTATTTCATGTCATTTTATGCAATGTTACAGAGTTGGTAAAAAGTTCGAAGAAACACAGTTCATCTGTTCTTTATCCATTGCCACTTTCAGATTCTCCAAGCCCTGATATAACCTCCTCTCTTCGAATCCACCCTAAGAAAAAAATATATCTGTCATTTATATATTAGCATGAATTTCCATCAATAACCTGGATTTTAGAACTGCAAAGAATGACAGAAATCTTTTTTTAACCCACTCATTTTAGAGATGCGGAGACCAAGCCACAGAAAGGTTAAGCAACCTACCTGAGTTCACAGAGCTAATTATCTGCAGAGCAGAGGCCAGAGTTCTGTCTCCTGACTCCCAACTCAGGACTCTATCCTCTACACCTTCACAAAAGTATTTTCCATTAGAGTTCTTCTTTGCTTGGCAAAGAGATCTGACCTCAAAGGGATTTCACACATCAAGGACAAAATGGAGAAAGGATAGTGAAAGACAAGAGACCTGCATGAACCCCTTAAACAACATTTATAATAAGGTAGCTGCTTATCCTCTTGTGTAAGACTTGCCTTGCTAAGAGAAGCCATTGGCGAACACGGGGGAACCTCTCTGACCTATGATGGTGTGTGGGAATGCCCTCTGTGCCATACCATCTACACTCTTTCTGCGTCCTTTTAAAACAGGAAGCATTTCTTCCCCAACAGAAATTAACACAATCCTTGTACTAAGGCCCCACTGGAAGTCATCATCATCAATTCCCAGGACACCTGACACTCCATAATGGAGGTGTTATTATCCCCATTTTATACGTGCATAAATTGAGGCTCAGGGATATTAGGTTACTTCCTGTGGCCACTGATAAGTGACAGAGCCAGGTTTAGAACCTAGGTCGGTCTTTCTATGAAAGCTATTAGACTATTCTAAGCCTCCTACTGTGGGGAAAAAACCCCCACAAAGTTTCAATTGATCATTTCTAGTTGCTGAAAGAAGAAAAGAATAGACTTTTCCTTCTTGATTGTGTTCATTATTATAGATTTCAGTTCATCTCAAATTACGAAGAAAAGTAGATTGAAATCTATAGCTGGATTCCCAGGTGGAATATTTCATTTTTTCTTAAATCAATATGAAATTGAAGCCATTTTTTGTTAAGTATTTTTGGCTCTGTCTAAAGTACTTAAAGGCCATTATTATGGTTCATTTAGTCATCCAGATAGTTGATCATATTCAGCCTATACTTGTTTTTACTCTCAATTTTTATGTCTGACAGTAGCATTAGGCTCTGTGGTTTTGAGAGCTTCTGGCTTGTCAGAATAGCTCTGTGTAGTCTGCCTGAGGCTGGGTATTTATGGTTGTTTTTATGGGTCTGTATCTACAAAAATTAATCAACATGAAGAGTGAGGAAGATTATCTGTATACTTATGGGGGAATAATATGGAAATATAGAAAAGGACGCTTAAAAAAAAGGGGAAAAACACCAAGGCCTGACTATTCATATTAGACATCCTCATTATTCTCATTTCACATGCAATTGTTCAGTTTCTGAAACAATACATAGAGTTACATGGAAGTCAGAGCCAAAAGGAAACTGAAAAGTCAGAGCTGGAAGAAACTAAGTAAGCAGCTAATTCAAACTCGTTTTACAAATGACATAAGTAAGACCTAGAGAAAGAAAACAGACATATCATAAGCCAACTGACAGAGCTGAGATTCAAAACCATATGTCCTAACTCCTAATTCTATTCTTTATAACACTGATGTCTTTGTTTGGGTTTTCCCAAAAGCAAAGCCTGAGAGAAGGACTGGATGCAGGTGGTTTAATTTGGAAATAGTCACAAGATATAGGCAAAGAAGCAGGGAGATGAGGCAAGGAAGGAGAAAAAAAAGATGTGTGCCCTGATCTTACTGTGGGCTCCTAGGGCTCAGTCTCCCTGGGGACCCTCTGGCATCATGGAGAATGGCCTAGGAAGTGTGCCTCCACAGGACAGAAGGCCAGGACGGCTATGTACCATCCTTGTAAAGGCTGCCCCCAGAGGCATGAACTTGCCTAAATTTTCAGGCTGCCTATGTCTGTGCTAAGCAAACCTAGTGACCTGAGAGAAAGAGAAGGGACAGGAAAGCAGACAGACACAGCAGGATGCTTGAGTTGGGCCACTCTAAGCAACATTCTATCTGAAATCTGAAATCAGAAAGAACAAGAGGTTGTGTCATAGGTGACCAAAAGGCCTACTACAAGTGGTTTTTCATCTACGTAGTCTAGAGGTTTAGGGGGTTGCTCTGTAAAGAGTCTACAGAAATGCTGAGGGAGGCCTGAGAAAAGCCATATGGTAAGATTTAAGGACTTCTATCTCTGCTCCATTCAGAGCAGATAAACAGTTATCTATTTTATACTTTGGGGGTACTGCATGAGATATCACTTGGGGATTAGCTTATGTATTAGTCAAGATTCTTTAGTTGTTAAGCACACAAACCAAATCAACCTAGCTTGAAAAAACATTCACATAACTAAGAAGTCAAGAGATAATACAGAGTGAGCTCTAGGCACAGTTAGATTCAGAGTTCAAAGTTGCCTGGACTTTATCTTACCTATATGTCAGTCTCATTCTGTCCTATTCCACGAGGGCTTTTTCTGCAAAGTAAAGAACAATGGCTACCAACAGCTCCAGGGTTATATCACACCACCTTAGCAATGCCATCCAGGAAAAAAAAGTTTCTTCCTTCGGGTTCATACAATCAGAGGAAGGACTCAAATATCTTGCTTAGTTCATTTGATCACCCCTTGGACCAATCACCATTGCCTAGGACAATTATTCTAAAACTTTAGCATGCATCAAAATCATTGGAGGATTTATGAAAAAAACATTCACTGTGCCCTTATCTCCAGAGCTTCTAATTTAGTAGGTGTGGGATAGGTCCAAAAAATATGCATTTTTCAGAAGTTCTAGATGACACTGATATTGCTGGTATCAATAGCCACAAGGATGAGGTACTCATAGGCAAACCAAGTCACAGGACCAGCCCAGATTCCAAGGGGGTAGGGTTGAGGGAGAAATAGATTCCACCCCTTGATTGGAAGTGGGGCAAAGAATCTGTGGCCATCTTTAATACACTACAAGAGACGTGGTGAAGAGGTATAATGAAGGGGAATTACGTATTTTAAGGGAAGAGGAAAGAGAATAAAGCAAAGCCCCAATAACTGAAGATATGATAGCTGAGGATTTTCTAAAACTAATGGAAGATATCAACCCAAAGATTTAAGAAGTGCTACAAATTCCCAGAAAGATAAATACAAAGAAAATCTCGCCTGGCATATCATGGTAACTTTGCTAATAAAGAGAAGAAAGCAAGGAGAAAATCTTAAGAGCTACTGGAGAAAGATGACATATTACCTTCAGAGAAACAATAGTTAGACTGAAAAGTGACTTCTGAAAATAAGTGATAAGATCTGAAAAAAATGGGGGGGGCATATCTGACATGCTAAAATAAAGGAATTTGCAACCTAGCAATCCATTCACAGCAACAATATTCTTCAAAAATTAAAGCAAATTGAAAACATTTCTAGACAAAGGAAAAATACGTAGAATGGAAATAAAGGTGTCCTCAAAAGAAAAATTTCAAACCTTAGAACGCATTTATTTGAAAAGAAGAATGGCTGAATATTAATGATTTAAGATTCATCTTAAGAAATTAGGTTAAAAATTTAAACCCCTCAAAAAGTATGAGAAAGGCAAAAATGAAGAGCAAAAATTAAAAGCACATTCAATAGAAAAATCAATAAACCCAAATAGTGGTTCTTTAAAATAATGAATTTGACAGACACCTAAAAAAAGCTGATAGAGGAATAAAAGAGTGATGGCACAAATTTCTAACATCAAGAATAAAAACATGCAATACCACTACCAATTTGATAAATACTAAAAAGATAACAAGATGATACTAAAGGCAATTTGATGTGAATATATTTTAAATTTTAAATTAAATGGACTCATTCCTAGAAAAGCCTAATCTACAAAAGCTCACTCAAAAAAAAAAATGGAAAATGTAGATAGTTCCTTTTCTATTTTTTTCAAAATTGGATCCATAGTTTATATAACATCTCACAGGAAAATCTCCAGGCCTATGTTGGTTCCCCTGTTGAATTTCTATACACATTTAATGAAGAAATAGTACCGATCTTACACAAACCCTTGTAGATATTAGAAAAAGTGAGAAACATATACAAACTCAATTAGTGAGGCCAAATAGTATTACCCAAAATCTGACCCAAAAAATTATAAGAAAGAGAAATTAGTAGTTAGTATCTGTTGAGAACATAGATGTATATACTCTAAGAAAATATTAATATTAACATATAAATTGAATCCAGCAATTCATACAGAGGCTAATTCATCATGATCCAGTTGAATTTATTGCAGAAATGTAAGACTGTGGCCATATTAACTACTCCATAAATTTTTTCAAGATAATCCATAAAATTCACCATATTAATAAAATAGAGAAAAATCATATGATCATCTCCACATAAGCAAATAAAGCATTTTATAAAATTCAACATGTGTTCAAGATAAAAACTCAGCATACCAGCAATAGAAGGGAACATACTTAAAGTGACAAATGATATCTACCAAAAAGGGGTGGGAGAGTGGGGGAAACTGCAACAAACATTATGCTTAATGGTAAAATACTGAAAATTGTTTCTCTGAAATCAACAAGGAGACAGGATTTTTGCTATCATCACTTCCACCTATCATTGTACTGGAGGTCCCAGCCACTGTAAATAAGGCAGGGGAAAAAGGTATAATAGTTGAACAGGAAGAAATAAAAACTGTTATATGCAGATGACATGCTCATGTACACAGAAAATCTAAGTGAATCTGTAAAAATTTAGTATTAGTGTATGAATTTAGAAAGTCACTAGAAATAATATTAGTGTAAAAAACAATTTAATTTCTATATACAGAAAATATTATTAAAGATGCTATAAAAACAATACCATTTACAATTACAGCCAAAAAGAAAACAAAAACACAAACATTTAGAAATAAGTTTATTAAAAGATGAGCAAAATGTCAAGCCAAATACTATAAAACATTTTTGATGTGGAGGAAGAGAAATACCCAATTCCAATTCCTTCTACTCATTGTGTCCCACCTAAGTGGGGGAAATTGAGAAGCACTTGGTGAAGTTCACAGCCCAGGGACACAGTCTCACTAAAAGTCTGAGACTTAATCACAAAACTATAGAACACTTCCCCTCCAGCATATCTATGACCACATCACTAAAGGCCTATTTACTTAAGTTCCATTTACTCCGTATTCCCTACCTTACTTTCAACAAACATTACAAGGCATATTGAGGGCAAAAGATACAGTCTGAAGAGACAGAACAAGCGTCAGAACCAGACTCTCATATTGCAGGGATGCTGGAATTATTAGATTGAAAATGTAGAAAACCTATGATTACTATGCTCTAATGGAAAAAGTAGACAACATTCAAGAACAGATGGATAATGTAAGCAGAGAGATAGAAATTTTAAAAAAGAATAAAAAATACTAGAGATCAAAAACAGTATAGCAGAAATGATGCATGCCTTTGATAGGTTCATTAGAAGACTGAAATCAATGAAAAAATTCCTGGAACTAAAAAGCTATCATAGCAAGGTTGCAGGATACAACATTAACATACAAAAGTCAATCATTTTCCTATATACCAGCAATGAACATGTGGAAATTGAAATGAAAACCAGTATCATATATATTAGCACCCAAAAAATTAAATATTTAACTATAAATTTAACAAAATATGTACAAGATCTAAATGAGGAAGACTACAAAACTATGGTGGAAGAGATCAAAGAACCAAATAAATGGAGAGATATTCCATGTTTAAGGATGGGAAGACTCAATATTGTCAAGATGTCAGTTCTTCCCAAACTGATCTATAGGTTCACTGCAATCCCAATCAAAATCTCAACAAATAATTTTGTGGATATTGACAAACTGATTCTAAAGTTTATATGGAGAAGCAAAAGACTCAGAAGAGTCAACACAATATTGTAGAAGACAAACAAAGTCAGAGGTCTGAAATTACCTAACTTTAAGACTTTCTATAAAGCCACAACAATCAAGACAGTGCAGTATTGACAAAAGAATAAACAAATAGATAATTGTAACAGAATAGAGAGCTTGGAAATAAGCCCACATAAATATAAATTTAGGCAAAAAACACCTTTTATAGAGAAAAAGCAAGCTTTAGAACCAGGTTCTAATATGGTTACGGATGTTGGAATTATTAGACTAAAAATTTAATGACCCAACTTCACAACTCTACATAAAGCTACAGTAATAAAGATAGGGCAGTACTGGCAAAAGAATAAACAAATAGATCATTGTAACAGAATAGACAACTTAAAATAGGCCCACATAAATCTGACAAAGAAGCAAAAGTAACACAATTGTCTTTTCAACAAATGGTGTTGGAATAACTGGACATCACATGCAAAAAAAAAATGAATCTACACATAGATCTTAACACTTCTTACAAATTTAACTCAAAATAGATCAGAGACCTAAATGTAAAATGCAAGACATAAATCCTCTAGAAGATAACATAGGAGAAAATCTAGATGACCTTGGGTATGGCAATGACTTTTTAGAAGTAATATAAAGGACTTAATCCATGGAAAAAATAACTGATAAACTGGACATCATTAAAATTAAAAATTTTGCTCTGCAAAAGATACTGTGAAGACAGTGAGAAGACAAGCCACATATTGGAGAAAACATTCACAAAAGACATATCTGATAAAGGACTGTTACCCAAAATATATAAAGAACTCTTAAAAGACAACAATAAAAAAATTCAATTAAAAAATAGGCCAAAGACATGCAAGGACATCTCACCAAAGGAGATATACAGATGGCAAATGAACATTATGAAAGATCCTCAACATCATATGTCACTGGGGAACTACAAATTAAAACAGCAGTGGGATGCCACTACACATCTATGAGAATGGTCAAAATCCAAAGCAATGACAATACCAAATGTGAGAGAGAGATGTGGAAAAACACGAACTCTCAATCGTTGCTAATGGTATGCAAAATGAGACAGACACTTGGAAGAAAGTCTGACAGTCTTCTTACAAAACTGAGCATAATCTTACCATACGATTCAGGAATAGTGATCCTTGGTATTTACTAAAATAAGTTGAGAACTTAAATCCACACAAAACCTGCACATGGATGTTTACAGAGCTTTGTTCATAACTGGCAAAACTTGGAAACAACCAAGATGTCCTTCAGTAGATGAATATATGAATTAACTGTACATCTAAACAATAGAATGTTACTCAGTACAACAATGAATTGAGCTATTAAGCCACAAAAGGAAACTGAGAAAATGTAAATGCATATTACTAAGTGAAAGAAGCCAATCTGAAAAGGTTATGTTCTGTATCATTCTAACTACATGACATTGTGGAAAAGGCAAAACTAAATAGAGATGAAAAAGAACCATGGCTGCCAAAGGTTAGACGGAAGGGAGAGATGAATAGGCAGAACACAGAAGATTTTCTGTATGACATGATAATGGTGGGTACATATGTAGTACATTTGTTAAAATTCACAGAATGTATGAGGCCAGGAGTAAAGCCTGAATGTAAACTATAGACTTTGGGTGATAATGATATGTCAATGTACGTTCAACAATTGTAACAAATGTACCACTGTGGTTCAAGATGTGGGTGTGTGGGGTAGGGGTACATGAGAACTCTCTATATTTTCCATTCAATTTTTTTTGTAAATCTAAAAGTACTTTAAAAAATGAACCCTACTGGAAAAATTGAGATAAATTAAAGAAAAAGTAATTAAATGGAAAACAAAAGTATTCATGGACTGGGAGACTGAATATTATTAAAATATCAATTATCTCTGAATCAATCTATAGATTTAAGGCAACACCAATCAAAATCTCAGCAAGCATTTTTAAAACATAAATTGATACGCTGCTTGTAAATTTTACAGAGAAATTCAAGAAGTCGAGAATATTCAGGAATATCTTTATCAGGGACAGTTTCTGCTGATTTGTTATTTTCCTTTGAATGGGCCATACTTTCCTGTATCTGTGTGTGCCTTGTGATATTTTTGTTGAAAACTGGACATTTAAATCCAATAATCTGGAAATCAGATTCTCATCCTTCCCAAGTTTTGCTGGGGTTTTTTGTTTGTTTTTCTGTTTTTTGTGTTTTTTACTTTTATACGCTCTATAACAATGATCAACCTCAAGTATAAACTTAAGATCTGCTCAGTTCTTTTACGAACACGTGCTTTTCCCTGGATATGTGGGATCACTCTCTAACTTTCCCCTCCACACAGCTGCTTTTGAATGCCCTAGTCTTTCGTGTCTGGCTCTCAAAAGAGGAAAAGAAAAATGAAAAGGGGTGGCTGGACAGGCCTTTGAAATCCCCTGGAAGTCACTTAATCCAGAGGTGGAAGGTCTTGCAACAATGAGGAGAGGTACAATGACAATAGTCACCTGCCCGTTTATTTGCACTTCTGTGATCAGAAGCAGCAATCAGCAATCAGGGTACAGGTCCCCAGTATTTGGAGACAGGGTCCTTTTCCCCCACCCTGGCTCCTGCAGGCTGTGTGCAGGTTGCTCCAGGAACAGGAGCACAGCTACCTGCTACATGGCTAGGGGTGGAGGACGGGTAGCTGCTACTGTGCTCAGAGCTGGAATAGACTGAAATTAGCCACAATTTACCATCCAAGAGGTTGCAAGACTTCAATAGACTCCAGAGTTCCAAATTAGTTACATCATGCAGATTCTGCCCATGCAAAAGAGTTGTCTAGATGGAGAGAAGACACCTAGTGCTTCCTCCTGCCATCTTCAAGATATCTTCAAGAACAAAGTTGGAGGGCTCAATACTATTAGACAGGAAGACCTATGAAAAACTACAGTAATTAAGACGCTGTGTTTTGGCCTAAGGATAAACAGATATACCAGTGGAAGAGAACAGGAACAGTCTCACACCTATGTGACTACTTGATTTAACTGTAGACCTAGACATAAAAGTAATGTAAAAAAGGTGTAGGATCTATCATAGAAAACTATTTTCATGACTTTGGAGTAGGCAAAAAAATTGTAAACAAGACCCAGGAAGCACTAACCACAAAAAAATGATTGATGAATTGGACTACGTTAAAATTAAGCACCTGTGTCTGTCAAAAGAGATATTTAGAAAGCAAGCCACAGAGCAGGAATATATATTATTTGCAGTATATATACAATTTGTAAAGAACATAAAAAAAGGACTCCTGCAAGAAAATAATAGAGAACTAATAGAAAAATAACCAAAAAAGGGGCACAAAACTTGAAAAGGCACTTTGCAAGAGTACATGTGAATTGTCAACAAATGTTTGAAAATATCTTTAGCTTAATTATCAAGAAAATACAAATTTAAACCACAATGTAATAGTACTACATAACTACCAGAACAGTGATGTTTAAAAGACTGACAATGCCAAGGATTCATGAGGTTGAGGAACAATTACAACTTTCATACTGCTGTTAGGAAGTACAAATTTGAAAAATGCATTCAGCAGTACAAAAACTAAACATACACGTGAATTTACCCAACAGAAATGCACACATATTTATATAAACAGCAGCACTGTTCATACAGGCAAACCACCTAAATGTCCATCAACAATAAAACAGATACATTGTGGTGTAGTCATGTGATGGAATACCTATACAATATTGAGAATTAACATGTTACAACCACATGCAAGAACAATGAATGAATCTCACAAATATAAATAAACAAAGCCATTCCCAAAAGAGTACCTAGGGTATGACTCTATTCATATAAAGGTCAAAACCAGAAAAAACTAATTAATGATGATGTCAGTCAAGAGAATTACTGATTCTGAACATGGGAGGGTACATGGAGAGGTTGTAGAGAATGCTGATGATGTTTTATTCTGATCCGACTAGTGGTGAAATGGTTGTGTTCACTTTGTCCAAATTCATTGAGCTATATATCTGCACTTTTAAAATATTTACATTATTTTTTGTATACATATATACACACACATATCTATTATTTTGCTTACCATTATTAGATCTTACACAAAAACACATCTATGCACATTCATGTAATGATAAAAAATGATTTAAAATACTGTGCTGAATTCACAATCTAAAAAATAAAATACTTATTAAATTAGTAATATGAACAATACGAACAAATGAACAGCTCTATAAAAGATGCCTTTAAGTCACACTTTTTATATCTGTATATTATAAACTGCCCTTTTCAGGATTTATCCCCTAGTTCCTTGTTATTCTATATTGGAATAAAGTCATTAAAATAGGTGTCAGCTCTTACAGACCTGAAAAATATGACCAACCTTCCCAATACAGAGAAAAGAAACGAAGAGAGTCAAAGACATTTTGGCTTTCCTTTTTGAACAGGAGCATCAGGTATATATATATATATATATATATTTTTTTTTCTTTTTAAGGTGGTCTTTTGCTCAGAGGTTTTTTTATTAAAGTATTGTTGATATACAATCTTACATTGAATTCAAATACACAGTACAGTGGTTCAACAGTTACATATGATTATATCCTCAACCCCTCTAGTGTGGTTACTATCTATCAACATAGTAAGAGGTTATGGAATCATTGACTATATTCTCCATGCTGTACTACCATCCCTCTGACCAACTTATACTGTGATTGTGAATTATTGTGCCCTTTTATCCCCTTCATCCTCCCCCCCAACCTTCCCTAACCCTTCCTCCTTGGTAACCACTAGTCCCTTTGCTCAGAGGATACCTGGCCTAGATTGGTATCTATGTTCATTTAGTTACAAACTGATATTTTGTAGCTTTGAATTAAACACAACTGTTTTGAATTTGTCACTAAAACATTAAATAAGGGAAACTCCCAGAGATACCTACTTTAAAATGTTCCAAGAATGTGATGAACAGTTTTTAATTTATAAGTTTTATAAAATAAATAAGTAATTATTAGGAGATCTGTGAGCTTATTTCACCTCCATCACTATTTCACTTTGGCCGAGTCACTTACTCTTTAGTCTGTACTATCATCTATAATATGCAGAAATTAGATAAGGTCCTACTTAGCCTTAGTAATTCTAAATCTAAAGCAAATGTTGAGGAAGCTAAGGTTCCTACTCCAGAGATTGGATTATCCTAGCAAATATTAACTCTTGCACAGAATACGTAGAAAGGTACTATTCATTAATTGTTCTTAATTATGTATCATTCATAACCCCAAAGTCATAATAATTACTAATTTATGATGCCAATTTAGTGACATTAATTTTTAAAGTGTCTCTTCTTTTAATATTTAAGATTATTAATTAATATTTAAGATTACCAAGTGGTTGTTCTATAGCTAGAATATAATGTAGCTCATATAACTGTGCTACAACTCTTTAGTGTTCTAACTCTCTCTGAAAGGCTGTATGAAGTTATAGAACCTCTTTTCTTACTGTATTTTCAGAAAGAGACAACACAAATAAAATTGCCAGAGAAATACTGGGTTTCTCAGATATCCCTAATATATTGATAAGAAATCCAGAGTACACTTGGTCAGAAACAGAATGGTAGGAGGAAAAAAATCAGTGATGCATCCAGAAGACAGCATTCTTCTAGGAAATGCTGTTATTTTCTAACATGTCACCAATCTGTACAAGTTATTGTCAGGAACTGTTTCATATAACAAGTGGCAACATTAAAAGAACCAGTTACTGTTTAAATTTGGAGATCACAAAGGTGAGAAAATTCAAGGTGGGAATTATGTGAAGGACAACTTATATCAAAAGTAATGAAAATGTCTCAGAAGGGCATTCTGAACTACTGGAATGTTACTTGATAACACACAGAACTATAGAAACATTACTCAGTTTTCTCTTTGGTTAGAATGTCTGTGTTATCAGTGTGCTCTGCTTCCCAAGGGTACGGCGAGCAATGTTAGATAATTAAGCAAATGCAAAATGCCAAAGAAACTGAAATAATATGACTACCCACGCTTTTCAGACCAAAATATTTCTGCCATTAATATTAGAATGACCTAAAAAATTCTAAGAATAAAATATTTAGAACTGAAAATATCTGTGTGGCAAATATTCCAGTTAAGTGTTTCACCCAAGGTCTTATAGCCAGAAAGTGAAAAACCCAGGAATAGAACCTGTTACCAATAATAGGAATTACTCAGTAGTTTTGACCTCCAGGGGTTAAGTAGTCAATAGACAAATAGTTAAGAGAGACACATCTAGTTCGTTTTCAGGTACATAAAAGATTTTCTTCATTTTATTGCATATAGGTAGGCAAGGTCACATCACAAATTCTATCCAAAGGAGTAACACATAAAAATGTATAAAAAGGTATATGTATGTGTGTGTGTGTATATATATAAAAGCACATATATTTATATACATTTATGTATATATATAGTTTTTAATATATATGCTAATATATACATATATAGGTATATATGTGGGTATATATATACACACATACACCTATATACATAAAGGTATATAATATGTATGATACATATGCAATGGTATATGTAAACCACATCTCATAAGAAGCACAGAAGGGACTATTATCAGAAGAGGCAAAAAAGTGAGCTTTGATATCTCTTTTCAAAGATCTAAGGATCTTGTCTGGTAGAAGATTGACATTGTTAGAGCACTGTCCGGTCAGGACTGAAAAATGTACCCAGATGAATCCAGGAAGTTCCAACTTCTCTAGGTCAAAGGTATTACTGAGGCACCTTATGTGGATTCCACACTATTAAAGAAAACTATAGATAACCCCCACATTATATAAACACTGCATAGCAAAGAGTGGGGTAATAAAGAATCCAAGCTCTAACTAAATTATTAAATCATCATCACAAAAGGAAACTGTAAAATATTCCAAAACTGAAAGATGTGTAGAAAATCATATTAATGATTAAAAATAATTAAGATAATCTCAAAAGTGTAACAGCATATTAAAGAGAATGGAAAGGAATCAGAAGTACACCAAAGTAAGCCTGGAATGTCTGCTGGTCCAGACTTCTCTACTTTAAGCCAGTTTCCCTTTTTAAAGTTCCCCTGTTCTCTTCAAATATTCCCTTTTAAACCAGCCCGGCAGAATTCACTTTCTCATCCTTAACCTAGTGATCTTCATGCTTTACCTTGTTGCTCTTTTCCTTTTGTCTGTTCAAACTTCATTTTAGTCAAAGTTGGATTGTTCCACTATTTAAAAGTTTAGGAACACAAATAATTTGGTCGGTAATAGGTATGTCATTAAAGATATTTTCCCTTGAATTATGGGGATAATTGCCTCAATAATACACTCCACAAAAATATACAGGTGAAGCCTATATATTAATAACTATATTTTATTTTTAAATCACCTACTATAATCCACAATACAGTGAACTATCTAAGATCTTATCTGAATCTTTCAGCCTTTTTGGTAAATGACACAACCATAATTCAAAGTAGTTCAAGCAAAATAAGGGGAAAAAGTGGCTCTAGTAGCTAGGCAATTCAGGGGTACTTCTGCTTATAGGCATAACTACAGCCAGGGGATCAAAAAGACAATCAGGATATTCTTTTTCCATTTTAGGGCTCTGCTACCACAGAATTCTCAGGAAGGCTCTATCCATATTGTGGCAAATATGAGCAACAGAAGCTTCCTGCTTACACCCTCTCAGGTTAGCAACCCCAGAGGAGAGACAATACCTCTTTCTAGAAGTTCCAGCAGCTCCTTAATCATTACTTGTTTTGTGCCATGTACCCATCCCTGACATAACGTGTGAGTTCTCTCTTTGGCCCAGCCTGGGTTTTATGGTCCTTGGAGTCAGAAGATGGACTCAGGCCAACCCAAACCCTGTAGACTAATTGGAAGGGAGGAGTAATTCCCTCTTGTACGAAAACCTGGTTCTCTTACCCAAAGAGAGAACATATGTTGGTCATGGGGGCAAGAAACAGAAATGTCCACTACCAGGAAACATACTCTAGAAAGGACATAAGTACATCATGAAGGCACATGTGACACCATGGAATATTCCCAAATATAATATTTTTAAATAGAGAGTTTGCACTATGGATGATCATTACAACTTGTAGTACCTTACAGATAAAGATGTCATCTTCTGACTGAGAACTTTATATGCTAATTGGAATACTATGAAATGTTACTGACTTTTTAGCAGTTGTCCAAGGAACTAGAGAATCAGAAAATTTTCAAATATTACTTCATAGGACTATAAAACATTTTAGTTAAAAAACTCTTCACAGTTAAATAATCATTTGTATATTCAGCCATTTTTCTTAATGAACTCGCTTATATAGTTGCAGTGTTGCATTTAAATGACATAGATCGGGCTTTCTTAATGACTATTTACAGAAATCTTGAACTTCTTGTACAATCGGCTACCATAATAATCTCAGCAAATAATTAGCTCCTTAGGGAAAATCCAAATCTTCATAACTTTTAGTTGAAACGGAAAAGAGCCTTTAGCTCTTTTTCCAAAATTATGAAACATTTATTATTTACACAGTGCTGTCCACTACATTTATAAGAAAAACTAATTTGTTTCTTTAGACATGCTTTCAGATATTGTATCCACCTCTTCTAAATATTTAAAGATGAAAAACTGTTTCTCTTTAATTAGACTACTAACAGGTTTGAAAAAATTAATACACCACAGAGTTTATAGTCTTTCAAATTATTATAAAAATGAAAAACCAACTCTATTTGCTATTCCCCCATTTCATACCCTACTGTGGCTAGAAACAGACAACAAATTAAGTGCTATGAACATCCTTTCTGCTTACTTGAGGCAAGTGACTATTTTCAAGTATTAAATGTACCTCTACATAGTTCATAAATAATAACATGAAGTGTAACTACTGAATTCTAACATAAATGCTTTATTTTTTTTAATGTAAGTGAATTATCATTCATGTATATTGTGTTTTATTCTAAAGGAGCTTTAAAGAGACTTAAGAGATGGCAAAAATACAGCAAGATAAAGACAAAGCAAAAGGAAAATAGGTGTATGCAAGCAAGTTGAAGCCAAGAATACAGTTTGTATTCAGTATGGATACCATGAAGTTCATAATCATGGATGTTAATCTAGGTGCTTTAGTTTCAAAACCAGCAAAGAGAACAGTTATAGATTATCATGATACAAAATGAAATACCAGTCAGCAAAAGGAATTCTAAATTGTAGACACCAGGTACATCTGCAAACACAGCAAAAAATAAATAAGTAAATAACTATAAGGCTCTCCTCTAAATTATTTTTATGACTCTCAGTACTTATGTCTAGAAATAAAATGAGGCATGTTTTGATAAATATAACTCAAAGGGTCAAGGTCCAGAGATCTACATGTTATGTACTGAGATTCTAAACATTCACCATAAAAAAAAAAATCTAATGCCATGGGTGATGCTCTTTGCGACACTGTACAAACTAAAGTCTTTCTATTTGGGATAGATTATAATCTCCTAGACCAACATTTGTTCTTAAAAAAGCTCAATAGGACCTTACTGAAGAGTGGCTAAAGAATAAGCTCTGGAAAGAATGGTTCGACACTTGAAAATCAATTAATATAACTGAGCACATCAATAAGCTAAAAAAGAAATCACACATGAACTTACCAATAGAAGGAGAAAAAGCACTTTACAAAATCCAACAACCATTCATGATACAAAAAAAAAGAAAACCCTTCAGTAAATTAGGAATAAAGGGGAATTTCCTTACTCGATAAAGAATTTTTACAAAAACCTACAGCTAACATCATACTTAATGGTGAGAAACATGAGGCTTTCCCATGAAATTCAGGTACAAGGCAAGGATGTCCCCTTTCATCACTCTTTTTCACCATTGTACTGTAAGTTCTAGTTAGTGCAATAAGATAAGGAAATAAAGATATACAGATTGGAAAGGAAGAAATAAAACTGTCTTTGTTCACAAATTACATCATCATTTGTATAGGAAGTCCAACATAATGGCCTGAAAAACTTGTGGAGCTAATAAGCCATTATAGCAAGGTTGCAGGATATAAGGTTAATATACAAAAGTTAATGCTTTTCTATACATAGCAACGAACAAATGGAATTTGAAATTAAAAACAATATTACTCACATTAGCACCCCCTAAAATGAAGTACTTAGGTATAAATCTAATAAAATACATATAAGATCTATATGAGGAAAACTATAAAACTCTGTTGAAAGTAATCAAAGAACCAAAAAAATAGAGAGATAATCTATGTTCATAGATAGGAAAATTCAATAATGTCAAGAAGTCAGTTCTTCCCATATTGATCTACAGATTCAATGCAATTCCAATCAAAATCCCAGTAACTTCATTGTGGATATCAGCAAATTTATTCTACAGTTTATATGGAGAGGCAAAAGTCAGAGAAAAGCCAACACAATATTGCAAGAAAAGAATAAAGTTGGAGGATTGATACCACCCGACTTCAAGACCCACTATAAAGTGACAGTAACTGAGACAGTGTGGTATTAATCAAAGAAAAATCAGATAGATCAATGGACCAGAATAGAGAGCCCAGAAATAAATGCACATAAATATACTCAATTGATCTTTGGTAAAAAAAGCAAAAGTAATATAATGGGGAAAAGAGTTTTTTCAACAAATGGTACAGGTACAACTGGACATCACATGTAAATAAACGAATCTAGACCCAGACCTTACACCCATCATTAAAAATTAAATCAAAATGGCTTATGACCTGAATGTAAATGCAAGACAATAAAATGCCTAGTGAATAACACAGGAGAAAACCTATGGCAATAGGTTTGGAAATGAGTTTTTAGATACAACCCCAAAGACATAATCCATGATAGAAAGAATTGATAAATTGGACTTCATTAAATTAAAAACTTCTGATCAGTAAAAGACAATGTCAAGATGATCAGAACTCAAGCCAATGACTGGGAGAAAACATTTGCAAAAAAACATATAAAGGACTGGTATCCAAAATATACAAAGAACTCTAAAAATTTCAACAATAAGAAAACAAACAACCCAATTAAAAAATGGGCCAAAATCTCAACAGAAACACCATCACAGTTACCGATGGCAAATAAGTATATGAAAACACATTCCACATCTTATGTCATCAGAGAATCACAAATTAAAGCAGTAAGATACCACAACACACATATTAGACTGACCAAAATCTGGAACACTGACAACGCCGAACGCCAGTAAGATTGTGGAGCATAGGGAGTCTCAGTCACTGCTGGAGGGAATGCAAAGCCAGTTTGGAAGAGAGTTGGGTGGTTTCTTATGCAACTAAACATACTCTTACCATACGATCCAGCAATCAGGCTCCTTGGTATTTACTCAAGGGAGTTGAAAACTGAGGGTCATACAAAACATGTACCAGATGTTTATAGCTCCATTGTCCAAAATTGCCAAAATTTGGATTAATCAAGGTATTTTCCAGTAGGTAAGGGATATATAAACTCTAGTACATAGAGACAATGGGATACTATTCAGTGCTAACAAGAAATGATCTGTTGAGCCATAAAAAGGCATACAGGAAACATAAGTGCATGTTACCAAGTGGAAAAAGCCAATCTGAAAGGCTACATACTGTATGGTTCCAATTATATAATATTCTGGAAAAGACAAAAAACTATGGAAACAGTAAAAGATCACTGGTTGCCAGGGGTTGGGGGCAGAAGAGGGATAAATAGACCAAACAAAAGTATTTTTAGGGCAGTGAAAATACTGTGTATGATACTATAATGGTGTATGCATGTCATTATACATTTGTTAGAACCCACAGAATGATTGTATAACATCAAGAGTGGACCTTAATGTAAACTATGGATTTTGGGTGATTATGTCATGTTAATGCAGATTCATCAGTTGTTACAAATGATCTACTCTGGTTGGGGATATTGATAATGGGGGAGGCAATACACATGTAGCAGCAGGGGGTATATGGGAAATCTTTGAACCTCCCCCTAAATTTTGCTGTGAACCTTAAACTGTGCTTTAAAAAGTCAACTTTTCAAAACAGCAAGCTATGAAGACAACAAACATAGGGCATAATTTCATCAATGCTATTTACTGCCTGTTGGTAAACAAGTATCTTAAACCATCTTAGCTTCCTCATTTTATAATAAGGGTAATAATAGAATTTATTGCATGGATTTGTTCTAAGAATTAAATAAGAAAGGGAAAGTGTTTGGCACAGTAGCAGTATGTTTATCTTCACCACCATTACCACCTCCACTGCCATCATCACCATTATCATCCTCATTATTATCTGTGGAATTTTTATTTCCAAAAGAACCAGTGGAGCTTTTTAAGTCAGCCTCTCCAATAAGGCAGTCCTCAAGCATCCATTACAAAGGTAGAATTCCTACCAGAAGTACAAATGTGCATGTTATGTCTATCCTTAAGAAATGTTCAGGCATAGAGGACTATGTTAGTGCCATTCAAAACCATTAAGGCACTTCCAATAGAAACAGAAAAAAAATGGGAAGTAAGTCAACTGTATTTATCTCTTTCAAAGTCACCAATGCAAAGTTCTTAACACTGGCATTTGTGATAAATTCACTGCTTTCCTAATTCTGATCAATTCAAGTCAGAGTGATTTTACAACTGTTCTACTACAGATTCCCTTTTCAGCATTAGCTAACTCTATAGTTTGAATAGACTGAAAAAAAATGGATTATTCTAAATAGCCACTTTTACATAAGAGGACTAGGTATAGAGGTATAGTAAAAAAACAGAGGTTTGAATCAGACATAACAGAGAAGGCAGGTAGGGCTCAGACCTAAAGAAGCAGAGTCCTGGAACCACCCAAAGCCCATTGATTGATGGATGATGTTTACAAGGAACCTGTGGATGCAGAAAGTGATGGAAGCATGAAGTTATGGCTAAGAACTGCTAAGAAGATTAAGAATTTAAAGCACAATTTAAAGAAAAAAGGAAAGGTAATGAAAGAAGAATAGAAAAATTCCAATATATCACTCACTGGGGTTGCTTTTTGTAGAGTTAGTAGAACTTGTTCTTCACCTTCCTTCTTGATAACCCACTTGATCACTAACAGATTCAAGATTAATTGGAACCCCCTAACTAACACCAAACAAAACTTGACTCAGAATGGATCAAATACTTAAATTGAAGACCTGAAACTGAAAAACTCCTAAAAGAAAACATAGGGAATAAGGTCCTGTACATGGGTCTTGGCAACAATTTTTTGGGTTTGACACCAAAAGCCAAAGCAACAATAAACAAGTGGGGCTATATATATATATATATATAGCTTCTGCACAACAAAGGACACCATCAACAAAATTCTCTATGAAATGGGATAAATATTTGAAATCATATATCTGATAAGGGGTTAGTATACAAAAAATATATAAAGAACTCACACAACTCAATAGCAAAAACAAATCTGATTAAAAAATGGGCAGAGGACCTGATTAGACATTTTTCTAAAGAAGATAAAAATGGCCGACAGGTACATGATAAAAGGTGTTCAACATCACTGATCATCAGGAAAATGCCAATCAAAACCACTTCACACCTGTTAGAATGGCAATCAAAAAAGAAGAGATAACAAGTATTGCTTAGGATATAGAGGAAAGGGAAGTCTTGCTCTGTTGTTGGGAATGCGGATCACTAAGGTGTAGCCACTATGGAAAACAGAATGGAGGTTCTTCAGAAATTAGCCAATTACTCATAATAGCCAAGATGTGAAAACAAAATAAATGTCTGTCACCATATGAATGGATAAAGAAGATGTGGTGTGTGTGTGTGTGTGTGTGTGTGTGTGTGTGATGGAATATATGTATGTGTGTGTATATATATATATATATATATATATATATATATAAAATGATTGGACTCTCAATTCACCTGTTTACAGGGTAAGTTATTTAATCTTTCTCAGTTCCAGGAGTCACTATAGTAAAATGGACATTATAATATCTATCCCACCAATCTCTTATGGAAATTAAATGAGATAGTATTGCCAAGTACCTACCCATATGCCTGACTATCATAAAGTGGTAGGTATTACAGGCAGAGAAGAGTAGTTCAAGATGTTTGCGTTATGGAGAGTATGGCCTTCCAGTGGTCGACAAACTTCCTTTAGAGACAGGAAACCTGATTCTAACCTGTCCCACCTTTTTCTCACTGTGGGATTCTAAACTATCAGTGCCTCAATCTCAGCATCTGCAAAATAGTCATATTAAAAGTGACAGATCATCTCTAAGGTAACCTCCACTGCTATAAACTCCCTTCTCTGAGCAAGTATTCCAAATTAGGAATTTTCCGATTAATTTCTCTTTCAGTTTTACAGTCTTAATTGAATTCCCTTCCTGTGCCTTCTAGTTTTTATTAGTAATCTTTCTAATGATCTTGAGCATGTAAGATGACACCAACCCTAAAGAAGGGAACTCAGTATGGTGGCTCAGTATGGTGGGATGATCAAATCTTTGAAACTAGGCAGACTTTGCATTAAATTCTGATGCTGCCATATTGGTTTTATAGCTTTGAACAAATTATTTTAGATGCCTGAGAATTTGTTTTCTAATTTAAAAATGAAGCAATAATAACTTAAATTGCCGGGGTGTGAGAACTTGAATTAATGCATCTAGAGGTACTCAATACTATAGAGTTATTTTATTCAATGACTTGATCAAATACCCTGAATCAAGAAAATTAGTTTTTAATCCTTCTAAATATGCTTAATACATTTTTGATGAAAATGTGGCGGTGTTTTAAGCAAATTTTACTTAAAAATTTTGTGCAATTTCAAATAAAAATTAAAGCAATGATTATAAAAATCATTGTTCTAATTTGTTACCACATTGTGGCAAGAAAAGACTATTGTACATGTGAAATATACTGCAGATTGAACTATCAAGATATAAAACCAAATCAAGAACTGCATTTTAAATTGTTGTAATGAGCACACATTAATGATAAAAATTTATTCCTGAAAGAATCAAAAACTGAATAAGTAATATTATAAAACCTATTTTCATAAAGTGCATCAAAATGTTCAGAAAGACTATTTGTGAATAATGAAATATCATTTCAAAGCCAGGAAGAAAACTATAGATTGAATTACTTTTCAGCTTCCATACTATTAGTTTAATAGGTTATTTGTAAATATTTCTGATCTCTTACTCTGACTCACTGAAAAAAAATTGTGAAAAGTGAGAAACCTATAGAGCTTTTTGTTTCCTATTAAATGTCATCCACATATCCAAAATAAATAAAACATGACAGCCCTCGACCTCAATATGACAACCTTTATACTAGCACACTGTAGCCTATCAGCAGAATCATCGCTAAAATCAGCAGAAAGGAAGATCAGTCAATGAAAATAGGAATGTAAATTTAATTCAAGCACCTAGGAATACCAATTTACTTTCACATATTCTCAGCCCTGATTACTTTCATTTGTTAATTTATTTTTTAATTAAGGTATCAATAATATACAATCTTATGAAGGATACACATGAACGACATTGTGGTTTCAACATTCATCCGTATTATCAAGTCCCCCACCTCCACCCATTGCAATCACTGTCCATCAGTGTAGTAAGATACTATAGAGTCCTTATGTGTCTTCTCTGTGCTATACTGCCTTCCCCGTGACGTACCTATACTGTGAGTGCTAATTATAGTGTCCCTTAATCCCCTTCTCCCTCCTCACACACCCTCCCCAACCACTCCCATTTGGTAATCACTAGTACCCTCTTGGAGTCTGTGAGTCTGCTGCTTTTTTGTTCCTTCAGTTGATTTCTTGTTACACTCCACAAATGAGTGAAATCATTTGGTACTTGTTTTTCTCCACCAGGCTTATTTTACTGAGCATAACATCCTCTAGCTCCATCCATGTTGTTGCAAATGGTAGAATTTGTTTTCTTTTTATGGCTGAAAAATATTCCATTGTGTATATGTAATACCTCTTCTTTACCAGTCATCTATTGGTGGACAGTTAGGTTGCTTCCATATCGTGGCTATTGTAAATAGTGCTGCAATAAAACACAGGGATGCATATGTATTTTTGAATCAGGGATCTTGTTTTCTTCAGGTAAATTCCTTGTAGTGGAATTCCTAGGTCAAATGGTATTTCTACTTTGTTTTTTGAGGAACCTGCATACTGCTTTCCACAACAGTTGAACTAATTTATATTCCCACCAGCAGTGTAGGAGGGTTCCCCTTTCTCCACATCCTCACCAGCATTTGTCATTCTTGTCTTTTGAATGCTGGCCATCCTAACTGCTATTAGGTGAGATCTCATTGTGGTGTTAATTTGCATCTCCCTGATGATTAGCAATGTGGAGCATCTTTTCATGTGCCTGTTGTCCATTTGAATTTCTTCTTTGGAAAAGTGTCTGTTGAGATACTCTGCCCATTTTTTAATTGGTTATTTGTTTTTTGGGTGTTGAGGTGTGTGAGTTCTTTATATATTTTGGGTGTTAATCACTTATTGGATAAGTCATTTACGAATATATTCTCCCATACTTTAGGATGCCTTTTTGTTCTGATGATGGTTTCCTTTGCTGTACAGAAGCTATTTAGTTTGATGCAGTCCCATGTGTTCAGTTTTGCTTTTGTTTTCCTTGCCCAAGGAGTTGTGTTCAGGAAAAGTTGTTCATGTTTACATTCAAGAGATTTTTCTTTATGCTTCCTTCTATGAGTTTTATGGTTTCATGACTTATATACAGGTCTTTGATTCATTTTGAGTTTACTTCTGTGTATGGAGTTAGACAATAATCCAGTTTCATTCTCTTACATGTAGCTGTCCAGTTTTGCCAGTATCAGTTGAAGAGGCTGTCATTTCCCTATTGTATATCCATACCTCCTATATGGTATATTAACTGGTCATATATGTGTGGGTTTATATGTGGGCTCTCCATTGTGTTCGATTGATCTATGGGTCTGTTCCTGTGCCAGTACCAAATTGTTTTGATTACTGTGGCTTTGTAGTAGAGCTTGATGTTAGGGAGCACAATCCCCCCAGCTCTGTTCATCCTACTCAGGATTGCTTTGGCTATTTGGGGTCTTTTGTGGTTCCATATGAATTTTAGAACTACTTGTTCTAGTTTGTTGAAGAATGCTGTTCATATTTTCATAGGGATTACATTGAATCTGTAGATTGCTTTAGGAAGGATGGCCATTTTGACTATATTAATTCTTCCTATTCATGAACATGGGATGTATTTCCATTTATTGGTATCTTCTTTAATTTCTCTCATGAGTGTCTTGTAGTTTTCAGGGTTTAGGTCTTTCATCTCCTTGGTTAGGGTTATTACTAGGTATTTTATTCTTTTTGATGCAATTGTAAATGGAGTTATTTTCCTGATTCTCTTTCTGCTAATCATTAGTATACAGGAATGTGACAGACTTCTGTGCATTAATTTTATATCCTGAAACTTTGCTGAATTCAGTAATTAGTTCTAGTAGTTTTGGAGTGGATTCTTTAGGGATTTTATGTACAATATTATGTCATCTGCAAACAGTGACAGTTTCACTTCTTCCTTACCAATCTGGATGCCTTTTATTTTTTTGTGTTGTCTGAATGCTGTGGCTAGGACCTACAGTACTATGTTGAATGCAAGTGATGAGAGTTGGCATCCTTGTCTTGTTCCCTATATTAGAGGCAAAGCTTTCAGCTTTTCACTATTAAGTATTATGTTGGCTGTGGCTTTGTTGTACATGGCCTTTATTATGTTGAGGCACTTACCCTTCCTCTACACCCATTTTGTTGAGAGTTTTATCATGAATGGATATTGAATTTGTCAAATGCTTTTTCAACATCTGTTGAGATGATCGGGTGATTTTTATCCTTCTTTTTGTTGATATGGTGGATGATGTTGATGGATTTTTTAATATTATACCATCCCTGCATCCCTGGAATAAATCCCACTTGATCATGATGGATGATATTTTTTATGTATTTTGGAATTAAATCCCGCTTGATCATGATGGATGATCTTTTTTATGTATTTTGGAATTTGGTTTGCTAATATTTTGTTGAGTATTTTTGCATCTATGTTCATCAGGGATATTGGTCTGTAATTTTCTTCTTTTGTGGTGTCTGTCTGATGTTGGTATTAGAGTGATGCTGGCCTCAAAGAATGAGTCTGGAAATATTCCATCCTCTTCTACTTTTTGGAAAACTTTAAGAAGAATGGGTATTAGGTCTTCATTAAATGTTTGATAATATTCAGCAGTGAAGCCATCTGGTCCCCCCGGGTTTTATTCTTAGGTAGTTTTTTGATTACCAATTCAATTTCATTGCTGGTAATTGGTCTGTTCAGATTTTCTATTTCTTCCTGGGTCAGTCTTAGAAAGTTGTGTTCTTGTAGAAAGTTGTCCATTTCTATGTTACCAGTTTGTTAGCATATAATTTTTCATAGTAGTCTCTAATAATTTTTTGTATTACTCTGGTGTCCACCGTGATTTTTCCTTTCTCATTTCTGATTCTGTTTATGTGTGTAGACTCTTTTCTTCTTGATAAGTCTACCTAGGGGTTTATCTATTTTGTTTATTTTCTTGAAGAACCAGTCCTGGTTTCATTGATTCCTTCTATTGTTTTATTCTTCTCAGTTAAATTTATTTCTGCTCTGATATTTCTTATGTCCCTCCTACTGACTTTGGGCCTCATTTCTTCTTCTTTTCCTACTTTCATTAATTGTGAGTTTAGACTGTTCATTTAGGATTGTTCTTTCTTGAGGTAAACTTGTTATTGCTATATACTTTCACCTTAGAACTGCCTTCACTGCATCCCACAGGTTTTGGCAGTGTTGACTTGTGTTCATTTGTTTCCATATATTGCTTGATTTCTATTTTATTTGGCCATTGATCCATTGATTATTCAGGAGCATGTTGTTAAGCTTCCATATGTTTGTGGGCTTTTTTTGTTTTCTTTGTATAATTTATTTCTATTTTCATACCTGTGTGGTCTGAGAAGATGGTTGGTACAATTTCAATCTTTTTTAGTTTATTGGGGCTCTTTTTGTGGCCTAGTATGTGATCTCTTCTGGAAAATGTTCCATGTGCACTTGAGAAGAATGTGTGTCCTGCTGATTTTCGGTCAAGTGTTCTGTAGATGTATGTTAGGTCCATCTGTTCTAATGTGTTGTTCAGTGCCTCTGTCTCCTTACTTATTTTCTGTCTGGTTTACCTATCCTTTGGAGTGATTGGTGTGCTGAAGTCTCCTAAAATGAAGGCATTGCATTCTATTTTCCCCTTTAATTCTATTAGTACTTGTTTCATGTCTGTCAGTGCTCCTGTGTTGGGTGCATAGATATTTATAATAGTTATATCCTCTTGTTGGACTGACCCTTTTGTCATTATGTAATGTCCTTCTTTGTCTCTTGTTACTTTCTTTGTTTTGAAGTCTGTTTTGTCTGATACAAGTACTGCAACTCCTGCTTTTTTCTCCCTATTATTTGCATGAAATATCTTTTTCCATCCTTTCACTTTTAGTCTGTGCACATCTTTGGGTTTGAAGTGAGTCTCTTGTAGGCAGCATATAGCTGGGTCTTGTTTTTTTATCCATTCTGTAACTCTTTGTTTTTTGACTGGTGCATTCAGTCCATTAACATTTAGGATGATTATCGATACCTATACACTATTGCCATTGCAGGCTTTAGATTCATGGTTACCAAAGATTCAAGGTCAGCTGGCTAGCTTGGCCCAATGCTGGGGCAGCAGGTTTGCAGGACCAGTGACTGCTGGGAGGAAGGAGGGGCAGTGCATACTGAAGTGGGGGCCTTGAGGCTTGGTTGCCCAGCCAGGCAGATGGAGCATCTGAAGCTCCTGAGAGTTCCCAACTTGCTGGGTTGAGTGTTCCAGGACAATTTTGTCCATTTTCCCTTTCTCCTGATGAGTTCTTTGTAACTTTTTCCCCTTTAGCACCCCTCTCACTGCTGGGAAGTCTTTTAAACTGTCCACCTTCCTTTTGTCCTGGGGGGCTGGTTATGCATACCTATTCTCCACAAATGTAGTCTCTCCTAATATTCCTCCTACCTTTGCTTTCCAACCCCAGTAATCCCCATAGCACCATGTAATATGGGTTCATGCTCCCAGAGCAGATCTCCAGGGCTGGTTATTCAGCAGTCCTAGGCCTCCACCTCCTACCTGCTCCGTTTCTCTTCCTCCTGCCTGTGGGCTGGGTTGGGGGTAGGGCTTGGGTCTCACTGGATCACAGCTTTGCTACTTTACCCTTTTCTGTGATGTCTTCTCTTTTCCCCAGATGTAGGCAGTCTGTTCTGCAGTCTTCAGGTCACTCTTTCACAATTAGCTGTATTTGCTGTATTTTTGTGTTTTATATGGTTTTGGAGGGAGGTTTCTACCTCACTTCTCATGCCACCATCTTTTTCTGACTCTCAGCACTGATTACTTTTAAAAAGTCATAACACTTTTACAAAATAAATATATGAATATAATTGACTAAAGAAAGATATATTTCATGATAGTAGTGATCATTTTTTCCTTGTTAGATACTTAGAAAATATTCAAGTAATATTTATTGAGCACCTACCACACCCAGGCACTTTTTACATACTTTGGCGACAGTAATGAATAAGGCAGAAACACAAGATCATTGCTCTGATGATTTAAAAAAGAGAACAAATAATAAATAAATGACCAAAATAATTGCATCACATGGTAAATGCTACAAAGCTATGAAGAGGGTTATAGGAAGTGATTAAGCAATTGGGGTATGTGGTAATTATTTGCCTTCCATAGTCAATGAAGATCCAGGAAATCAATGATCCAAAGAAGATCGTTCTCTAAGCTGAGTCCTGAATGACAAGAAGAAGGCTGCTATGGGGACTGTCTGAATACAAAGAATTTCAGACAGAAGATATAGCAAGTGTCAAAGCATTTTGCAAGTACATTGAATTTGGCATAGCAGAAGTACAGAAATAGGGAGACTGTATCTCATGCCTACATAGCAGGGAGGAGAGTGGTAGGAGTTGAGGTCAGAGAGTAGGTGAGCCAAGCGAGGAAATTCTGATTCTATTTTAAGAATAGTGGAAAGCCCCTGGAAGGTTTTAAAGGAACTTTCAGGTGGCTATGCAAAGAAGGGACAGTAGGGAGGCAAAAGTAGAAATAGAAGGTATCATAATAGTCTAGGCTAAAGAAGATAAGTTTTGGATTAGGATTATAAAAGGAAAATGGATAAAAGTGGTCAAATTGGAATATATATTTGAACATAGATCTTAGATGATTACCTACTAACCTGGGTAAGATTGGGGGAAGACAGAGGGGTCATGTCTTTAGGTTGAGCCACTTATACAGATGGCTAAGACTGCAAGAGGCATAGATTTAGATGGGAAGAGTTCTGTTTTTATCATTGCTTCTTTTCTGCTATGGATATCAATTAACATCCAGCCTTTATTCACAGCAAGATTAAGATACCAACAGAATGAATTACACATCTATTATGTGTTCAAAGGCTTGCTTCCAGCCCAATATCACTTTACAGTTCTAACCAAGTTGAAATTTTTGTCAAATTATATGTACCCTCTATCTACTTAAAGATATACAAATGTGTTTGCTCTTTCACATCATTTGCCCTCCAAAAGGAAATGATATTTAATTAACTGTTAATAGAATTGAACAACCCAAATCAATCATCCTTGAAAATCAAAGCCATGAGAGAGTTTTACCTATTTATGAAGATCCAAAAGATCACAATGACCTACAAATGCTTCTAATGTTTTGTTATGTCTGTGTGAAGCCTTCAATAGTGAGGGTGACCAGTGATTTAATGATATAAATAGTAAGGTGCAATTCCTCAGTACCAGAAATCTCCAGTCCAAATGTTATCACACCAAGGTATTCCCTCCCAGGGAGGTATGATATGCTTGTCCATACTCAAAACAATTCAGACATGATCTATATCTTTCATTTATTCACTCACATGAGCATATATTCAACAAATGAATCTTTTTCCTAACGATATGCAACTGTAGTGGAAAGATGGCTACAAAATCTGTCACTCTACTCATTTCCTCTGCCCGTGAATCTGAGCTTGTCCTTTGACTTAATATACCCAGTGGAATGTGGTGGAAGTGACTGAATCACTTCCAAGGCTTAAGCTAAGGAGATCTGCAGCTTCTGACAGCATGCTTTTAAAGCATTCTTGGAACTGTTCTGCCATGCAGTGAGAAGCCCAAGCCATATCGGAGATCACATGAAGAACTAAGATGTTCCACCCAGCAGCCCCAACAGCCAGGCCAGCCCCAAGTGGCAGCCATGTATGTAAGCCATCTTGACAATCCCAGGCCAGTCAAACATCATGATCAATACAGCTGCAATAACACCACATGGAGCAAAAGAAACATCCAGCAGGGTACAGTGAATCCACAGAATAGTGAGAGGTAATAATGGTGGCTGTTTTAAACCCCTATGTTTTGGGGTGGTTAGATATGCATTGATAATCTAAACAGTCACAGTAGCCACAATATTCTTCTTAAAAGGAGAGTATTCGTTATAATACAGTAAAATTTAACTCTAAAAAGTAAGAAAATAGATAAGAGATTGCTTTGTTCTGGTGGTTGGGCATGGTTTCTAACACAGCCCAGTAAAGCAGGAAAATCAGAATGGATCGTGGCCCTTTTTCTTCACTTACTCATTCAATCACTTATTCATGCATATTCATATTTACTCATTCATTTGTATATTCTTCAACAAGTATTTCCTGTTATGTATGAGCCTGTGTTAATTACTATGAGTTACCCAAGAAATTAAGATAAGACTTATGCCTTTAAAAACTTTTAGGTCTAAAGAAGGGCTCAATACTTTTGGTTGATAAATTTTTACTCTTCCTACAGGGAGTAAAGTAGAAGTTAGAAAAGTTAAGGAAAGTGGAAGAAGAAAGTAGGAAGAGTAGTTCATATTCTAAAATTTTGCTGTTGATCATGAAACATAGATCATGGAGTATGCACTGTACTTATATTTTAATCCTTCATTCCTGCCCACAAAATGTTAACACTCCCTCTAAAAAAATGGACATAAAAGAGACTATACATTAAATTACTTTTGCTCTTCTGCTTGATTCTCCTTAAGATTACTGACTAATTCCCTAACCTCTCTGAGCTTCCATTCTCTTAAATACAAAATTAAGATGACTCTAGTCCTAACCACTCCAAGAGATGTTTTTGTGACCTGAAAATAACAACAAAATAAAATTATTAAACCTTAGTGTACTGAGGTTAGCACCTACTTACATGACCTTCTTATTCAGACAGTGAAAATGTTCTTTTCTAAAAAGTGATATTATCTAACAATAACCAAAATATTTCCTCAAATTTTTCATCTAAAAAATGGCAATATTTGTATTTGTCTTCCAGGTTATTGGGAGAATCAAATAATGTACATTAAGCAAGAATTGCATGTGGCAACCATTCAACCAATCTGAATTCCCTTTCCTTTCTAATTTATAACTCAAAACCACTAACCATGATCATGAAACACTTCTAAAGAATATAGTTTTGAAAAATTCTTATTTTCATATAATATCAACAGAGACAGTGTCAAAAAGAGATAAAAATTCTCCACATGCTGTATACATGATTGATTATAAAGATAACCTCCACTAGCCCTTCATTCAACCTATTATTTGGCTTCAGAAACTCAAGGAAACAAATGAATGCAGTAGGTTCCCTACGGATAAACATGTCTTATTTATTCATCTGATATTTCCCTTTACTGCCTAGTACAGTGCCAAACACATGGACACTCTATATATTGTGCCTTAAAAACTCCTAAAGTACCACCACATTCTGCAAAGTAACTCAGAATGACTGAGTCAGGAAAGAAAAGATGAGCTACTAACTGTATACTCAGTTTGAGAGAATCTACAAACAGTTTTTTGGCAACTGATCACAAGTCCAAAACAGTTCCTGAAAGAAAAATAAATAAACCTCAGCATTGTGATACACTGTCTTTCCTTTCATATGAAGAACATGTCAGCTACTTTGCATATGTTTGTAAATTATCAGAAAATGTGGAAAAAATAATCAAAAGATAAGCAAAAGAACAAAATTAAAATTACCTGTAAAATCATTACCCAAACTTAAACAATTTCTCCCAGATTTAAAGGTGTGATTTTACTAGGACTAAGGATCATAATACCTTGTCTCTACAGCCTCAGAACTAGATATGTGATTCAACTAGGTCAAAGTCCTCCCCTTAAGTATTTTTGGATTTACAGATAAGAGAGGAAGGGCTTGGATTTTGAGTTACAGAGTCAGAGGATGTGAATCAAATACTGTGGCCACCATCTTCCTTGCTACTAAGAGAAAGCCTATATTTTATAGGAAAATATGAGACCAACAGAGAAAACAAAACAAGTGAGGGAGAGATAAGTCCTGGCAACTTCACTTGGGCTCCTGAATCCAGCTGTGCCTGAAGCCATTTTAACGCTTAACTTTACAGTTATGAGCCAACAAATTATTTTATTATTCAAGTTAATAAAGTTGGATTTCTGTCAGTTGTAACCAAGAGACTCTTGAGTAAAAAATTAAATTAGAGCAACCAAGGCATGTTGAAATCATCTGAGATCTTTGTAAATTGCTTGGACAATTCATATCTTAGAATAATTATCTCTAATCTTAAAATAAGACCCTGGCTAAAACAAAGGAGACATGTGATACCTTCACCCCAGTTACCAACCTGATTGCATGCCTTACCTTTTAGTCAAAGCCCTTCTTCCCTTGTCTAACTACGTACCAACACAGGTTTTGTCTCACCCTGTCTTTTTAATTTCTACTTCACAAAGTAGTATCCCTCCAGGATGCCAGGAAATAAGCTCAGGGCTAGGGTAAGAGTCAAGAAAGGGAAGATAAAATTTAGTTTGTCACCTGTTGGCACAATGGCTAACTCTTCTAACCTTCAGCAGATACTCAGAAGTCGTGAGCCCAGAAAGTCTTATTCATTACCACTAAGAAAATGAATCTTGTGCATTAGTTGCACTGAATATGTTAGGGGAATAAAGATGCATTGCTATTTGATAATCAATTTGAAAGAAAATTAAATTTAATAATGGAAACTACCAGTATTCATTTTCTGAATGCACATAAAGATAATGCCAGCTCAAAACAACAAATAGCCACCTAATCTCTTAACTTTCAGATATGGTGCAAAAGCATTACCTAAAAGGTACTCAGTCATTACTAGTGGAGCAAGCTTTAGTTGCAACTGTACTTTAAGCCATTCAACATTTCAACATTTGCACATTTGCCTTGTGCTGCCCTTTCCTTTCAGTGACCTGAAATCAAGGAACATGGCTACTAAAGACTGAGGCTAAGATAAATGCACTCTGGGCTCTCCCTCCAGAGCTCCACCCATGGGACAAAAAGGAAAACTGGGGAGCATATTCTCTCTGAAAACCACCTTGCTCCTCCAAGTGCTATGTCTGCAAAACAGATTAATTAGTGTGGGGCAAACTAGGCTCTATCTTATTCTCAAGCCTGGTCTCAGGAAAGAGCAAGAGCCCTGTGGTCATTTTGCTTTGTGCCCTTGCTTATCTCCAGAGCTGCCTGAAGCTGAAGAAACAGCTTAGTAGACCACCATGAGTCCCCTTTCATCCTGCTACCGGCAGGGATGAAAGATTCCAAGCCTCAAATGCAACAGAGCTGCAGGCTCAAACTTTTCCAAAAGATAGAAATCAAATCCCAAAAAAAGACCACCGGTTCCCTTTGAAATACAGAAAAAACAGTCTTCTCAGAGTGGCTACTTTCCAGACATACAAATGCTTTAAAGATAAAAACAGGTTGTCATATTTGTCAGGGCGAATGAATAAGCCTACAGCAGAGATCTCAAGTCCCTCTTTTTGTGATAAGGAACATCTTTTCAATCCCTTGCAGCCTTGAGGCAAACGAGGACAGGGAGGTGATGGGGAAATTGCTAAAGGGGGCAGGGCAAGTGCCATATTCTTTATGCTGGTGTACAGGGCTCAAACCACAGGGGCAGCTATGGCAAAGAAAAGGAGTCTTAGTGCTTTTCCTAGAGTTCACAAGTTTTTGGTTGTGGCTCCTGTCATTCAATAAAATGTATTTATTAAATACTACTATATATTAGGCACTATCCTAAGCCTTGTGGAAGCATTACATTTTTTTTTAAACCTGCTCATTTAAAGGCTATGCTGTAATGAATGGACTCTGAGGAAAGAGACTGGGAAAAAATAAAACAAATAAGTAAAGTTCATTATAGTTTAGAAGACAAAAAGTACTATAAGGGACAGCCTCATCAACAACTGGTGTTGGCAAAATTGGACAGTACATGCAAGAGAAAGAAACTGGACTACTGTCTAACCCTATACACAAAAGTCAACTCAAAAGGGATCAAAGACCTGAATGTAAGTCATGAAACCATAAAACTCTTAGAAGAAAACATAGGCAAAAATCTCTTGAATATAAACACGAGCAACTTTTTCCTGAACGCATCTCCTCAGGCAAGGGAAACAAAATCAAAAATGAACAAATGGGACCACATCATGCTAAAAAGCTTCTGTACAGCAAAGGAGACCATCAGCAGAACATAAAGGCATCGTACAGTATGGGAGAATATATTTGTAAATGACATATCTGACAAAGGGTTAACATCTAAAATATATAAAGAACTCACATGCCTCAACACCCAAAAAGCAAAT